>CM023491.1:4486417-5086417 GCA_013339685.2 Hyalomma asiaticum
GACTCCTCGTTATTACATTTATGACGACTCATTTGCATCTAACTGTTGTAATGGGAAAAAAAAGAAAGAAAAGAGACTAGTGATCAGCATCAAAATGAGTTCAGAATTTACCAAAAAAAAAAGTACATGTAAGATGCACTACTGTATAAGATGCACTGGCGAAAGTTTTGGAAAAAGAAACATGTTCTATACATTGGAAAATACTGTGTATCTGTTGGTTTCCATGTGTGAATAAACAGTTGACAGTGAGCGCTTGTGTTGTGCAGTTCTTTCTTTGTGTAAAAGTCCTATATTGCACTCTTGTTTTTCATAAATGTATGCATTACCAACTAGCCCATTTATCCATTCTACTGTGAAGCTGATGTTTGTAAACAAGCATTCACTCGACACTTGGAAGTCAAAGGCCAGTATGATAAAGGCAGTGCTAAGTGGCAAGCGCAAGTCCCTTGGATGAAGAATGTGGCACCAGGAAGTAGAAAGCTCGTTAGTGAAACTCAAAACACAGTGTCTCTGGCTGCCAGCTATTTGGTATGCGACAGTGCAGGTTCAAGCTTGAATAAAAATTGCAGTGCTACTTTTAATGCCTTTTCATCATCCAAAATTTCAAATGGCCCTTGTGGATGGTTTAGTGGGGTCAAGGGATGAGTACCATGAAGGTTTCTGAATTATTGGACATGTTTGAAAAATTGCTCAATGACTTCATGTCATTTTGGTGAACCCACGAATTTAAATGGATATTGTAAAAGGCAGCGATGCATCAAATGGAGGCTTGGCACATATCAGCCTTGTCTATTATCATGGATACGCAGGCATCTGCATGAGATCCAAACTGGGCACACGTCATCAATTAGCCGCGAAATCCTGGGGTTCACAAGCCAGGGGCAGCCTGTCACATATGGCCACTGTCGCAGCCCAGAAGAACTCTGTGAGCGTTCGGCCAAGCTCATCACTTTCATCGACCTTGCTGGACACCAGAAATACTTGCGCACTACTGTCTTTGGACTCACAGGTACTTGCCCTTTCATTGCGGTCTCATTTACTTTACTGGCCATCGTGCAGGTTTAGGTGGTAGCTTAGCATGACTGAAGGTAAGTGATGCAAGGATCCCATCCTGTCGCTGTCAGTGCTCTGTGTCACAGCCATTGCTCTGGTTGTTTCATATGAATGCAGATGCAGTGAGAATTATATTAAGGAAACATGTGCCGCTCTAATGTCTAGCAAGCTCGTGACTCAGTCATGGCCTAAAATATGTGTGGTTACCGCACTTTATTGTGACAGTTAATGATGCAGCATGACAGGATAACAATGTGGTGTTGGTGTGTGTTCTTATAGCCTTGTGCTGTAGCGGTAAGCCTCATTCTTGGGTTATTGCCTGAAGTCTGTGTTGGTGAGCTTTTCGAAAGAAGCGTCTCTCAAAGTAGTGTGTTTCATTAGGTCTGTTCGCTATGCATCATTGTACTGTCAGCATAGAAAATTTATGAGGCCACTGTGTGGGGATCAAATGGCCCAACACCAAATGTTGTTTTGTTATTGGTTTTCATATGCCTGTTTCATAGCTTGTGCACAGCTTGTGCTCAAGACAGGTGTGAAGTGCACAAGTTGGCTACAGTACCACTTACCACACCTAGGCAGGTTACATGCACCTCCTAATTCACATTCAGCCAAAGAGGGTCATCCATGGGGAAGCAAAGATTATGGCCTTGACTGTTTGTGAAATGACACCGTTTTCTGGTAGCGTGCACTGAAAATGCTTCGAGCACAACCCCAGGGGCTAGTACACCTGTCATGGAAGAAAGGTCAATCACATACTGCACAATATAATCTCATTAGAATGTACACAGAGTGCACCAAACCAAAATGTTCCTCTACTTCTGGGAAAATTGTGGTTGACTTAGGCAACTAGAGCTCTTGGAGCTTTCTGCATGGCAGCCAGTGCAGCTAGCTGTAAATGTGTGTGTATAGCTTAAGCCACCGTGTGGTGATGCACCTTTTGTTTTCACGTTTGTTCAGGCTGCTCAATTTACCAACAAGTGGTTGCTGCGTGTGTGTAAAACGTGTTCGTTTGCCTTTTTGCACAGGTCACAGCCCACACTTTGTCATGTTGGTTGTGAATGCTGCGAGTGGGCTGAATGGCACGGGCCGTGACCACCTTTTGCTCGCCCTGGCTCTTCAGGTGGGTGCCAGGCTGTCATGAGAGTGACGTGACTTATAGTAGCGTGTTACCTACTAGGAATGCGCTACTAGGGGGGCGCGTGTGGGAGGCGCGCCCTCGGCACGTGCCTCCCGGCGCACGAGCTCTCACTCTTCCATCTGCTGTCTTGTGAGAGAGAGAGACAGAGAGAGGGAAAGGCGCGCGTTGGCTATGGAAACGCTCTTTCTTCGATGAACGCTGTACCAGCTCGCAAAGGAGGAGAATGCGCCCTCACCCGCGAGAGACAACGTTGGCGCAGGCAGCGTCTTCTAGCGAGTTTCTTGATTGAAAAATACCGACTGCTCGCGCTGGAGAACCATTCACCGGCTACCCATATATATATATATATATATATATATATATATATATATATATATATATATATATATATAGGCACTGGATCTTGACTTGCAATGAAGTGCCGGTGGAAGATTTCACTTGTGCGTAGTTGAACCATAAGGATTCGTAGCGTGTGCGTTAACTAAATTAATCCGGAACTCGGCACGATCTACGATGAACCTCCGGAGCTTCGCTCACTCATCATCGTTCACTCCGTGGATATGCTGTGAATTTTTTTTCCGTATTTGCCTTGTGCTGCATTCTTCTTTTCCACCTCTGGCACGATCTCACGCCCTTTCGACTGCTCCTCTGCACTACTTTGTTTTTCTCATCCTTTGCGCCTGCCTCCTTACTCATGACACCTCCATTAACCACTTGAGGGGGTCACCAAATGTGCCCCTTGCCTTTACGTTGCACTGAATTTTGACCGAAATTGCCTCAGTGGGAGGGGGCTGGGAGAAGGAGGTGGGTGCTGCAGAGAACTTTGCCCCTCCTAATGGAGAATTTCGCACAGGCCTATCGTCGGAGCATAAGTCAGGGAAAGACACCTAGCAAAACCACGAACATGTTGCATTGTCACTGCCATCACCGCAGCAGTAAGTTCTGGGTGCAACAGTTATGCAAATTAGGAATCCAGTAGTGCTGACATAATTCAGGTCTGAGACCATCGCATGAGTGGAACCATTATGCCAGTAAATAAGGTGATAAGCATCACACAGGAGTACCGTATACATGTGTAAGAGCCGCACTTTTTTTCCATGACCATGATTTTGGTGGGGTGTGGCCCTTCCACAGAAGTGTCTTTATGAGCAAACAGACAATGAAGCCTAGGGAAGCATAGGGGAAGTTACTTGTGGTATTGTAATTGTGGAGAAAGCAGAAAGGAATTAAAGTGGACGAAAAGACAAACCTGCCTTCGGTTCCCACCGAAGGCAGGTTTGTCTTTTCGTCCACTTTAATTCCTTTCTGCTTTCTCCACAATTACAATACCACAAGTAACTTCCCCTATGCTTCCCTAGGCTTCATTGTCTGTTTGCTCATTAAGTTGTTTCTAACAAATAAAGAACGAGCCCTTGATCCCTTCCCTTTCGTTATTCCACAGAAGTGTGAAACTTTTGTTCAATTTTCGATCCACGTATGGAAGAACCTATTTAATCGTGCCATATGTACCTAACGATGGGATAGCTGGCATCTAGGTGCGGACATCTCCACTAGATGTCTTCATCGCTGCTTGCAAGGGCCTTGGCAGGGAGCATCTTGGTTGACAACGCATAGCCGTCTTTTGTGCTTTTCATGAGCTCCTTCTCAAGTGTTGGAAATTTGCGTAGTTGGCCGTGGAAGGCTTTCCTGGACTTGTTTGTTGCGGCCGGCTCTTCCTTTTGGTCACACCATGTGGAAATTCCGAACGGCTGCACGTTTTCCATTCTGTTCGGCGAATGGGACAACTTGATGTTTGAAAGCATCATCGTGCGCAGTTAAGCTTTCTTTTTTTTTTTTCCCCCATTTCCATCGCAAGTGGCTGCGCTATAGGCAGTCGTCAAAATTAACGGCGGCACAAAGGATCAATGGCGCCGGCGAGAAAAACAACAAGATCTCCCAGATAGCGCCGTGTGCCCGAAGGTCACATAGATAGCGCTGCGTGACGAAGCCGCAGGACAGCTGTTGCCATCTGGTGGCTCCCACGAAATGCGCGTATCAGATGCGATGACGCTGCCGTTTGCTGGTGAGCTTTTTTTTTTTTTTTCTTCAAAATTTGGACTGCCAAGTCGGGGAGAGGGGCCCTTACACGAGCACGGCCCTTAGACGAGTGTGTACGGTATTTTCTCGCTTCATTTGTGGATTTCCTTGGCATGATATGATCACGAAGTACAGCAGACTCTAGATAATTCAAACTTTCACTTAATTCAAACACAATATCAAATTTTTGGTTGGCCTGCTGTGTCTTCAGTGTATTCAGAAAGCAGCGACTTAATTCAAACTACACCATTGGTAATTCTGTTCATTCATACTTTTTTTGCTTGTCCTTACCACAAACGTCAGCTGCTTTTGTTCCTTGTTGAACGTACAAACCAGCCCAAAAGGGCGACGGATGGAGAAGTGAGATGGTTTTATTCACAAAAACCATCTTGCAGGAAAACCAGAAGAGCATGCGCTGACCAAACAACCAAACAACGAACTCAGAAGCTAATGTATAATTGCAATAAGAAGCTAAGTGCCTTGTGCAACAATGACAGTAAAGGAGTGCTGACACAATTGGCACCTTGCCTGCTAATGTGATATGCCTCGAGAATTTCACGCTCAAGTTTGCTTCACCTAGTGTCCAAGTGTTGGAAAAAAGCGGGACACAACCACACTGCCGTCAATGACGGGACAGATTACCCTCGTCTGAAGAGTTAAATGAGCAGTCGTGCTCACGCAGCCGATCGTAAACACATCTGCCAGTCTGGCCGATGTAAACTTTTCACAGGTCAGTGAAATCTCGCACACAACTCGTGTGGCGCAAGATCTGTGGTCGTTTTCGTGCTGAGTGGGACACACTATGATTCTAGTGGTGCCACGAGCAACACGCGAACAAAGCCTAGAAAGTCTGCATTGGGCCGAAAAAAGAAGATTACTACCCTGTCTCACAGCAACCTTTTTGACACCATGGCAAACTTTGTGCAAATAAGGCATAACTTCAAAGGCATTCCACTGACAACTTTGTTGTTCTGCACCTTTTTTTTAATTAGCCCTTTGACCTTTTGCAATAACGTTACTGCTACAGCTATGAGCAAGTGTTTTGAATAGCTGGCGGAAACTAAACGCTCGACCTGACAGTCGAAACTTGTCTTTATGTTGTGATGGCAACTGGTTGTTAGTCCAGCCGTTGTGCGTCTCACTTCTCTCTTCCGTCAGTCATCCTTTTGGGCTGGTTTGCACGTTCAACAGTATGCACCAACTGACCCAGATTTCAACACTTCATTTGTTCATTATACATTGCTGAACATTCATGCTCATATATTTTTAAAAGCCAGAAATAAAGCTATTTGCATTCGAAGTTTCGATGAACAAAAGCATTTGACGGTGAGAACAGTATAATAGTGTCGGAGGCAACGGAACATGACACAGGGGCCAGGAGACATGCATGCGGAGGTATCTGAATGTCCTCAGTGAGGGTCAACTTGGCGCTGGTACCCGAAACGTCTTGAGATATGGTATCGGGAAGCGAGGAGAAGGTGACTGCGGTACGGCTGCCATCAGTGACAGCTTGGTGACGGGAGAGAAAATCCCACCTTAAAATAACATTGTGGGAACAGTGGGGAAGAACGACAAATTCGACTGTGTAACGAATTCCTTGAATTTCAACTCTGGCGGTACACGCAGCCACCAGCTGGACATGCTGTGCTGTGGCATTGCAAAGAAGGGGACCGAAGAAGGGCGTCGTAACTTTTTGTATTGAGTGGCATAATCGTTCAGCAATGACAGATATGGCAGCACCTGTGTCAATAAGTGCAAACGCAAATACAGAGACACCTTCGACAGCAACATCAATAACATTTGGCAGCGGAAAAAGAGGGCTTGATCTTGCGACGATGACGCAGTTCTTGCCTCGGGAACTGCGCCACTTAGTTTTCCGTCTCAGTGGTAGAGAGACGTCGACGCATCGGGGAGAGCGAGCAACGACGGGGAGAAGGGGAACAGCATCGAGGAGAGGATCGAAAGCTTGGGCGCGAGAGTGAAATTCCTGGTCTGGAGGGGACAACAATGGACAGTCGTATACAGGCGGGCGAGGGTTGACACATGGGTGAAGTAGTCGACGGATACCACAGGAATAGCAGATAGGTCGATTGTCTGCTGTGCGCCAGGGATTAGTGACCCGATAGACGGGTGGTCGCGGCGGTGTGGTAGTGAAAACTGGGCTAGGTACTGTAGGCAAAGTCTGGAATGTCGGTGGTCGTGGTCGCGTGGCGGCTTCGGCGTAGGTCAATGGTGCAGCGACATGAGGCGCCCGCTCTTGTGGAACGACGTTGAGCACTTGTTTGCGTATGAGGTGTTGTAGGGTCAGACTAAGCGAAGAGGTGGATTCAGGGGAGGGTGGGGATGAGGGAGAGTTGTCGTGCAACTTCTTCCCGCACTAAAGCCTTGATCTGCGAGAAGAGGGTTGGATCTGGTAGCGCCGTAGTTAGACCGGACAATGATTCTGGCTGATGAAGGGGACGACATGTAACGAGGCGTTGCCGCCAAAATTCGTCGTAGCTCTGGCAGAGGTTAATGACCTGGGCAACAGTAGAAGGCCTCTTCGGAATGAGCATCTGAAATGCGTCCTCACCAGTGCCCTTCAATATATGTTTTAATTCATCTGCCTCCGTCATTGCCGCATCGACACGCTTACACAGGTCAGTGACATCCTCCAGATAGCCAGTAAAATTTTCACCTGGTTGTTGGGATCTCGACTGCAGGCGTTGTTCCGCGCGAAGTCTTCGAACAGCGGGACGGCCGAAGACCTTGCTGATTTTCGCTTTGAATGTTGGCCAGCTTGGGATCTCGGTTTTGTGGTTGTGAAACCACATGTGAGCGATGCCTGCAAGGTAGAATGACACTGTTGCCAATTTCGTCACGTCGTCCCATTTGTTGTGGCCACTGACACGTTCATACGATATCAGCCAGTCATCAACGTCATGATCATCGGCGCCGCTGAATATGGGAGGATCACGCTGACGGAGCGTGCCAGGGCAGACATTCTGGGGAGCAGCTGGTGGAGAGCTCGTGCTGCTTTCGGTGGTCATGATGGCCGGTAGGGTTCGGTTGTGCAATTCCAGGGTTACGGGAGACCCAGCAAACCTCCACCAATTATAATAAAGAAGCCCAACGTGGTCGTAGACGCAGAGGATGCGGCTCACACAAAAAGACGAAACAGTGTAGGCCCCCCAGCCAAGGCAGTAACAACGTCCAGCCCGAGCACTTCCGATGCGCTGGAGATACGGCTGCAGGGCTGTGCACGGCGTGCTTCTTCTTCATTACAACAGCAATGAAGGGAGGTATGCGGTCCCTTTAAGTGCACGAAGACAGCATCTGGGGAAAATAAGCAGACCTTTCATACCCTCAGAGCTGTTCAGAAAGCACGAATGCCCATTGTGCACATATAGCTGGTGAAGTTATGCTGCTCAAGCGAAGTAACATGCTGTGCTACATGGGCTCTCATGCTTTATGCCTATAATAAAGCACCAGTGGAGATGAACTTTATCGTGAAACAGTTTGTGTTTGTTTCAGCACAGTTAATCTTCATAAATATTCATAAACTAGCCGAAAAATGTTTGAGTTTACAAATAAGAGCTGTCAAATAGGACACCATTCCATTCAATATTTAAAATTTGTGAACATTGTCACAACCCTAGTAATTTGTAGAAAATCTTAGATGATAGGTATGCTTAAAGGGCAATATCATGATCAGATGTCATAAAGGGTTGATATTATAACTTGGAATATAAACCTAGGTGCAGTCAAAAGAGGGGAAGAGAAATTTGGGAGCAACTAGACACTTGAGGACAAGAAAGAAACGACACAGAAAAGAATTAATGAAATTGAAGCTAAGGTAGCCTCTGAAGCAGCAATCGAAATTGGAGGTAACATACTGCGACGGGAAGTAGGCAAGCTCTCCCAAAACCATCCAAAGCATCTTTTTTTTTATTTTTTAACATTTGATGAAGCGACAACAAACGGAAGTGACTACTGTGAAAGATAGAATTGCATTTGCAGAATTATCAAGCAAATGCGATTTGAAACATTAGCAAATATTCTAATGTTTCAAAAATGAGATATTAGAAATTTTCAAATGTTTGAGGTGATCCAAATATGAGGAAAGCTTAAATATGCGGTCTTGTCATATTTCCAGAAATGGGTGATCTTCCGCATTCATGCTAGGTGGGAAAACCAGCATTGGCTATAAATAAGCTTCGGTAGTGAGCGGAGGTGTAATGGCAGCCAACGAATGCACCTTACGCTTGTGACTCGTCATCGTCAAGATGATCTTGTCACAATAAATCACCACATGCTTGGCAATGCTGTTTGCCTTCATGGTGGTGTACAACACGCTTTCAAGAGGCAGCCCATACTTGCTGTGGTAGGACTAGTTCTGTGTAGCGTGAAGGCACACAAGCAAGGATACAGGAGGCATGCAGCACTGGAGCTGATACTTACTTTAATAGAGTATGACTCAAATAATTTCGTGCATACTCAAGGGGCACTTATCCAGGTTAGGATATGGATGTGAGTGAACATAAAAAAGCATGGTTCTGTGGTAAACAAAACAACCGATGTCCGGCTTACCCAGTCTCTGCCCTTCCTTTGCAACGAAAAAAATGGCACATGTGCTTCTGGAAGCATTTTATATTGAAGAAAAATTATACAGCACAGACCACTTATAACGTAACCGCTTTTAGTGCAGGACCGGTTATAACGGTTCTTTTTTTTTTTTACCACCGATATCTCGCCCATAGGACTCAATGTATGGGCGGACCGTTTATTGCGTAGGCACGTGAAGGAGAATACCGGTTATAGCGCAGATTTTTTAAGCGCGCAACCATGAAATCGGCGAACAGAGCGTGGTTTCCCGGCGTGCCGGCCCGTTGTGAATGGGAGCGAGAGTGCATGTGTGGAGACCAGCCGTGAGAAGGCAAAGAAAAGCGGAGGAGAAGGGACGGTACAGTAGGGCGGGAGACCTTGAAAGAAGGAAGGAGTGCGTTTTTGTCACCATAGCAGCGTCTAATCCGAGTGCACGCTTCGCGGAGTGTGGGACAGAAGCAGTAGCATGCTTTTATTTTTTAATTTTTTTTCGATCTTATTCTTTGCCTTGTTGCATTTGTTGTGTGCACTTCATCGTGTTGTAGTTGCCATCTGAGTGCCCTGAGCACGTGTGTTGTCGAGCTCCTGTCACCATTGCGTCGGCGGCGTCTTCAAGCGATGTGAAAAAATGCCGTGCCTTTTTGCTGGAGACCAAGGATTGCGTTATAAGGGACATAGAGAGTGGGCTGAAGAAGGCGTCGGTGGCGGCTAAATACGGTGTTTCCGATACTACCTCTTCGACCATCTATAAGAATAAGGACAAACTGCAGCAGCAACTGCAGCAAGATTTGTCTTCCCTGTCACGGAAGAGAATATGTACGTCGACATACAAAGACATGGACGCAGCGCTGTTCAGATGGTTCCGGAAAGTTAGGGCTCAGAGCATCCCAGTAAGTGGCCCCATGCTCCAACAAAAGGCTAAGACTCTCAGAGCTCTTCTAGGCCAAACGACTTCAACCCACTTAAAGGGTGGATCCAGCGTTTCAAAGATTGCCATGACATAAGCTGCAAAGTGGTGTGCGGAGAAAGCGGTGATGTCGATGACAAGTCTATCGAAGTCTGGCTTTGCTTAAACTTCCAGAATGTGCTCTCCACCTATATGGACAGAGACATATATAATGAATGAAGCTGGCTTATTTTATAACTTTCTGCCCAACCACACGCTTGCGCTGAAAGGCGAAGCCTGCTCTGGCCCCAAGGCCTTGAAGGAGTGTATAACTGTATTGTTTTGTGCTAACATGGATGGGGGAAGCAACAAGCGCCGCCTGTTTGTCATTGGTAAATCGGCAAGGCAACGTAGCTCTAAAAAGCGAGAGTGCCTGCCAGTGACCTGCAAATCCAATAAAAAGGCATGGATGACGCAGGATTTGTTCACAAGCTTGCTTGCAGAACGCGCATTTGTGAGAGTTTTGGTGAGCATGCGGCAGCAGCAGCCTCTTAAAGTGAATTTAAGGGGCGCACTTCATATCATGGTCGCTTCATGGTGGCAGGTAAAGGCCGATACCATAAGCAAGTGCTTCAACAGGGCAGGCTTCTTGCGCAATACTGAGGCCTTGGAAGACGAGGAGTAGAGTGACACTGTCGCTGATGAGGCACTCAGCACTGACGACGTGTGGTCCTGCTTCGTTGAGAGCAACTTTACCGCCACGGACACCTTCCAAGAATTTGTTGATGCTGGGGTGTCGGAGCTTGCTGTCTGCTAGGAAGCGAGCACGGATGATGCAATAATCGCAGCGGTAGTGCGGAGGTTGCAACCGACGACGACTCACACGGCGAGGACGATGTCGACCCGACACCAGAACCAGATTTTTCGTGCAAAGACGCGTTGAATACGTCACGAAAGTGAAAGCGTACTGGTGAAAAACTGTTTGAGCGAAAAGTCGCTTCGGAGCTTAAGCTTTGTGGAGGACGAAATGGTTCAAAGCACTGTTCACAAGCATCGCCAGATGAAAATAACAGCATTGTTCCACTGATGTGGGACTTGAGAACTTGGTTGGCTTCCTTGCTGGGTTGTGATCGTGTTGAATGTGTGTGCGATTGAAAAGTGCAGTGAACTGCTTTTAAAAGGTGGATCTCCCCTTTTGGCATAGGCAAAGGCGAAAAAAGCGTGCTTTGGTTATGACACAGTACCCAGCGTGTCTACCAACCGGGAAAACCGGGAAATCTCAGGGAATATGATCAGTCTGGAAAATCTCAGGGAAAACTCAGGGAATTTGGGCTTCTCTCAGGGAAAATCAGCTCAAGTACGAAAGTCGCGGTAACGCTGGCTCTAACAATGCACCTTGTGATTGAGTTTATAGCGCAACTCGCAGTAATTGAAGGGAAGAGTGCCGCCCCCCCCCCCCCCCCCCTTCCTCATCGCTCTTCGTCGCGCGAATCGGCTGCTTTTTTTATTATTGGCTTTGCTTGTCGCGTGTTGTTCTATGTAAAGTCCACTGTATGTGTCTGGACGCGCTACGGCGCACACACATCCCGTGTGTGCGCCGAGCGTTGTTATATTGTGCGTTTGCTTGCAAGCAGTCTTTTCCACAAATATTGCGGAAAAGACTGTGGGGGGGTAGAGGACGAGCGGCTACACGAAGCTGCGCGCCCTCTCCATAGGGAGAAGACACGGTGCCGATTCTACACGCCACGCGGTGACGCGTGACGCGTCGTGCGGTCTGTAGCAACACCGCTGGGCAACGCCAATTCGTGGTTTAGGTTTCTCAGCGTGACTGCAATGGAGGCGCGTGAAACTTGATGTTTGTCTTCTTCGGGACGGCACCCCTTTCTAGAGGCGGCAGAAGTTGATTTTCATCTTTATTGGCGTAGCTTTCAGCTTGTTTATTATCAACGCTTATGATCCGAGGGTCGCTGGATCGAATCCCGGCCGCGGCGGATGCATCTCGATGGAGGCGAAATGTTTTAGGACCGTGTACTGTACGACGTCAGTTAAGAAACCTCGGGAGGTCAAAATTTACGTTCTCCACTATGGCCCCTCATAATCATAGCTGGTTTTGTGACGTAAAACCCTACAAATTAATCAATTATCTACGCTTACGAGGGATTCTTGCTGTTCTTAATTACCGAGTTTATTCTGCCCAAGGCAGCCACACGCTGAGAAGATACCGTGTGTGTGCCAACACAGCTGCTGGTTGCTCGAAGATGAGAACAGAGATGCGTTTTATGTGCACAACTGCGATAAGGCGCTGTGCGTAGAGCCGTTTTTCAAGGAATACCACGTTCTAAAATACTATTGAACAATTTGCAGTATTTGCTCGATTTTACCGCGCCCTCGATTGTAACGCGCACCAGTTTCCCGCGACAAAAAGAAAGTCAAACATCGATTGTAGTGCACACCTATTTTTCGGGACACAGGAAAAAGGGAGAGCTTACAGCGTGTCTACCAACCGGGAAAACCGGGAAATCTCAGGGAATATGATTAGTCTGGAAAATCTCAGGGAAAACTCAGGGAATTTGGGCTTCTCTCAGGGAAAATCAGCTCAAGTATGAAAGTCGCGGTAACGCTGTCTCTAACAATGCACCTCGCGATTGTGTTTAGAGCGCAACTCGCAGTAACTGAAGTGACACCCCCCCCCCCCCTTTCCTCATCGCTCTTCGTCGCGCG
This sequence comes from Hyalomma asiaticum, assembly GCA_013339685.2. Taxonomy (NCBI): domain Eukaryota; kingdom Metazoa; phylum Arthropoda; class Arachnida; order Ixodida; family Ixodidae; genus Hyalomma; species Hyalomma asiaticum. The sequence continues at coordinate 4,498,876 of CM023491.1, forward strand.
AATCGGCTGCTTTTTTTACTATCGGCTTAAATTGCTCGTTCTATGTAAAGTCCGCTGTGTCTGGGTCTGGACGCGCTACGGCGCACACACAGCCCGTGTGTGCGCCGAGCGTTGTTATATTGTGCGTTTGCTTGCACGCACTCTTTTCCACAAATATTGTGGAAAAGACTGTGGAAGTAGAGGACGCGCGGCTACACGAAGCTGCGCGCCCTCTCCTAGGGAGAGGATGCAGCGCTGATTCTACACGCCACGCGGTGACGCGTTGTACCGCGTATGTGTGGTTAGGGCAGTGGGTTAGGGCTTTGCATTCTTGCGGAGATAAACAGAACTTATTTCTAGCTTGGGCGCGTCGTGCGGTCTGTGGCAACGCCGCTGGGCAACACCATTTCGTGGTTTCGGTTTCTCAGCGTGATTACAACGGAGGCGCGTGAAACTTGATGTTTATCTTCATCGGCACGGCGCCCCTTTGTAGAGGTGGCGGAAATTGATTTTTCATCTTTATTGGCGTAGCTATTTCAGCTTGTTCGACGCTTATGATCCGAGGGTCGCGGGATCGAATCCTGGCCGCGGCGGATGCATCTCGATGGAGGCGAAATGTTTGAGGCCCCTGTACTGTGCGATGTCAGAGAACCCCGGGAGATCAAAATTTACGGAGTCCTCCACTACGGCCTCTCATAATCATAGTTAGTTTTGTGACGTAAAACCCCACAAATCAATCAATTATCGATGCTTACGAGGGATTCTTGCTGTTCTTGGTTACTGAGTTTATTCTGCCTAAGGCAGCCACACGCAGAGAAGATACCGTGTGTGTGCGAACACAGCTGGTTGCTCCAAGATGAGAACAGAGATGCGTTTTATGTGCGCAGACTGTGGTAAGGCGCTGTGCGTAGACCCGTTTTTCAAGGAATACCACGTTCTAAAATACTATTGAACAGTTTTCAGTATTTGCTCAATTCTACCGAGTCCTCAATTGTAACTCGCACCAGTTTCCCGCGACAAAAAAAAAAAAGAAGAAGAAGAAGAAGTGAAACATCGATTGTAGTGCACACCCATTTTTCGGGACACAGTAAAAAGGAAGACCTTAGTAATCAACCTTCTCACATTAATAAAACCGATGCTGTACTCGCGTGATGAACGCACTCGCATAATAAAAGCACCGCTAACTTTAAACCACTGCAGTAGTTGATCCGCGGCGTCTCGATGAAACTTCCGCACGTTGCCGGGCGTAGCCGCGAGCATGCGGCGGTAACATATTTACTCGCAGTGGTGCATTCCTCCGTGCAATCGCAGTTCCTTCACGCCTGCTACCGCATGCTGCGCAGCTAAGCCTAAGCATGGTCGGGGCATGATCTCCGAGATTGCATCGTGGCAATCTCGGACGTCAAGCAGCGCGCACGGCTGAGAGGCTCTGCCTCAGCACGGATATGAGGGAGAAATGCGATGATGAGCTGATTTGCGTAAGGCGATGGGAAACATCTATTCTCCCGTTACGGCCACCCGCAAACGCTATTGAAAGTTCGCGCCGCTGGGCATCTCGGACTTCGGTTGGCCGCAAAATGGCCAAGCTGGCGCGGCGATTATCATCGGCCTACGCATCATGTGCATCGTGGCATCGTTGCGTGGGGGACCAGCGGCGACATAAAAACTACAGAAACTATGCGCGCCGAAGACCGCCGCGCCGCTAGTTCGTTTTTTTCAGCAGTAACCATTCGGCAGCGCCCGAAGAGCTAGAAAGCGGTCATTTTCCTACGCGCCTCGGTATGGTAACGGTGTCATTCGTTCGCACTCGATTGTAATACGCATACGATTTTTGGACCCGTTTTATCGAAAAAAAAGTGTGCATTAGATTAGAGTAAATACGGTATAAGTGATGCTGACACCAAAATACAGCTCCTGATTCTTTTTAAAAAAACAATGCTTTTCTGACCTTGCGCATTTCGTACATTCAAAATCCGCAGTTTCACAAATTGACCGTCCGGGAAAGCTTATTTCTTTTTTCTTTTTTTTTCTTTATTTGACCCTCAAAGAGCTGAACATCCTTATTAGTGATGACATTGGGTGACATGGTGCCTACCCGCATCGACATGAAAGAAAGTCATGTGCCACACAGGGAATTTCACAAAAATACTCAGGGAAAACCTGGAAATCTCAGGGAATTTAGCAATGTCAACTTGGTAGACACCCTGGCTTAGTAATCAACCTTTTCACATTAATAAAACCAGATGCCGTACTCGCGTAATGAACGCACTCGCATAATAAAAGCACCGCTAACTTTAAACTACTGCTATAGTTGATCCGCGGCGTCTCGAAGACGTTCGGCGCGCCGATTCATAGCTCCTGCGTCTCGATGAAACTTCCGCACGTTGCCGGGTGCAGCCGCGTGCAAGCTCGCAGTGGTGCATTCCTCCGTGCAATCGCAGTTCCTTCACGCCTGCTACCGCATGCTGCCATGCGTGCTGCGGAAGCTGGCGCAGCTAAGCCTAAGCATGGTCGGGGCGTGATCTCCGAGATTGCATCGCGGCAATCTCGGACGTCAAGCAGCGCGCACGGCTGAGAGGCTCTGCCTCAGCACGGATACGAGAGAGAAATGCAATGATGAGCCGTTTTGCGTATGACGATGGGAAACATCTATTCGCCCGTTACGGCCACCCACAAACGTTATTGAAAGTTCGCGCCGCTGGGCATCTCAGACTTCGGTTGGCCGCAGAATGGCCAAGCTGGCACGGCGATTATCAACGGCCTACGCGTAATGTGCGTCGTGGCAACGCTGCGTGGGGGACCGGCGGCGACATAGAAACTACAGAAACTATGCGCGCCAAAGACCGCTGCGCCGCTAGTTTGTTTTTTCGGCAGTAACTGTTCGGCAGCGCCCGAAGCGCGTAGGAGGCGGCCATTTTCCTACGTGCCTCGGTATGGTAACGGCGTCGTTCATTCGAACTCGTTCGCATATGATTTTTGGACCCGTTTTATAGAAAAAGAAGTGTGCATTAGATTAGAGTAAATACGGTTTAAGTGATGCTGACACGAAAATATAGCTCCTGATTCTTTTTTTAAAAAAACAATGTTTTTCGGACCTTACGCATTTCGTACATTCAAGATCCGCAATTTCACAAATTGACCGTCTGGGAAAGCTTATTTCTTTTTGTTTGTTTGGTTTTTTGGTTTTATTTATTTGACCCTGAAAGAGCTCAAAATCCTTATGAGTGATGACATTGGGTGACATGGTGTCTACCAGCATCGACATGAAGAAAGTTATGTGCCACTCGGGGAATTTCGCAAAAATACTCAGGGAAAACCTGGAAGTCTCAGGGAATTTAGCAATTTCAACTTGGTAGACACCCTGGGTACCGCTTATAGCGCGGATTTTTACAACTCCCGTGACTTACGTTACAAGCTGTCTACACTATATAAGAAATGAAATGTAAAAATTATTCTTAAAAGTACACTCGAATATGTTAAGACATAGTTTAACCAATCTAGAGAACAAGCTGTAATCTGGGAAGAGTACTCCACAGTTTGTCATCCATGCGACCAACTGAGTAACTGAAAAATCTGTAGACTACAACGCACACCTCTGTATGGCTTTTATAGACTTTGAAAAAGCATTTGACTTGGTAGCAATACAAGAAGATCTAGAGGCATTGTGGCATCCAGTAAATAAATATATATATATATATATATATATATACACACACAAATGGTAGCTAAAATGTACAAAGAATCTGTGGCTACCATAATTCTACACACAAAAAAAAGAAAAAATTCTGATCGAGAGAGGTATCAGAGAGGGAGATGGCATCTTGCCTATGACACCTAGTGCTCCAGTTAGATGGGGAAGGAGTCGGCATAAAAATTGAGGTAGGACCTGAGATAAACAGGCAAAAGACAAAGATAGTAATCAATTAATCAATAATCACAAGCTCATAAACAACTCGCAAAGAACGTGAGTTCAAAACCAGCAACCAGGCCTTAGGATTGTGAAGACGGGTTTGCCCCCACGGCTTACCCTCCGAGTGCGGTCCGAGACGCGACGCTTCTCCAACGGGTTCGTTGGCTCGCCGGTGGGGCATGGAGAAGGCACCACCAAGGCTCGTCAGCAAACGAGGGCTTTATTAAAGGGGTCGTGAAAAGGATATGGAGATGCCCAGTTATAATTTTCACTGCTTCAGTATGCATTCGACAAGTCGATTCCAAAATATGTCGGTAAAAAATTCAGTGCACATTTAATAACGCCCATTCAAAACCCTGGCATTCTTGCGTTCCCGAAACGACTATGCGACACTACCAGCCGGCATGGTACTGTTCGGTGACGTTGCACCAAGGTATTTTTGAGTTCAAAGGTATAGTGAACTCGCGTTTGCCCTAAAAGAATCTATTTAATTGAAAGCTAGAAAGAAAGAAAATACTTAGGAACCGTGCGGTGCCGCCATTCGGAAGCAAAGCTGCAGCACGGTTTGTTTTCCTGTGGTCTCCGAGGGAGTGCTAATCTCGGAGGTCTGGTGGCTACTAACATGACGTCAGCTGCAGAGTTGAGGGGAACGCGTGCAGTGAAACCGAAACTGCGTTTTTTATCGCCCTAAACCAACTCGCACGATGCAACAGAACAATGCATATTGTTGATTGGAGGGTCAAGATCCCGAACACATACTTAGTACAAAATTTTCAGAAAGCGTTTCGCGACCCCCTTTAAGCCATGATGCAACACAGAGTGACAGTCACGGCTGGCGGGCAAAAGGTCTCACCGCAGTGCCGATCAAGTACACGTGCCCGTAGCGCTTACGGCTAACCAAAGGTGCCCTTCGGCAAGGGTCTGCCAAGCGCACGAATGAGATGCAGAGTGCCAGCGGCTTCGCGTAACCACCTCGTCGCGGGTCCCGTGAACATCTCCTGGCGCAAGCATGCGTGAGGGGCGCGAAGCGTGTGACGGCTCACATGAAGAGGGGCCACCGCCGAGGCCAATCAGAGCTCATCCCAGTGATGTTAGCTAGCGTGACGACACGGAGCCAGGAGTAAGAGCACCTGGGAGGATGCTGCACAGGAATGGCGGATCGGCGCGCTAAGAGAGTGCTAACCTTGAACCACTACGCCGCTTCCTGGCGGCTCCTGACATCTGAGATAGCACATAGCCTGCACCCTAGGCTATCTTGTGGGACGAGGCACAAATGGGCGCCGTCTCATTTCCCACATTCCCCCCTTCTAAAGACCGAGGCCGGCCTGCCAAAGCAACGCCAATAATCCAACCACATCACCTTTATTGGATGTTACTCCAAGAAGCTCAAATCCATAGATGGGGTGTCCTCAAGGAGGTCATATCCATCCGCCGAGTTGTTTGTCGTCGCGACACCTGACGGGTGGGTCGAGGAGACTGCCGCAGCAATAGCCGCGGTAAAGGCAGGATCTGCCACCACCGCCGCGGCAACCGTCTGAAGGGCGATGGGAGACCAGGTGGTTTGGACGGCCGAGTTGTGCGGTGACGACCGCTGGGGCTCCACCTTCGTTTCTCAGGCTCTGTTTTTATGTATACGGGAATGCTGGTGTGTCGCCTGATGCACCAACAGTACCCCACAGGTGTCACAGAACTTCGTTGTGGAGTCTGGCGGCATCACTGCTCCTCCGGACGCTCTCGCTTGGTCTGACAGGGTCCGACCATCCGCGGAACGTGCGTTGGAAGGACTTCTTGTTTGCACAATTCACCACTTTCCACTGCTCGTGCCAGTGTCCCGAGGTAGTGAAAGCGACGGGAGGCTCTTGACCCTGCTGAAAAGCCCATGTGGTCATGTCCCTGCGCGATGGACACTTCTTGCCCCCAGCAGTGGCCTGGGGCGTCAGAGATGGTGATGGACTGATGACGGCGGTGGTCGATGACACGTGGTGAGGGCCAAGGGAGGTCACCGTTTTCTTAGGTCTTCGCCTCTTGCCATGGCAGCCGGCACCATCAGGAGACAGGAGTTTCTGCAGAAGCATTGTCAGAGGACACAGTACACACTGGACACGGCACTACACTTCACTAACACTGGAAAGCATGCGCAAAGTGGCGGGAGGGAGCAGAGCGCGGCTGAAGGCGCGGCTTTGCCTTCGGTGGCATCACAAGAATGTCCCACTTAAACAAGCCTCGTGTGTTTGAACCGGAGCCACGCGAAGGGCATATGAAGCCGAGGGCTCGTCGCCGCTTCGGTGGCCATATTCGCACCGTTCGTTTTTCTCCCCCGCGTCGGCAGGAAATAAAAGTGCAGCTGCCTCTTGCAGGAGAAAAATTTCACAGGTGTGTTACTACTATGTTGGGTCCGCACGTGTGGGTAAATTGGGCTATGAAAAAGCCGCTTACCGCTTCTGTGCGTGCCCTGGCACCTCAGGTGCTTCTCTCCATTCACTATCAGAATAGGGAATGAAGTCCGGCTATCTTTAGCGGGAGAAAAAGCCGCTTATGTGCATTTCCACAGGTCGTACCTGTGGCGTGGCCTGGGGCCAGCCGTCTCACGGTTCTCCTGCAGTTCGTTGACCGCCTCCTCCTCTCCCTAGTCGTTGCTGCGGGCAACAAAGGGTCTGAGATCGGATATGTGAACTGGACCGCCGACTAATTTTTCTTGGGAGTCAGCCAGCTTGTATACCAGAGGTGACATTTTGGTCTTCACTAGGTATGGGCCCAACCACTTGGCCAACAGGGAGGCAGAGATGCCTTTGGCCACGTCACTCAAGACGTGGTTGCACCTGAGGATGAGGTCGCCGACATTGTAATGCAAGTCCCAATGTGACCGCTCGTATTGAGCCTTTTGTCCAGCTTGTGCTTTTGCCAGGTTGGAACGGGCCAAGTCAAGGGCTATATCCATCCGTGAACGCAGTTCCGCCGCGCAGCCAGACAAGCCGACTTCCATGGCACACCGCTCCGCAGAACGTGGTCCATGGGGTTTGGCAGCTCCCTACCGAAGTTGAGAAATGCGGGCGCGTACCCGGATGAACAGTTCACCGTTAACAGCAAGGAGAAACCTATCTTGTTAAACAGGCGTCCCATTCTCTGTGTTGCTGGGCAAAGGCTGTCAGCAAGGGCTTGAGGTTCCGGTTAATCCGCTCTGTCTGGTTGGCCTGCAGATGATACGTGGTTGTCTTGCGGTGCTTTATGCTGAAGGCGGCACACGCATCCACGAACACCTTGGCCTTGAAATAGGACACATTGTCTATGATCAACTCCACGGCAAAGCCATAGCGGGAGAAAAGCTCGATCAGTTTGTGCCAGATTGCACGTGCCGTTAACTTCCGAAGGGGATAAAGTTCGACCCATTTCATAAAGTGATCCGTAACAGCCAGAAGATAAACGTGACCTCGACAGCTTCGGGCGAAAGGTCCCATAATGTCACAGGCCGTGAGTTGCCACGGTTCTTGGCTGTGGATCGGTTGCACGAGCCCGAGGGGTTTGCCTGCACGAGCTTTCATCCATTGGCACACGCAGCATGAGCGGGCATAGTGAAGAGGGTCACGCTTCATGCCTTGCCAGGTGGCAGAGCGGCACAACTTTTGAAAAGTCTTAAGGCCACTCGCATGTCCGGCCAACCGCGAGTCGTGGAAATAACTCAGGGTAGCTTTCCTTAGACTGCGGGGAATCACCACCTTGAAAGACTTCTGGGGAGCTTCTTCAGATGGGATGTAACCCAGGAGAACTCCGTCGGCGTCCAGCAGGTACGAATACAACACGCCAGCAACAATACCAGCTGCATCACACTCGGCTCCAACAGCAATACCATACCAGCTGTCAGTTTGCACCCGGCAGTTTGGCCGCCCTGCCCCTCAAGAGAGCTCGGCTCTTTGAGTTCGTAAACGATTTGTTGACAAAACGGATCATTCAGCTGTGCCTTGAGTAGCTCTGCTCTGCTAAAGACGATGCCTATAGAGGTGATAGGGTCAACCAGGTGTGCGTCCTGCCCCACAACGTTCGACTCGGAGGTGACTTCACCAGTAGGGGTTGCGCCGTTTAAGTCGTTGGAGGCAAAGGCTCCGGTCTCTACTTGGTGCGATTGCTCTCGGGAGTGGCGGACACAGGTGTCACACACCGAAATGGGGGTGCGCGACAGGGTGTCGGCCACCACGTTTGAGTTCCCTTTCCGGTAGCACACAACAAAGTTGTACTGCTGCAAAGTCAATGCCCAGCGCACGAGGCGGCCTGAGGGCTCACGCAAGCGCTTAAACCAGGTGAGTGCCATGTGATCCGTTTCCACCACAAACGGCACTCCGTCAACATAGCAGTCAAACTTCCACAGAGCAAAAATTATAGTGAGACATTCCCTCTCAGTCACACTGTAGTTGCGCTCGGCGGCATTTGCTGACCTCGTTTCCTGACCAAGGCTCGTCAGCTAACTAGGACTTTCTTAACCCACGATGCAACACAGAGCGACAGTCATGGCTTGCGGGCAAAGGGGCACTGCGCAGTGCCGATCAAGTATGCGTGCCCATAGCGCTTACGGCTAACCAGAGGTGCCCCTGGGCAAGGGTCCACCAAGCGCACGAATGGGATGCAGCATGCCAGAGGCTTCGCGTAACCAGCTTATCGCAGGTCTCATGAGCATCTTCTGGCACAAGCAGGCACAAGCGCGCGCAAGTGGCGCGAAGCGCGTGATTGCTCACGTGAAGGGGAGCCGCCACCGGGGGCCATTCAGAGCTCGTCCCGATGACGTTAGCTAGCGTGACAACACGGAGCCAGGAGTAAGAGCACCTGAGAGGATGCTGCACAGGAATAGCAAATCAGCGCGCTAAGAGAGCGCTAACCTTGAACTGCTATGCCGCTTCCTGGCGGCTCCTGACATGCGAGATAGCACAGAGCCTGCGCCACAGGCTATCTTGTAGGATGAGGCGCAAATGGGTGCCGTCTCGTTTCCCACAGGATGTATACAAAATATGTATATCTAGCAGAACTACCAACAGCATTAGAGGTCGGTTGGTGGGCACATTGGTGTGAAGTGAGGTGAAGTGAAGTGAAAATCAATCAAAGGATCCAACTTGCCTACTCCTGTTACTCTTCCTTTAGTAATTCCTGGTGGAACTAAGAGTACACCCACAAAGAAGTAGTTGACTGAGCAATAAAAGTTCAAGCCAGTTGCATGCCATTCCGTGCCTGTGCAGTCTGAATAAACTGTGTAGCTGGCAAACTACACAGTTCACAAGCCAGCACCTTGCGAACGCAAAATGAGTTCCTTCTTCATGTTCCTTCATCTTCTTCTTTCTATTGTCATTCTTTCTATTGTCATTCTTCCTTTACCTGCTTCAACATCTTCTTTGTGTCATCTTTCTTTATCTGTTTGTATATTGCACTCTGCCTTCCAGTCCTTCACCCTCACATTTCCCACCACCTAAGCTCTGCTATGCTAAGAACTGCTTGGCGCATACACACCTTCTGTGACACGTAAACTCTACTATACAATACTATGCCTGCCCCGCCCTGTGGTCTAGTGGCTATGGCACGCAGCTGCATTTCGATGGAGAGAAAATGTTGAGACCCGTGTAATGTGCAATATCACGTACGAGAGGTGGTTGAAATTTCCGAAGCCCTCCACCACAGTGTCTCTCATAATCATATCGAGGTTTTTGGACATAACACCTCAGGAATCCCGAGGCTACGCCATGCTTACCCTCTCCTCTTTTCCTTTCCTTCCTCACACCACTCCTCGTAACATCCCCGCCCCCTTGCTATACTATACTATGCATGGCTATGCGGTGTTGTGGGCTGTTGTCACATATCCACTTTCTCTGTTGCATACCCACTGTTATGTCGAAGTGGGACGAGAGCATGATGCACGAGAGAAGAAAGGCGTGCACGCATACATTGGGCATTGCATAGAAGTGCACGTTCATCATCCTAAAGTCACTGACTTTAGGATGATAGCTCATGCAGAAGTAAAATGAACTTTTGCCGAGGTTAAACAGCTATGCTGTTTAAAATAGACATCCTCATGTTATGACCAGCAGCTTACTGCTATCCCTAAAACAGAAGGTTTATAACCATTGCATTCTACCAGAATCTATGGCTCAGAAACTTGGAGCTTAACAAAAACACTCGACAAGAAATTAAGAAACACAGCATGCCTTGTAAGGAAAGATTATCGGCTTATCACTAAGAGATAGAAAGGGAGCAGAATGGATCAGAGAACAGGCACCAATAGCCAACATCGTTGTTGCCATTAAGAAAAAACTTGGACCATCTCCCCAAAGGGAACCCTGATGGGATGCGAAGCAGCAGCGTTGCGCACGGGTGGCGTCACGGGTTGAACGGCGCTAACGCGGGTGCTGGAAGAACAGTTTGAAGCGAAACTCGGTGTAGCGTTTACTGGTGTAAACGTGTGTTTGAAAAACGCAGACACGGGAGGCGAGCGGGCATTGGAGCCGGCAGCTGCGGGCGCTCCGGCGGGTGAGGGAGAGAGTGACGTGCGCGCACCTGCGAGGGAAGCGTGCGAGGGGAGCGTGACGTCAACGCCCAGCTGCGGCGTGACCTACTTGGCACCGCTCCAACACCTGCACCGAGGGAAGCGCGTTGCCTCGCGTTTGTGCGGACGGAGGGACAGCGTTACACAGGCTAGTCAAAGAGCTGCTTCGCATCTAAAAAAAATACTGGACCTGGGCAGGTTGCATAACGTGTAGGGTACGTAACACGTGCACAGTGAGGATGACAGAATGAGTACCAAGAAATAAAAAATGCAGCCACAGCAGATGAAAAACCAGATGGACCGTTGAAACGAAGTTTGCAAGCACAATATCGGGCCAACGCGCACAGGACAAAGTAAATTGAGCCTTCCTCCAGCAGTGGACGTCAAACATCATGATATTAAAGAAGCCCCCCAGGCTCCGTTCGACTTGGTACATCCGCTTGTGGTATCATTGTGGGCACGAGAACTGAATACTGACGCACGGCAGTCTGCATTTATTTGTGCATACTAGAATAAGTATAGTGTAACTGATGACTCGACATTCTGCACAGGTGCCTCTGGCTATCGTGGTGAATAAGGTGGACACAGTAGGATCAGCGACTTTGGCCAAGACCCTGGCACAGCTGCATCGCCTGCTCAAGGCAAGGATTATCATATAGCACCTGATTTCATGTGGGGTGACTGGAATTACCTTTTCTAATTTCCCCTTCCTGCACAACAGCTGTAGTTTAGATGAAAGTGTTCCATGTACTTAGTGCAGCCTGTTGCCTGCATCACAGGAGCCACATCTACATTTTTCTTTAGAACTGCGTGAATAGCAGAATTTTGACTGTGAAGTGCATTCAAATATCTATGTTCAGGTGCAAATCAAATTGCATATTTCTTTTAATAATTTTCGAGTATTTGTTTACTAACACCATGTCAAATTATAGAAAAATGTTCTGCTAAACATGGACAGAAAGATTTATTCCATGACTAATGTACTGCCACAGTGTCATTGCAAAATCTTGAGGAACAGTCCAACAGAGAATTATGCAACAGAAAGCTCAGCTAACTTCGCCGCAGTATGCGAGTGTTAACTTCACCGCACTACAGGGTGTTAACTTCGCCGCAGTACAAGGGGGTTAGCTTTGCCGCTGTACACGAGTGTTATGCGGCGAAGCGGACTACATGCGGAAATGAGCCATTTGACACGCGACATAGCTAATCTTTTCCCCTAAATTACCACCTGTGAATAGTTCGAATAGTAAATTTAAGTGCAAATTGAATCGAATAGCAGTTAATATTTGAAATTTCAAAAATTCGCACACCCTTATTTTTCATGTCTTAATAGAAAGCAAATTGTGCCTGTACGGTATTTACACAACTGTAGGTCAATCCATATTTTTCAAGTTTGGCAATCCAATGTTGGGGGATCACCTTAGAATCGAAACTGAACCATGTATCGCTAGTAACAGCAAGAGAAAAGAGAAATCAGGGGCACTACGCCATGGTTACAACTTCGTTGCCACGGTTGCGGTAGAAGCATAGCGTATTGATTTACCATATTGCGTACATTTGACGATAATAAAGGTGATGCCGACTTTGAAAGTTGGCGTTTCCGATCTGTGCCCATTGGCCACCATACCTAGTGACAAACCTGCGGCCATCATGTTCGGAAGTGCACTGAACAACATGATATGACCGTGGCTACATTAGCGCCGTTATTTTAATCAAGGGGTTTGTTAATACTCATTTTGTTTATTAGAGACCGACAAAACGCTTCTTGAATGTGAGTATCATACGACTAAAAGCAATTTGCAAGCAACCGCTTGCTTCCGTTGGCAGCCATGTTTGTTTTGGTATCCCGCAGTGAAACAGTGGCCGCTGTTAATTGCTTCTATGGTCATCTTGCTAAGAATGATCTCATAATTGCGAATAAGGTTTCCCGCTCAACCCGCAGTGAATGGTTATTTCGCATGCTTATGCAAAGTTTCTTTTTTAAATTTATTTATCATTTCTGCACACACCACGGGTGCACAGCTCTTGTGGGAGCATCGATCATTGGTGGAAGAGCCGCCGTATAAGGAGTATTGGTAGCTGACGGAACAGCTTCTCTTTGTGATACAATATTTAGGCGGCCACGTCTGCACATGCGCTGTCACTTTTGTTGTGCTGAAGTGTCGCACCTGTCATGAGTGCTCAGGGCCCAAAGAACCCTCGGCGCTCATTAACAGCAACATTCATACGGGCTTCTGACCTCCATGCCGAGGAACCTGCACAGCAGGACTCAAGTTTGGAGTGAGTGAACGTGTGCTGTGGCAGGGGCAACTTCAACGTGAGGAAATTTTCTCATGCGACTCAAACCGCTGTGGTTTTCGCGGGCCAAAGTCCGGACGCTTTCCGGAGCTGGAGACAATGCTTGTGGCATGCGTAACTGATCTACGTGATCGGTCACTGTTGATCACATGCGAAATGATCGCACTGCAAACCCATGTCTATGCTTCTGAAGCTAGGGTACCAAGGGCTCAATTCAAAGCTAGCAGGGCTTGGTCATCTAAATTTATGAATAGGGCTGGCTTCTCTCTACGTCAACGCTCCGGTGTGTGCCAGAAGTTGCCAGCTGCATACGAAGAGAAGGTCACCGCCTTCAATAGGCATTCCCTGAAACTTCATAACACCTGACAGTATTTGCCTGGCCAGATTGGCAATGGCAACCAAACTTCTGTATACGCTGACATGACCAGCACTTCAACAGTGAGCGTTCAGGGTGCACACAATGTGAATGTACTCATAACAGGCAATTAAAAGATTTATTTTACTGTGATGTTGTCCTGCTTAGCGGATGGCACCTAGCGTCACGTGTACGTTGTGTTCAAAAGGAAGACAATGCCTAAAGAGGTACTTCCTATAGGTGTTGTGGTTTGGGCAAATGCAAATGGCTTTATGACGGATGACATGGTGATGGAATGGTGCCATCTGGTGTAGCTCTTGAGGCGGGGGCATCCCTCAAGAAAGACATCCCCAACCTGCTAGTTTTAGACTCATTCCGAGGCCACCTCACTGCCCAGGTGAAAGTCCTTCAGAAGGAGTGCACCAACATGCTCGTGATCCCAGGTGGTTTGATGGGGCAGCTCCAGTCTCTCGATGTTGTGGTCAACAAGCCTTTTAAGGACCTCCTGCACCACGAATACAATGAGCAGTAGCGGGTTCCTGTATTCTCCCCATGTTCCTATATTCTCCCTGTATAGGGAGAATACAGGAGAATGCTCCTGTATTCCCCAATACAGGAGCATGGTGTCTAGCAGTTTCCTGCAATTCTGCTGCCATTCGGATGAAAGCCTCGATGTCATGTTGGGCTGTCTGCACACACACAGTATGGCCACTGCAACGTGGTTTGTTGACGTCTGGACGACGAATAACGTCAAAGGCGAGCTCCGACAGACGGCGAGCGTCAAGCAGCCAAAATCCAGGCAAGCGCTCGCTCGAGGCACGAGATCGTCGCCGACGCTGCGGCTTGCTTCCTTGCCTTCCTTGTCTTCTTCTTCATTACACCGCGTACGTCGAACCATACATGACATCGGCATACTGTCTGGCTGCTGGAGAGGACCAGGCTATGTCACAAGCTCGCAAGAGACATAATTTGTGGCAGATGTATGTGGCGATGTCTTCAGTTTGGGCTTGCCGGCACTCCATGAAATGAGTGTCACAGGTGCCTGGAAGCAGTGCAAATGTGGATGTCAGGGCTGTACTCCATGTAGCACATGAGGCTGCCTTCCGTGCAAGCGATGCCGGGTTTGAGCAGCTCCTTGGAGGCATCCTTTCATGACAGATTTGTTAGTAGACTATGGCCAAGGGTACTTCACGGATGGAGTCGATGGTCAAGACCCACGTGGTAGGGTCCTCCTGAAACGTGTGAAATTCTGGTATGGGCAGTTTCAGGGAGTGGCGCTAGTGCGGCACATCCAAAGCCATAGGTGGAGCCGCTTGCCATGTTGTTGAGCTGTTGCGTCAACATGGCCAAGACCTGGGTCATTTTGGAGCGAGATCCGTGATGTTGAGCCACTATGGAGGCCCGGTCACCACCCTCGGAAGGCAGTGGCTGCGAGTCCAAAAGTGCTCGCCCACATCAAATGATGATAGAGGCAGGCCGATTAACACCATCTGATGGCTTTGTGTTTCATGACTGTACGGTTGTAATGAAGACACACAAAGACAGCACCTTTGCCAGCTGTTCTATTCTGAGTCATCTTCGGTCTTCTTCATGCAAGTGTCCAAGCCTGTTGCTGCTCTTCGTCATTACACACCATGCACCATATTCAGCCACATTCACTTCTAGGCATACACCAATGCCTAAAGGTAAATGTGGCTGAATGGTGTATGCTGCAATCGACTCGAAGGTGGCCTGGATGTTGCAGGAGCATTCAGGTGGCATTGCAATCAGCATCGCTGATGTTGCAATTACACTGCTTGCAGGTGACCTGGTGTTATGTTGCTGCCATCAGCCTAAGCAGTTTCACATAGCGCCACAAGATGGCGCTTTTTATCGCTCTTATGATCATTGAAATAAACTTGCTGCTGGCCGGATAAGTCAGTCGGCATTTGAACCGAGCCTCGTCTGTGTGCTGCCTCGGGAGAACATGACACCTGGATGTTGCGGAATCTTCGAAGCAACATTATAAAACGTTGCGTCAGGGTTGTATGTAGCATTCATAATACTTAAGGTCGTGTAAATGCTTGCAGGAACTTCAGAGCAGCATTGTTATAACGTCGCATCATTGCTGGATGCTGAGGTTAGGTTGCTGAAAAGCTGTGGGAAGGTCAAGGAGATATTCGAAGAACGTTGGGTTAATGTTGTGTCCATGTTGCCACTGAATGTTGCAGTAAAGTTACCAAAAGCCGACATTAGCCATGTTTAGGCAGTGTTAGAAGGTAACATTGCCTCAATATTACAGCAACAATGCTTGCTAGTAGGGTATAGTTAAGCCGAGGTTTAGCTGTACAGTGCCACTTTCCTCAGATGAACACAATTTACTGCAACAGAGCTAGAGATGGCAAGGCCGACATGCTATCCTAACTGTTGCCCTTGATGGTGTAGGGCCCTGGCTTCAAGAAGCTTCCTCTGGAGGTTCTCACCGAGGACGATGCACTGACCGCAGCTGCTCGGGTTCGTGAGGGCAGCGTGGTGCCCGTGTTCTTGGTCTCGTGTGTGCACGGTGATGGCTTGGGCCTCCTGTACACATTTCTGAATGTGCTGCCACCTGGCCATGGGCCCAAGGAGCGGGATGGGCTTATGCGACTCACACCCGAGTTCCAGGCAAGTCTTCGAGGTGCAAGCTCAAGAAGCAGCTGTTCACATTAAACTTACACTCATAGTGCTAAAATGCAAGCCAAGGGTGGAACAGCTGGATCATTTGCACCATTGTGCACCACACTTGTTCACCTGTCCCAAACCGCCTCTGTTGCACTGTACTCATTTATCAGCACCGTCGTTCGCCACACTGCCCCCATTTAGCTGCTAGGTTTAACAGCCACTAAACACCGGTCTCGATTTCATTGGCTCTGCTGCCGCTAAGCACCGTTGAGAAACTGGGCGGGGAGGTGCGGCGCGGGGGGCTTGCCATTCCCCTAGCATCAGCAAAGTCACCTTTTCTGATGCCTCCTTTTTCACTATTAGGGCTGTCCTCCTTCTATATTCCTCATCAGATGCACCATGCTTCTTGAGTAGTGTTGTGTATTCACCAGTGAATAAGGTCGGCAACCATGAGCGCCCGTGGCGCCACCCTTGGAAGTGGAGTGGACAGTAGCTCTGACGAACGATTGATTCCTCCTCTTGTTTGGCAACGCTTTGTACCCAGCTAAGTCAGCTGGTAATAAACTACAGTTATGCATACATAACATTTGCCGACGAGTTCACGAACCGACGTGGTGAGCGACGGCGGCTGCAAAAGCAAGCGGCAAGCGCCACACAAGGCAACGAAGGTGAGCTTCGGTGAACGTCGGCGGCAGTGCGTAGAGCGAGATGCCTTCGGACAACGCTTCGGGCGAGGGTGCTTCGGAAGCTAAGCCTAGCGTCTCAAACGTGTTCATGGGCCAGCTGGGCAATATAGAAGAGTTTTCTCCTGACAACGCGGCAGCCTGGCCTACATACCTCGAACGCCTACAGTTCTATTTCACGGCGAATGGTGTGGTTGAGGAGCAGCAGCAACGGGCAGTGCTGTGCAGCGTTTGTGGTCCGGCTACGTACGCCATCCTTCGCACGTTGTGTTCTCCGGCGACGCCGACTGAGACGCCGTATGCGGACATTGTTTCCAAGCTCACGCACCACTTCACGCCAACGCCTTCGGTGATTGTACAGCGTTTTACGTTTCACAAACGCTGTCAGCAGCCGGGTGAAAGTATCGCGGATTTTGTTGCGGACTTGCGCCGACTCTCCGAGCACTACGAGTTCGGTGTCACCCTGGAGGACATGCTCCGCGATCGTCTAGTCTGCGGCGTTCGTGACGAAGGGCTACAACGGCGTCTCCTGGCTGAGACTGCGTTGGACTTCAAGAAGGCATACGAAAAGGCCGTCGCTGCCGAGTATGCGACGAGGCAAACGGAAATCATCAGGGGAGCGTTGCCGGCAGCGTCCGAGTTACATCGGATGGGTCAAGCACCAAAGGCGGATAAGCCGGGCGGTAAACAAGAGCGTTCCAAGGAATCAAGAACCGGGCGGTGTTCCCGCTGCAGCGGTGACCACAACGCTACGAGCTGTGGTTTTCGCTCTGCAGTGTGTCATTTCTGCAAGCAGAAAGGTCACATTGTTCGTGCCTGCCGTCAAAAGGAAGAGGCAAGAAATAAGGCGAAGAGTGGTAATAAGCGCCCAGGCAACTTGGGTCACTCCGGAGTGTACGGACTTTACCACATTGCTAGTGGATTGCCAGCGTTTATGGCTAACGTCATTGTGAACGGACACCAAGTATCGATGGAAGTGGACTCTGGATCCGTTTGTTCTATTGTCAACTTGAGGACATTGAGCAAGTTGGGAATCTCGAAGAAGGCTCTCCGACCAAGTTCCAAGGGAGTGCGGACGTACACACAGCAGCCTGTTTGTGTCGTGGGCGAAGTGGAAGTTCCTGTTAAGTACAACAGTAGAGAGGGCAAACTACCCCTGCTCGTCACGAAAGGGTCGGGAATCAGCATCCTGGGGAGAGACTGGTTCCGACCGCTAGGCATAACACTGGAGGGACTGCACCAGCTCAGCGGAGCTCCAGCTTCCAAAAGTTCCAGTCGAGAAGTCCAACCAGCTGCACGCAGCCCGAGCAAGGCGGTGACAAGCGTAAAAAATCTGCTGCAGGACTATCCAGATGTGTTCAAACCTGGGCTGGGCAAGAGCAGGGGTCTTCCTGTGCGGATCTTAGTGGATGAGCAAGCCACGCCCAAGTTTCACAAGCCACGGCAAGTACCTTTCGCGCTACTGCCCAAGGTGGAGGAAGCCATCGAACAGTTGGTCGAGCAAGGCATTTACATTCCCATTAAGCATTCCCGCTGGGCGACGCCAATTGTGCCGATTCTGAAGAAGAACGGAAAGATGAGAATATGCGGGGACTACAAGGGAACACTCAACCCAGTCGTCAAGTGGGAGACGTATCCGCTTCCAACTCCAGAACAACTGCTCGCAAGACTGGGAGGATGTGCAGTGTTTTCTCGGCTGGACTTGGATCAAGCTTATCAGCAACTCTGTGTCGATGAGGACACCGCCATGCTGCAGACCGTGACAACTCACAAGGGCCTGTTCAAGGTGACGCGATTGCAGTTTGGTGTGGCAGTTGCCGTAGCCATCTTTCAACGTTATATGGAAGGACTATTGAATGGACTGGAAGGGGTTCAGTGCTTTCTGGATGACATCCTAATTGGCGGAAGAACAGTTGCTGAGCATGACGAACGGCTGCGCAAAGTGCTGCAGCGTATCCAAGACGACGGGCTTCGCCTGAACGCCGAGAAGTGTGCATTCAGGGACAAGGAAGTGACGTACCTGGGGTACCGTGTCAGCAAGGACGGAGTAAGTCCTTTGCGTGAAAAAGTGGAAGCCATCAAGCATGCTCCGGAACCGAAGAACAAGAAGGAGCTGCAGTCGTTCTTGGGAGCCTTAAATTTTTATGGCCGTTTCTTGAAAGGAGCATCACATGTGTTGGAACCACTTCACTGCCTCCTGGACAAGGACAAGGCATGGAGTTGGACCGAGACGGAAGCGAAGGCATACCAAGATGCCAAGAGCCTGCTGAAATCTTCAGCCGTCTTAGCACACTATGATGTGACACGTCCCATAAGGCTGGCCTGCGACGCGTCTCCGTGCGGGCTGGGTGCGGTACTGAGCCAAGTGGGTGAAGATGGTGTTGAAAGACCAGTGGCTTTCACCTCGAGAACCTTATCAAAAGCAGAGTGCAACTATGCGCAGATAGACAGGGAGGCTCTGGCTTTGCTATTCGGAGTGCAGAAATTCCACCAGTATATTTTTGGTCGGAAGTTTCAACTCTTGACAGACCATAAGCCATTGCTAGGCCTCCTGCACCAAGCCAAGCCGGTTCCTGCCATATTGTCACCTCGGATGTTGCGCTGGAGTCTGCAACTTTCTGCATACAACTACGAACTTTTGTACGTACCAGGCTCCAAGTTGCCACATGCCGACGTTTTCAGTCGTCTTCCGCTTCCTGTCAGGCATGAGCACGAGCCACCGTTGGGAGACATTTTGCTGCTTGAAGCAGTGCCGGAAGTTCCTCTGGATTCTACCAAGATCGCAGCATTGACGCGTACAGACCCTGTTCTGTCGCGGGTACAACGCTGGATTTTGCAAGGTTGGCCTTCCACGAAGGTGCTCGAGGAATTCCGTCCTTTGGTGGCCAGGAAGAACGAACTGTCCACCTACCGAAATTGTGTGCTGTGGGGATCTCGTGTTGTGATTCCAAGTTCTGCACAGGCCCAGGTCCTAGACATCCTACACACCACGCACCCAGGCGTAGTACGGATGAAAGGTCTTGCACGCAGCACCGTGTGGTGGCCGGGCATCGACAATCACATAGAGCGCAAGGTAGCTGGCTGCCAAGTATGCCAAGAAACTCGGCAAGCTCCCAGTAAGGCACCGGTGCACCCATGGGAGTTCACTAAGAACCCTTGGTCACGTTTGCACATAGATTTTGCCGGTCCCTTTAAGGGAAAAGTGTTTCTGCTAGTCGTCGATTCTCATTCCAAGTGGCTGGAAGTTTCCCTGATGGAATCGATGACGACAAGAGCCGTTCTTAAAGAACTTCGATCGATGTTTGCTCGTTTTGGCATTCCCGAAGTGTTAGTGTCGGACAATGGAACTGCGTTCACGTCAGAAGAATTCGCCGAGTTTGCGAACAGAAACCAAATTCGGCACATTACAGTCGCGCCCTATCACCCCTCATCGAATGGTCAGATAGAGAGGATGGTTCAGGAGACGAAACAAGTCCTGCGTAAGTTGTCGGAGGGAGACTGGGCCACCAAGCTGTCTCGTTTCTTGCTGGGCCAGCACATTTTACCCAGTACAACTACAAGGAAGAGTCCCGCTGAACTGTTGATGGGGGGACGACTGCGATCGGCCATTGACCATCTGCATCCAGACTTTCACATGGTTGGATCGTCCCTTCAGCATTACTTTAGTGATGGTTCTCAACGTGTTCGGCATTTCTATCCAGGCGACGCTGTGTATGCACGGAACTATCAAGGTGGCACCAAGTGGGTCCCCGGGTCCATTGTTTCAGTCACCGAACCCCTTTCTTACCAAGTTCGTCTGTCTGACGGTAGCTTATGGCGAAGACACGTTGATCAGCTCCGCAACCGGGCCAGCCCACTGGACCTCGGTGAAGTGGACAGTGATACTTGTGGGAACTCAGCCGATGGTGATGACCTCGCTGTGACTGGCCAGGACCCACCACTGCCAAGATTGAGTGACACTTCACCCATATCAAGTCCACCTAGCAGTCCCGCCCCTGGACCCGACGGTCCTGAGGTACCTGGAAGCCTTTCACAGGAGCACAGCTCTTCCAGCCAACTTCCAACAACCGAGGCTTCTAGATACCCTCGACGTGAGAGGAAAGCCCCTCAGCGTTACTGGGACTACGTTCCGTAAGGGGGAAGGGATGTTGTGTATTCACCAGTGAATAAGGTCGGCAACCATGAGCGCCCGTGGCGCCACCCTTGGAAGTGGAGTGGACAGTAGCTCTGACGGATGATTGATTCCTCCTCTTGTTTGGCAACGCTTTGTACCCAGCTAAGTCAGCTGGTAATAAACTACGGTTATGCATACATAACAAGTAGGATTTTTTTTCTTTCTCTCTTCGAGCTGTGTCTCTTCATTTTGGACTTCTTGTGTGGCCTATACACTTCCTCTTTCCCCCCCCCCGATGCCAGTTGCTGCACCACGATGTTTTTGCGACTGATCACAAAAGATATTCGCATGAAAGGTTTTAGTTTATTGAAGGCACAAAGCTATCCAAGCTTTGCGGTCCATAAGTTTCTGTAGCTGCTTCTGTTAAGCTACAGTCGACTCTCGCTACAACGAATGCCGCTTCAACGAAATTTCCGCTACAACGAAAAATTCTTGGATCCCCGTCAGCAGTCCATAGGAGTCAATGCATAAATATGTTCGCCACAACGAACACATTCTTCTGTGCCGTTTCGCTTCAACGAAATTTGACGATGCAATTTCAGCCTGGAAAATTCGATTTGCTATGCAGTAAACACAATCCGAAACATTTTGGCGCATTTCAGAAGATAAAAATACGACTACAATGTCGAAGTCGCGTGTTGGCACCACCAGAAACGGCCGCTGTTCATTGTGTGATTGATTACCGATGTCTATCGATGCTGTCTACCGATGTCTGTCGAGATAGCGTGCATGACCCCCCCTCTCCCACCGGCGCCCCTTTTTGGTCCTTCGCCCGACGAAAAAAGGGTTGGCCGTTTCCTCTCTGCTTGAGAAGCAAGTGACAACAGCCATCACACGCGGTGTGATGCTATCGCATTGTTCAGTTCGTTCGGCGGAGACGGCCGGGTCGTTTCATCTCTGCTTCTGCCGTGTTCGCCCCCAGCGTTAGCGCGCATTTACTCGCGCGTAGAGCATACAATGCGTGGGCGGTGTTATCGAGTTGGACTTCATACAGGCGACTGCAAAAACCCGCTAACAATGTCCATATCATTGCAATAACTCAAAAGGGCAGAAAGTTGAGCGAGTTGGTAACAGCCCATAGTCAAAAGAAGAGGCGTGCAAGACACGGACACAAGGTGAGCAGTGGACAACACGAACGCCGACTAACAACTGAAGCAAAGCACAGAGGCGAAAAAGAAAGAAGACACACAGCTTATCTGCGCATGCTCGGTATGGTAGCGCCACCTGTCATACGGTTACACGTGCCAGTCTACGCGATAGACAACTGCTAAGGCATTCTATCTCCTCTCTGTTTAAGCTAATCGATGGCTGACTCACGCACACACTTCCACTAGTACTGATATGCCAGGCCTCAACCAGTAAACGTGTATCTTCGTTCTTATGCCTGTACAGGATCTCGGTTTTGTCTAACTCGGGCATGCAGCTACACACCTGGCAGTGCAAAGATAGATTAGACGGCGTTCTACCTGATAGCGACCTTCTATGTTCAATTAATCTTTGATTAATACAGCGCACAGTTTGCCCTACATAAAAATGTCCGCAGCTAAAAGGAATCTTATAAACCACGCCCATGCGACAGTCGGTGAAACTGTTCTTGGCTAAGTGTTGAACCTGACAGATATCCGTTCGCTTCTTACCTTCCATCAGCTCATTTCTTCTATGCACGGCAGCACAAACCCTTCCTAACTTATTGGGAGCCGTAAACACAACATTAACCCCATATTTACTTCCCACTTTCTTAAGCCTGTGCAAAACTGCGTGGATATACGGAATACTCGCGACCTTTTTCTTATTAATGTTACTCTCTGCTGCAGCTTTCGTTCCGGTCGAAATAGACTTCTTAAGACGCTCAGCTACTGTGGCTATGGCTAGGCTAGGGTAACCTGCATCTAAGAGGCGCTCGACCTGCGCATTAAAGCTAATGGTCAAAAGGTGCACGCACGACTTCGATAGGGCTGACTTTAAACAGGACAAGGCTATTCTGTTTTTTACTACTTTCGAATGCTTGGAGTGAAAGTTTAACAACGGCTTAGATGCTCTAGGGGAATACTGCCAACACACGTGATTCTGCTCAAATGACAACGAGATATCTAAAAATTGTATTACGTTTCTCTCCGGTAGTTCTTCTGTAAACCTTAGACCATGTCCATTAAGTTTAAATTGATTGCTTACATAGGTGACGGCGGATTCAAAATCATGCTTACTACAAAATACTAAGTAATCGTCCGCATACCGAAATACCCTGATGATGTGGTCCCCTAAGGCCTCTTTTAAACGGCAGTCGAACTTGCTCATGTATAGATCACTTAGAATAGGGGCGACCTTAGAACCTATACAAATCCCAGATTTCTGCACAAACACGCCTTCTCTGTATCCAACTAATGTTGATGTTAAGTACATGGAAAGAATTTCTAGAAAAGTACCTGTGGAAACTCCGCATCTATCTATGAAACCGGACTCTTGCCCTTGTTCTTGAAAACATTCTTTCACGCAATTTAATAAACCTTCATGCGGCAACGAGTAATACAAATCTTCTACATCCATGCTAAACGCTGTGCAGTCGCCAGGATTTTCCTCTGTTAACAACTGAACTAGAGCCTGAGAATTACGTACACAGAAGGGGCCAGAAAAACTTAAAGATGTTAAGCACCTCTGCAAATAGCTAGCTACACAAACTTGCCAAGTCCCTGACTCCGATACAGTCGAGTGAAACGGAATTTCTGGCTTATGGGTTTTCGCCGAGAAAAATAATTCTAAAGTGAGCAATTTTGCCTTTTTAACACTAGAAGCTACCTTATCTAGATTATGTTTCAAGAGGAGATCGACAGCTCGTTGTTTTATTACAGAAGGTTTCAGTTTCACAGGTCTAAAATTCTTTTCAATAGCTGCTGAGGCTTTATCTGAAAAAGTGCTATTCGGCATGATAACAAAACAACCTTCCTTATCAGATAAAACAGGTCGAAGCTTATGTTCCACACAGTAATTCACCACCGGTCGGATAGGGTCAGAGGCCTTAATGAGATCGTTCACTGCTCACCTTGTGTCCGTGTCTTGCACGCCCCTTCTTTTGACTATGCAATATCTCCTCCACTACGGTCCACAACTTTTTTTTTTTTATGGTCCAAGCACCCCCCGCCCGTTAAGTACCATATTTACTCGGATCTAACACGCACCTTCTTTCCGATATAATGGGTCCAAAAATCGTACGCGTAGAATCAAGTGCGAACGAACGACAAGGTTACCATTTCGCAGTCGGCATCAAAATGGCCGCCTCCTACGTGCTTTGGGCGCTGTCGAACGGTCACCTGCTCAGCACGCATGGCAGCACGCGGCAGCGTGCTGCCGGATGAATGCAGCACTGCGAGAAAAAGATGTTACCGCCGCTTGCACGTGGCTATGCCCAGCAACGTGCGGCAGTTTTTTTGGGACGCAGCCATTATGAATCAGCGCGTCGAACGTCTTCGAGACACCGCGGATCAAGTGAAGCGGGAAAGCCACAGCACCGCTGTTCGAGTGACTGCAGGGGTCCAAAGTCGGCGGTCTGTTTATTATGCGAGTGCGGTCATTACGCGAGTACCGCATTTGTTTTTATGAATGTGAAAAGTTGATTACTAAGGACTTTTTTTTTTCCGTTGGTGCGCGTTACAATCGATGTTTCACTTCTTTCTTTTTTCTTTTTATTTCTCGCGGGAAACGGGTGAGCGTTACTATCGAGGGCACAGTCGAATCGAGTAAACACGTAATCTCCCAGATTCCGTTTCTCCAAACTTGGCAGGTATGGTTTCAGTACTCGCGATTTCCGAACCCTTCTCTCTACCGCCGTGATGCCGCATGCCGCGTGCAAGATTGAGGCATAAAAGTTTCATTGTTCTACCAGCTCAGGTCAGTTATATTTTTGCGATTTCAGTACAACGAAATTTTCGCTTCAATGAAATTTTTCCGCACACCGTCAATTTCGTTGTAGCGAGAGTCGACTGTATCAGCATGACATTTGGCTCGAGCTTGTTGATTAAGTTCGCTTTTGTAGTCAGCGACCGATTTTCTGAACACCCGATTTTTCGTTCGGACGTCCTCACAGTACCGCCACAAGCCCCATAGTATCAATGTATAAGGGAACCTGAAATTTCGGATGCTCAAGCCGTTCGCCGGCCAATTTTCTGGACTTTTTGATGCGATAGAAGGTCCGAAACAATCAAAACGGCCATGAAACTAGCAAAAAGATTGTAGTTGCACAATTGACGATGTGCAAAAGTACCTTGCGCATACTCAACAAGCCACTCGCGGGGCGTGCCCTCAGCCTGGTTAGACCTGCCCGCTTCCCGAATTCCAGAGGCCATGCACAGTGGCCGGGCAGACTAAGAGATGCAACGAGGCGCCTGATGTTGCGGCTGTGTTTTCAACGATGCGTTGCTTCTGGCTGTGAAAATCCTTTTTATAGAAGCAATGAGGTTAACTTTTCTCAGATTTCTGAGTAGGAAGGAGTTGATCAAGAGAGCAGCGTGGATCAGAGTGGTAGCACATGCCTGAAGCAGCTGTTTGCCATGGAGACCGAAAATCACGCATTGTATTACAAGTTTTTTAATGCGGCCTGTGCCCTTCTGCATTGCCAGGTTATCGTATTTACTCACATAATGGACTCACATAATAAATGCACACCCAGGTTTAGTAGTCATATTCTGTATTTTTTCTCCCGCGTAATAAATGCACCCCCCCTGCTTTGAACCCCCGCAGTCCCGCAAACAACTCTGCTGTGTCTTTCCCACTTAAGGGGGGATGTGGCAATGGGAATGCTCAATTTGGTCAAAATCTTCTATGTTTCGATTTTTTTTTTTTTCATGATTTTCAGACCTTCTATTACCTTGTGGTGGAATATTATAATGAAATGCGCAGTAGTAGTCGAGAAAATGCCACTTTATCTATGTGTTGTCATCCAAAATCGCAAGAAAATCGGGCTTCCGAAGGGGCCGCCATCTTGGTATCATTGTAAAAAGGAGCAATCGAACATGAGGATAGCCACACCACTGTGTTTCTCCAACAAAAAATAAAAACTGCAAGAGTGAGAAAGAAGTTAGCTGCTCAAAGTTAATATTTAACTGTTTTCATGAAATAAAACTTTGAGCTCCGTTTTCTTAGCTTCCATTTTTTCAGCAGTTGCTGTCAGTCATCCCAGTCCGATTTTGCAACTAATAAAGCTAAATTCATTCCGTTTGTTTCGCTTAGACCCTGAAATGTTGGTGAGCGCTGTAAAGCTATTCATTTATATTTGCACATCACACAAACTTTTATAGTTGTACTTTTGTAAAAGTTGTTGGTAAGAAAATATGTCGAGGACATTTCAGAAATTTTTTCTGTACTCATTTGGACATAAAAAAAAATCAACGAACAGCTTTACAGCACACAGTGGGCCTTCGTGTATATGCTTAACCCCCGTATTCACAAACGCACCTTCACTCAACGCTCCTCCTCGACTTCACCGAGTCGAGGCGCAGGGCCTTCCTCCCCTCAAGGAGCCGCTTGGTTTCAAGAACGCCACTCGAGCGCTCCTCCGCCAAGAGGCTGCTCGAGAAACATTCCTTCACTTGAGTTAGGAAAGACGCGTCTGGTAGCGAGGGTGTACAGCCCAATACTACGATAAGTACGAGAATTTTCGGTTGAAATGCTAGCCAACGATTTAAAAATTATCACCTATTATTAAATACATGTTTCATTGGAAGTTATAAGTGAAATTTGAAACATTATCAGCTAGTTTCGACAGCAGGCGATGCTACGTTCATCCAAGCCACGCCAGAGCCGAATCCGCTGGGATAGCATGCCTGGACAGGTCCGGATGTGCGACTGTTGTTCGCGTATTGTGTGCGCGCGCCAGATTTTATCTTGATGTGCCGCGGTGCGCTGTGCAAGCTGCTTGTTGCATCGTGGCGTACCGACTCCAAAGGAGCGCTGCAAACATTGTACAACTACGTGAAGAAAACTAATCAACCCGTTTCTGCCGACATTGCCTATTTACACCACCTGGCTTTTACCGCAGGACACTGCATTACATTTCAATGGATACCAGCTCACTGCGCCATTCTGCCCAACGAAAAAGCCGACGAAGCAGCACGTAACGGTCTTCGATATCAAAACTATAAGCGAATCTGTTTCACCAAATATGATGCTTCCCATATGGCTAAACGATTCGCTTACGAATAAAGGAACCGGCTATGGAAGTTACCGACACATCATCACCCTTTCTTATACTCAGTCGACCCATATCCCAAATCAAAACTACAGTCCAACATTCCTCGACATTTGGAAACTTTGTATCATCGACTACGGCTGAACATTGCATATTCAAACGACTTACGGTACCGCTTCCATCAGGAGACAAGCCCACACTGCAGCAACTGTGGCTCTACTGAAACCGTAGAACATATTTTATTTGAATGCAGAGCGAACAGTGATGAGCGTGCGCTCAATGAACATTGCATGCAGTCACTTACACAACTCCCTTTATCACCTCAGTGTGTTTTAGGCCCTCTAGCTTGCCCCACACAACAGAGACGTGCGATGGACTTTTTGTTTAATATTTAAAAAGTATAGGTCAACTCGATAGACTTTATCTCCGTCGTCACCATCACTCACCCATCATGCAACACATCCTATCACATAACTGCGGGTTGGTGAAAACGTTAACTATCTTTGGACGCAATTAGGCATCATAGTCAGAAACACAAAGCCCAACTTCTTTTCTCTTTTCTTTTTCACTGTCTCTTGCACTTGTTTCGCTCCCCAAACTCCCTCGCCATGCAGAGTAGCATGTCAGCGATATTTCAACGCCGGCTAAATTCTCTGCCTTTCGATTAAGAGCTCTCTCTCTCTCTCTCTCTCTCTCTCTCTCTCTCTCTCTCTCTCTCTCTCTCTCTCGTGGCGTCCTGCTTGCCCTGACAGACGGCGACATGAGCACGGACGAGAGCGTCACGCGCGACGGCGGTAAGACGACCGCACGGAGGTTTGTTTACACGCGCGAAGAGTGCGAATTACTGTGTAATTTGGTGACGCGCCACAGATCGGTAATTGAAAACGGAAACACCGACAACGCGTCCAAGCGCACTAAGGACAGTGCCTGGGAGAAACTTTTATACGGATGTGGTGCTTTTATACGGATGTGGGTGCAGTCTATGCACCCTGTCACGCCGGGGAACTTGGCAATTCGGTGGAATTCGACCATCGTCTCACGGAACCCGTCATCGGTTACGGGGAACTTCACGGCGGCTGGGAATAAATGCTTCGCGATCACCCGCGACACACGTTCGATGATGCGGCTCACTGTCGGCTGAGACACATTCACCAGGTCGCCCGCCACTACTTGAAACGTGCCTGCTCCATAAAAGCGCAGCGCAATCAGAAGCTGCGTCATTGGTGGAAGAGGGTGGCCACGGTTGCTGCAGCTCTCGTCAAGGGGAAAGCAGTCAGGCAGCTTCTTCACGCTGCACTTCGTGAAGCGGTAGCGCGCCAGAAATTCGCTGTCGGTGTAGTGATCCATTGGATTTATCCGGTCCCTCAACCGTCGTCGTGGTATGCCTACGCAGTTTTCTACGTCGTCAAACAGCTCGCCAACGCGGAGCACATAGTCGACAAAAGAAGCGTAATCCGCCATGATACTTCACTCAAGGAAAGGTTCAAGGTAGCTCTGGCCCTACCTCAACTATCTCGAGTAAAACGCTCGAGATTTCCTCCAGTCGAGGAACGCTTCGAGTGGAGGGCGATCTGTGAATTGGAAAACCGCCCTCAAGAAGCGTTTCGAGTGAAGGGTCGAGTCGAGGAGCGTTTATGAATACGGGGGTAAGTGTGCTGGCCTCGAGGCTCGCATTTGACTGATCAAAGCGTCCGCTATCCAGCCAGATAACGGTCGAACACTCGTGAGCGTTTAAAACAAAACTAACTTTAATTAACAGGAATATAGTTACATTTTGCATAAACATTCACAAGTATTCGGTCCCCGTAAAAAAGCGATGCTGTTGCTCGGGCTGGTGGAATGAGTCTGCCGCAACCATGCATTCCCTCGCCGACAGCTCTTTCTCCCTCTCCGTGGGTCGTCAAAGGTGCTGCTATCCGGTTCTTCAAGGTCGCATGTGTCGCCCATTTGAAGTGGGGAACAAAGGCGCAGGGGTTCGAAGATCAGGAATGACCCCCCGTTTGGCCAAGCACGAAAGAACCGGCTCGCGAAAGATGCACATGGCGCTTGGCCACTCTCTCCGAGAGGGGACAGAACACTCCCCGTCTGGCGTCTGCTGTTGTTAGACGCCACTGTTAGTCAAAGGTGAAAACAAGGGCACCACTTCTGAAATCATCGGCAGAATCTGTTGATTGCCCCAATCCTTGCAAACTTCACCTCTACCTTGCGTACCACGTACTTCCATTGTTCAGGTCGCGTGCTGCCATGTATGCGCTGAATTCTGTTAGCCACATACACATAGAATCTTCGCGTTTCACTGTGCACATGTATGTATCCCAGCACTACCTTGCTGTCCGTGTAAAATGTAACGGCACTCGGCTGGAAATCTAACTCCCGTAGTATGGCATCGGTCATTTCCACAGCAAGGACTGCTGCGCACAATTCCAGCCTTGGTATGGTGTGGTCTGGCTGTGGCGCGAGCTTCGCCTTTCCCATGACAAATCCGACACGTCTGTTTCCTTGGTTGTCGGTTACTCGTAGGTACGCTACGGCGGCGATAGCACCCGTGGACGCATCTGAGAACACGTGAATTTCTTTGACTGCGGCTTCAGCAGTTGAGTGTGGCGCATAAGTTCTCTGCACATGAAAGTGAAGTGCCTGGAGAGAGTCTTTCCACCCGTCCCAACTCTGTTTCCTCTCGTCTGAAAGCGGTGTGTCCCAGTCATAACCTTCCGATACGAGGTCGCGGAGCAGGCGTTTTTCTTGGATCGTTACAGGTGCCACGAAACCCAGTGGGTCGAAAAGGCTGTTCACGGTCGACAACACTCCTCGCCGCGTATAAGGCCTGTCTTGAAGAGGAGCCCTGAATACGAAGGTGTCGTTGCCTACATCCCAAAGTAGACCGAGGCTTCTCTACACTGGTGATGCGTCCTTGTTGAAGTCCAGGTTCTTCAGTCCCTGTGCACAATCCCGTGGAGAAAACGCATCCAGCACATTCTGTCTGTTGGAGGCAATTTTGTGCAGTCTTATGTTGGCTGTTGCAAGCATATTCTGCGTTCTTTGCAGCAGACTGATGGCGTCTTCCTCGCGCGGAAGAGACTTGAGAGCATCGTCAACTTAGAAGTCTCGCTCAACGAACCTCTTGGCATCTTCACCGAACTGTTGAGCAGCCTCTTGAGCAGTTCGCCGAAGCCCATATGTTGCGACAGCGGGCGAAGGACTGTTGCCGAAAACGTGGACCTTCATACGGCACTCCATGGTTTCTCCAGAGATATCATTGTTGTTAAACCAGAGGAACCTTAGATAGTTCTGATGGTCTTCGTGAATGACAAAGTTGTAAAACATTTGCTCGATGTCTGCTGTTATCGCCACTGGTTCTTGCCGGAAGCGTATCAGTACGCCCACAAGGTTGTTTGTCAGGTTGGGTCCGGTGAGAAGGACACTGTTCAGGGATACTCCTTCGTGCTGAGCGCTTGAGTCAAACACCACACGGATTTGATCGAGCTTCTGAGGATGATGGACGCCGAATATGGGTAGATACCAGCACTCTTCGTCCAAGTTAATGGGTGGAGCTTCCTCTGCATGACCCCTGACGAACAGTTCTTTCATGAAGTTGACGAAGCGTTCTCTTGTCTCCGGGTTCTTTCGCAGTGTGCGTCGCAGTGAGTACAGGCGAGAAAGAGCTTGGTCTCTGTTGTTCGGAAGCCGACTTCTCGGTGAGCGGAAAGGCAGAGGGACGACCCAGTTGTTTGACCTGTCTCTCCTTAAATCCCTATCCATTATCTTGAGGAATGCCCTGTCTTCTATGGAGAGGGAACGCTCGTTGTCTTCAGGCGTTGTCTCGAACAGGTTAGGCGCCAGGGTGTCATCTGATGCTGTTACTGATGACAAATCATTCGGAGTCTGACCCCTATCCGCGGAGCAGAGAACCGGCGATTCCTTCACGATGAAGTGTTTTGTGCATGGGCTGAAGAGAGATGGCCTTCCGTTGTCCAAAATGTGTGTTTTGAACACATTTAAGGTGCCTGTTTTACGTGTGCGACCCACGCAAACGTCTCCGACAATAACCCATCTGAGATCGAGCCTCTGTGCATAAGGAGCGTCAGGCGGCCCGTTTATGGTCTGGCGAACTTTGTGAACCCTTAGAACGTCTCTGCCAAGGAGAAGCAGTATTCTCGCCTCTTCTATAGGCGGAATGTGCGCCGCAATGGCTTTCAAGTGCGCGTAGTTGCGTGCCGCCTCTGGTGTTGGAATTTCTTCCCTGTTGTCGGGAATCTCTTCACACTCGAGGAGAGGCGGAAGGGAGAGCTTGACATCACCCGATACACTCCGCACAATGAAGCCGTGAGCGATCCTTCCAACAACTTCAGTACTGCCGGAACAAGTACGTAGTGTGTACTGGGTGGGTGTCCCCTCCACGCTGAATTCGTCCGGAAGTTCTGGCCGGACCAATGAACGATTACTCTGCTCATCGAGTATCGCGTATGCTCTGAGTGTCATCTCAGGCTGGGACTGATTAATCACGTCCACGAGGCATATTTTAGCGCACGATCTGTAGCTGTCGTTCCCGTTTGCTACCTCAGTACGCGTAGATGTGACTCTTGCTTCCGAATTATGTGCAGAGCTGTCATCGCGTTCAGTAGTAGGCTTCGGGGACTCTGAGCATGGAAATGATCGGTGGAGCGCTGTTGCATGGTCGCCACTGCTGCATATATGGCACTTCACAACCGCCTTACATTGGCACTGCCTGTGGTTTGTGGACAAACAACATCTTAAGCAGATTCCCTGCACTTTGAGGAAGGTCATCCGCTCATCCAATGTTTTTTCACGAAAAGCGCGACACCTTTCAAGCGGGTGAGGTTTCTTGTGATGTGGGCACCATTTTTCGAAGCTCTTCGACTCAAGCAGCTGCTCCTTCGGAGTGGTTTCTTGAAGCTGCTCGAAGGTATGATCCACGTTTGTTTTTCTTGCTGACACGGATGATTTTTGCCGCGGTGTCTTGGTTGTCATTTCTTCCCTCCACTGTGTGAACGAAGACGAGAGATTTTGCGGTTGCAAGAAGGAACTAGGATCATTCCTCATGCTCGCTTGATCTTGAACGAACTTGGAGAAAACCGCAAAAGGTGGGAATGCAGTGTTGTGTTGTTGTTTGTATTTCATCCCCACTGACATCCAATTTTCTTGAAGCCCAGGCGGCAACTTGGAAACAATTTTGTTTATTCCTCTTGCAGTATCCAAATAGCTAAGACCAGCGAGGTACGGATCAGTTTTTGCAGCCTCGAGTTCCAACAGGAGATCGCCGAGCTCTTGCAATTTGGCATTATCCCGGTATGTAACTCTTGGGAAGTCCTCCAACCTCTTCAGCAGCGCATCCTCAATTGCCTCGGGGCGTCCGAAGGTGTCATCCAGCCGTTTCCATACGACGTTCAAGCCCCTCGAGAAGTCATCGGCATGCACCGATTTCAACCTTCGAACGTGGTGGGATGATTCAGGACCAAGCCATTTGATAAGAAGATCAAGCTCTTCCTGAGCAGAAAGGTCTATATCTCTGATGACGCCTTTGAAAGATGACTTCCAAGCACGAAAGTTCTCAGGTTGATCGTCAAACTTCGTTAGTCCTGTAGAGACAAGGTCTTTGCGGCGCAGGAATTTGAGAACGTCAGCAAGCTGCGAGCTGGAACTGTCGGGGGCTGGCGTGTACGCGTACGGCTGCCGATAATCGCGCAAGTCCGTGTGGCGCCTTGTTGTTTCGGCCTGCTCCAAGCTCTGGCTTCTCGATTCCACAACAGTCGCCCGAAGAGACGCAAGCTCGTCATCACGTATGGAGGCTTGCTCAGTGATGTAGCTCGAAACCCGTTGTGTTCGGTCTACAGGTGGGTGTGGGCGCACACACTCCCCGCCATCCTGTTCTGCGGCTGCCTCGAGCGCACTTGCCTGCGCGTCTGCTGCAGCTGCTTCTTTCTCATGCTGCAAGACTTCAAGTTCGGCTTCGATTCTTGCCTTCTCTAACCGCATCACGGCCTCTTTACGACCATACTCAGCTTTTGCTTTGACGGCCTCTGCTTGCGCGCGCGCCTGCGCAGCGGCTAGGCTAATCGTGGAGGAGCCCGATCGTCGTGATCGCGAAGAAGCTCTGGAGTGGGCCGATATAGAGAACTGCGACGCTGTTTCCTGTATGTTGTCACGTTCTTTCTGCGTAGCCTCACGTAACTTTTCGCTGACGATCGCCTCACGGTCTGCATCGATTGCCTTTTGGAGCTCCAATTCCTGGCTAGCCTCAGACAAGTTTGCCTTGGCGAGAAAAGCAAAGTATCTTGCGGTGACATGCTGGTAGCGCTCATAACTTGCACGTAGCTGCGTTGTGGCACTGCTAAACTGTCCCTCCTTAGCGAATGACAGTCTGTGAAGAGCGGTATCCACGTTCTTCCAAGCAGCGTCTAGTTTGCGGCAATGTTCTTCGCGGCTCGTTCCATAAATTTCTTTAGCCTTCATCGAATGTGTTGCTGTTCTTTGTGGCCGAATGTTTGGCGTAGAAGCTTCATCCGCTGAGGTGACATTTCGAAACTCATGCGTCAGCTTGTCCTGATCCATTTTTTCTTCACGTTTTGTCTCGGAGTCGACGTATGTGAAATAAACGGTGCTAAGCTGAGCGTTGAAAGATGAAACGAGCCCACCTTGTTGCTGCTCAACTCCTGGGCGATGTGATCCTTGCAGTGGGTGAATGTCTGGGCCAAACCGGAGGTCTTGCCGTGGTGACGTATCCCATTGCCGGCGGACGTTGAGTTGGCGGCCGATGGCAGTTGACTCGCTTTTTTACTTCGCTTTTTTACTGTGCTGGTCTCGAGGCTCGCATTTGACTGATCAAAGCGTCCGCTATCCAGCCAGATAACGGTCGAACACTCGTGAGCATTTAAAACAAAACTAACTTTAATTAACAGGAATATAGTTACATTTTGCATAAACATTCACAAGTACTCGGTCCCCGTAAAAAAGCGATGCTGTTGCTCGGGCTGGTGGAATGAGTCTGCCGCAACCATGCATTCGCTCGCCGACAGCTCTTTCTCCCTCTCCGTGGGTCGTCAAAGGTGCTGCTATCCGGTTCTTCAAGGTCGCATGTGTCGCCCATTTGAAGTGGGGAACAAAGGCGCAGGGGTTCGAAGATCAGGAATGACCCCCCGTTTGGCCAAGCACGAAAGAACCGGCTCGCGAAAGACGCACATGGCGCTTGGCCACTCTCTCCGAGAGGGGACAGAACATTAAGTAAAAATGGTAACGAAATTTTGTCTAACTGACCAATTAATTTGGGGGGTGACTGTAAGGGCCTATAAAATGATGTATTTCAAAAACTATAACAGGTAGCTCAAAACCGATTTCATTTAAAATACCAGAATAACAAACTAGATCAGTGTGCCTAATTTCATCAGTTTATACCCATAAATAACAAAGATAGTTTTCATTGCCACGTCCCCCCTTAACTCGCTCTCTGGTGTCTGGGACCTGTTCAGCACGCCAGTTCATAACTCCCGCGTCCCGATAAAACTGCCGCACATTGCCAGGTGTAGCCGCATGCAAGTGGCGGTAACATTATTTACTCGCAATTCTGCTTTCCTTCGCGCTGTCGCAGTTCCCTCACGCTCGCTGTGGCAACCTGCCATGTATGCTGCACAGGAGGTGCAGCTAAGCCTAAGCATGGTTGAGGCATGGTCACCAAGATTGCCAAAGTGCAACCTGACGGGAGACATCTATTAACCCGTTATGGCCACCCATAACGGCTAGGCATCTCCAAGATTGCATCGGCAACATAGCGAATTTTGGTTGGCCGCAAGCCGGCGCGGGAAGGCTCACTGACCTACGCTTTGGGTACATCGGGGCATCATTACGCGCAAGACCCGACACGAAATACAAACTATAACAACTCTGTGTGCGGCAAAGACCGCTAGTTCGGGGTGGGTTCCTCGTGTTTTTTCTTTCTTTTTTCTCCCCCCCCCCCTCCCCCCCTTTCTTGCTGTTGACCGTTCCACAGAATTGCCAGTTTTCTGGTTTCATGGGTGCTGTGGGTGAACCACACATTAAGCAGAAGTGAAGGGCCATTGCAATGGGAAAAAACGCAGCCACCACAACGGCTGTCATGGCAGGTGCAGAGTCGCGTGGTACCAATGCCATGTATCTCGTATTTACTGTTCTTTTTTAATAAAATTTTATCACATGCGTGGCTCTAAGCATTACTGCAGGTCGCAATGCCGTCTCATGTATTAAGATGTTTTGCTCACCCTGAAAAAGTTTTCGTAAAATAATGTAAACGCACTCCCCAATTTTGCTTCCTTTTTTTTTTGGGGGGGGGGGGGGGGGGGGGGAATAAAGTGCATTTATTACATGAGTAAATACGGTATATTGCTTATGAAAGCTCTCTCTATGCGTATATACACTACATGCAGAGCTCGAGATTGGCATATAACTTTTCTGCTTGCACACTGAATCCGTCATCTTGTGTACCAGCATCACAAAGGCCCTTTCCCGTCGCGACAGAACCTATCATATGTAACAGTTCCCAGTCGGAATAGAAAATTGTGTAACTGTATGCCTCAACAGTATCCTGAAAAACTTTGTTGAGCACCAACCTCTGATGACATAACGAGCATGCGACCGAGCGTGATATAGAAATCAACCGCTACAAGTGCCTGTGCAGCACGATGGTTAGGCTGACAATGCTGCACTCCCACTGTCATGAGTAAAGGGGCCCGAGCCATGCACCACATGGCGAAAAGAAGATATGGTGCACGAAAGCATGCGCCATGGACACGTCCATGTTCGTATTTGTTGGAGGGCTGGCTCATGGCACGTGACCCAAGCCGTGATCCAAGATGGACAACGCTGAGTTGGCATTGTCTATGTGGCACCGGTGGGTGAAGATGGTCAAGCCAGCAACGCACTGTTGACAGGAGCAGTGGGTGCCGGTTCTGGAGGCTGTGGCGATCGAGTTAGATGGCGTTGCTGTAAACCTTGGCCGAAACTGTCGTGTAAAGGGGCCCATGGCACGGGCCACATGGCGAAAAGGAGCGATCACCAAAGTGGTGCGGAAAAGCATGCACCGGGGACACGTCCATACACATAATTGGTGGACAGTGGGCTCGTGGCGTGCGACCCGAGCCACGACCGAAGTTGGAAGAGGTTGAGCTGCCATTCTTTGCGTGGCACTGGTCGACGAGGGTTGTCCTGCCAGTTACGGACTGGTGACGAGGAGCCGAGGGCGCCGGGCTTCGTGGTGGCCGTCGACCAGGGTTACGGTCGAGCATGAACTTCGGAGCGGCAGCGGCCGAACTGCAGCGGTTCCCGGTGGACCCACAGCTCCACCTTTACCGGCAGAACGGGACAACCCCCAGAGTAATCACAGCAGAGGGCCAGATCACTTTGTAGACCGGACATAACTTCAAGGGAGAGGCCAAGGCTGCAGCTAGGCCTAGCAAGGAACTGGTGACTGCCACGTCAGCCGGGAAGGCAGGTGGTGGATACTGACAGACTCTGCATGAGCGGCGGCTACCACAAGTACCATTTGTCAACATCAGCAACATGGACGCGACACCATCGAGGAGCCTCGGTCTTCGACACCGCACTGCAACCAAAGTAAGAGTGTTCAATGTGTTCAGCGGACTGCGGCTAGGATTACGCCTAACGCAGATGAACATTGAGCGTCTCGGACAGATTAGGCTACTGATTAAGTTTTTTCAGTTCTTTATTGATTCTTTTGTGTTTGAATTGTCTGTTTTTCTGTGTTTTACATGTTTTGGTGTTCCTGTGCATAAAGTAATGTTTGTTCTGCCAACGCCGCCAGCATATCTCTCTCAATTCATCGGAGCAAGCGCTCCCGAGATTGCTTTCACACTCGTGACAGAAACCAAACGAGGCTCCTTGGACTCGCAGCTGCATCATCGCAGCAGTTAACGGTGTACCCGCGATGCTTCGTCTTTGACTATCACTAGGTCCTATAGTCCAGCTTTTCTATGTTGCCAGTAGAATGGTACTCATTAAGAAGGAGGTTGGTCAGCCATAATTAAAGGTAAAAGAAGGATGTGACCAGATACACAGAGGAGAATTGTAAAACAAGACCTTCAAACACTAACTTTTCCTACAAGACAATTTTTTGTCAAATTCATGGATTTAACCTGGTATTTATGTGGGGATATGCAAATATTTGAAATTTTAAATAATTTTGGATTAGCATTTGTACTTGAGTCTATTTAAACTTACTTTTACTATTCAAACTATTTGATGTTGGTAATTAAGTGGCAAAATATGCTATGTCTTGTGACAAGTGGGCCATTCCTGCATGTAGTACACTACGCTGCATAAAACTTGCCTACCGTGGCGAATCTAACACTCTGGTATTGTGCCAAAGCTGACATGTACAGCAGTGAAGTGCACACTCGTGGACTGCGGTGAAGCTAATGCTCATGTAGTGTGGCGAAGTTACCGCCTATGTACTATGGCAAAGTCAACACATGTAATGCGGTCAAGTCAACTCATGCATTGCGGCGAAGCTGACACTTCTGGTAAGGCTAACACTGGGTATACTGCACTAAAGTTAACATACGGCGGCGAACCGGGGTGAACGGTTAATGGTTGTGCACTGCAGCCAAGCAAGCCTATGCGTATATCTCTGTTGGCTGTTCTTTAGGACTTGACTGTCTTCTTCAAGGGACGGTACTGTGGGAGTACAGCAGTCGTCCATCAAATTTTATTTCTTTGTCCATCTTGAGCAATACATTTCTCTGCCATTTGACATGGGATTATTAAAGATTACTCGAACAATATTTTATTCAATTCACACTTGAACGTTAGTATTTGAATTGTCTTTGCGCTCAGATTTTTGCTATTCACGCAGCTCTACTTCTGTGTCATTGCACATATTGATTGCGATTCATGAGGTGAGTTCCAATCATCATGGTCTTAATGGGAATTCATGGCTGTGCAGATTGACGAGACCTTCCAGGTGCCTGATGTTGGCCCCGTTGTGGGTGGCCTGCTCACACGAGGTGTTCTGCATGAAAACGACAGGCTGCTGGCGGGGCCCAGCCATGATGGCAGCTTCCATCCAGTGAGGGTCAGTGTCCCTGCACAACGAAACCTTGGCCTCTACAACCAAACCTTGTTATGGCAAAATTCAGTATGACACAGAAATATTTTTGTTATATCTAATAATTCGCTATGAATGTATATTCTTAACAGTGTTTTAATGAAAATGCTGTTTTTTATTTAACTCATTATAACTGGTTATTCTTTATGTTCGTGTTTATTATAATAAGGCTCGACTGTGGTGGTTTCACCACTTGTTCCAAGTCATTCAAGTATTCACTTATGCATGTGCCAAACAGCGACTTTTTTTTTTCTTTTTCACAATGCTTGCTCAGAGGCTCGCATGAGTGAAGCTCCACATTGGCGCTACAGGCTGAACTGTAATTATATTAAAACTGAAACATTTGGTATGTTGTCCATTCGGCCAAGTCAAACCATTTTCCTCTTTGCGCCACTGCTGGTGGTGCCTGCCTAGCTCGAAGTGTAACGTAATGGTTCAGCTGGCACCTGCAGCGGTGCCAGTGGTGCCGACATGACCAACTCCTTGATGGTTGTGTCAGAGTGCTTGAGTTGGCAGCAACACTGAAGTGCCTCAGCTGACTGGTGAGCTCCTGTGTACATTGACCATTAGTAGCAATGACTCCTTGAAAGCATGAAAAGAAGCTTTCGTTACTAATGCTGTAGGAATATTCAAAATTTCAAATACAATATTCTCTTTATTT
Organism: Hyalomma asiaticum; assembly: GCA_013339685.2. Lineage (NCBI taxonomy): Eukaryota > Metazoa > Arthropoda > Arachnida > Ixodida > Ixodidae > Hyalomma > Hyalomma asiaticum. Next base: position 4,537,381 of record CM023491.1, read on the forward strand.
GAAGCAGATCCAATTTTCTAGATATAACGAAGTATTTGCCTTTTTACAATGAGGTCTACTTATCCGCGATTTCGATATAATGACGTTTTACTGCTGCTGCAAAGGAAGACTTCCCTGATAAAATGAGACTTCTGCTAACATGAGATGTTCAGTGGGGAAGTTGCATGCTGTTCTTGCTAGCACATTTTTCAAATTGCGCGCTGTGAGACAGCAGCCGCCGGCATAGAGCAGCGCCTGTTTCACAGTGTTGGCTCTGGTTCATGCTGTTTGTTGAGGGACACCATTTGAAGTGCTGGCACTGCATCTTGCAGCAGTGCCATTATGGAGCTCAATTGCAAGACCAAACTCACCTTGTGTTTGTATGGCTGCTCGGTGCAGGTGGTGTCAGTGCAGCGGCACCGAGTGCCTTGTCGCTTGGTGCGTGCAGGGGAGAGTGCCACCCTAGCACTGGCACCCAGTGCGGGCGCCCTGCTGCGCCGAGGCACTGTGCTGTGCAGCCCCGCCGATGTGCGTCCCACGGCAACGCGCCTATTCCGGGCACGCGTGCGGGTGCTCAGTCACCCTGGTCGTCTCGCAGTGGGCTTCCAGGCACTGGTGCAAGCTGGTGAGTTACCACCTGGTATTAAGGGGACACAAAGGCAAACTTTTTTTATTGTATTGGTGGGTGAATACCTGAGAATGAGCGAAACGTCATTATTAGCTAAACCTTCGCTCTGTTCACCGAGAGGTTTAGATAGATAAGTGCACAACAACGCTTGCACCACTTTCAGGGTATTCTGCAAACTTGGTGTGGTGGCATAGTTGAGGCGGTGGTATGCCGCGGGACCAGCTGCGACATCATACCAAAATGTTTCTCCGCGAGAGGGCACCTGATGGTCGCTGCGTGGACTTAGCTGGGTGACGTCATCTCAATTTGGTGCAGCTCTTAGCCCTGCGTCTAGCGACCCTTGCTTCGTCTATGCTGACGCGATCAACACATGGAATGGCCTTACTGGGGTTGGCGCCATCCTTGTCCAATTCCGCCCAATGCTGGTCTGGAATCTTGTTGGACGCCTCCAAGTAGTTTCTGTCGTCTTTAACGTCGGCTGGAAGATACCGCTTGCTTCCGTAGCCGTCGCCCAGTCTCAGTTGCTGACGTGTCACATCCTTCGAGGGCTTGGCCTAGGCCTAAGCACGAGCTCGGTCCCCGGCTCGAAGTGGTGACGTGTCATACCGATGAATTGCTGCTGGCCAACCTTCGAAGGGGGATTGTTGGCGGTGCGTCCGGAACCGTCGGCTGCAGCACCTCCGAGGAGCCTCACCCAAACGTATTCGAGGCCCACAGTTACGCCACGGAGTACGAGCGTCCCCGGGCTCCTGAGCTGAACACCCGCTGTTCCTGTCGACAGAGCAGAGCTGCCGATGCATCCTTCTTTGGCCGTAGCCATGCAGACAATCCGCAGCGCTGCTGCGCCTTTTTCACACCTTGTCTCGCGCGCCACGAGTGCTTGTGCTGTTCCAGCGGCGGATGGTCTTCTTCTTCATCGTCTCCGTGCCACTTGCCTTTCACTCATGACATACCCCTGTCACACAAGAAGGTTTAACGTCATTTGTGTCTAATGACATTGGATGGCGTTCACTGTCACACGGAACAAGATAATGTCATTTGCATATGGTAGCAATGACGATGCAGCGAAGACAATTATGAAGAAAAAAGTCACAGCTTATGTACTAAAGTTTTGTTATGTATACCAAGTCTTAATAAAAATTGCTTTTTGCAGGTCATGATTCATATTCAAATTTTATTGGGCCGAATGCGCCGACTGAGCGCACAGTTGAGCACATGGCCGGCAACGATCTTGACAGTGTTGCTGGGAACGCGGATACGAAACTCTTGAAAAAAAATAAGTTGAGCCCTTTCGCAAGAAATAGAACACTACACTTGAAAATAAAAGCTAATTCATTGCTATAATTAATTAATTCTTAATTGTATCATTTGTCCGTGGCCCCCTTACGGCGTGGGTATTCAGCTACGATAGAAGCGCATTCGAATGAGTTCACCAAACTCATTCGTTTTTAGAAGTCATTCTCGTCAAATGACATTTGATGTTCCCGTGTGGCAGCCTGCTAACCACATTAAATGTAAATGGCATCAGATACAAAGGATGTTAAACCTTCTTGTGTGACAGGGGTATAAGCGCACCCCCTTAATTCCCTAAACACTTCAAAAAAAAAAAAAGCACATTCACCCTCGGATCTACATACCTCAAAGTTTTAACCACAACACTTTCTAAAGCACAAAGCACAGCACGACCAACCAAGCTAAAAAAAATTTCACTAGAAACAGTTGCAAGATATTGATTTCGCTACTTTCACCAGTGCTGTGGTTATCCTAGAGCCCCGCATTGAGCAAATGTACAATAAAAGTAATGTGCGTAATTTGCATTTCGGGGCCCCTTTAATAACAAGCTCCCACATTTGCTCACATTTGCTAGATGACTATAATCAAAACAAATCATTGCTTGCAAAGTAAAATTGCCTTATCTTTACAGGTTCTTCATAGCCCAAAATTGACCGCAAGAGCTGTCTTTAATTTGTATTAACCATCTGTATGCCATGCTAGTGCCTCCACCCATGCATGCGGCCCTATCACTTTTTCAGGAAACTTGAAATCCCCCTGTTTAGAGTTTGTTATATTAAATCGGCACCTAAGAAAACAGGCATGTGAAAGAGAAAAATGATACCATGGGGCGTATTAACAGGTTATGAACCAACTAGCCCAACAATACCTCTTGACCTATTTGCTTTCTCTTTGTTCACAGAATATTGGTCATCAGATAATAAGAAAGTAAACAGGGAAAGAAAGTATTGAGGCTTTTCACATAAAGAAATATGGGAGAGATCAGTGTCAGCCAACCTTCCATCATCCCGTCATATAAGAAGTTTGCCTTCCCTTGCAGCACGTGATATGTGACGAGTAGCAGTTAGCTTGATAAAAGTTTAACTGTTAGTATGATTAGGTACGTTTGTGGTGAGGTTTTGTTGTTAAGTTTTCAGTTGCCACCACCACGGGACGTTTGCCTTAAAGGGGGACACCCTGTCATGAATAAAGGGTGCCCCACTCCACTTAAAGACTACTCTTTTTATTTATGCTCAGATTCTGATTAAACTTGCACCACTTACATATTTTAGCATGCCGATTTCAAATATGCACTTCTTGGTGTTCATTTGTAATGATTAGTTTTCAGACAACTAAAAGAATTCGTGAAGACTATTTGGGAGGACCGCTTGTTCAGAGATGCTGGACATTACAAGGAAAAATAGGTCATCAAAATGATCTAGTATGATCAGAGAGTGCAATGGCTACAAGAATGGATGTTTTAGACAAACTTTAATCCAAGTTACAGCATGTGCATGAGAACTGAAATTGGCACGTAAAACTGATTATCAGTTTTGATAACTTTATGCAATGCTATATGGTCATATTTCAGGTCTATTGCTATCTACTGTTGCTCACCTTTCTGACAGAAAAAAAAATTATTGCAACTCGTCTAGTAGAACCATATATATGGCTGCTCCCGGATCACAAATCGGTCAAAATGCCTTTTTGAAAAAACAAGGAAAAGAGTTTCAAAAAATATTCATGAGCTTTATTTCACAGAGTAACACACCAAAATGATCCGAGGGTCGCGGGATCGAATCCCGGCTGCGGCGGCTGCATTTCGATGGAGGCGAAATGTTGAGGCCCGTGTGCTGTGCGATGTCAGTGCACGTTAAAGAACCCCAGGCGGTCAAAATTTCCGGAGCCCTCCACTACGGCGTCTCTCATAATCAGAGCTGGTTTTGGGACGTTAAACCCCACATAACAACAACAACACACCAAAATGATAATTGATGGTTCAGGAGTCTGTTACAGCAAAAGTACATCTTCTGCTACAACTTGCTCAATAGTTATAGCAAGGCCGGTATTGTACTCCCTCCCCCTCTAACTTTGTTGCACCTTTCGCACAACAAAGCCTGTTTCGTGGCTAGGCCATAGTTACAGTCACCCGTGGTCAGTTTTAATGTCTGTGCCGCACATCTTGCACTGCGTGGGACCGAGGAGCAGATTCACTATGTTGGGATAGAAGATTAAGTATGATGCTGCACATTGTTTGGCTGAGGCTGACGGTGCAGTGTTTGGATCGGCAAAAACAGCGGTCCTCCGTGCTGTCGCGGGTTTTGAATCGAGCCGATCAAGCGTCGCTATCTCATGGGTCCTTTCTTGAGCAATGTCACTGCTTGCAATTACTGCAGAGTAAATAGGTGGATAGCAAAATCTCGGTTGTCGCAAGGAATTGTGGGTTACTCCGCAGTCTGCTACAACTTCCGGCTCGATGCTTCGCGCCGCCGCCACATATGCCGCCATCGTTTCGTGGTTGGGAGTCGCGATTCCCCACTCACGTATGCGCTTGACGTTTGATTCACGATGCAGCTTTGGTGAAAAACCGCAATGCAAGCATCGCTAGACAGTTCTGAAAGGTAGGTGTGAGCTGCCAATGCTTCGTAACCCTCTCGAACTGTGTCTGTGTGGCGGATGTCACTTACCCCAGAAGTCACATCGAGTACGTAGTCACAGAACGTTTACGATTAACTAGGCTACGTTCATCAACATATGTAGCCTCTAATACATTGGAAGTCAACCACAGAAGTGGATGAATTGTTCTTGCAACGATCGCGATCCCGACAACGCCGATCGCGAATGGTGGTTATATGTGATCGGCGAAAGCCAATGTGAATGGGCAATTGTCTTTGGTAACTTGCGTTCGCTGACACACGTGGTTGCAATACGACACTTGGCGAAGGATGTCGAGTGCCAGACGTTCCGCAATCGCAGTTACCACTATGCACGGCAGTTGTACATTGAGCATATTTCGTTTCAGAGGCCATACCAAGGCTCCGTAATATCAGAGCGGCGCACAGAGCGCGCGTTGTCGTCCGCTGCTGTCCCCTATTTGCTGCCTTCCATTTTTTCTCGAGAGATAGGTGCCTCGTACCACTCGACAGATAAGGCACTTACTGCTTTGAGTACATGAAAAGTGTATGAATAAAGTGGACCTCACTTCCCTCTTTCGTGCAGCCTCACTAGCTTTTCATTGTACCGAAATACAGACGGCACGTAATCGGCGTGCTGAGGATCCTTGCTGGGCGCACCTGTTTGTACGTAATCGTTAAGTTAATGACACTAGAAATCAAATTACTCAAGTTAGTTGCCAAAACACTTGCCTGTGACGAAATGGTCTTCCATGGAACCCAGAGCTCGCCTGTCGCGGTCGCTCGTTTGAGGGCAACTGCCCATTTATACTTGCGCGCTTCATTCCCAGGAAAGCGAAGCATTTTCTTTCCTTTCACGGAAGAATTCGCGCACCCTAATGCCGAGCAGCAAACCATAATAACTTCACAGAAGCATGTTTTCCCTGCGAGCAGCGGAGATGTGCAGCAAGAACCGGCATACAAGGCCGAACGAAGGAACCGGGCAGCTAAGCCTCGAACCGGAAGTCAGGTGCAGACGAAAACGTCATTTTGCTATCCACCTATTCTCAAGCGATCAGAATTAGCGCAGTCATGTTCCCATGGAATCACCTTCCCATGGAACCAGCAGATCGATGTTACCCGCACTGCCTTCACCGCCATTATCAGATGCCGTAGCGTCCATGAGGTCGACGGTCGCTTGCTCATCCCTTTCATGGACACGCGATGTCGTGGTGCTGCTTGTTTTCCACACACTTTTTTGCCGAAGCGATGCACCGTAGGAACTTCTTAACTTCGCCAGGCATGCTTACCACATTGTTGCTACAGAAAAAACAACAAAATGGCACCTCTAGGCAAGGAGCGGCTGTGCCGCATTCCTTTCTTTATTTTTTCCTTTATGATGTAAGCAGCGTGCACAGTGTTGCTTACTGAGAACATAAAAAAAGAAGCCAGAAACACGAGATTTTGGATGATACCAAAATGGCTGCGATCAGGCAAGCCGTTAGCGAGTTAGAGGCAGTTTAAATGGAGGGCACTTTAATGTTTAAAGGGCCACAGCTGCAGCAGCAAATTTTAAATCGCTATTACGACATAAATAGGCGGTATTTTTTTGTAAAATTTGCAGACACGTGCAGGATGGTAGCAGAAACGTGAAAATGAAGACATTGAAAATCCTTTCTTTTTTTGGCCGCTTTTTGGTCTCGAAGACCGGGGTCCTTCCTTAATGAATATGTAAGTGTGTTTCGTTGTTTGCAATAAACCAGTTGTGGGCTTGCATTTGTGGTGTCTTGTCCGTGTGTGTGTTGCACAGCCTGTTGGACAGTGATTGCACATCCACGTTAGTGACACAGCAGCTTGCCAACATCTACAATGCAATGCAGGTTCTGCGCTGATTTGCACAAGATGTTGCGAGCATACATGATTGTACAGCCAAATGCAGTCGCTCGAGAATATCAAGTCATCTCTGCAAACGTACCTGCATATTTTCAAGCAGGAAAAGCAGAAGGGACCGACTCAATCACGCGACGCAAATTTCTGGCTAGTGCCATGTTTGTTTGCATTTATGAAGGCCAGCCCAGTGTTGGACTTGGGGCAGCGACCATCAGGCATCTTCGGGTTGGCTCGGGTTACCAGCACTTGTGATTTCCTGTCAGAACCGGGACCAGCCGGGTGCAGTCTGGCTACCAGAAGGGTGGAAATTGAAGAGTGCGAAAGAGAAGGGAGAAGTAGGGTGTGCAGGAAGAGTTGACTCAGCATCCCTTTTTTTTTTACCAATGTGGCTAGTTGGGCGTGTTGGTACATGGTAATGACATACTACAACACAAAAAAAAGAAGACAAGGACGTACAATAGCAAAGACACAGGACAAGCACTGAACTTCCAACAATTGTTTATTAGCACAGGCGTCACACATATATAGGTACAGTTCGGCCCATACGTCTTTGGCCGCACATGCGTAAAAAGGCAGTCTCTTTATCAGAAAGAGCTATCAATGGTGTGCTGACACGGCTTTCCCCTAACCTGCTGACACATTCAGTCTCTACAATCTCTCTAGTGAGGTGTGAATTGTTCTTCAGGATAACAGAAGTGTTGTGCAGATCTGGTGAACAATCCTGGGAAGTTGTGCAATGGCTAGCTAAAAAAAAACCTTAAAGGGCCCCTAAACCACCCCCGACATTTTTTTGAGCATTTCAAGTTAACACGCGCATCAAGTTGAAAATGCCGTCACGATGAACGATGTGAAATGCGGCAGCGCTACGCGCCGCGGCCGCGCCACAAACTCGAAAAACAATCCCGTGCACCTCTCCGGCCAGTTCCGGCATACCAAAGTTAGCCGTGACGACATTGTGGTTTTTGTTGACGTCAAAAGAGTCCGAGCTCCACTTATTGGTCGAAGGAGAATGTTGACTTCCGGTTAGTCTGCTAGCAAATGCACGTGCTCCCTGCCTGTTTGTTTTCTTCGTCGTGTGTCGTTCGTGTGGTGTTCGCATGTGAATTCGCAAATGCGCTACGCTACGCAAGTGCAAGTGAGGTACAGCCGACTAGAAACTGCAGCAACTGTCAGAACACGACGGATAGCGCTAACAGAGAGCGTTGGCACAGCACCATCAAAACACTTGCGCGAACACGGGAGCGCAGCAGAGGCGCGTCAACCGGATGCGCATCATCGGCAATGTGTGTCATGTGACATTCGGAGGAGCACTCGGCAAGGAGGTGGCACCGGCCAGCGGCCGGCGGGCGCAGGAGAGAGCGAAACAGGCAAGCGCCGCGTTTTAATATTCAAACGTGTGTAACTCGGCTATTTCGGCACCGTTTCGAAAAATTCTTGTGGCTGCATGTCTGTTTCGGACACCTGCACAAAAGCAACACTACAACTAAATTTCGACCTCTTGGTGGCTTAGGGGCTTTTTAAAAAAAATACTTCCCTTCACATGCATTTTTTACATTGTTAGCATGCTCTCTTAGCCTAACGTTGACGCATCTTCCGGTTCCGCCAACGTAAACTTTCCCGCGTCTTAAAGGTATTTCGTAGACTACACCTTCTGCACAATCAATAAAGTGGAGAGGGCGCTTAGGCGTAGTTCCACACGCTTGCTGCTTTCTTGCCTCAGGGTCGGTCATTATGCAGAGTTTAGACAGCATGTTTGGAGAGCGGAGAAAACGACTTGTACGCCGTACCGCTGGGCCACATTTTTGAGGTTGTGTGAAAGCTTGTGAAAATTAGGTACCACAGCGACCTTTGGATGGTCAAGGCATCACATGTTTATTGTGGCAGCTGTAACTAGGGGCACCCCTTTCCTGTGCGCAGTTACAGCCACGATATGATTATAGCGTTTGTCACGTGTGTGTGCAGGCAATGTGCAGCAGGCCGCAGTAGTGGTTGGTGTGCGTGGAGGCAACAGTGCAAGCCTCGGGGTCACTGACCGGGGTGTGCTTCTGTTCAAGTTTGTGCGACAGCCCGAGTGCCTGCGGCCAGGCAGTCGCTTGCTCTTCCACCAGGGACAGGCGCGAGGCATTGGATGCATCCTCCAAGTGTACCCACTGCATGTCCCACCTGCCCTGCACTGAGCAGCAGGGCCAGGACTACCTAATTGAATTACCCCATGTTTTACTTTCAGGTAAATCTGATGTACCTAATCAGCACTCGTATGTGGGTGCTTGTAAAATGGGTGTAATATAAGTAGCCACTGTGTGTTTGCGAAACTGAGAATATGCAAAATTTAGAAGGACATAGAGTTGAGCTATTTAGTAGGGATTCATCAGGAAAGAGGGCCTTTTCGTCTTTCATGGCAAATGTATGAAATGTTTGCCTGATGTTTAAAAAATTGGGGGACCCTTAAGCTTCATCTTTAATAGTTGAACGAGATAGCAAAATCCGGCCCCTAGTGTGCACTTCAACCACTTAGTGCATACTTAATGTGTGTTGTTACACACACATGCACAGACACACACACGTGCACGTGACGTATCTGTAGTAATGGTAGAGGTTTTCGATCTATTTAACAGCACTTTTATATCAACTTCATGAAAATTTTGTACAGTGATGTAGTCACATGGTCCTGTATTATGAACAGCGCGTAGGCGTGACACTTTTATTCGTAAATGGTCACATTCTGTCGTCCTTCGTGCGTTAACTATCTGGCAGCTGTTCGATTTGTTCTTCTGGAGACCTCTTCCGGCCAACCGCAACAAGCATCGCCTTATGGTCGGTGAAATTGCAACTGCAGTACTTCACTTCTTTAATGGTGTCGTGAGAATGAAATGCTAAAAAAGTGGATGCAGAGCATCCGACGAGACTGCATATAGGCTCTGCTGTAGTCGCATGGCCTCCGAGATGGCGGGCGAGCCCGCCGTCTCAGAGGCCGTGGTAGTCGAGACATTGCTTGATATGTTTTCCGCTAGATGGACATGGTTGTCTATTTTTGGAGATTTATTTCTCGCTCGCGGATGATTTTTCGCTCACAAGAGACGCGTAGAGACGCCGACACAGACAGCGGTATTTCTGCGGAACGAGCTCTCTAACGCTATCGCATTAAAACATTTAAGGACTGGCCACACTAACTAAAAAATGCGTGGAACGGACCGGTGGCGGCAAAACGCCAGCCTCCAAGGCTGCCGCGCGGTAGGATTGTCATGCCACAAGAGCAGTTGCTCCATGCACGATCTCTCACGGCGCGTCATGCGCCTCCATGGAAAAGACCAAACAGAGCGGTGGCTCGCTTGCCTCTCATGCTCATTCGCCCTAAGCAGGCGGGATTTCGCGGGGCTGCCGCCGCGGTTTGCCACCGCGGTTTGCCACGGGCTGTGTGGCAGTGTCACCGCTGAAACACGTGTGGCGGCATGCCACACGTGTTTTTTCGCTAGTGTGGCCGGTCCTTTAAAAAGCAGCTTCACAACTATTTGGGAGTGTTTTCTCTCTGTTGTCAGCTCACTCAATATGGTTTCATCCTCATTCAGGTTATAGAAGTGCTGTTTACACATCCTTATAAATTTTGTAAGGGGATCTGAACCAATCCTTTGGCTTGATGAAAAAACACATTCTGCGGATTGACGATGAGGGCACCGTGAATGTCTCAGCCAAGCTTTGTATTCGTGCCTAGTAAGTGCAATTCCTGAAGGGGAGCTGGAGGTTGCCCCCACCCCGCTCTTTCTCTCTCTTGTTTCAGCTGAGGCCTGCCTGTTGTAGTCATACATTTTTCATAGCCAGTTTCTGAGCTGTGGCAACATTGGGTGGATTTTTGTAGGGCACACTGCCATTGGCCAAAAGTTTGCATGAAGCAGGTGCAGTGTTTGGATCACTCTGCTCTTTTCTTCAGTAGCTGTATACCATATTTACTCGTAAGCACAATAAGTGCACTTTTTTTTTTCTTTTCCAGGAAGTCCAGTGTGATGTTGGGGTTGTGCCTATTACACAGGGTAAAATTTCTGAAAATTTTTTTACTCGCATTCTTGCGCTTTAAATTTGAACGTATTTCGCAAGCTTTAAGAAACCAACAGTCCAAAAAAAAAACTCAAAATTCAAAAGACCATTTTTTTTTTTTTCAAAAATCGGTAGTTTAGCCATGCTTCCCCCCATAGGACAAACTTTTGCGGTGGCTGTCAGCACTGAGCCTACTTGGTTTTTGGAGTCTCAACAGAGCCAAATAGGAGCCTCTAAGTTTTGCTCCCAATACGAAATGACATCGTGGTTACATGTACTTGTTGTTTTGTGGGGTTTTACGTCCCAAAACCAGTTCTGATTATGAGAGACGCCGTAGTGGAGGGCTCTGGAAATTTCGACCACCTGGGGTTCTTTAACGTGCACTGACATCGCACAGCACACGGGCCTCAACATTTCGCCTCCATCGAAATGCAGCCGCCGCGGCCGGGATTCGATCCCGCGACCCTCGGATCAGCAGCCGAGTACCTTAGCCACTAGACCACCGTGGCAGGGCATGGTTACATGTACTGGTACTATGATAAGTTCCTGAGCCTGACAGACCAGTCACACTCTGGCATATGGTATCCTGACTTACCACTTATAAAAATCTCTTAATATCTAATGGCATGCAGGTCTGTACAACAGCAAAGCTCCAACACTGATTGGATGAAACCATGGAAGAATGGTTGAAGCTACCATTTTCTGTTATGGAGGGGCAGACTAAGTACTCCACCTACTTCATTCACTCCTTTATGTGACGGATGTTTGTTTGTTTGTTTTGTAGTGAAGAATAGCAACGCTAGTCAGAGAGACAGGGTGCGCTACTTGCGGAGGAAGAAGACGTTCAGAGAGCTCAACGCTCGTGCTGCCTCCGCGATTGCCAAGGCTTCAGTCGCGACTGAAGTTTGTTTGTTTGTTTGTTATACCTCAAAGCCTCAAAGACCCCAGTCAGGGTATTACATCTGAGATGGGCTAAGGGACAGTAAAATCATGTTTCCAGCACAGTGTTGTTGATCAGAGTGGTGCATGGCACTGCCAGGCAGGTGGTTCCAGTCACGTACGGTTGCAGCAAGAAAAGGAACGAAGATTAGCAGTAGTTTGCACTAGTGGAGGTCGTGATTTGTGCAGCTTGATGAGCAATGAACTGGCAAGATAACCAGCCATCCTGTCACTTTTTTTTTTTTTTGTAGTTCTGATAAAGTGAACAACTTTCACTGTCCCTTCAAGTTCATTTTATTAAAGGGAGTTGACTGAATTGCCATTTTACAAGTGCTTATGTGTGACAAGGTAAATGCATGTCTTCGGGTAATTGCATGTCCATTAGGCATTTGTAGTAAGAAACAAGACATATTATTTTTAACTGGAAACATGCATGAGAATGCCAGTTGTCAAGTGCACAAGCATCAGTCTAAGCTAGCAGCAGTGAAGTGAGAGAAGTGGGAATATAGTATGAAGAACCTTATCGACAAGAGCCATGAAGCTAACAAGCTGCCCCAGGGCAGCCTCTCGAGCCCATCCCAATGCCTAGCCTAACCGCTGCATTGCAAGCTTCTGGATGTCCCAGAGGTGATGATGTAGTTTTGAGCTCCATAGATCAGAGTTCTGTTCATCTCACTTATGATTAATTTAGACAGAAGCCAGTGGGTGCTAGCACACTTGTAATAATAATAATAACCTGGAAGTCAAGGAAAAGCACAGCGCCTCTGTTAAAATGCTGAAGGGATTTCATTCGTGAAAAAGAGCAGCTTTAACAGCTAAGTTGTTCTTAGTCAGCCCCACGGAGCAAGAAAGACAGGAGGGGAAACTCCGGGCCGGCGCCAGCGCGAGTGTGCGCCGCGATAATGTCACCCTGGGAGAGGAGGTTGGCGAACGTCCGCGCAGCGATCCTCGCGGCGGCGCACGGAACTATTGTTTTCCGCCGCGGTCGGAGAGCGCGCGCGCCCGCGTTCTCCGACGGCACCCGGGTGTCGTCTGCTACATCTTGCACTGGCCACTTGCGCTACGTTGCCATGTGCCGCCAAAAAAAAAAAGAAAAAAGAAAAAAGAGCTTTTAGTTAGAAATGTTCGCGCTAGGAAGGTAAAGCCCGAGTAAAGCATCTTATTGCCAATCTTCTTTATTTTTATTCATATTTTGTATAGAATGATTTTGAATCGAATGGAAGGAACAAACTGGCACACTTCAGATAGCAGACGATCTGATGGTGCGGCGGTGCGGCTTCGCATTTCGTAAGTTTTTCGGCATAACAAAAGACGACATTTTGTTCTAGGTTATTAACATACGCCATAAAAAATGCTGATCAGAGCATGCCATAGACAACTGGTGTGCGGGATAGAAAATTTAATCACATTTTTGCATCATATTTGGACAGACGTGAACAGACGGAGCAACGAATGTGTTGGCTTCGAGAATCAACACATCGTAAGTTCGGCAGTTCCTGCGCTGCTGATTCGCGATGTATGTTGACGGTGTAAGAGTTCGCCGATGCTTTGTCCCGAACTGCAACAGTGGATATAAGTCTTGCGCTGAAAAGGTTCGCACCTTCAAAGCTCCAGCTGACCCTGAACGCTTGCAGGAATGGGCGAGAGCTATAGGCCGGGTGGATCGCGATCTCACAACATGCGACTACATCTGCGAAAAGCATTTCCCCAGCGAAATGGTGAGCAGGCGCAAATACTACGCTGAGCTTGGAGGCGCGGTCATCCTTGACCAACCGAAGACATCTTCTGGGCTACAATCGACCATGTTTTGGATAACTTGAAACTCACGTTTCTCTGTGATCAACACAAGAATGATGCGCTTGCAAGAATCCTTTTTTACTACGTCGGCATGCGAATGCGACAACACTGTGTGAACGAAGCGCGTGATAAGGACCACACGGCAGCCATCAAAGAAAAAAATTCTCCAGGCTTTGCAAAGACTAGGTCTCTCGGAAAGCGCCGTGTATCCGCACTTTCTTCGAAGAAACGAACGAACTTACAGGAGAACGAATACACGGTCCTCACGGGCCTTTCAGAATAAATTCTGGCGTAACTGTGGTGTTATACATATATACGAGTTTTTCGTCCTTGTTTGTAGCAGCTCTACATTGAATAACGACAATCACGAAGTCCCAAAACAAAACACATGTCAGAAAAGCGTAGACAGATCAGAATAACTTTTTTTTCTGCAATATGCATCAACCCCCGTTATTCCCGCTTGCAGGCAGGCTACATGACACATTTGTTTCGTAATGAGAGGATATAGCACGCCAATTATACCACAAATAAAGCCTTTACCCTATAGCATGCGAAGGTGAATAGATTGAAGAAAACTAAAAGCGTACGGAAAGCAGATGAATTGGTGAATAAATTAAAGCGAACCGCTCTAGGGATTGTTGACAGTTCCATGATATACAAGAGTGGCACTCAAGCACCGAGCAGAAGCGCGCAAGCAGACAAGAGCGGGCTCGACGCTGCCCGCGCCTGCCGCTCCGGCTCGGCAGTTCGGCCGCGGTTCTGTAGGCGGCGCTGTCACGACGTCCGCCGCCGCTTTCCGGGGTGACACTATCGCGGCGCGGAAAGGAGCCGAGTTTCCCCTCCTGTCTATTCTTGCTCCGTGGTCAGCCCTAAGCTGTTGTCGGCATTACGCGAGAGGGAAAAGCAGACCTCAGCCCACTGCTGTATGGTGGTGGCTGCGCAGAGCTTAATGTGCAGCATTTTCGCACGCACTTCTTCCATCTCTTGCGCTTGACCCACCCTCGCCATCAGCCAACATCTTCATGATGATCATTATGCAAAGCCCAAAAGAGGTTTCATTAAAAATTCATGTGTGCAACTTCTTTTTCTTTCTCTGCAAATTCTTTTTTAGTGTGCTAGGTATAACACACCCCCCCATTGCTGTGCATTATTAAATTTGTAAGTACTTTGCTCAGACTACATGCGAGGTCTGCCTGCAGGTGCCGCACACAAGTTGCACACACAGTAGTGGCTGAGTTGAATGTTCACCTATGAAAAGCATATCAAGTTTTGAAGTGGTAATCATTTTTAATTAAGCTTACCACATCATTCAACCTTGTACAAAGGTTTCAATTGATAGCCAACTCATGTGCACAAGGAGTGCACTGCTGTTCTGTCATGTGAAGTACTATGCACGCATGCATCTACATGGGCAATGCATGCAATATCGTGGTTTCTTGGGTGTTGACTGTGTAATGTTGGAGTGTCCCAGAATAGTGTCGTTTCAGTATAGGAATCCCTGTTTGTGTCATTAAACAAATGCATCTAAGCAAATTGCGATGGCTCAGCAGGAGCAGTTATATCAATGGCTAGAACTGCCACTTAATGTACAATAATGCCAGCGTCTTTATGCCATTGCTGTGTGCTGTGCTCTGCCAGTGGTGGGTTGCATCATCACCCTTGAATTTTATTTTCTACATGAGTCATAGCAAGAGCTATGAGGAAGGGGTGTTCTGATGATAATAAACAGTTGATCTGTGTTGGAAAAGGTGCTGACATTTTACTAGCCTGTTGTGTTTTGTCAAGGTCAGCAATAAGTCTTGTTGTCAGCTTGGCCACAAACATTTCGGATTTTTTTGTGAAGCATACAACCACCAAGTTCGCATTGCCAAGGGGACGTCATGCCTGTCTGTCACACAGATGTAATTGTAATTGTTTTTGTTGAAATTGTAATTGTTTCTGCTGGATCTTATAACTCTACACGTTTTAATATGTGCTCACAAAACCTGCTATTTTTCTTGCAAGAATGCAGGCGCTGATAACAACAGCAATGCGAGGAGTGGTGATTGGACCATGACCTTACAGTGTACGTACTGTCAACAACAGTGATGGCTGTTACTGGAGTTTTTGTGGAGGCAGTGTCAGTGTGCAACTGCTGGCCTCCATGTGGTTAGCAGCCAAGGAATCTCATAGCAAAGGCTACAAGCAGAAGATCATCGTAACGTCTCTTGTGGCTAACAATGTGACCGCGGGGGCTTTAGACTGTGAGCAGCAGCATCTCTCTCGGCTTTCCTGCCATGATTGTTTTTTCACCTCGTCACCCTGGAAAGCTGTCACATTATGCCTGCCCACATGATTGAAGTGGATGCTGTTTCTTAACGTCATCGTGAATATTTAACAACTTCCTAGCTGCGCTGTTTATTTGAAACTTGGTTGTGGCCAGTGACTGTTCAAGGACCCTTTGACAGTAATGTTGCCAAGTTGCGTTTTTGCCTGGTCACGTTGCATGGTGCTGGTGTATAGAGATGTGGACTTGAGCACAAGACATTCGATGCTGCGGCCACTGCCTGGCTGCAGAAGTCTGTGATGTGGAGACAGCTTTCTGGTGCCCACCTGACACTTGTGACCCATGTGCATGACAAATGTATGGGAACACCACCACAAGGTGGCTCCCGTTAGTTGCTGAACGATATGGTCTGACTGGCATCACTTTTTACATGTCCCACTGAAGTGCTTTTCACATAATCATAAGCTACTGCGATTTTTCACAAGTGCCCACGATTTGCCACAAACTGTTGTTTCAATTTTAACCATTTAATGTTTTAGTGAGACTGCCTTTGCAGAACTCATGTATGCAGAGCTTCTCGTGGAGGCTTGTGATCCTGTTTTTATACCTAATTTGGTCAACATTTTATGTGCAAGAAATGGCACCATGCTAGTCATTGCAAGTGCAAAGACCCAGTCTCATGTTGCTAAAGACTTCGCACTGGAGATGAATACACAAAAAGCTGCAAAGGGAATAAAAATAAAGACTGTTCTGCTGTTATGCACTTTTGATATGTGACCTTTTAGGGACACTGCTGCTTCTATCACCTAATTGTTGGGAAAGTGGGAATGCAGTGCCATATTGCATAGCACTAGATGTCACACCTTGTAGCTACTGTCAAGAGTTACTGTATAAGCTCCCTACGAGAGAGGAGTTCTGCGTAGGTCTGCCGTCTTGAGCGCACAAGCAACCAAGGTCTTGAGGGAAAGCCTAACGTCACATTTGCAGCAAGCAAGCTTCTTGTAGCATATGTGATCATGGTCCAAACTGCACTGACCCGGTGTTATAGCCACTTTATCACCGAAAATCAATGACCACCTGATTGAACATGTACACTTGAATAACGATAGCTGCTCTGTTTAACATGAGCAATGATAAGCATCCTGCCGTTTTAGCAAACAGGTCGGCTACCGCGGGATGTTCTTCACTCACAGTCTTGTGGCACCATCTGTCGAAGAAAATGTGAATGAGTTGTGATAAACAAACTCAAGATATGAAAAAAAGGTTCCTTGTCGAGCGACAGTTTGCTAGAATAGAAGTATAACAAGTCAGATCAATTTCGCAAATGGTTCCCTGGATGCTGCTTTGTTGGTTATCAAATAAAGGTCTAAAAAAGTAGTGGCGAGGTGGCGCTGCGATCGCAACCTGTTTATCTGTGTCTGAGCGGCAGTTTCTCCGCAGTGCATGGTTGTAGGTTGTGAATGGAAAAGAGACGCGCAATTCTGCCTCCCTGCATAAGGCTATACAATAACTCTACTACTGTCCTTTGCATAGTAATCTTTCTGGGTCAGCCACTGTATACTATATGCTCTGCTTAGTGCACCATGTGCATACACATTCTGTAGGAAGAGTGGAAACCAGCCATTTATGAATAACCAGTCACGTATCTTGATGTGTCAGAACACCCTACGACACTTTCGAGGCACCTGTCTTTTTTTCTTGTTTGTGGGTTCCATAGGATAACAGATATTATACGCACAAAAACGTACACGGAACATTATAAGAAGAAAGGGCACAGGACATTTATTGCATAGAATAAATGACTGGCGATACCTGCAGCCTAGGCCAAGGTACTCACGCATAATGGTACGTACGAGTACTTTTAGTGCCATAAGTGATGAGGCTATGTGCTTGCTAGGCATTTGAAGTTGTGTTCAAAGTAATGATTGAACTGCAGGCTAAATGAAAATATTTGATTTTGTGCACTTTTGTGCACTTTTCCATTGAATGACAGACAGACACAGTGTAAGAAAATATGTGTACAATACCAAGGCACTGTAGAGGCACTTGGCTTCATACGCTGCTATACATAACCGTGTAATGCAAACTTGTCTACCTAGGCATTTCAAGTAGAGTAGTGCAAATATTCGAAATTTCGAATAATTTTCGAATAGCACTTGCTACTACTCACTTCACATTTAACTTTTAGTATTCGAACGAATAGTTTGAATAGTAAGTTAAAGAAGTTGGAAATTAAGGGGGACAAAATATGCCAAGTCTTATGACAAGTGGCCCATTCCCGCAAGTAGTGCGCTTCGCCGCACAGCACCGGTGTACTGCGGCAAAACTAACACTCTTGTACGACAGCGTAGCTAAAATTTGCGCATTGCGGCGAAGCTAACACCCGTGCACTACGGCGAAGTTAAAACTTGCATGCTGCGGTGAAGCTAACGCTCGCTTACTGCGCCGAAGTTATGTCAGCTTTCTGTTGCACATTTCAGTGTTGGACTGTTCTTCAAGACCTTGGAATGACACTGTGGGCATACGCATCACGCAGTAAATTCTTTGCCCATGTTTAATAGTACATTTCTCCATAACAAGAGATGGTATATTCAAAAAGTACTCGAAAAATATTCAAATTCGCTTTGCACTCAAAATATTGCTATTCTCACAGCTCTAATTTCAAGTTCATTTCATATGCATTTCTATATGGCATCAATGGGGAATAAATGCATTGGCGTGACTCAGTAAAATTTGAATAGGGAGATTTTTTTTCTAGTATTTTGAATTTCCTAGGCTGAATAACTTTGGACTGCATGCCACTATCTCTGGCTTTTGCTATGTTTGTCCACCATTTAATTAAACTGATAGGTAATTTTTATTTCAATGTAGCATAAAGCAACAAAGAGAGCCCATTTCTATTTCTTGAAAAGTTTATAAACATTGTGGTAAATTCTAATGGGGGCATAATATCCAAGCCTCTTTTTTGGCACACGCAGTAAAAGACAAGCTCACTTGAAGTTTGGTGTTTAACTAGTATTTTTTTTTTTAGGTCAAACCATCATCAGTGCGCCATGCCTGTCATATTTTCTGATAGCATTAAGACTTTTGAAGGCACTAGTTCTTTTAGCACCCCATCTGTGCCGGCTGGAAGGCTTCGAAAAATGGGACGCCTAATTGAGCTACTTTATCAGATCACTCGCATGTTTCTGCACACGCATGTTTCTGCACACGCATATGTATTTGTTGTTTTACGTGAAGAAGACATTGCAATGACCCACCAAGCAGCAACTTCTACCTAACCTTACAATGTTTAAAACAGAGGAAGGAAAAATTGGAAGAGAGCGTTGCGTAACAAGAAATCCTGCACTGGAGTTTCGTAAACCGCCTGGCACCACTTTTCATTGCAAGGAGTATAAAATTGAGTAGTGCGATATCCGACCCCCACGCCATAGCTGTTGGCTGTGCATCTAGCGCATGCAAAGCAGCGATTAAACTTCACTTTGCGTATGTTTAACACATCAACTCTTCCAAAAGGACCTCAGATAAGCATAACATTCTGTTGTTTCGTAGTGATTGCCTCTGAATCGATTGTAGCGATTCACTTTTCGCCATTCGTAATGTTCACTTTGAGACTTGGATTAAAGATCATTGATGCGCTCTCTGCTACCTAAGACTCACGCTCGGACGCCAAGTGCAGACGCTCTCGACAGCATTGGTTAGCAGTGAGCAACTACTGCGCCGTCATCGTGATTGCCCGTTGGCAATAGGAAGTGAAAAATATTCTTCACATTTTGGTCACGCTTTTGTTGACCTGCAGTTCACAATGTACTATACTAGTGATAAAGATGAGGCTTTCCACGTTGCATCAGGTGGGTGGTCGCAAGTCTTGTATCCAAGCCGTTGCATATAAAAAAAAAAAAGGAACAAAGAACTGGAGAAAAAAAAAAGTGCTGAATAAAAAAGCAGGTCAGGGGGCACATCCTTGGGACAAAACACTGGGCCAGCCACTCTTCCTCTGCAAAGGTTCAAGTACTGCAAAAAGATTGAAAGCTGGTCGAGTTGGTGTGAATTCATAATGGATGCCCACTTCAGCACAGCCAAAATTAAATTGGCACCTGTATGTATTCTCCCCTGCATCCGTGCCTTTTTGTGTGCACTGAAGTGTGCATGCGTTGTGAAGCTTCACGTAGTTTCTTCGAACTTTCCATGTTACCAAAATAAAGCGATGGTACCAAGAGTAATGGGTAGGTGCATAAATTTTTGTTTATTCGTTTATTAGAGTGGGACATGGAAAGGATAAGTCTTACTCATATTAAGCTGAAATCAAGCGCTTGCAGTGCAAAAACCCAGTGCGTCACAAGCGTCGTCACCTGAGTTTTTCAACTCGTTTGAGTGAAGTTTCACGGGTAAAACAGGCTCGGAAGCGAAATGAACTGTACTGCGGCCTTTTGAGGATGGGAATGCTGAGATATTCCACATATTTTTGTCCATGCTTCTCGTGTAGTTTTCTGAAGACCGCCGCGCCATCTGCTGCGGCGAAAGCGCAACTCTGGCCAGAAGATCGCGCTGTGGCCCTTATCGAAACTGAGCCGGCGGCATAGAAACCATCTGCGAGTACATTATTGCGCGCAGTAATAAACTTGTGAGCCGCATGCGCTGCCTTTGTGCCCAGTGTCTGCAATCACTGGTGGAATGTAAATTCCAGCAAGAAGCTTTTGGGAAGGAAAGCGAATGCACTGCTGCTTCGTCACGCATTCACAGCCGCAATGGCCCGGCTTCCGATTTCTGCCTCTGTCCTGGGAATTGCAGCTCCAAAACTTGCTGTGCGTAGACGGAATGTACTGTATGGTGCTTTTAAACAGGAATTCATGTTGCGAATACGCGAATGCTTTTATGTTGTTAGTCGCGAAAAAACTACTCTAATGATATCGTATTTCCGAGTCTTGCTGATATCGCATTGTAGTCAACTGTTGTAGCTCTTATATGATATGTTTGGCCATCTATCGATGGAAAATTTCAACTTTTAACAAAATTGACGTATACATATACGTACCACCATTGCGCTAGTAAAACAATTTTGAAAATTTTGTGCAAGAGCAATATAGTTGACTCTCGATCATACGCAGTAAGTTGTGTAAGGTGAATGAAGAGAAATATTTACATTGCAATGACCTATATACGTAATATAATATCAGTGTAATAGCGTAATATAATATGTTATTTTTCTCTCCATTGCCGTTATGGATGAAGCTGATCCTACTTTGACGCCAACTCTCCGGTACTCGCCTGCCCTGTAAGCTTTTTTCAATTGCTTTTAACAGGGCTTCTTGCTGTTTCTTCAGAGCTCATTTATTAGACGAACGCTAACCTCACTTAAGGGGGGACGTGGCACTTCCGGACTGAAAATTGGACAAAAAATAGAGTTTTTGCTGATGAAATATTCATGTTCCTTGAGTCATTCCGCACCTACTCACAAATTTTCATAGCCAAATTTAATAATTACCTTGCTTTAAAGAACCTACACCGCACATCAGGCCCATAAGCTTAGCGCAAAAAATTGAACGTTTTTCCTCAATTTCTCAAAATGAAAATATTCATGACCTCCCTGGGTCGGAGGAGCAATATCTTTTGTTCTACAAGGGTTATTACCGTGACTTTTTATTTTACTGGAAGATGAATAGAAGTGGCTTGTCGTAAAGTAAATTCTGTTATAATACTGCGCTAGGGAAATTTTCTAAATGAAGCTTTTGTTTCAAGTATCAACAAGGACATTCATTGTGTCATGTTCAATAGTCTGTAACTTTGCTTGGAGATGGCCTAAAACAATGACTTATGCTTCTTGACACACTGTTAATATCGTCACTTGATTCTCTAGGCTGTTTTTTATTGTGAGGGCAGTGGTTAATTAGCTAATTAGGCCTCAATAAAATAATTTTCAATGCATTGTCAGAACTATTCCTCACAGAACAAAAATGATTACATTGTTGAAATAGGCAGTTGAAGCTGCATTAACTGTGAAAATTTCGTTTAATCCAGTGGCTGTGCGTTTGGGAACCTTTTCCTCCGCCTTCTTCCAGTTGAAATTATCCAGAACTAGTTCTTCCACTTGTTTTTCCTTACTACTGTTACACGTCGTATAGGAAGGCTTGTCATTCTTCTGAAAGAAATCTGCTGTTACGTTAAGTCAGTGTGTCGTACCTCTCTAGTTTATTTCCTTCATCCACAATATGCTGTTGCACAGTTTTCTTATCCAGTGATTTTAGATGGTTCCAAAAATGGCCTAGATGCAGCCTTCTTGTTGCAAATGTCCAACATCCCCCGTTCACTTTGACTTTTAATCTTGTCTTCAACCAAACTCTGTACGAGGCCTTTTTTCTCGAGATATGTTTCCCATTCCCATATGTTCACACCTCTAGCTTGCACCGCGACCTCTAGTGGTTTCTTCGTTGAAACAGAATTATAACTACTTGTGGTGCCCCCACTCGCGGCATCCCCGCATGCCGTAGTTCTAGAATAAGCTATAAAAATGGCATGCTCAATTGGTGTTGCAGGGCCCCTTAAATGAGTTGAACCAACTGATCTCCACTAGGGAGTTCAGTGAGTTGAACCACACGTCCATCCCATGGAATTACTGAACTATTCGACCTGCATCGCTGAAAGGCGCTATATATATTCATGCTGTCGAAGGAATACAACAGGCGACGTGCTAGCACCCTCTGCCCAGCCAGGTGAGTTTTCTTTATTGTGATGCTCTGAGTGATTCACGCATATTGCCAGACCTCTCCTTTTGCGTATCCCTGTTGTCGTTAAACTATTAAACTACCAAAGCACGGAACAATGTTCTTACTCATGTGCCCGGTGTGCATTCCTTGCTGCCAATTAAGGCCGTATCAGTTAGGCATCGTTATCCTGCCTGTATTGTAGGATGATGTGAGAGAACTTCACGCTACCAAAAACGTGCGTGAGGATGGCGTACCATCGCCGGGTGTAATGGGTACACTGTTTCGCATTGCGCACCGGTTGCGGCACATGCGCACTCGGGCCATGCAAAAGAAGGCGGATTACACTTTTTAGATTCGAAGCAGCTTATGGTCGGGACTATGTCACTCCCTCCCTCCATCCGCCGTGTGGCATCCACACCAGCTCTGCGCATGCGCTTCCTCCTCCCCCTCCTCTCCTTGTCTCCTCTCCGAACGGCGCGAGTTGACTATGGAAACACGCTTTCTTCGATGAACGCTTTACCAGCTCGCAAGGATCGAGAACGTGCCCTCGCACGCAAGAGACAACGCTGACGCAGGCAGCGTCTGCTAGCGTCAAACCGATGCAGACGCGGTGTGCATGCACCCCCTGTGCCACTTCGCACCGCCTCATACTCCCCTTTAGCGGGAGATGGTGCAATTTTTTTATAGTACGCTCTTAGTGCTAAATTCCCAATGACACATCGACATTCAAAGCCACAAAAGCTGAATAATTATTCACTGTATGTTTCACAGTGAATAATTATTCACATATGCGCGTTAAGGTCCCTGTATCGTCCGAGAGCGTGGTGCGTGTTGCAGCGTTTCATGATGCCGAGGGGTGGCATGCGCATCGACAGCAGCATAAACGGGAACATTCCTGCGCGGGAGCTATGTGATGTTCCGTGCAGGAAATTTTCCCTTTTTCAGGGAATTTTTGGCCATCATTTTGGATGAAAGGGAAAAAGGGAATCTTTGCAATATTGCAGGGAATTTCGGGATATACTAATATACTGAGTATATTAACTCTATGACTGCCAGTAAGCCACCATAGCGGAAGTTTGACCGATTCGGCTAAAGTGGGCTAAAATAGCTCACTTTAGCCGAATTCTGCTGCAGGAGCTGCAGGCGCGCTCGTTTGGCGCTCTTCTCCTTTCTGGTCGCTTTCGCGCTGTGCACGTTGTTGTCATGGAAATATTGGTAATAGTTCTCATTTCGTGAAAAACAACGGCAAGTCGCGTGAAACGACAAATTTCCCGAGCCCCCTAGTACGTACGGCACATTTACATGTAATAATATATCGCGGTTTTGGCACGTAAAGCCCTATCTTATTGCTACGGGCTGGGCCGCACATCTGCGACATGATTGTGCTTGAAAAGCAGAAAATCAAGACAAATCTTTTCTCAGTGCCTGATGACGATGAGCGCGGAAGCGCCCCGTGCGAACAATTAAAGGAACAGTCTACCGCCCTTCATCGCTCTCCCGTTTTTTGGCTCAACAGAAAGCATACCTTTCGAAGTGTCCCAGCGTGCAGTGGCTTCTCAGGAAACTGAATAGAAATTATTAAAAAGTCACAGTTTCGCCGCAAGGGCGAAGCAATGATTGCGATAGCAAGAAACTGTAATGCTATACGAAGTGAGGCTCGCAGCTTCGGGAGCAATATTAATTGTAGCAAACAAGCGCTTGCTCAGTGAGCGCCTCCCGTGGGCAGCGCGTGCTGGTACGAAGGGCTTTATACGTTGTATCACAAAGCTACACATACAAAGCTAGGGGAGGCCCGGGCTAACTGAACAAACAGAAGATGAGCGCAAACTATCAAGTGAAACACGCACGAAACGAACGCACAGATATACACCGAACGAGCGCGAATAAGCTATCACAATGGATACTCTCAGTTTGAACAAAGGCGGCCGCCCGTTGCGCTCCTCGCGCCATCTCGCTGGTAATGAGAAACGCTTGTAAGCGCCTGCCGTCTATGAGTCCTGCTAGCAGTAAAGGGTGTGTATGTAAGGCTCGCCGTTAGCTCACTGACGCATCTGCTCTTTGTGGCGTAGTGGTTAGCGCCACGCACTGCGGAGCGAGAGGTTCCTGGTTCGATACCGCGCTTCGGAAGCATTTATCCGAACTTTTCTTTCGTTGGGACTTTTATATATATATATAATTATACATATACGGTTCATGACAGCGGCGACGGGGATGGCAAAAAGCAGCCGAGACTGTCCATATAATTGCTATCGCAATAAAACACAATTTTTTTTTTATCTACGAAGTTGCTCCTTTCCTAGTGTAGGCATGCCAGCGACATTGGTTACCGGCGCATGATGCGTCGTCGTCTCCCTGGAAACCCTTTCGGGCTCGGGAGGCTTCTCAACAGGAACCGGTTTCAAGGTCGACATTCCAGAGGTGACGAGGAGGAGGAGAGGCGAGGGAAAGCCGGCGCGCGGGGGTGCGCCTCGGACATGCAGCGCCACATGCATGACAAGCGCACTACTACGCCAACTACGCGCCTGTGCAAGCAGACGAATTCGAAGGCAGCGCCATCGGCGCGCCACCCCGAAAGCAGCGAAAAAAAGAACAAATTGCTCTTGCACGCTATAACAAGGTGTCTCATAGGGTGAAGTACGCTTGTAAGGCATACATAATAGTTTTTCAGCAGAATATGTATGCCTGCGTGGGCTGGTTCTCGTACACTTGGAAACTGACGAACACGCTGTTGGGTGTCGCTAGCGGCGTTTTTTGCACCACTTTCAGAGCGAAATTAAAAACCTAATTCTTTTTTTGTGGAGTGAAAGCGTGCTCGTTCCCGTAAATGTGACGCACGATCTGCTCAATTTTACCACAGTCTTAAAAAATTTTCTGAGCGGTATACAGTCCCTTTAAGGTGTTAAGCAAGGATTCAAAGATGTCTCGGAGCTGCACTTTGAACGCCCCGGTTTGTAATCTAGAGCCGTGGTAGATGAAGAGCTGTTACCAGTTTTTCCAGCACGCCAACCTACGGCTTGCGAAGAAATTGCTTGCGACGAAGCGAAAGTCGAGGACACCAAATGGAGAAGTACGTGCCTGACAGCGACAACTCTTCTCCCGAGGCATCTTCATCGGAAAGCGTCACCAACGACGACGCAATGTGAACACGCCTTCAGAAACTGAACGTTCTCGCTGTTAAGAGAAAGTTGCGTGTGTGTTTTAGTCACGCTGCCTAAATCGCCGCGCAAGCGCCCGAAACATGTTATAGCGTTTCCTCTGTACGATTGAAGGCACAGCACCTAAAACGGGATGTTGCGAGAGTGTTCCCAGGTTATCTGCAGGCTACATTATACGGTCCCTTTTAGGGACCGCGTAGCTACATGCAGCTACAGCAGCAACAAAATCCGGCGCACAATCCAGCCAGGTCAGCTGCCAGTTAAATTATTTTTAACACTTGGTTTAACACCACCAGAGAGAGAGGGAAAGAACTTTATTGGCCAAGGGATCTTCACTGCACACGTTCAAAAGTTCGTGGAGCTCCATGACGTGGACAGCCAGGTCGGTGGCGATCTTCTGCCCAACAGTGATTTCTCTAATACACATATGTGGCACATTTTGCTGATCTGCATTGTATTTTTTAGGTTCAAGGTAAATGAAGATTATGTGACCGATATTACGGAGGTGTTCACATATCCCTGGGAGCGATGCCTCGTTAGCGCACACGCGTTAACTTAATTTAGTATTGCGGAAAATTTTTGCGTTAGCGCTTGCGAGTCACGCTCGCTAAATTTTTGCGGAGTGCTATTCGATAGCGTTCCATAGCTCTTTAGTATAGCGCGAGACGACGACGCGCCGCAAAACGCAAACCTTCACTGCGCCATCTAAACGCGAACAGTGAAAGCGTCAAAACCGTCGGCCGTTGTTAGTAACTTAAAAAGCAACGCAAGCGCAAAAAGATTTATTAAAAAGAACATCGTGCAATAATAATTGCATAAGTGTTGCTGTAGTGTGACGAGGCAGAGTTTCGCTTTCGTTGTTCATGTGTAATGTGGTCAAACTAGAATCCACAGCGAAAAGATTGTTGTCTTGTCGAAGCGAAAACCAGCAACACGATTTATTGTGAATCAGCTAGTCCCACAATGCAGCAAGACGACACGATAGATGCGAAACGGGCAGCCGTCAGTTGTAGGCTGGTTGTAGGGAGCCGCCATGTTCTTCGCGCTAAACAAACTTAGCGAGCGTTTTGCGTCTCCGCTAACTTCGGAAAATAGCGAGCGATCGCTAAACGCAAAGCTGGAATAGCGTGCGGACGCATGCGCAGTCTGACACCGCTAAATTTTAGCGTTTAGCGGGGCGCAACTTAAGCTGCACTAAAACTCTCTAATGCTGCATTCCTTTTGAAGTGCAACCACAAAACACGACCATTTTAATCGCATTGCGTTAAATGGCAACTCCGGCGGTTTTTTTCACCATGTTCTGATATCTGTTTTCGAATGTTACTGATAGTCCTTTAGTAGCCAAGGTGGTTCAGTTTGCCCAGAAACCCACCAATAATTTTAAATGCCGACTGGAAGGCGTGTTAAAACCGAAACGAGGAGACTTCGTGCTGCGTATGCGATGACGTCACAGCCTCCCCGCCATCAGAAATATCGAGCGCTGGTGCCAGAAAAATGACAGCTAGTGGGGACGTTATCCGATGGTGTATTGAGTTATGACAGCTTTCCTGAACTTGACAGCGACTGTTTGAGCGCTAGCTGATGTAGATTCTAGCTACACTCTAGCCGAAATACGTATCTCCGTTTTGCTTTTGAAGGTCCGCAGGCTCGGGTAGGCAGCGTACGTTGAAGGGTGATAACGTCAAAAAAAAAAAAAAAAAAAAAGCAGGGTGGCCCGCTGGGGAATCCGCTAAAAAAATTTAAAATTCATTTCCGCGAAAACTAAACGACTTGTAACCGCCTGATTTGGTATATTGTTGCAGTACCGAGGGGAATACATATTGAAAATTTCATGAAGATCAGACAGTTGGCACTAAAAAATCGCCGGGATCGCCGACAATTCGAAACTAGCGAGCGCGCTAGGTTGCCTTTAGGTTAATTTTCTGAATTCAAGCTTTACAATACACGCACATAATATGAATTTGCACCAAGTAAAGTTTAATAAGAGTTTTCTAAACGCGTCGCAATTCACGTTCGTTCGCGCAATGCGCAGACCGATTTCTAACGGATCGATTAGCACTGAGCAGTTCTCGTAGTATGCGTGATTAACGGCTGATAAGTCACCCCCGCGAGCTAAGCTGCTCCTTCTAAACTATCGTAAATTTTGGCGATCCGCCTGTACCAGCAAAACAGTAAACGGGGCTCGCCTTGCGGTGCAACTTCGAGCTATGGTCCGGAAAGCGAATGCATGGCCTCCAAGATTTGTGCGCGCCGGGAACTAGCAGATAATGCCGCTTCTGGCCGCTGTGGCGCTGTGCGGTTGGAGAGCGCACTATGGGAGAGCGTAAAGGGAAAAGTCCATGGAAAAGTCAGAGAGGCGGAGAAGATTTACTGGATGGCAGCGATGGAAAAAAAAAACCGACTTTGAATACCTACCGAGAGGGCAAAAACGAAATAAAGAGGGAGGCATTTTATGATAATTCAAGAGGAAGCGACTGTTTGAAGTGAGATCGAGCTGCCTTAGAACGCGTATTTATAAAGCGAAATTCAGTAAAGAAGAAGAAAAATGCACATGCTGTGAGGAAGATAGGGAAACGATGGAGCATGTTCTGCATGAGTGCGGAAATATCCACCCAGGTGTACGTTTGGGCACCACCCTACAGGAAGCCTTGGGTTTTAGGGCGAACAACGGGAAGCTGAACATAGCCGCGATTGAAATAAGTAAGAGACGGTTAGAATACGGTGGCAGAAAACTAGAGAGAACGGACAAAAATAATTATAGGGAAAAATATGGACTTTCTGCCAGGGGCAGGGAACAGGGCTATGAATTTCCGTTTTTGCTATAGTGTGATCGATTTGACTGAAGTAGACTTAAAAGGCATGAGGACAATTTAGTGAGAGAGAGAGAAAAAAAAAAGAAAAGTTCTTAAATTTTCTTACGAGCCTGGTGGCGCACATGTCACCGCCCCGTTACAAAGGGGACACTCATAGCATATCTATTCATCCGTAAATTTTTCAGGGACTTTAGGTACAGTGCCTAGAAATAGTCTAGGCACTATACTTTAGGACAGATCATATTTTTATTGAATGTACAGAGGTCCACCAGGTGTAGCTGTGGACATTACCCTACTTACTGTACTTACCCTACAGGAGGCCATGGCCGGTTTCAGGCATGTAGTTTTTCTTTCCTCCATGGTTTCAGGGGTAGCACGGGAAAGTTGAAGATGTCGGCGATAGAGATACCTATGTAAAAGGCGCTTAGAGTACTGGTGGCGAAGCGCAACGTAGTTCGGGTAAGATTGTTACGTCACAGCGGAACGATAATAGATAAAATATGTAGGCGAGGAGAAATATTAGTTGTGGAAATATGCGTGATTCGGGTAAAGAAATGTTTGTAGAGGAAAAAGAAATAAAGATAGAGCTTGGTAGCCCGGCTACCGCCCCGTCATAAAGGGGACGCTCCATAGAGTTTATATAAATGTAAGAAACTCTATGGGATGCCCCTTATATCCATCCATCCACCCATCGCGGCGGTGGTGGCGCCACCAAACGAGCGCACTTCAAATAGAGAAGGCACTGATACAGTACACTCTACTGATACTGCTACTTTCCCATCTCCTCCCCAGTAGATAAGTGTTCTGTGCCAGTAGGTCGTGCTCCTCCCGGTGCCGCCGCAATGGAGGTGTGTACACCCACCTTTCGGACATGCATTTCTCACTTACTGAACAATGTTCACGAATTCTGCGGCGCATTTGTGTCATTTCAGAGAGAAGAGAAGGCTTTGGATGTGGCCCTTGATGCCATGATTAGCCGGACGCAGGACTTGAAGAATTCCATTGCAGGTTTCATCATCAAGCTTGAAACCGAGTACGAAACGCTGCAATGGTGAGTTAAATTACTAAGAAAAATCTGCAACGGAGATACACAGAGATACACAGTGGTCGTTTGTAAAACGGCACACGCAGCCTGTGCACGAGGAAGCGTGTTGGCATTTGGAGTGAACCAGCGTCCGGTAGAGTCGCCACTAAGTAGACAGCGGTTCTCCACGTACGGGCCTTTCGCTAGCCCCGCACATGATGTGTCCAGATGACAGACAGAAACGTGACGCCCTGGATCCCCTCCACCCACGTGTGGGAAAGGCCTTCTTTCCAATGCTTAGCTTGTAGTACAAGATCAGCAGACAAACACAAGTGATTGCGTGCCTGTTCCTCGTTTTTTTTTTTTTTTTTTCCTTGTTTCAACGTGCGCTTCATATACCATAATACAAACATACAAGTATAATGGTAAATGACGTATGCACCAAATTTATTATGTAATCGTCAACAATACTTGGTTTGGGAAAACTTTTTTCAATGAAGTGCAGCAAATTTCCACGGAAGAAATCAATGTTTGTGTAGCTATAGACATTCAAATTACTTGTACCTTGAAAACATGGAAGTGTTTCATGTGACTGATGTTGGCAGACAGGTGCTGCAAGGCAACAGATGTTGTCATGCAGGTGAAAGCATGGAAGCGTGCCTGGGAGCAGACAGTGCAAGCTCTCCTGGATACAACACAACATTATAATTTGGCCACTGCTCATGCCTTAGGCACTTTGACTGTGCAACTCCAGTGGTCTAACAAAGGCTGTTTCACTCTGCTTGCAGGCCATCCGTACTGAACAGTTTTGCCCTGCTGTCCGGGCAGCTGAACACCCTTATGAAAGTGCTCCGAAATGAGAAGACGCCGCCACTCAGGAATAGAATCCTGCTGCCACTGTTTTTGAACCCTGAGCGAGATGAAGAGCTGGCTGTATGTAGAGCCATTGATTACTTGCAATATTCGTTCACTACTTGACTCCACGCTGCTTTTTAGCTGGCTGCAGTTTCAAAAGTGGCCAAGCGACAACCACTGGCATAGTATTTGCTGTGACCCTAGATATTTCAACTACACTGTGGTTGTGGCACAGCTCTTTTGTTACTACACGTGGATCGTAGTTCTTTTTATAGGCCTGGAGATTATTGCGAGCTCAAAGAATGCTCCACGACACATTGTCACACATGAAATTGTAGATAATAGAATGCTCTTTCCCAGGAACATAGATTACAAAACAAAAGTCTTATTATAGAAGATATAAAAATTGGAAATTATGCCATTTTTGTTGACAAAAGCCCAGGCTTGCGCAGAGGACGTGGCACAGCGGCAATGTGACTACTAGACTGTGCTGCGTCCTCTCGTGTTCTTCTCTTTCAGTCTTATTTTATTCTACTCTCCTCCCCCTCTTCTTCCTATTCCATTGTATGCCTTTCCTCCTTTTTTCATTGTCATCTCTTCCCCTTTCTTCTTCTTTGCCATCTTCGTCATCATCGTCTTCCTCATCCTCGTTCATGCCCCGCCACGGTGGTCTAGTGGCTAAGGTACTCGGCTGCTGATCCGAGGGTCGCGGGATCGAATCCCGGCCGCGGCGGCTGCATTTCTATGGAGGCGAAATGTTGAGGCCCGTGTGCTGTGCGATGTCAGTGCACGTTAAAGAACCCCAGGTGGTCGAAATTTCCGGAGCCCTCCACTACGGCGTCTCTCATAATCAGAACTGGTTTTGGGACGTAAAACACCACAAAACAACAACAACTCATCCTCGTTCATGAAAGCATGGCCGGTGGCCAGCAACATATGACGACCTGAACGGCACTATTATTGATCGGAGTCGTTGCTGAGAGCACAAATGCTTGGCCATGTGGCGAGAGCCAGGGGTGGATGCCACTACCTCTCCTGCCATGTCAGAGTCGTGGCTGAGAATACAAGGGGCCCAACCAAGTGGTGAGGAGGGTCTGGGAGGGTTGTAATGGCACCACTCCTACTGAGTTGTGTTGAAGTCCGCGCAGGCGTGGAGCCTTTCTTCACACTGAACCTGATAGTGGTTATGGACACATGTGGCGGCAGTGAGCACCGTTTCCACTGATTTCTGTTACTGTAACGTGCCTATAACAGCTTACGATGTAAAATATGCAATAACTACAAGACCATCATGAACAAACAAAATTCAAAGTTACATTGTGAAGATAATACCTTGCAATGGTATAAACGAAAAATAAACACTCTGCACAACGCCATTGTTCAGATAAATAAAAAATACTGGGGACCAGAAACTGCTTCATCGCTTGTGCAGTGAAGCAGTTCCTGGTTCTTGTGAGGTGCACCACAGTTCTCACACAAAATGTTTGTTTTTTGTTTCACTATGCATTCCTCAAAGCATGTCCGGCAGCATGTCCTGTCATCCTTTTTGGATGGTTCTGGACTTTTTGTGACTACCGGTAGCAGCTGTCAGTGACATCGGATGCAGCCCTGTCTTGGAGATAACAAACAGAACCGCAACCAAAACTGCTGGAAACTGGCTGAAAAGGCCAAGTGGACAAGTTAGACATGCAGCGGACCTTCAGAAAAAGCTACTGTAAAGTAAAACTGCCCTAACTTTGAACCGAAGCTCACTGATGAATAGCTGGTCTCATTTCAGGTAGTTATCACTGGTAACCATTATTGAATTGCAAGACTGACCACATAATTTGATATTTTGCTTGTTGGGAATCATTTGATTACAAAAGGTTGATGTTATTACAGCGTAAACTCATGTGAAGTGCTTTTTCCGAAGTGCAGCTGCCACGTCCCCTTTTGAAACCATACACGCATGTCAGTTCGCAAAAAAGTTTGACAATCCCTAAGAGAACGCAAAAGCGTTTCTTTTGGCTAGATTGTTGTTGCAGAGGGGTGCTGCAAACTGGTGTTGCCGAGTTGTGTTATAAAGAATGACACAATGTGGGAGGCCGGGTTGTGTTTATTTACATGATTTGATTCCATCAAAGTGGTGTCGACACATAGCATGTTTTCTATTTCGTCGTCCAGATAGTATATGCAGATATGCCTGAGGTAGGTCTAGGGTATGTCGAAGTGGTACGACCGCCGCGGCATTGTGGGTGGTGTCATTAGACAGTCACCTGTGCCGTCACCCTCTTACCGTTCCGGTGACGGCGTACTTGGGCCAGGATACATTGACACTATCATGGCCTTGTGATCCGAATGTCACCAAACTTGTGCTGTGAGGTACGGGATGCAATCGCCGGAAATAATTTCAAGAACCAACGTCTTGGTTCTCCGAAAGAGATCCCACGAAAGCTTGGACAATAAGATTTTTGGTCCCCTTCAGCACACTAGCAAAATGCCAGCAGTGGTTCAAAGACCGAGTCAGAGCCAAGGGTTATCAAACAAAACAAATATATTCTCATCAAACAGACAGTTACAGAAAATGTACACAAAACAGCTCTTCACAATATAAACACAGATGGGTTACAACGTTACACGAAACCAACAAACACGAACAAGCTCATGCACTGCAACAAAGAACAAAACACATGTGGGATGTCGAATCTACGGATGGATGAATCCCACATATTAATAAAACAACTGGTTTATTCAGTTAGCAGTTTGCAGAGGAGCACACCGTGGCTACTCTTGTCCGAGTAGCAATAGGTCAGCTGCAATTCAAGCTGGCAGCTCGCTTTTTGTGGCCACCGCCGGTGACGTAGTTGGGATCTCTGCGGTGGCATTGTGGCTTATCGCGGGCCATGCCACGTGCAGCCGAATCACGCCGGGCCGGCAGATAGTGATGCGGAGGCTGCGCGGCATTCATGCGCAGTGTGTCGCCACAGGGTCCAGCTGGGGAGAAGGGTCCTCTGATGTCGAGGTGGACGTGCTGAAACCGGTCAGAGGGCTGAGGGAATGCTCCGAGCGGTGAAGTGACGTGCCTGGTGACTTTAGAGCGTTGCCATTGTATGCAGGAGCGCGCCCAGGTGTGGCAATCCCGCTGCATACAGGGCCAGACATAGCTGTCAGCCACGAGGCGTGTAGAGGCGAGTATACCGGGATGGCTGAGGTTGTGAAGCTGGTTGAAGATACCACGGCGATGAGACAGGGGCACATAGGGCCTGCTTCGTCCTGTCGACATGTCGCAGATGACTGTGGTTGTCGATCCAGGTATGGGGACTTGTTGCAGCTGTAGTGATGACCCGCCTTTACGAAGTTCCTGCAGTTCGGCATCCGTAGTCTGAGCCTCGGCGATGACGTCAGCTGTTATCTGTGAAGAGGCGATAGCAGCCACACGTGAAAGTGCATTGGCAAACACATTGTCTTTCCCGCTGACATGTTCGATGTCGGTGGTAAACTGGGCAATGAACGATAGCTGGTTCTGCTGAACGGGCGGGAGTTTGTCGCGGCGTTGAGAGAAGGCATAGGTCAGCGGTTTGTGGTCGGTATAGATAGTGCAGTGCTGCGCTTCAAGAATGTGGCGAAAGTGTTGAACTGCTTCGTATATCGCCAGAAGTTCCCTGTAGTAAGCTGGCGAACTCGTCGGGGCGGGGGTCATGGTTTTGTCGGTGGAACCGGCCGTTGAAGCGGTCGTTTTCCGAGCTGAGAGTTTTTTTGGAGAAGAACGCCAAGGGCTGCCATGTGTTGTCTACGCGTTGCATGAGGGCTGCGCCGACGGCGAAGCTAGAGGCATCCGTGAAGAGTCCCAAGGGAGCGTCTGGCACGGGATGGGTGAGAAGCGTGGCGGTGCAGAGAGTAGCTTTGCATTTTTCGAAAGTTTGCGCTAAAGCCGGTGTCCACGTGACGGGTTGGTTTCCTCGTAGACCAGCCAAGGCATCATGGAGGGGAGCCTGGTATTCGGCAGCATGCGGCAAGAAACGCCTGTAAAAGTTCAGCATGCAGAGGAAACGACGAAGATCTTTAGCTGTGGTGGGTTGAGGGTAGTTCAAGTCGGAGATGCAGTGAGGCAAGGGTCGAGTTCCTTCTGATGAAACTCCGTGGCCAAGGAAATGCACTGTGGAAGCACCGAGTGTGCTCTTCTGTACGTTCACTAGCAGGCCGTGATCATCTAGGCGTTGTAACAGCAGACGAAGGTGCCTGTGGTGTTCTTCGATGCTGCGGGAAAATACCAATATGTCGTCCAGGTAGACGAAGCAGAAGTCGACGTCGCGGATGACTTAGTCAATAAAGCGCTGAAAGGTTTGGCTGGCGTTCCTTAGGCCAAAGCTCATGAAGGGAAACTCGAACAAGCCAGAGGGGGTAATGATTGCAGTCTTTGGGATGTCGTCCAGATTGACGGGTATCTGCGTGTAGGCCTTCACCAAGTCTAGCACATAGAAGACGTGGCAGCCGTGTATGCGATGGGCGAAGTCCTGTATGTGGTGGACTGGGTACCTGTCCGGGATGGTACGTGGGTTGAGGGCACGGTAGTCCCCACAGGGCCGCCAGCCTTCGGTCTTCTTTGGGACAAGGTGAAGTGGCGAGGCCCATGGGCCGTCGGAGCGGCGGGCGATTCCTTCGCGGAGCATGGCCTCGAACTCTGCTTTAGCTATGCGCATGCGGTCCGGGGCAAGGCGACGGGCGCGGCAGAAAACCGCCCCCCTGAAGTGGTCCGGATATAGCGCACGGTGGTGTGCTGCACGTTGCGTGGCAGCCCGCTGGGGCGTGTCAAACCGGGAAATTCGGCGAGGATGTCGTGGTACGGCGAATTATTGTCGACACTGAGCACCTTGATGCTTGGCTGGTGGGTGGTCGTTCGCTGGTCTGGCGAAGATTGTACCGTTGTCGCATCGATGAGGCGGTCGTTACGGCAGTCTGGAAGGAGGTTGTAGTGTGCCAGAAAGTCTGAGCCGATGATTGGCTCGGCGACGTCGGCGATGACGAAATTCCATTGAAGGTCCCGGCGTAGGTTTTTCAACCGGATGTGCAGGTGGAGGGAGCCGTAGGTCTTGATCGTGGACCGGTTCGCCACGCTGAGCTCAAATGACATAGGCGGACGAGGACCTTGAAGATGGGCTTGTGGGTAGCAGCAAATGTCGGAGCCGCTGTTGACAAGGAACCGCTGCTTCGTGATTTGCTCGGTGACAAAGATGCGACGGCCTATAGGTTGGCAGCTTGCGGCCGTCTCTATGAGCTGCCGTTGGAGTTTCCCTCATGCTGAGTGCTGCAGGGCGGTCGACATTGCCGGGCTCTGTCTCCGAAGCGTCGATGGTAGTAACACCGGCCGTCGTCAGGCTGCTGCGACGAAGTGGTGTTACGTTCACGTGTTTGCGAGTGGCAGCGCTGGTGCGTCGGGAGGCGTTCATCCAGGCGTCGATGAATGGAGGTGAGCTGTCGATTGATGCCGTCGATGCGACGCGTAAGCTCCGAAATGCTCAGTGGTGCGACGACAGCCTGGACGGCGGGCAACAACTGCGGTGAGGAGACCTCGACGACGCGATCAGCGATGTCAGCAAGCTGGTCGAGAGGTAAGCTTACCTGTGCCTGCAGAATTGCCTGGACGTGCGGCGGGAGTCATTGGAGCCATAGCGCTCGCAGGAAGGAATCCTGGATTTCCATGTTGCCTGCGAGAGCGCGCATGTGGTGCAGGAACTGAGAAGGTTTGCACTCAGCAAGTTCCGCTGACTGAAGATGTCGTACCTTCTGGTCTTCCGAGATTGACAGGCGGCGGATAAGTTCACTCTTCAGGTGTTCGTAAGGGTTGGCCGTTGGTGGATTGGCAAGGATATCCCAGACTTCGCTGGCGTGGCGGGTGTCCAGGTGGGCGACGACGTAATCGTAGCGGGTCCTGTCTTTTGTAATACATGTTAAGGAGAACTGGGCCTCAACTTGGGCGAACCACACCTCGGCAGAGTCCGCCCAGAACGGCGGAAGCTTGACAGCGATGCGCCCGACGCCCACTTCTGCAACGGCCGCAGTAGTGACAATGCTTGCGTCGACAGGGGCCGCTGGAACGGAGCTTTGGTGGGCGTTGCCTGAGCGGAGCAGGCAGGGATCGTCGGGCAAGTACGGTTCACTTGCCTTGCGCTGCTGCTGTGCCTGAAGTTTGTGCTCTTGGTCCTGGAGTGCCTGTTGTTGTGCTTGCACCTGCTGCTCGAGTCGTTGCACTTGCTGGCCGAGAGCGGTAAGGGCTTCTGGGTCGGCCATGGTGGTGCGGTCTGTTCGGGTTCCGAGTCACCAGATGTGGGATGTCGAATCTACGGATGGACGAATCCCACATAACAACAAAACAACTGGTTTATTCAGTTAGCAGTTTGCAGAGGAGCACACCATGGCTACGCTTGTCCGAGTAGCAATAGGTCAGCTGCAATTCAAGCTGGCAGCTCGCTTTTTGTGGCCACCGCCGGTGACATAGTTGGGATCGCTGCGGTGGCACTGTGGCTTATCGCGGGCCATGACGCGTGCAGCCGAATCACGCCAGGCCGGTAGATAGTGATGCGGAGGCTGCGCGGCATTCATGCGCAGTGTGTCGCCACACACATAAGTCCTATTCACCAAGTCACTCGGGTGTCTTCTCTACTCGAAGCTTGCAGGTGGGCTTGTCAGCTGGCTCGTGGAACAGCATCCGAGTCACGCACGACTTCTTGCTGCTTCTTCTACTTGCTACTACTCTTCTCTCCTCGCGGCCCGTGTCCGACTGCTTATACAGCCCTGGGAAGCAGTGCTAGAAAGTTTGGCCCGGCCCACGTGACTGAAGCAGACACAAAATTGGGAACCTTCTCGCGTATTCTAGGTCCTTCTTCGTTGGGTGGCGCCTCTTTCTCTCACTCTCACTGCGCTAGGGGCGTCGGTGTGTACTCTCCGCCTCCTCTCTCTCCTTACGTCTGTCCCATGCGAGCGCTCACCGCGATAAGAAAGGTTCCACAATATTCTCCCCTTTTGGAGACTCGGAGTGACCTTGGGCGCCTCCTCCGCGCGCGCCGCTTTTCTTGTTGTTTTGGACCTTCCCTCTAGTTCGACGCCGGGTTTCTCGTCGAAATAGGCACTATTTTGTGACACCGAATAATAGGTGGACACATACAACACATCTCGCACAATGTATGGGTCATTGGTGAATGCGAGATCGATGCATGTAGTACATCTCGACGTCGCGATCGCCTCAATGGGTGTCTTCAATTCGAGATCGAACTCATCACTCAGGCGGCGAGGAACGATGGGCTAGCTGGTGCGTTCGCGTGCAGAGTGTTGCTACAGTGACGCCGTACAGCTGGGCACGCACTTTCGCCAAGCCAGCGAAGAAACGCGGCAACATGGCCGTACGCCTCTGCAGGTAGGTCCAGCGCAGCGGGGAGTGCGCTGACTGCTGCTGTGGCAAGTGTTGGTGCTGGCATCACTTCTGGCAAGAGAGGTCACGTGCTTTCCGGGCACGGCTTTTGCGGACGCTTTTTGCAGACGGCAGGTGGGCGCGCGCAATTGCCAACCAAGCCAACAAACACTTTCACGTTAAAAGTCTAAAAATATTGCGGTGTCGCCAGAGCAGAAACTGTGCCATGGAAAACAATGCCGACATGAAAATCGGCAGTTTCGGGCACTGGTGATCGATTCGGATATGAAACCTCTGCCAGTGTGTGCATTCCTTGTGTTTGATGTGTGCAGTGAAAAATAAATTTGTTGCCCCGCTCTGAATCATTGATTATGAACTGCCTCAGGTCATCGCGATATATTATTGTAGGTATGTTTTTTTGTCTTCCCACGTATGTTGGTATTAAGTCCCTGTGTGAGTGTAACGGGTCCTTTGTGTGTATGTATGTGCACTTGCATCCTGCCTCAGTTCCCTTTCTGGAGCGGATTCTGAACCCGAGACAGCACCACAATGCCACCCTGTATACCAGCATACTTTTGAGAGCCACTGGCGTGGACGGTGGTTGGGGTGTGGTCTGGCATGCATTGGTTTTCTGTGTACCGACAGCTGCAGCAAACCATCGTCCCCATTGCGAGCACGTCATGAAACAGCAAGCGGCAGCTCTTTTCCCTTTTCACATCAAGCTGTGTGGCTGATTTGATTGCTGAGATCAGGGGTCAGATGTGCTCACAACAGATAGTACAAGATAGAAGCACATTTCCAGCTGACACACGGAATTTCTATGTAGGTAGGAGGCAGTGCTTGGGCTTGCTTGGTGGATTCTTGTGCTCAGTGATTCCATTATGCACTGAACACACAGCTGACATGGGTATTGGATCTCTCCTGCGTGAGGATGATAGAATCTTAGAGAACAGAATGCTCAGCTCAGTTCTCGTATTTCGATCACTCAACAGTTGCATGTGATTTCACTGTGTGAGAAGGAACAAAACAGGTCTACGTGTTGAAAAATTCGGCAGGAGGATTTGCGTACTCCTTGTTGTAATTGTGGCAGGTGACAATTGCTTCTCATGATTTTGTATGAAACACTCTAAGAAAAAATAAACACTTGTTTTGCAGAAGCTGACCGAGAACCGAATTCAGTTCTTCAACCATGAGGTAGTGCCCGACTACTTGCGCACCAAGCCAGATCCAGAAATCGAGGCTGCAGAACTCCAGATCAACACCAAGGCCAGCCAAATGTCCATGGATGCTGCCCAGGCAGGAATGCTTATTGCTCTTGCTTTCTCTGCTTCTGTTTGTTGCAGCACTCAAAGAGACGCGAAATTTTCAAGTTTGCATTGGCCTCTAACAAAGAAGGGAAATGAACCAAAAGGGCTTGTTTCTTTGTTAGACATGGCTTATATGATCAAACAGATGATGCAGCCAAGGGGGAACTAAATGTAGTTTTGAGCTGTAGGTAGTGTATGACATAAATGGAAAGGAATTATAGTGGATGGAAAAACACCCCTGCTGTTGGTAGAGACTGAACCTACGACTCTGGATAACATGTCCGAAGCCCTACGAGCTGAGCTGCGGCTTCGGTCATTCCACTATCCACTTTAGTGGGTATTTCTGTACATGTAATCCTGGGAATGTTAGTCAATGCCACTTGTTGCCATTTTATTTGCATGATCCCGATGCACTGGGGACACAGCTATACATCAAATGAGATTCCCTTATTTGTCTTGGAGAAAGTGTTGCAGATGAAACATTGCCTTTTGACATGGCCCATATTCCCACAGCTTTCATAAAACTAGATGCCTATGCACCACCAGTAGAGAGAAGAGGTACAAGAGGTTGTGCACCAACTAACCCAGATCAGAGTCCTGCTAAGTCACAGAGCTTGTCATCTACAAGTGTGCTCTACCAATGGTATGCGTGCTTCGTATGCCAACATCATGGTTGGTTGACATTTGCTCTGATAAACAATTCTAGCACAACAGGTCTTTGTGAAGAGGGCCCTTCATTTGTTCTAATTCATCTCAAGAGGCCAGAACATTGTGACATTAGGGGATGAATTTGGCTTAAGCCAATTTTCGTAAAAGCTTGTGCGGGGTGCATAAATTGGAAACTATTGGGTTTCATCCATGTACAAGCCTTAGCTGTGTAAACCCATTC
The DNA here is from genome assembly GCA_013339685.2 of Hyalomma asiaticum. Taxonomy (NCBI): domain Eukaryota; kingdom Metazoa; phylum Arthropoda; class Arachnida; order Ixodida; family Ixodidae; genus Hyalomma; species Hyalomma asiaticum. The sequence continues at coordinate 4,576,924 of CM023491.1, forward strand.
TGCCACACACGCGATTAGCTGCATTTCTTGCAGCATTGATGAAGTGACATCATTCTTTCCAGCTTCCTTACCGCTGACCTATTCGATGCTGATGTGCACGTTTCTTTCCATGGCAGAAACAAATAGCATCGCTCAACAAAATTGTGAACACCATAGAGACACTGCTGAAGACTACACGTGAAGACTGGGAAAGCACATCAGGTGAGTTGTCACCTGGCTTCTGCTGCCATCGTTGTCAGCTGAACATGAGAAGGAATGTACAGTACGGTCCACTGTTGTGAGGGAACACGCGAGCACATGGTCACACAGTGCCATTGTATAGGGCATTCCATGGGACCGCTCTTGCTTTGCACTCCACTGCTGTAGCAGATGGCACGAGGCCTCTCCTCTTGATTCCTGTGCGCCTGCGCTGCTTCGCTTCGATGCGCAGCTGCGCCAAATACAATGGCACTGTGCAGGGCAGCCATGCGCTTGTGTTCCCTCTAACAGTGGATCTCACTGTATACCCACAGTTTGAAAATATTTGTAAAGCCTCAAGCACGTTTGAAAAGTGATAAACCTCTTGTGAGCACGTACAAGCAAGAATAGCATGTATTGTTCCTTTAGCACTCACACATTCTTGTATCTACAGGTGGTCAAACTCCACTGATCCTACAAGAAACCCACCTCCAAAGTGAAATGCTGTATGCATTTTTGAGTATTGCAAGCACACACTCAATTCAAGCAATGTGTTCATCCCGATGGGAACTGTATACTTACAGTATATCTGCATAACTTGTGGATAGCATGTCACATTTTAAGTGCTATGATATTCTTTCCTGCTGTGGTTTGTACTGTTGTGAACAATGTGAAAAGGAACACGTGTTGGATAAATCTAGTTAGGGGTGATGCATACTGGCAGCCACCATTACAAGGAAACTTGGAAAGGGGGATATGCTATTAACTGTTCATGCCCCCACTGTGTGTCTCTGCATGTGTGTTTGCGTGCATGTGCACATGTACACAAAACGCTGAACTGCTCTGCATCACTGGTAATAGCCATATTTCATTCCATGTTCGCTGTATCATATAATATATTGTAAAACAGGAAATGAATTTCACATAATGAATCGAAGATGGCTTTACAAATCAATAACAAAATTACAGAAAATTATGATATACGTACAGTAAAACCTTCTTAATTTGACCTCCATTAATTCAGAATTTCAGTTAATTGAGCTGCAGCTTGTGGTCCCGTCCAGAATGTGCATTGTTCTGTGACTGAAAACTCTCATTAATTCGGGTAGATTCGACCACGCTTCGGTTAATTCGAACCCCCGACCGAGGTCGGGTCGCGACAGGAAAGCAGCAGCGGATTCCGCCGTGGCCTCGCTTCGGATCCGAAATCGATGGTGCACCTAAACAACTTCGAGATCGGATCGCAGCCTCCAGGATTTAAAACAAGGTACAAATGAGCTTTGCATTTGGGAAGCTTTGCATCTGGGGGGGAAAAAAAAGCCACATGGCGCTGCTTTAAAGGTCAACTCCGGCAGTTTCTTTCACCATATTCTGGTATCGCTCTTTTCCAATGTCGCTGATAGTCCTGTAGCAGGCACTCAATTTACTCAGAAACTCGCCATTAACTTTAAATAACCAAATGAACAATGTGTACAAACTAACACCAGAGCTGTTGGATGCTTTTTGCAGCGTATACGATGACGTCACCGCCTCCCTGTCATCGCAAATATGGAGCTGGTGCCCGAAAAATGAAAGTGGCAATGTCCTCCAGCGGTATGCTGACTTGTATGAGCTTTTCTAAGCTTGACAGTGATGGTTTGAGCGCTGAGGTATCGCAGTTTGCTCTTGACCACCAGACTAGGGTATGCAGTGTTGAAGGTAGTGACGACGTCAAAAACACAGGGTGACCCATGTGGAAACCGCTGAGAATTTTAGAAATTCATTTTCGGGAAAACTAAATGACTTTCAACTGCCTGGCTTGGCATATCACCGCCTGGCTTGGTGTACTGAGGAGAACATATATTGAAAATTTCATTGCACTCTGTGGGCACCGGAAAATCGCCGAAGTTGGCTTTTAACAACTAAAATGAAAGGCAGTGCATTGCTGCTGTCATCAGCAACGGGCAACCGACGGATTTCCCTTGTGCGTCCAACAAGTTTGCGTCACGATTGAGTCGAATTGTTGGGCTGTAGCTTGATGTTGTTTTTAAATTTATTTATTTATTTTTATGCATGGCCAGTGCTGTCTGCAGCCTTATTGTTTGTTTGTTTTGAAAAGTTCGTGGTTCTTTTATTTTGCTATTTATCACCGTAGCTTTCTTTTTTTTTTGTCTATTTTGTGTGCATTAGACGCAGGAGATGCCGGGATAGGTTCCCCTGCATCTCCTGCCCCAGCCCTCGCAACGAAGAGGGTGAAGTACAAAGCAAGGGATTTGACTGTGAACGTGCAAATATTGAAGGCGAAAAGAAGTGATGAAAAAGTTCAACGTCAAGAAAAGCACGCTGAGTAGTTACGCCAAGAACGAAGACCAGATTATGAAAGCATATGACGGCGACATGTTTGGCGAAAAGAGAAAGAGGCTTCGAATGCCAGCACAGCCCAAACTAGAAGAAGCACTGTTGTACTTGATTGCCGTCTTGCTCAGCGCGCTTTTGCCTTTAAGCGGCCCCCTTATCTGCGCACAAGCAGAGAAGTTTGCGCTGACCATGACTCTTTCAATAGGGAGTTTTAGCAGCTGCAGCTTACTGTACGCTAAGTATGGTACTTTACCAGCAAGTTTTATCATCTGATCCTGTTTCCGTACTCACCTAGCAGCTAGTGCTAGTCTTTCAGACCAAAATAGCCGCGTGCCGACCATGACGGTACAGCATTACCGTCACTACCGTACGGTAAGCCAGCACTGCTAAAACTCCCTAATTTGTCGCTAAAATACTCCCTAATGTGTCGGAAGGATGGTTCGACCGCTTCAAGAAGTGACATTGGCTGGTGCTCCGCAACGCGTGTGGTAAAAAAGGTGCTGTCGATAAAAAATGTAGTGCAGGCCTGCCGATCTGGACTATCCACACGCCTTTCTATGTACAAGCCATGCAACATTTTCAATGCTGATGAGACAGCTCTGTTCTTCAAGGCTCTGCCTGACTAGACAATCGCATTTAAGGGGAACCCGTGCGTCGGTGGGAAATGGAGTAAAGAGCGGCTCCCGCTGCTAGGGATAGGAAAGGCTTTGAAGCCAAGATGTTTTAAGAACACTAAGCAGCTTCCTGTCAACTACCACTTCAATAGAAAGGCTTGAATGACCGCTCAAGTCTTCCAAGCCTGGCTGCGTCAGCTCGACTGCCACTATGTGGCCAAGGCTCGGAAGGTGCTGTTCGTGCGGGACAACAGCAGTGCGCACACGAAGGGGTTCGGGCTCAGAAGCATTGAACTTCTATTCCTGCCTCTGAACACAACGGTTTCCCTGCAGCCGGTGAACCAGGAAATTATACAGTTTGTGAAATGTTGCTGTTGACGGCAGGTACCTGAGCGGATGCATGGAGGCAGACAAGCAGTGCGAGGTAAGCCTACTCGGCGCAGTCCACATGCTCAAGTACGTGTGGAACAACACACTGCCTGAAGTGCTTGCCAGCTGCTTCAGGCGTAGTGGCTTCACGCGTGACGCTGCTGACCTGGGTGTGTTGGCCGATGTTGCAAGCGGCGAAGAGCAAGACGGGCGCTATGTAAGCATCATGCCAGCTGATGTGACCCTGTGCAATTACTTCGCAATAGGCAATGACATTGGCAGGCAGTGATATCATCATCGAAGTCTTGGGTGGCGAAGGGGAATCAGCTGACGAGGACCCGAGCGATGCAGACAAGCATCCACACCACACAATGACGGAGGCTGCGCGTACATCAGCCATTTTAGAGGACATCTGCATGGTTTCCTTGGACAGTGTGTGCGGACTAAGCCACCTGCAGGAACTTCGTAAAATTATTTCCTTGCGCGAAGCAAACTGCGATCACAGACTTTTTTTAAGAAGTAAATGTCTGATGGTGTCGGAAACATTTTTCAAGAGTTTTGATTGTACTCGCAATAATTCAGACCCTCAGTTTATTCGGACATTCTCTCCAGTCTTGTGAAGTCCGAATTAGTGGGGTTTTACTGTAGTGCCATTATGTGGCAGCTTGTTTTGAGTGGCCTAAATCCATTATGCCACTGTAAAAACAGAAACCTTAGGAAGCCTTAAGAGTGAACTTCAGTTCTTCTTGCATTGTGTATCGCTTCGTAAGGTTCACCTAAGTTTGGCGGCAAGTATGTGTGGCCGCAGTGTTAATGCTAGCGCACTTTGCACATCATTCAAATGACATTCTATTCCTCATTATTCAAAAGGCATGCCTAACTGTATGGATGGCAGAGAAGCCTTCAATTCTTGAATGTCTAGTGAACCATGACACGCTGTGTTGGTAAGACTGCACCCATTGATTGTTAGTACTAGTGGGCCTGGGCCAGCATCCTCATGTACGGAATAGTCCACCTCATTGCATTTGTCTTTTCACTGTCACATATAATGTTCACTCATTCTACATTGGCACATAAACTCCTTTAGTGCTTCATGCGATGACGCTGTAGTGTAAAGCTTTGATGCCAGCATTGGAACCTGCCCGTGTGATTGCACATCGGTGCATGTGCAATCACTGTGAAAGTGTATCATGACTGAAATTGCAAAAAGATGAGAACATTTCTTTTTCTGAAACCATTGTAATGTGTACACTGTAGATTGGTAAGCTCTGTACTGCATACAAAAGAAATTGTAGATGCTAAAGAATGAAGCTGTGAATGAATCCCCCAAGATGTATAGCTGATCAGCTTGTAGTGGCACCTCCCTCATGCACTTTGTAGGGTGCTGTGAATGAGTGAAGCCAAGAAGCCAAGATGTGGCCACTATATTCATTTACCATAATGTAGGGACTGTGTGAAAACAAGCCTGCAGCCAGGAAGCTTTATCCTACCTGCTGCCTCTAGCATTCATTGCATGTTGTTGAAAGGAGCGTCATACTCTAAAAGCACACGAAGGGCATTTGTCTTACCAGCTGTGGATAGGGATGTAGTTTCTGCTTTCATTTCTAGTCACTCTGTATAATTCATTTTGCACTGCTCTGCTTCCTTTTGAATAACAGTACAACTTGAAGGAAGAATAAAAAACATTCAAGGGGGATTGGAGCACTTTTATGATCTTAGCATTTGCTTGTACCTGTGGCTCCAGCTAATCTTGACTGATATGCAGGTCAGCGAAGTACCTTGGCCCAGACGTCTTCGCTGGCAGACACTAACGCCCTGATCAGTGCTCTGAGCACAGGCAAGGGCTTGCGGCCCAGCCTTGGCTCACCCAAGAGCCAGTCCCCGTTGCCCACAGCCCAGGCCAGGGGGGCAAAGGCTTTTTCCAGTGAGCCCTATCCACACATTTTTTGCTTTTACTTAGAATGGGTACTACTATGTTGCCATTACTTGTGCAAGTGCATTGTGTGTGTGTGCGTGTAAAGTAGGAAGTGGATATAAAACACTTCTCTTTTATATCCCCAAGTTACCAATCTTACTTTAGTGCTGCATGGACTCAGCACATCAAACATAAGCAAGAAGTGCATTCAAAACAATATTGCTTCCTTGAAAAATGTAGAACTTTAGTACACTAATGTAGAAGAAAAGCTGACATGCAGTCAGTTTTTCTTGCACTGTTGTGGTTGAAAGTGTTATTGCAGCAACATATACGCTTAAAGAGAGAGCTCGATGCTTGTTTGGATTGTCTTGGCAGGAGAAATCGGGCCTTTTTGCCATGGGGGCGACTTACGTGGTAGTGGATTTGCTGAAACTGTCTGTGGGAGGTGAAGGACCAATGGCAAAAGCATACCTGAAGTGCTGCCACTGTGGAATTTTCCTTTCTGCTAGAGGCAGCCTTAAGCCACATTTTCTTGAAAGCAATACAGTTAAACCTGCTTATAACGAACCTCCATATTGTCACGAATTACCGCCGGAGAAGATCTCGGAGGGTTGTAATAACGAGCGTGGGAGAGGGAATGAGAGACGCTTGACGACGGTAGCGTTTTGTCACAGCAAACCAAACTTTTATAACACGGCAAACCCAAAAGTGAACAAAATATATACAAGCCAAAAATACAATCAACACAGAGATTCCGACTAATCTAAATTACTGATTGGGTTAAGTCTCAAATTGGTGCAGTGCTTAGTCCTGAGTCTGGCCACGTTGACTTTACCGGCGCTGTCGCGAATAACAGAAGCAACGCTCTTACGTGCTCAGCGATGTTTCCTTCAGGCAAAGTCCGTTGCCGGTATGGAGACTGGTCGGGCGGAAGTCGTCGCTGTCCTTTACGACGGCTAGAAGAGACCGCTTGCTTCCGAAGCCGTCGCCCCGTCTCCACTGATGACGTGGCCTGACCAAGGGTTAGGCCTAACCGCAGGTGAATTTCTGCTGGCCGACCTTCGAAGGGGGAGTGTTGGCGGCGTGTCCGGAACCCTCGGCTGCAGCACCTCCGCGGAGCCTCGCTCGAATCTTGACCGAGGTCTACAGCTACGCCCCAGAGTACCAGCGTCTCGGGCTACCGAGCTGAACGCCCGCCGTTCCCGTCGACAGAGCGAAGCTGCTGATGCGTCCTTCTTCGGCCGTAGCCAAGGAGACAATTCCCTTGCTCAGCGCTGCTGCGCCTTTTTCATGCCTCGTTTCACGCGCCACGAGCGCACGTGCTGCTTCATCGGCGGACGGTCTTCGCCGTCGTCGTCGTCTGCTCTGCACCGCCTCCCTTTGACTCATGACACATATAACGAATTCCTGGATATAACGAAGTTTTTCTATTCCCCGCCATTACTCCATAGAAGCACATGTATTTGAGACCTCTATGTAACGAAGTGCCAGCTGCAGACCCCCTCAAAATAACGAATTTTCTCGCCGACAACCTACAGATTCTGCCCCAAATTTTGTCACTTTTGCATGAGCAACTACCAGAAGCAACTTCACCGTGATGGAATGCGAAGCGGCGGCATCGCGCTTGGCGCACTCGAAGCCATGACGACTGCGAGGCGAGAGCGAGCGCACATGTGCGCGCGTGCGAGTGTGCGCGAGGCAGGCCTGCGTCCGTCGACTCGGCGATCTTGCCGCCGTGGGCATGTCCTTTCCTCCTCACTTCAAACCTGATCCAGCCGCTTGCTGCAGCTGGCCTAGCGTGCCAAGCCGGCACCCTCCTTTTCCAATTGATGGTGCCAAGCAGCGCCGGCTTAAGAGAGAAAGAGAAAAACGAGTTTTTTTTTTTCTTCTTTCAGTGCTGCTGGCAGTGCCACTCTTTGCTCACTGCACAAGTCTCTGCGCTTCACTTCGCTTAACTGACACTCAGCGACAGCGCTTGTTAGGCCTAGCGCGCGCAGTCGCGGCCGGCACGCCTCACGGAAAGCTTGCCCTTGACAACACAGGGATCGGGTGCACAGGAAAGCGCACTCACGGGGTGATTCAAGGGCAACGCGCGTGAAATGATTAAAAAAATCACAGCATATCCACGGGGTGAATGATGATGAGTGGGCGAAGCTCCGGAGTGAATCATCGGTAAACCGTGAATATCTTCCGTGTAATTCGCCCAGTCGATCATCATGCAAAGACGTGAGAAACACTATATTCGAACGCTGGGATCTCGCGTTTAATGGGACGCTAGCACAAACGCGTTAGAAACGTGCAGTACACTCTAGTATGGGGGAGAGGCCACAGCGTCTTACGCAGCCCCTTACACAGGCCGGAACGCTCACCGCGTTTGCCGACGCCATCACATGACTGCTGAAAGAGTATAAGGCGGAGAGGCCACAGCGTCTTACACCAGCTTCTTACACGCGCCATAACGCGCTAGCACAAACGCATTATCATCATCATCATCATCGTTAGAAACGGGCAGTCTTTCGTTAATGTTGGGTATTTAGTGTCATCGTGGTGCATGTTTCCATGTGCGCTTCGTGGCGTAGTGCATGGCTTCAGGAAAGAGGTAGCTGATGATGATGATGATGATGCGTTTGTCCAGGTAGCAGCCTGGACACACAACGCCATCTATTGAGCCATTCATAAACTAAACTAGAGGTGGCTACATACATACATACAGAGGAGGGACAGACCCACACCCTAAGGAGCTTCGCCCCTAAAAAAAAACTGGAGGCAAACAGTGGTAAATTGGAGGTCACGGGCACGTGTTCCGTGCGGAGCATTCGTAGCTGACAAACTGCCGTAGCAGCACATTCTCCGTAACCTTGAAAATGCTGTCCTCAGAGGGCGCGCGTGAGATGCTGCTGCCGCGCCCCTCCCCCCTTTTTTCCTTCCCTCCACTCACTGTTCATTCGTTTCGCGCTCCTTCCTCCTCCACGGCGATTCGCTGCGCTCTTTTCGCGCACTTCCCTTGTGAAGCCTGCTTGCTACCTCGATTGTCCGCAGGATTTCCTGACAGCCGCACTATAACTGGGGACGGGGGGGGGGGGTGTCTACACAGTAAGCAGTATGCGTATACATTAAGGTCTGTGAGAGGGCAAACGGGGATCAGAAAAAACCACATTATAGCCGGTCCTTCACTATAAGCTGTCACATAAGTGGTCTTAGCTGTAAATGTTTTCTCGCCCAAAATAAATGTTTTGGGTGAGCTCTGCAGTCTGTTAACTTTTTGCTTACTTTAGCATTTCTTTTTCGAATTTTCGTGCCGAACCTGCATATAACGAAATCCTTTTTATAACGAAGCTTTCCTTTCCGGGAATTTGTCAATTTCGTTATATCCAGGTTTAACTGTACATTCTAGTACAGACTGCTTTTCCTGTTGTGCACATACACTGCAGGGAACATCCATATTCTTCTGAATGTGTATGTTTAGCGTGGGTTATCTACAACATGTCTCTCTCATGTGGCAAAATTGAAGAGCGCTTGGAAGTATAATGAAAATTTATTACCAGGTGTACCTGCTATTAAAAAGGCCCTGCAACACTTGTTGAACACAGCCAGAAATCAATGCCAGTCAATTATGGAGGCCAGTGTGGACCATGTCAGCAAAATATTAGTGACCGATATTTCAGACATTCTCGCGGCACCGCCACAAGCCCCATAGAATCCATTCACTATAAGGACATCTGAAATTTTCGATGCTCAAGCCATCCTTTATCCAATTTTTTGGAGTTTTTGACGTGACAGAAGGTCTGAAACAATCAAAACCGCAGCAAAACTGATAGAATGCATGAAAAATTCAGTCGTGCAATTTTGTGGCAGTGAAATTTCATCTATAAGACCACACAAGCTTGGAAAATATGGTTATAACTTGTCCCATGGTCCCCGCAAGCACATGCATTGTTTATTGGCTTCGAACTCTCAATAACTGGGATGTACTGTATTTGCACGTAAATAACGCGACCGCAAATATAACGCGAGGGGGGTAGCTTCGGTCTCAACGAAAAAAAAAAAGTATATTGCGATTATAGCGCGAAGTGATGCACCTGTAAACAGCAATCAAAAGGCGGTCACCCGCAAAGCTTTATTGACCTTTGCAGCCGTCGGAAAATGCCCGATTACTCTTCCTCGCTGCTCGAGTCCTTGTCACTGTCGGCAAAAACTGCGTCGTTGTCTGTGCCGTCCATGCTGTTCGAGAGGCAGCACCTCAGGAATGCCCGCGACACTATTGCCGATGGCAAAGCCTCCCAGGCATTGTTTATCGACTGTGCCACATCGCTAACTGATGCTCGCTTCATGCAACGAGATGGCGTCAGTGGGCGATTGCTAGCCTCCAGCCACTGCTCGTATTCCCGTCGTACGAGGTCCTTGAAAGGCTTATTGATGCAGACACCCAGTGGCTGGAGCTGCGACGTCATTCCTCCGGGAATGACAAGGTCAGTGTTGCACTTGGCGAGCGCTTCCTTGACCTCATCGGTCAAGTGGCCTTTAAAGGCGTCTAACACGAGCATAGCTCGAGTGTTGAGGAGTGCACCGGGACGTCTTCCCCACGTGACACGGATCCACTCCTTCATCATGCTGCTGTCCATCCAGCCCTTGTCATTGCACCTGATGAACATTGAGGGCGGGAATGTCTCATTTTTAGGGAGCGTCTTTCTTTTAAATATAAGAAAAGGGGGCAGCTTATGCCCGTCCGCTGTGTACGCCAACATTACCGTGACCCTGGTCTTCTCATTCCCCGTTGTGCGAACACGTACCTCCTTGGTGCCGAGTTCGTCAATCACGTAGCCTGCCGGAATGTGCAAAAAGATCGGAATCTCGTCCGCATTTCCGATCTGGCCTATGGGGTACTGCCTTTCTCTTCTCATCTTCATCACATAGCGCTGGAACTCGATGAGCTTCTCCTCGTACTCGGCCGGGAGCTTCTGGCAAATCGAAGTTCTTCGGCGAAGCGAGAATCCAGCACGACACATAAACTTCTGCACCCACGAGCGACTGGCCTTAAAGCTGTCACGAGGCACGCCGGCCTCACGTGCAAACTCCCTTGCCTTTATCTGAACGAGTTCGGCGTTAACAGGGATAAACTGGCCGCGACATTGGCGGACGAATTCTGCCAGGTCCTCCTCGGTTTTCGGGAAACTGCCCGTCTTGGGCCCACGGAACGCCTTACAAGTCGGTGCGGCTTGAAAAATGTGGTCATGGCACTTCCTCCAGCCTCGAACGGTTGACTCGGTCATTCCGAGATGACATGCCGCACTCGAATTTCCCCTCTCTTCGGCCAGCAAGATCGCCCGTTTTTTAAACGCGGCGGTATATTGATTACGCCTGTTCATTTTGACAGTCAGTGCTGAAGCAAGCGCGCGAACACAGCACAACGCGGAGCGACAGAGCCTGACCGAGCGACTAGCGAAACCTATTCAGCAATGGTTGTTATCCACATTATGTCACAGTAGCCCCCATGGCGCTAGCAGCGCTAGCGGCACGATGCGATGGATGCAGCATATCCTAGTGGCGCGTGCGTCGACTGCGACACGCACGAGCGTTTCCGTACTGGCGGTTGGTGGGGCTCCGAGACGCCCGGCAGGCGTCGGCGCCGCGGTGCCTTCCCATGCCCGTTCACTGGAAACGCAAGTCGGAATAAAATGTGCTACATGGCGCGACGAACCCGCCAAGTTCAAGGAATGTGCGACGCGTGTTTCAAAAATGAATATTTTTAAAGGGGAAAAAAAGAGGGCTAGAAGTTCGCACTATATTTGTGTGACGAAACCGAATATAACGTGAGGCGCCTTTCTAACTCGCAAATTATTGGAAAAAAATTCGCGTTATATTCGCGCAAATACGGTACTTAGCCGCACATTGAGCCAAGTGCAAAGTGCCACAAATGCGCGTCGCATTGCCAACCAAAAATGATGTGCTAAATTCCGCGCCGCTGTATATAGTCGTCAGTGAATTGCAGGAAAGCTGGAACGCTTCGTGTTTTTTTATGCCTTTACTGTCTTTGAACTACTACTGTGTTGACCACATGGTTTTACGGAGTTGCTCTGTCGCTATCAGCGATCGCGACGATAGCGAATGTGTTCTCGTCCACAGCGGACACAAACCTGTAGTTTCATTTTCACTTCATGTGTACTGGCTGCAAGCATGTTTCTTCATAAAATGTGTTATTGCTGTCCGTGATCGTGTGTAGAACATTTTCTCTGCAACGTTTGCACAGGTCAGCAATGCTTCGACTAACTGCACGTAGGGTGCGCACGCACATACTCTGTGTTTGGTGGTAGCAATACGTGATCGCACCTGTAGCGGCCGTGGTTTTTTAAACTCGCAAACGGCAAAAAGCTCTGTTTGGGTTTTGTTTGCAGTGGCTCTGCGCATACTTGCACAGCTGTGTCATTGCCAGTGATAATTACGGTGACTTTTGTCTGCAGTAGGACCAACGCGCGTGTACTTGCAAGTTTGGCTGCCATTTTTAAAAGCATCAGCACTTTCGGCAGACTGCCTTTTCACTTGGACATTGGTTATGTTGCCTGCACGCACGCCTTCAACACGGTGTATTAGTCATCCTTGACAGCAGGGACAGTGCCAACGAACAGTAATGTCGGTTGGTGTCAGCAACATGGTGGCAGTTCTTGAGTAGCGATTCCACAGTGGCCTGCAAGCTCGTGAAACCTGCTGGCTCCACTTTGGTACCATACAGACCGGACTATAGGTCGAGTGGGAATATAGGTTGACCCCCCCAGGCCAAAAAAGAAAAACAAGAAACCCAAAATTGCCAAAACACATTTACAGTGGAATCTCGATAATTCCAACTCGAAGGGGTTCGAATTAATGAAAGCTAACTGAATGGAGGGCTCACATGCAGTGGCGCATGTGCATTGAGCTAACACACGAGTGGGAAGTTTTAGATTTACTTACATCTATTTACAAATTACAGGACACCAGTTATTAACAGAAGTAATCGGTGATGTGCATCTGCACACGTTTGCCTTGCAGCGAGTCAATCAACTTCGCACGCAGCTTGCAAACCATTTCTACCTCGGCATCTGCATTCTGCTGGCAAGAGAAGTATAATGTGGCTATGTCCAGCGCCAACAAATCACCAGGTGGAGGGAGGGACATCTCATTGCTGGCATCAGAATCCTCGCCGCTGAGGTCCTCAGATGTAGCCAGTTGAGGGCATGCAGATCCAATTAGTTCTGCATCACTGATGACGCCAGATGTCTGAACACCACTGTCCACCTGCACGTAACTTTCAAATGTCACGCCGTCCGGGAGAACACCGCTGATGGTACATGCACGCAGATGAAATCGTCAGACAAAATCTGCACCGTCTCTTCATCATCATTAGCCACTGCTTCAACAAAACCACACTTCCGAAAACAATTGGCAATGGTCTCTAGCTTAATCGAGTTCCACGCAGTAGCATGGATGTGTGCTGCGCTAAGGATATTGATCGAATAGGTGTTCTTGCTGTTAAGACACCAGAGCATCCTATCCAGGATATGTCAGTGGTACAAGGTTTTTAAATTCTGGATGACACCCATGTCCATGGGCTGGAGCCATTGTGTTCTTAGGCAGGAAGGCCAAACGAATCGCACGTAGGCCTTCGACATTGTAGTACACTGCGCAGTTTGTCCATGAAAAGGAGAATCTTCCGGCCTTCTGAAGCAAATTTTCTGTCCAGTACACGGACCAAATCAGAAAAAATATTCCTGGTCATTCATGCCTTCTTATTCGCAACGTAATCAACGGGAAGGGTCTTCACACCTTTTAAGCAGCGAGGCTTAGCCACTTTGCCACTTACGAGCAACCGGCAACACTCCGTGCCCATCGCGTTCGCACACACCATCACCGTTAGCCTGTCCTTGCTTTTCTTTCAGCTGGCACAGTCGTTGCCCTGAAAAGTGATTGTTTTACTGGGGAGCAGTTAATAATAGAGCGCCGTTTCATCGGCGTTGAAGACGTCATCGAGCGAGTAGGGGGCAAGGAGATCCTTCAGCTCCCCAGAGAGCCATTCTTTGCATTCGGCTCTGTCAGCATCCGCCTTCTTACCACAAACAGTCTTGAAAGTGAGCTTGTGGTGTTTCTTAAAGCGTGACAGCCACCTGTCCAATGCCAAGAATTCTCCAAGAGCCATCTTAGTGGCAAACTCCCTCACTTTGGCGGCAATTATTGGCCCACTGAGTGGGAGGTTCCAGGTGCGAACCTGTTTAATCCATATCACGAGAGCTTCTTCAAGCTGGGGACGTGCTCATGTCCGCAGCCTCTTCCTCGATGGTTTTTATTTGCTGCTTTTCATATCCAACGATGATGGATTCTTTGTTCTTTATGTTTGTTGATGGCGTGCTCTTGGTGATGTCATATTTCTTCGCAATTTCTGTCTTGGAAAGGACGCCGTTCTCAACTTCGTGCAGAATTTCCACCTTCATCTTAAGGTCCTTTGGTGCTTAATAAGTGCCCCGGCTCACCATGATGCTTGCAAAACGAATGCACACCTTCCAAAGCCTAGCCAAAACATCATACCTCACACCAAGAACGACGATACAACTGGGTCTCGGTTGTTGCTACCCTCTGTGCCGCAGCTGCAGCATGGCCAACACATGACGAAAAAGGAGAAGGGTCTTTACATGGCTGAGACGAGAAAAGGGGGAAGTGTGGGGGAAGGGGGAACGAGCATGTTCCGATGAGTTGCAGGAACGGCAACCTTGGCATTTGAGAGAGAGCAAACATCCCGCCGCAGCATTTTTTTTTTTTCCCTTTTTTTTTTCTCCTTGCGCGCTGCGCTGAAGGGTCTCTCCTAAGCTGTTCATCTGTGGCAGGGTGGCACCAGTGCTGGTTGGAGGCACCGCAGTGTGATTTGGCACGGCGCTGAGAGCATTTGGCACGATGCTGAGAGCGCGGTATGTTCAAATTAACCATCGCAAGTGCTTGCGCATTCGAATTACCGGGCGTTTTCGCCCACATAGCTTTGACGGGACCACAGCGTCAGTTGTAATTAAATGGGAGTTCAAATTAAGCGTGTTCGAATTAATGTGATTTGGCTGTATTTATTTGCGAATCGGGCGGTGCCGCCCATCCATCGTCGGAGCTCCCCTGAACCACCATCGCAGCTGTTCCTATTCTTTCGACGAAGCATCACTGTCTTCTGAAGACGAGAGTTTGTCGCTGACCACCTCCCACAGTGCATCATGTTCCGTGCCATCCAGCAAGTTGCTGGTGCAACATTTCTTAAAAGCATTTTCCACCATGGAATGGGGCAAGGAACACTAGGCAGAAAGCACCCAGCCACAGACATTCACAAGCGGAGGCCTCTGTAGGCTGGTGTCTTCAGGTTGTCGCCGGACATCCACTCCTGGTACTCCAGTCGCACTCGGTCCTTGAACAGCTTGTTCAGCACAACATCGAGCGGCTGGAGGGTGGATGTCACACCACCTGGTATCACGATGAGGTCCGTTTTTCCATCACTGAGTGCGCATTTCACAGCGTTGGTCAGGTGACCACGAAATGCATCCAACACAGGCATGCTGTATGGACGCAGCAGTGCTCCTGGCCGACTGTTCCAGACTAGTCGTATCTATTCGAGCATCATGGCCTTGTCTATGTAATCTTTTTGGTTTACGTGAACGACGGCACCAGACGAGAATGCTTTCTTCGGCGTTGTTTTCAGTTTGAAAATGATGAAGGGCAGCAGCTTTCTACCATCTACTGTGCAAGCCAGCATGATGTGAAGTACGGGTGCTCGTTGCCACTGGACAAGAGCTTCACATCCTTGGCACCGCGCTCCGTGATCGTGGTCGATAAAGGCATGTCAAACTGCACGGGGGTCTCATCAGCGTTGCCAATTTGCCCCCTCACGTAGTTCTGGTCCCGAAGCCGGTTCACGGAGTGCTGGAAGTTCACAAGCTTGTCCTCAAACTCCTCCAGCAACTTTTGACAGATGGATGTGTGCCGGCGGAAAGAAAATCCTTTGTGTCTCATGAATCGACGCACCCACGAGTTTGGTGCATGGAGCTCTTCTCTTGTGAGCCCAGCTTCTCGAGCGAGCTCCACGGCTTTGTCGCAAATGGTATCCACGGTCACTGGCAGTGAATGCGCACGAACTTCCCGCACAAAGTCCGCGAGCGTATCCTCCAGCTGTGGATGGCCGCACTTCGCCCATGAAACAATGTTTTTCGAGGGTTATTTATTTATTTATTTATTTATTTACAAATACTGCAATCCCGTTACGGGATTTTCGCAGGATGGGGATACAAATTTATAATATCACTCGCAGGGCAAAAAAAAAAAACAATAAGACAAAAAATATAACAAATAAGTACTGGTACAAAGACAATACATGAAATAAATATACACCTTAAGTGTAACTGGAACAACTCGTCACTTGCAAGTGCAACAGTAACAAAATACATAAGTTACACAATGCTAGTTACGCAATATGAGACACAAACAAATTGAGGGATGGCTGCAACACCGCATCGTTGGACAGTTGATTCCATTCAGTTACGACTCTGGGAAAAAATGAGTATTTAAAGCAGTTATTGCGACTAGTGAAGGGGGTAATTGTTAGTGCATGCCGTTGCCTTGTAGCATAACCTGTTGAAAAGGAAAAAAGTTCGGAAATATCTACGCTGTAGTGTCCCTTGATTAGCTGGAACAAAAATTTTAGTCTGAGAACGCGATTCCTTTGTGTCAAAGTTGGAAGATTGGCTCTGTTCAGCAAATCTGTCATCGACGTCCGCCCAAAACTGTTATATATGTATCTAACCGCCCGCTTTTGAATACCTTCAATTATATCAATGTCTTTTTTAGTGAAAGGGTACCAGATTACAGAAGCGTAATCTAATACAGGCTGCACAATCGCGTTAAATGCAAGTAGACGAACCTCTGGAGTTGTTAGCCTCAGAGCCCGCCTGAGGAAGAAAAGCTTTTGATTGGCAGAATTACACACAGTATTGATGTGTTTGGTCCATCTGAGATCATTGGAAATCCAAATGCCAAGATATTTTATGTGTTCGACCTCAGCGAGCAATACATTACGCGCCGAGTACTGGAAGTGCAGATTGCTACGCTTGCGCGAAATTTTCATAAAAACTGTTTTGTCGAAGTTGATAGTCATCTGCCAATCGTTACACCATTTTACAATTTTTTCAAACGCTTCATTTAGTCGTAGCTGGTCACTGACGCTATCTATTTCCGAATAAATTACACAATCATCCGCATACAGTTTAATTTTCACGGGAATGTCGTTGCCAATATCATTAATGAAGAGAAGAAACAAAAGTGGTCCGAGTACAGAACCCTGTGGAACGCCAGAGTCAACAGGAAGCCTCTTAGAGGCACGGTTTTTAAACGACGTTGCACTTCTGCAGCTTCTTTTTCTGCGCTCTCCAATAACACATGCTTTTTTCTGAAACGCCAGAGCAGCGCTGAGCGCCCATGTTGCCGTTCACTTCTGCGAACTGAACAACATTTAGTTTAAATGCAGCTGAGAACTGCCTCCTCGTGCTGCTACTCATATTCAGTGAATGAAAAAGAACACTACAAAAAACAAACACAATGTCAATCGGAGTGGAAAACTCGGAACAGATCGGAAGCACAGAAAAACACAAAGAAAACAGGGAGACTAAAAGAAAGATGGATTTCGAAGTGGATGTGGCCATGTGTGGCTTTTGACACAAATGCACACCATATGTTGCCAGACGGCGACATACTGTCAGCTAAACACCTCTATATAATACGAGGGGTGACTTTAGCATATCTCAACTTATATTTCGGTTTATACGGTACTTTGTCCTTGACCCTCCTGATGAGAAAAATGTCTATAAAATTGCAACTTTCTGCATGGAATCATTTTAAAAGACTGCCTGCTTTATCGGACGTTTTTTCGTTCCCGAGTATGTCTGAAAGATCTGTCACGGAATTGCATTGCGTGCACCAAGGAATTTGCCATTGATTTTCAAATACAGCTGGAATAGGCGGCTCTTTCAGCTAATGACGTCGCAGAGGAGCCCCGACTATATTGCTTGACTCTTGCTGTTTTTTTAAATAAAGACGCATCGTCATTTGGGCATTCTTACTGAGCGTGCTTCTGCAGTCATGAAATTGGCCAATGCTAGTTCTGCCTCAAGGTGGTGCTCCTCATTTGTTAAAAAAGGAGCAGGCGGCTTCTATTAGAAACCAAATTGCAAATTCCATGGTGCATGCAGTGCAATAATAGTTCGCTCACATGCATGTACACGGGAGCCTCCATGAGTGATCGGAAGTGTCTTAAAAAGTGTTTATGGCATTTTTTTTTTTTTTGCTGCAATATGTAGCTGGGGACTTGTTAGTCATAACACGGCACGTCAATTGCTGCAGCGCATTACAGATAATTATTTTCAGCCCATTTATTACCTACTTGTTTCATAGTTTCAATTTCAGTTAGTGAGAGCTCCAAAAGCGACAAGCCGCCTCATGTAGCTAGCCCCACCTAGCACTTGCAGCCGGGTAAACAAATTCGACCATGTGAGCACACAGAAATTTGATGCAATTCGCATGGCCTGCAACGCTCGTGCTCGTATTCTCACAGCGGTAGCACATCCTGCGTATTGTCGTCGGGTTGCAATAGTTTTCTTGAGGCCTGGTATCGCAGGAAGTCTACTAGTGCAAGTGTGGAAAAAGAGTAATAGTGGCTATGATGTCATCATCGCTGGCTGCAGTGCTCGGTGTTCAGCTGCAGTGATGACATCATGGAAGTTGAGGGTCACCTTTGCTATTGTCGATGTCGCAAGGTCCGGCATACAGCACTCATTTGCACATGCAAACTTCAGTAGTCATTTTTTTTTAAGTAAGTTTTTATTTTATTTCTTGTAATACAAGAAAAAAGATACAGCGGCAAAAGGCGTTTCACATGCCTGACAAAGGCCCCTGCACCTGTAGTTCGTCACAGATACACATTTTCCCTTCTTTCCTTTTTTTTGCAGGTACAACAATCAACAACAAAACCCCGACATGTCATGTATCACATGCACGTGGAAAACAATAAAAAAAAAAGCAACACGTTTATACACTTAACATAGTGCGGATACACTTGTCTTGCACATAAGAACAAAAGCTCGATACATCGTATACCACAGTGGAACAACACACTTTCCGAACACTAGTGAACATGTCACAGCCCAATTCTACCTACTCTTTTTATACAATATAGATTAGTGATGATAAGTTATTTCCTTCTTGATCAAAATTTCTTTAACTTGTTTTTTAAATGTCCCTAGCCTGTCGTCAAACTGCAAGACATTTTGCAATTCATTAACTAATCACGTTGATTGGTATTGTGAGCATTTTTTTTCCATAATTTGTCCTGGTTCTTGGTAAATGCTGTAAGTTTCTTCTATCAGGATAACGTTGGTCCTTTTCTTTTTGTTTATACCACTTGTTTTTGTGTACCTCTTGAAGCAGTTTAAAATAATATATTTGGTTTGCCTTTAACATTTCATGTTTATAAAAGAGCACTGAAGTGCGCAAACGGTCTATTCTACCCTGGTAATTTTCATAGCAGCGAAGTATTTTCTTTTGTAGCATTATAAGTTCGTTATAATTCTTTTGTTGTTGTCGTACCCCATACTAGTACACCATAACAAAGTCTTGAATAGACCTGTCCCTGTTTGTCAACAATATGACATCACGCAGAGCATCGCCATCGACATCGCGGCGGAGCAGTTTCGCAGTGGTTGGCAAAAAGCTCCGGCGCTCCGGCGGCTCCTGCAGTTTGCTCGGGCTTTGCACGCGATGGCACTGTCCCATCCCGAGGTTGCGCGCCGGCGGTTTGTCGAAAAGAAGCTGCAAGTTCGTGGAATGCAGTATCCATACCCCTACACCATTTCGGAATGGAAGAATGACCCTAAAACCTCGAACAAACGTTCGGCTCTGTGTGTACCTCACGAGCATGCCTAGCCCGTACAATGCAGAGGCCATGAAGCGTTACTGATCGCTCAAAGCGTACGCTTAGTGAAAGGCCACATGCATCTAGTGCTTGTCTCGAACTGAGGCACCAACGCTTTCCATCGACTGCTGTCATTCGAAAATCCAGAAGAAAAAAAAAATAAACGATGCCGCTGCCTTAATTTTGTCGCGCGTTTGGCACATCCTACAGCGCAAAAGCTAACCACTGTGTCAAAGAGGCCAGGTATTCGCGCACATGGTCCATTCGTACGGCAGGATGGAACCACGCCAAACACTGCAACTTTTGCCAACTAGGCATGGAATGCATGTCTTTCAAAGCAAACACCGCCACGGAGAACCACCGCCATGTCCTACAAGCTGCAGGCAGCGTTCACACTGGGCACTGTACTTGCATGGTCAGTTAAGTTGTAGCGCTCATTTGCATTTCCTTCTGTTCTTTCTGCTCAGGAACTAAACATTTATACGGTCGAAAACAGACGAGACTGGTACTGTCTGTCGCGTCCGAAAACACTAACAAAGTTTTCCTTTGGTGTGCTAGCCCGACGCAAGTTACAGCACAGTGAGCACGAAATGAGAAAATCTGCACAACGTTCGGAACCACCGCTTACTGGAGGAATGCTTCCGTTTCAAAGTGCCTTCAAAACGCTCACATTCCTTCCTTTTTGTTTCAGCGCTAGTCTCCTTGAAAGCAAACACGCTAGCTACCCGCTCCGGGTGCTCGGAAAATCAAGGTGCGGCATCCTAGCTGATACATGTTTCCAAATGCTGCGGAAGCACAAATAACAAAACACCTAAAAGCTCTAGGTAACAGGCTAGCACTTACCAGCGATGACATGTTATCCAAAAATCCTGTTGCTGTCCGACGGCTGCTATTTTACACAGCGCACAGCTCGCACCCACGCTTTCCGTCACTGTGTCGTTTGGACTTCGGAAATCGAGGAGGAAAAAAAAACAAAAAAAGCAAGGACCCGATGCCACTGCCTTTTATCGCGCGTTTGGCATATCCTCCATCGCAAAAGCTAACCACCATGTCAAAGCGGCCATGTGCACGCGCACAAAACAAACGAGTACGAACTCGGTTCACCCGTACGGCAGCATGCAACCACGCCGAACGCTGGAATGTTTTGCCAACCAGCCCGTTCGCACGTGCGCGCTAGGGTCACGTAGCTGACGTCACGGCCCTTTCGTGACGTACCCCAGGACAGGTCTATAGAAGAGGGCATTGTACAAATTTTTCTTTAACCACTGAGGAATGAGGGATGCAATTCTGTACAGGCATCCTACCGTTCCCGCAAGTTGCCTAACTAAATGATTAACGTGGACGTTCCACGATAAGTCTTCGCTGAACCATACCCCAAGAAACTTTTGATGTTTTTCACGTTTTATGGTGTTCCCATCAAAGCTTATCTTTATATCATATTTAACATGCGTATTTATTGGGCGAAATATAATATATGTCGTCTTCTTGGCATTTAACTGTAGCTTGTTTTGTTTAAGCCAGTTTGGGAGTGACATCATATATTCATTTACATTTTTTTCTAGTGTTTCTAAATTATTTGATGTAAAAAATACGTTTGTGTCCTCTGCATATATAGTAAGCTGGGGCGAGGCGGGGTATACATACAATATCATTAACGTAAAGCAAAAACAGCAAAGGACCCAATACAGAAGCTGACTTGATGTAGCCGTTTTCATTTGTACTAGTTGGTACCGGTTGTGCAAATAATTTTGTAAAAGCTTAAGGGTGATCCCACGTATGCCATACCGTGACAGTTTCCGTAATAATATGTCATAATGTATTGAATCAAAGGCCTTTTTTAAGTCCAAAAATAAACCAAGCGTAAATTTATTTTCCATATTTGCAATTATTTGATCTTTAATGATTGTTAATGCTTGTTCAGTAGACTTATTTTTCTGAAAACCATATTGACATGTTGTGATGATGTCATACTTATTTAAAAGGATACCAACCTGTCATGAATAATGCTTTCAAAAACCTTGGATATTATTTATGCCACCTCCTTTATAAATTGGGGTTATCCTTGCAACTTTTAACTGTGCCGGAAACACTCCTGCTGGAAATGACCTTACAAGCTGTATTCACTGTTGAGATTTATTAGATGCATGTCCACGAAAATCGAGCTGACAAGCTATCTTTGTTACTGCCCCTTCAGCATATGATCCGTCATTCACTTAATGACAAAACACCAGGTTATTGAGCCACCGCAACATTCGTGCTGCTTGTATGTCAGTACATGTGGCACTTTCTGAACAGTGCAATTTTTCTTTTCTGCCACCAGTGCATCCAGCTGGCAAGATGCCAAGTTCCATCAAGACCAATATCAAGTCTGCTGGTGCCTCTCATCCCTATGGACGGTGATCAGTAAAATAAAGTCACTGTCCCCATTTTCGAGAAACATATCAAAAAAGTCTAGTCACCTGCCTGATGGCACATTACGAGCGCTGCACCCGAGTGTAGGCCTTGCCACCCTTTTGAGTAGATATTTGAGAAAAATATATTATTCACACAGTAGCCACTTCGTCTTTTCAATTAAAGCACCCACCACAGATGGCTGTGCTGCCACGTTTCTGGCACAACCCGCTATCTCCCTGGATAGCGCATTAAGTCCTTAGATAAGCCGGAAGCTATCAAACATTAGGAGGCAAAAAGACTGCGCATTTCACAGGGAAAGTTGGCAAAGAAAATTGATTCTCTCATGTTCCTGTCTGCATAACGATCCTGCTGGCATAGTTAGCATTGCTCATTTCTATTTATTCTTTTTCTTTGCGGTAAATTCTTGGGTATCTGGACCTCTTGCCAACTGCACAGAATTGGCAAATATTGTAAAAAGAAAGAAAATGCTGCCAAACAGACTAGTCAAGAATTTTGTGTGTGCCATCTTGATGGTACAGTGCTTGTCACAGGTGCTTCGCAGCTGACCCATAAAATATGGGTTCAGTTTGAGCCACAGCAGTCGCATCTTTTATGAAGTCAGAAATGCTAGAGGCATGTGTACTGCATGTTATCAGTGCGCATCAAAGAACCCCAGGTGGCCAACATTTCCAGAGCCTTCCATTACAGCCTGCCTTGCAATGGTATCATTCCTTTTGCACATAAGAAACCAGCAACAATTGTTATTACGCCAACTTTTTTAGACGCGGAGGAAGAAGCTCCGTGGCCCGCGAGAATTTAGTACGACACTTTTATTATTTCAGCACCGTTGAAGAAGAAAAAAAAAAGTAATCCGTCACTTTCAATGATCGCTACAGTAACATAATCTTTTGCTTTTGTTTGTACGTGGTGCTGTTTGGTTTCACAGCCACGTGACGATATTTAATGACTAGTTATGCGCTGCTGGCTTGCACCGAACGCATACATGTCTCACAAGCGCTGCTCACAAACACTCCTCACAAACGCTGCTAGAGGGAACGCGCGTGGGCGTGCTCGCCCAGCCGGTAGCGCTTCCTTTTCTATTTTTTTTAGCAGCTGCGGGTTCGCGCCGCCAGACGCCGCCAATCGAAGTGCCTCCGTCGGCGCATGTTTTCTTTGTATTTTTTGTGACGTTATCTGGACGCCCGCCAACGCCCGTTCTAGCGGGAGTTGCACCTCCTAAACATTTCTTCCTCCGTGACTGTGTCCCAGACATCATAGCTGTGGGGGCAGCTGCCAAACAATGCATATTTGCGTACACCAGCAGTAAAAGGTCACTGCCAATCAACATAAATTTCTACACTGTGCGGTGTAAAGGTTAAAAAATGCCCCAAATGTGGCCATGTAGTACGTAGCCACATCAGAATTTTAAACACCAAAACAGACAAAAAGTAGCCCTCATGGCTCAGTTACCCAAATTATACAGACTTCCTAGCCATTTGGACTATTGCTCCAGGTAGTACTTTATGAATGCTTTGTAGTGCAATAGCTTTGCCACCATGCTTGTGCTCGGTCCACTTTGTTTACTGCTGCTGGCATATCCCTTCTCCTCCCCAGCCAGTGGCACGCAATTGTGAATGGCAACGCAAGGGATCTCCATCAGTTGAGATCCAGTGCAGTTGTAGCGTCACGTCATGAGCCTCCTCTGTCTTTCTGTACCATCACAATGTGAACTTGAAACATAGAGGACTGATTGAAGAAAGGGCTTGCCATGTGCCGGGGTTGCCCACAAGGGAAATCCAGAAATGTTCTTCAGACACACTTGTGCACCGCATCTATGTCTGTGTTAGCCTTGCTGCCTCAAAGTTGTAACCCTGGAGGAATCGTGCCTGCTTAATCTTACGATTCCATGCCTCTACTTAACAAGTAGAGACACGCTGTAGTGCGATGCAGCCATGCATTTAAAAAAAAATTCACAGCATATCCACGGGATGAATGATGATGAGTGGGCGAAGCTCCGGAGTGAATCACCGGTAAACCGTTAATCTTCCGTGTAATTCGCCCAGTCGATCATCATGTAAAGACGTGAGAAACACTCTATTCGAACTCTGGGATCTCGCGTTTAAGGGGACGCTAGCACAAACGCGTTAGAAACGTGCAGTACACTCTAGTAAGGGGCGAGAGGCCACAGCGTCTTACGCAGCCCCTTACACAGGCCGGAACGCGCACCGCGTTTGCCGACGCCATCACATGACTGCTGAAAGAGTATAAGGCGGAGAGGCCACAGCGTCTTACACCAGCTTCTTACACGCGCCGTAACGCGCTAGCACAAACCCATCATCATCGTTAGAAACGAACAGTCTTTCGTTCTCTCTCTCTCTCTTTCTGTCTCTCTCACACAAGACAGCAGATGGAAGAGTGAGAGAGCTCGCGCGCCGGGAGGAACGCGCCGAGGGCGAGGGCGAGCCTCCCGGCGCGCGAGCTATCGAGCGCAATCCTAGAACGAGGTGGTTACGACTACAAGGGACGAACGACCCATGCCTTAAGGAGCTTCGCCCTTAAAATACTCGACCTTGGCCCACGAGCAGAACTTGCAAAGATCTCTAGAATCTCCGCCTATTCATGTCTGTGCCATGCACGAGCCCTGCGATGCCTCACTTAACAGTTGCTTCAAATTGCATTTACAGCTGTGTTAATGCACTAGGAAGGCCAACAGCATTGGTTCAACAAGGTAGGGTGTTTCAGATATGTGCATATTACCATGTGATGTCTGTAGAGACTTAGTACATATTGTAAGGTGGCATGAAGGCAACACCACTCCTTTTATACGTGTGGTGGGAGGAAGTGCTCTTCCCCCATATAGAGGAGGGGCCTGTGAATTCAGTATTCTTGATATTTATTATTTTTCAAGCAGCATGTGGAGGCTCTCCCTCCCTGGATTTCACACCAAAAACACATTGACCTCCATCATCTGTGCACGGGCACAGAAGTCGCGCCTCCATTCTGTGCCCAATACCCCACTGGACCCAACTTGCCCCATTTGAGACATCAGCCAAAGTACACAGTCTGCTATGGATATGCCCCAGGCCATTGCCACTAAAAAAAACCTGCTTTGCCTTCTTACAGAGGTCAGTAATTGTACTGAAAAATGGATGGATCCTTCCAAGGGAAACCTAGGCCACTGCAAAGCCATTTACTACAATATACTGTGTTACCCCATCTAGGCACCCTGCAGGAAGTGACGCAGAGGTTCTCATTCAATTGCTCATTCAATTGCTCATTTAACTGCTAAATGTGTTTCAATGTCGTATGTTTTGACTGAAATTATTACAACTTTAGCAACAAAGATGTCGACAGTGTGCACAACTGCATCGTTTAGGAATGTGTTTAACTGTAGTTCTTGTGTATGGCGTAGCATTTGCAATAAAGCATGCATTATTATATGCGTGTTTCAGTTGAAATGAATCAAGCATGTTGTGCAAGTGAGCTTTTGTTTTCATTTTGCAACAGGTGCCAAAAGGCCGCCAGGGCGGCACTTTGTTAGGCTGTGGTCACTGCCATCGTAGGACCACAGGCATGGACGTGAGGCGTGTCATGCCCCCCACCCCATGCCCGACTACCAGGGAAGGGTGCGAAATTCGGGATGACATTTAAAAAACTAGAAAAATAGCTTTAGTTATGTCACTTATAGAACCCTGGGTTTGGGCACGATTCAGTGGGATCTCAGCCTGCCTGTCCTCGCACTAGACAGCCGGTGCCTCTCTCTGTGAAAGTTGGGACATGTTTAAGCTTTCCACCTTGTGCATGTTATTAAACCTTCGTATGCACCATTTTTATAGGAAAATGCAACTGCACAGTTATAATTACAACTTTTTAAGTTTGATTTTTGTTAGGGCTTATTGTTATCATTGTATGCGCAATGCAGAGGCAATTTTATAAGGGGCCGGATGGGGCACTCCGATGAGAATTGGCCTATGCATGGGACCCTGTGAATTCGTACCCCTTGTAACTGACAACTATGTGTTCTCATTGCTATAGGCATTTCGATGTAATGTGTTTCACATATGGTATCTTTGGCCATTTTCATGCACCATGGTGCCCAAGCAATGCGACCACTGGACGAAATGTTGCGCGAAAGCCAGTCGAGGATTTAAACACTGGAGACTCAATAATATGGGCTTCAGGAGACCTCAGAATTTGCTCGAATTACCAGATGCAAGCAGAAGTGCAGCATACTACTATTGGGAAAAGTAGAGATGGATGATTATCATGCACACTGCAGGGCCGTTTCTTTTCTTGCTTACTTTTAGCTGTTTTAAAAGCATGTGAATTAACATGAATATTAAAGGGACACCAAAGAGAAACAGTGACTGAGTTGAGACCAATAGATTATTATTTATGAACTCTGTTGCCGTTAATTTCACCACCATAGCTTCAGTATTAGAAGAGGAAGATTTATATTTAAATTTTAAGCAGAAACCCAGGCACTTGGACGCAGGTGTGACATCACATTTCAAAGCACTTTTTTCTCATATTTCGGCCCCATTGACTCAATGAAATTTGATTATACTTGCTACATTAAGTCTCTAGTCACCCTTGAACACGTGATCAAATTTCAGCAGAAAATAAATCTACGCCGTCGCAGCGAGTTGGTGCAGAAATGTGGAGGCGTTGTTGCTACCTGTATTTTCTTTTTGTGCGTTTTCTCTGGCTTACTAAGCCTTCTGCGGCTAGACTGGTGCTGTTGGTATTCTTAAATGGCAAGCGTTTACAGCCATTGATGAAGAACTCTGAAAACCTACTGCAGCAGAGGATGTCATTCGTATGTATCCAGACATACTTTGTATGGGCAGATATCCCAAAGCGACGTCAAAGTTTCAAGTACCATTTTAGATCCAGGATACGGCGATAGTGAAGCGGATGGCCTACTACATGATGAGAAAAGAAGCTTTAGCTGATGGAAGCATTTAAAAAAATGCTTGATGCCGGCGTCATATGGCCCTTTACATCTCCGTTTCGTTTGCTGATAACCATCGCACCTAAAGAGTACGGAGCGTTTTGTCTGCGCGCCAACTACCGGCAGATAAAGAAGCAAACTGACCTCTTCCCTTTTCTGATGCCGCATATTGACGAAATAATGAAACGGGAGGCTGCAAAGTGTTCTCTCATCTCAACCTTTGCAAGGGCTTCTGGCAAGTGCAACTGCAAGAAGAAACAAAGAAGTTCTCAGCGTTTGTTATGCCCTTGATGTACTATATGAATATAATGGAGTTCTGTTTTTTTCCAGCCTCGTTTCAGAAGGTGATGAACAGCGTTCTGAAGCCACACTTGGGAATATTCTGAAACATCTGCACTGACGACATCCTCGTGTACTCAAGGTCAGAAGAGGAACACTCTGAAAACCTAGAGAAAGTGTTACAAGCTCTTAGTGACATGGACCTGAAGATAAATGAAAAGTGAATTGCTTCAGTCTAATGTGTTTTTTTTTTCTTGGAAAGGTGTTTTATGGCACTACCAAGAGTACCAAACAGGAGCCTGTCGACTGAATCAAGAAGCTCACAAAACCACGATATTCACTTGCTTCGCGTCTTTCTGGGACTCGCAGGTCACTTCAGGGCTTTCATCAAAGATTTCTGAAAGATAGCCAAGTGTTTGACGAAGCTCACAAGGAAAGAGGTACCTTTTATTTGAACCGTAGGATGTGAAAGGACCTATCAAGAACTTGAAGACTACATATCCTCTGACCCTGCTGTTGCCTTGCCAGACTGTAGTTTACTTTTTGAGATGCATACAGGCGCTTCTAATTACGGCACAGGTGCGGTTTTGTGCCAAAGAGAAGCCAACTATTCCCCAGCTCAGCAGCTTAAAGTTACAGGATACTGCTACTATAGTCGCGGACAACTTTTCTTGGCAATGAAGGGAAAGCTACGGGGGCGGAGCTACTGCACATGTACTCCTCCGCGATGTAGTCCGGTTCGGCGCGCGTTTCAAATTTAGCTTCGGTTGTGAACTTTCCGTATCTCCTGTGACGGCCGTTCGATTATTCGAGCGGGTCTGCTTTGTCTGCTTCGACAGCCATTTGTTCGTCAAATTCGTCACAAGCTCCTGCGGTGACTTGTCAGAAGAGCTGGAGGGAGACGAGCGCGCACCTGATAGTGGGGAGGCCATTTTGACAGTGAGGACTGTGACCTGCACGTAAAATGTGCGACGTTCTCGCACGTGCAAAAACGCGAAAAGGCACTGCATAAAGTAAAAAAATTATAAATATCTCCTTAATGTGAGCAGTGCCTCTTTTCAAAGAGCGTCCTGTAGAAAATAAATCAATGTTGTTTTCTTAATTCTCACGCAGAAAACATGGACGAAATTGTGGGACTATGTTCTTAAGTGGTAGCACACGCGTAGTTTGGCTCTGTAGCCTTCCCTCCATTGCCAAGAAAAGTTGTCCGCGACTGTACACCTTCAAACTTACTCAGCAAAATTATTCCACAACTGAGAAGGAGGCGCTTGCTGTATTAATGGCTGTGCATTACTTCCGATCGTACACCGACCAAAGGAAGTTTATGTTGTATATGGACCATCAAGTGCTAACGCACCTTCTGAATATGTCGCAGCCTAGGGGGATGTTGGCCCAGTGGGCCAATGAACTTCAAGAGTACGATTTTGAAGTCTTCCAGCGTGCAGGCAGTCATCTAACAGATGCTGATGCGCCATCTCGGTTGGCAGTCCCATGCGGAACAGTGAACTTGACAAGGCTATGGGAAGGTTATGAACATCTGCACTTCAAAGACGGCAAGTTCAATGTGCCAGAGACATCGATTCCAAAAGTGCTGTGGCTGTACCACGACAGCCCTAAATCAGGCGGTCCTGACGGCTCTTGGAGAATGTACAACAAACTGTTCAAGCGCGTCACCTGGAAAAACATGAAGAAATACATGGAAGACTATGTTAAGTCGTCTCATTTGTGTCAAGTGCACAATGCAAAATACCGGCCTCAACTTGAGGAGCTCATTTTGCCACATTATTCAGATAAACCTTTTCAAGTCATCCATGCAGACCTTGCAGAATTGAGAAATAAGAGTTCTGGTGTTCACAAGACCCAGTCTTTTCTCGTCGCGATAGATCAGTGCACCAGAATGGTGGCTGCACATCCTGGACGAGAGGATGCCAATATTGTTGTGCCTTTCCTTTGCTTGACAGAGTGATATTCTCGTAGCTTGAAGTGGTGATATCAGACCATGGGTCAGCATTTCTAAGCAAGAAGCTTCAGCAGTGGGCAGGAAAGTGTGGTATTATGCTACGGCGTTGTGCTCCCTATCAACCACAGGCTAATGGAATGGCTGTGACCTAAAGCAACTCGTTTCCATGTATCCAAAGTTTAAAGACTGGTGGAAATGCTGCCTAGAAGCAGCCATGGCTCACCACAACAAAACACACACTTGCCAGCACAGCAGCAGTTATGTGAAGGCATTTCTTTGGTAGGCCTCCAACCTCTGGTTGTTCTGCCTTGAAATACGATTTCATGATAAAAAGGACAACACTTAAATTTCCTTCACTAAGGGGTACATTATCCGAGCCTGCAGGTATTTTCCTCGAGCTTGAGCTTATAGGTAAAGGGCAAATGTACACGGACTGCACTCGCCTTGAATCCCTTTGCCACATGCTTACCCTGTGCGAGTCGGATGGCTCAGTGGGATTGCATCACATCATCAATCATGTGCGACCATAAACGCCTTGCATTAGGAGGCACAGGGTTAGAACTCTATAAAAGACAGTACCATAGAAAGTACAGGTGCTGTAGACGTCATCTTAGCTGGAGCCATAGCCATTCAATTGTGTCATACTTAAACATTTACTGACCCACTCAAAAGACTCCAGACTTGCACCTCCTCGATTTCAAGATAAAGTTTATGCTCTTAGCATTTACTGCTCCCCATTTGCTGTCATGTGCATGACAAAAAGGCACAATGAAGTCTGAAAATAAACAAATAAAACAGGTGTGCAAGTTCAACAGCGCTGGTGCGATGCAGTGGAATGAACTTGAAAACCATCCCTAGAAAAGACAATGCTGCAATTTTTTCCCCATTCCTAAGTGTTGTTAAAAGGTGATGCAATTAGGGGAAAAAAGAAAGACTTGGTTTGGAATGCATTTCAACATTTTATTCACATTTCATTCATGAACCAAATAACTGGCATTACATTGAGTTCGGTTCAAGAATTCACTCAAAGCTGCTGAATTTCTTTATAAGTCAGAGATAATGCCTGCTGTAGCAGCAAAGGCTACAATATTACATACAAGTACTGTTCTGAAAAATTTTTGAGCAGGATAACTGTGGTTGTTCGCACATAAATGGCATTTCCTTAATGTACAAGGTATAGCTGTGCCATTCAATGCTTCTCAGTTCTTTAAGAATATCCTTAAGAATAGCCTGCAAACATGCTCTGTAGTTTCACAATGCTCTCCTTCAGTAAATGTATTGCTCTAGTTGCCCCTGACAATTTAAACCTATTAATTCCTTACAAGGTACTCGGCAACATGACTGTATTTTGCATGTTGTCTCTTAACATACTTTTTAGATAACTATAATGACAGCTAGAACGACTAAATGGTAAATGTCCCTCATGCAATGAAATTAATTTGTTACCGATCAGTAATTATTTAACCCTCGCAACTGCTGCTAGGGACCAACTAATGTGGGCCCATTTAACTGCGATACCCCTTGATCCATCTGTGTACCTCTGTGTGCATCTGTGTACCTTTACACAAGCAGGGAAGTGCACTGGCGGCCTGCAGGTCTTGCTTAATCGTCAGGTTACTCAGGCTGAATGGATTACACGGAGCAAAATTTTAAGGAGTCGAAGCCTTCAATGAAGC
The DNA here is from genome assembly GCA_013339685.2 of Hyalomma asiaticum. Taxonomy (NCBI): domain Eukaryota; kingdom Metazoa; phylum Arthropoda; class Arachnida; order Ixodida; family Ixodidae; genus Hyalomma; species Hyalomma asiaticum. The sequence goes on from CM023491.1 coordinate 4,607,553, forward strand.
GTGTGTTAAGTAGGTACTACGTGGCGATGAGCAGGAGCCGCTGCGAACTTGGCTTGCACCAAAACAGTTTGTCATAGCTCGGTCTTAGCTCTGCTGGAGTCGTCATCAAGGCAGTCGGCGTCCCCTTTGCGTAGCACCCGCTGGCGGCACAGGTAAGTGGCGAGGGGTTCCTCCTGGCTGCCGAAGTACCATCGTTCGATGTCGCCCTCGTACTGCTCCAGCAGGGCCTCGCACTGGCTCTTGAGCTGCGTAACCTCGGCCGAAGGGCTGTCCCAAAGCTCGTAGGGGATCCCGAGGTCCACCTTTACGCCCTTCGCCACTAGACCGTGAAGCGTCCTGAACGTAGTACTCGTTCCTTTGGCGAAGCGTGAGCTGTCCTTGCGTTCCTTGTGGATGTTGTACTCGAGCAACCGGTCGCACACGCCGTCTAAGGACTCCACTAACCGCAGTTCGGAAACTGCATACTTTTTGCGCTTTCGCCCGCCGTCTAGGCTATATCCTGTCTCGATGACGTCGTGCGTTTTGCCAGTCTCCCCGAGACGTGCTTCTAGCTCCACGGCGAGATACTTGCACGCTTCGCACCTCGACGCGTACTTGACGCCGTACAGGGCCTCTTCAACGCTTTCGTCGGCTCTTTGACCGCTCAGCGCAGCGCCAAGGACAATCACCGCAATACACAATGCACGCATTTACCCTTCAGGCACGAGGCACTGCTCACAACCCAGCCGCGAACGCTACCACAGAACACCCGCTACCGTCATCCGGCGATTAGATAAACGGCCATGTTTAGACTCGTGAACAACGCCTCCTTTGTCCTGAACCACCCAGACCGCCCCTAGAGTGTACTAGAAAGGTACGTACGTACACTCCACCGCCCCCAGCGAAAGCCGAGGAAGCGTTGCCCCAGCTACAGCTCGCGGCGTTCTACGCATAGAGTTAACCTACTACTGACTCTAGAGGCATAGAGTTAATATACTATGTCTAGAGGTAAAGCTGGGCTGGGCTGGCTGGGCTTCGTAGGGTAGGGTCCCAGAGAACACAGGGTCCCGCCTGCGCGCCGCCCTGTTGCCATAGGGTCAGTATATTAACTCTATGCATGGAGGAAGGAAAATGCCTGTTGCAATGCAATTGTGTCAATGTGGCCAGCCTAAGTCTTACTGAAAGTGCTAAAAACAAATGTGAGTGGTTTTATTCCGATTCCTTAAAAAACAAATAATCTTGCAAAGATTAAGTGTTAATATTAAGTATACTGAGAACTCTTCCTAAAAATATAATTAATATATTTCGTGATGCACACATTCGCTCAATAAAGTGTGGTTTCGGATCTCTGTATTTTTGTTTTCGGATGATGATGATGATTGTGGTTCGGTTAGGAAAGGACGCTAATTTCTGCAGCCCATGTAGGGAGCACGGCTAAGCGTCCGTGGGGGTGGGAGAAAGGGAGTGAAAGAGATAGAGAGGAGAGAAAGGCCGTAGTGGAGGGCTCCGAAAATTCAGACCACCTGGGGTTCTTTAACCTGCACTGACAACGCACAGTACACGGGCCTCTGGCATTTTCGCCTCCATCGAAAATGCGACCGCCGCGGCCGGGATCGAACCCGCTCCCTCCATATAGCTAATATACTGAGTATATTAACTCTATGCCCGCACACGTGCTATGCATACACAGTGATGCCAACTCTAGAGATTTATTCCTAGATCGAGGGTATTTTAGTGTCATTTGGGGATTCGGTGTCTTTGTCATATAGGGATTTTATTAAATACGAAGCATTTCTTAGCGGGGGCATCATGTCCCGCGGCGTCCGCACTCGCACTGCGCAACTCTCCTTTTTCTCTCTCTCCAACAGCTGCGCGTTACTCTCTCCACTTGTCTCCTACCGCCTGCTTGCGCTTCTCCGTGCCTATGCCCGTGTCTCCCTCTTCTAAGTTCTACTTTATCTTTCCTTCTCTGTTTTAGTCCCCCTCCCCCATCCCCCGCACAGGACGGTTGAGGTGTCCTCCTCAACGAGAGACAGTTACTATCCTGTGCTTTTCTCTTCTTTTCAAATAAAGAATCTCTCTCTCCTGCGTTCTCGCTTCTGCTCTCGCGGCGCATGCGCTACTCTCCTCCTTTAGTCTCCTCTCCTTCAAGTGTGCATAATAAGCGGGTAGAGCGCATGCGCGCGTTCAGCGCTTGCTTCGGTTCACTCCGCTTGACTCCGTTGATGCTTCTGATGAAGTGCGATGGTCCGATATGACGTTCCGTCAACGCGAGGGACCTACAACTGCGCCCCACTGCTGACCAACATAGCAACGGCGAGCACTGTGTCATTACCGTCCACGGCGTAAACGTCATGAACCTTGCACCCAACCTTTCGCGCACAGCCGTGGAGACGTACATCGACGAGTCCATGGGGTATACCAAAAGCAATACGCAGACACACATCCTTTCATGCTCATTGGCGACTTTAATGTCAACGTCATGAAGAGCGATTGGATAGTTGAGTACATGTCATCACACCACTCGCTGCAACACGTAAGCTACGCAATTAAAAATTGGGGGACCCTTAAGCTTCGCCTTTAAAGGAGTACTGACACCAAATTTCGAAGCTGAGTTTACTCTACTATACAACTCTCCTATACGCGTAGGCAGCTCTGAGCAAATGTTAAGCTCAGGAAATGCTGATAAGATATTTTAATTGGACGTCAAAGTCAATATTCACATGGCGTGCCTACAGACATCGACACTAGTGTAACGTCAGGCTACAGTACAAATTTTGGTGACTTCACGCAGCAGTATGGCAAGTTGTGACGACGTCAGGTACAAAAACATGCAAAATGGCCGCTCGTGCGTCACTCTCGGTCGTATGCTCTCGCCGTTCAGTCGCCGTAGTTGACAGTGCCCGTGAAGCGAGCGAGCGAAGTCGAATTACCTTCTATCGTCGTGTGTGCCCGCGTATAATCGGAAGGCAAGCTCTCTATGGTGCCAACATTTTGTCCTTGAAATGCCGCGGAGGTCTCTGAGGCCACCTTAGCTTATCGCAGGCTCCGGAGCCACGCCGGCACCCACCGTGCGTGCCGTACGTTGCATCTTGCACTGTGCCGAAGTATTTGCTGTCGTCGCGGAGTCACTATACAAAATTTTGTACATTGTTGACCCCGCACTTGCTGCAGACGCTGTGCGCGAGAGACCACTAGGCGAAAACGTCATGATTTTTTGCGGGAACACGTCATGAAGGCTCATTACTATGCACATACTGTGTCGTGACGTCAGGCTACAGTAGAAACCGAAACCGGCTTTTAAAGGCATGCTGTAAATAAATTTTCACGGCGCTCTCGCGCTTACCAGTACGTTTTCTGGGCTCTGGAAGTCTTGGCCTTTCATTTCATGCAAAAAAAAAAACGCCAACTGAAAATTTTCGTGGCAGTACTCCTTTAAGAGTTGAACGCGATAGCGAAATCCGGCCCCTAGTGTGCACTTCAACCACTCAGTGCATACTTATTAATGTGTGTTGTTACACACATACACATGCGCACAGACACAGACACACACACACGCGCGCGCGCGACGTATCTATAGTAATGGTAGAGGTTTGCGATCTATTTAATAGCGCTTTTATATCAACTTCATGAAAATTTTGTACAGTGATGTAGTCACATGGTCCTGTATTATGAACTGCGCGTAGGCGTGACACTTTCATTCGTAAACAGCCACATTATTCTGTCGTCCTTCTTGCGTTAACTATCTGGCAGCTGTTCGATTTGTTCTTCTGGAGACATCTTCCGGCCAACCGCAACAAGCATCGCCTTATGCTCAGTGAAATGGCAAACAGCACATTATCTAATGTTTGCTGTTTGCTTGATATGCACGCAGTATTGTGACTAGAAGAGCCAGACGTAGAGAGCGTCTTGGGGCAGCCACTTTATTGGAGACCTTGTCCTAATTCGGCGGTGGTAGCGACGACAGGCGCAGCTGTCTTTCGGCGGGTCACAAGAGAAAGAGCACCACGGCTCGGCGACACACGCCGTTTTATACCCAGCAGTTTGAGCTGGAGGCTCCATAAGAACGCGTCGACACTAAGGATGAAAGTCGAACGCCACAGCATCATTGACGCGCGTTCATACCAGACGCCTAGTGCTACGCATGCATAGACGCAAGCCGAAGATAGAAATGCTAAGAGCGCGTGTCTGCCGCTTTAAATGAAAAGACGCCATGTGGCAATATGTTCCCTGTCGTAGAACGGCGGAACCATATAGGCTCTGCTGTAGTCGCATGGCCTCCGAGATGGCGGGCGCGCCCGCCGTCTCGGAGGCCATGGTTGTCGAGACATGTTTTTCACAATGTCTCACAGATAGCAGCACATTATCTAACGTTTGCTGTTTGCTTGATATGCTCAATAAACTTTATTCCTCCTACAAATCGCCGAATGGGCTCATTTTCGTCGTGACACCTGCCGAACAAAATGCGTTAAGGAGACTCCTTCCACTACCTGACATTTATGTGGTATTTTTTTTCCTAGGAAGTTCCAAGTGACATCGTGGCTTTGTGGTAGGACACCTGCGGTAGGACACCGGAACTCGGCACGATCTACGATGAACATCCGGAGCTTCGCCCACTCATCATCATTCACTCTGTAGATATGCGTGGATTTTTTTCTCCTCTAGTTCTGACTGTGGTTGCTGCACAATGCATTGAGTGGATGCATAGAGTTAATATACTGACTCTAGAGGCAAAGCTTCCCATAGGGCCCGTGTATGGGAGGGGGGGGGGGGGGGGTTCCCCCGTGGTCGACGCCATCTTGCAACGCTCACGCTATCATTAGGGACAGTAGCCGGTATTAATCTGGCAACAAAGTATGTAAACACATAGCCTCCTAAATGGCGCTTAGGCGCGCCAATCTCGAAAGCTATGCGGAAAATAATCAGCGTCGATAGATGGCAGCACCTATCTTGTTTACGATCAGCGCTGGTAAATCAAGGCCTTCAGAGAACACGTTTCGTTATCCCCGGCGATGGTAGAATTTGGAACGGTGGCCGTCCGTGTAGCTGGGAAGCTCAGTGGCTCAGTCTCAGCAAGAAATCGAGAGACGACACGCGTCGTTTTCAGTGGACGCGGTGCACCCGGCGTTGTGTCAGTGCAAGCTTGTCGATTATCGCCGTGTCCGAGCGGTCCGTGCGCGATGTTCAACGTGCGTACAGAGAACACCTATGTAACCGTACATACGTGTTAAGCATGGTTTATTCTTTCGGGTGCAGAAAGCTCTTTCGACACACAACCTATTAGTTCGAGTTTCTTTGCCTGTACATTGCGGCTGAGGCGGGCTGAGGCGGGCTGAGGCATGACCGAACAGCCCGGCTGCCAAGCCGGTGCCCTCGAACAACACCGCATCAACCTGTCCGTCGCTACTCCGCTACGGTCACGAAGAGAGGGGCCGGTCGTAACAGTAACAACGTAACCGCGCGATCACATATATGTCATATATCGGACACCCAAGCAGAGGGAGAATCCGAAAACAGAAATAAAGAGATCCGAAACCACGCTTTATTGAGCGAATGCATGCATCGTGAAATGTAATAATTACATTTTTAGGAAGTGTATTCAGTATGCTTAATAGTCACACTTAAACTTCGCAAGATTATTCGTTTTTTAAGGAATCAGCATAAGACGACCTACACTTGTTTCTAGCACTTTCAGTAATACTTAGGCTGGCCACATTGACACAATTGCAAGCTTTGCCTCTAGAGTCAGTATATTATCTCTATGAGTGGATGTATAACTGCGTCACAGCGGTTTACAAATCTCAAAGGCTACGTATTCCCGCCATGGTCACCACTTTTCAGACATCGCGTATTGCAGCTCGCTACGCCGCCGCTATGTTTATTTCCACTCTACAAATATATATATATACCTTAATAACGTTTGCTGTCGGAGGAATAAAATTTAGTTGCGAGTGTGCGCTTGTCTGTGTCTCACGTGTCTTCTTCGGTCCTGTCTAACCTTTTGCGCCATGACTTCAAGTTCATATATATATACTGCCAGTATATTCTGGGTACTATAGAATAAAGGGGTGTGAATACCGGCGGCGCTTGCCTACGGGCGCGCGTGAACGCTCCTCGCACCGATGCCGCCGATGGCACGAAATGTGGCGCTGCCCGCGGTGTAGAGATAACTTCTACTGCGGTGTACCGCGGTGTAGCTGCGGCCGGCCCACACGGCCCCGTAGCCTCGCTACCGCCGCTGTGAGTTGGTCTCGTCGCCTGTTCTGAACTGTCCGTTGAGGGCGAGATGCAGTCAACAGCGGAAACGAAGTCTGAAAATTGGTGCTCCGTGTCTGGTTGTGACACAGGGCACAGAAAAACAGGAAAAAGCTTCTCGCTTCCGTGCCCCTGCCGGCAGCGGCATTTCGATGGAGGCGAAGTGTAGAGGCCCGTGTCAGTACACGTTAAAAAAACCCAGGTGGTCGAAATTTCTGGAGCACTCTACTACAGCGTCTCTTATAATCGTAACGTGGTTTTGGTACGTAAAACGCCAGAAATCAATCTAAGAAGCGTTTGTTAAATGGGCTCGCGGGCAATCCCAAGGGCTGACCTTGGCAGTTTGTAGTAGTGGTGGTAGTGGTTGCTCATTCGGGCAAATATACTGGAGACCGCAGTAACTGAGCTCATAGTTGACAGAAGATATGGATGTGGAGCCCGGCATGAAGGATTAAATGATAAGGACTAGGAGAGCGAGATATTAATATAAACAGAAAATGTCCGCAATTAAATGTCTCAAAGTTCGCTTATATATGCGGCCTCCTTGAGCGCGTTGTCACCCGAGAGAAGAACACTGAAACCTTATATTATAGACCAATGTTCCCGTCAGTTTTCTTTTCCTTATTTTTCTTTTTTTTTTTTGCCGTCATCTGTGAATAAATGATGTCACGGCCATTTGTTGTTATCACTGCCTGCAGTCAAAGGAAATTGCTCGTATTTCAGCTTCGAAATCACTTGCCGCGTCATGGAACGTCTGTGTGCACTGTCAAGAATTCTGCCGGAATGGCTGATGTGGGTTAATTTGAGACATTCGCGGTGTTTCTGCACGATACAAAATGAAGACAAGATGGTGTACGCTTATATATAAGCAATCTTGCTAGGTACCATGAAGTATCATATATATATATATATATATATATATATATATATATATATATATATATATATATATATATATATATATATATATATATATATATATATATATATATATATATATATATATTTATATATATAAAGTAAATAAATGAATATAATAAGAGAGAGAGAGAGAAATAAGGAAGGGAAGGCAGGGATGTTAACCAGTCATGAGTCCGGTTTGCTACCCTACACTGGGGGATGGGAAAAGGGGAATAAAAGTAAAGAGAAGGAGAGAGGGGAATGCCTACAGGGCAGTCCTATACAATATCATAGGCGCTCAGCTAGGCCAGATGCTTTTAGAAAGGCCAAAAGCGCTTTCCTTGCTTTCTGAGCCGTTGGACTGAATAAACGTTGAAATAAAAAAGGCGGCTGCCAAGAGCGTAGTTAAGGCTTTGGGAAGGGTGATCGAGCGGGAGTGTACAATAAAATTTAACATTGTAACCCCCCTTTCTTTAAAAAAGGGGCCAGCTTTTAGCAAATAACGGCGAACACTGGCGGAGACACGATCAAAGACGTCGTTGTTTGTAATACACGAGCTGCTATCGTGAGGTCATGAATCACCTACACGCCGACGCAAGCTCACGTTCTCTCGCATATAGCAAGAGGTTCACCTGCTTTCATTCGGGCATCGATCCTTAAGCGGACTGGCTTTAAACAACTGACGCATATGTGCAACAAGCTGAATCCCCAAGAAGCTATTAAGATGCTTTGAGAGGCTGTCACGTACGGTGTAGAAAGTCTTAGTGAGAGGCTTCATCTAGTGCATATATGCTGTTTTCCTCAGTATTTGCACGCACCACATATCGCTCTTATTCTGTCTAATGCGGATGCTTTAATGGGCATCACCGAAGATTGACCTGCGCGGTCAGATTGAGCTGTACGTTACTCTATAAGGAAAAAGAACAAACACAAGAAAAAAAAAACACATATTTACGGTTCTAAACTGCAAGTCTCTCTTAGGGGGCGAGGAGCGCTTCTATAAGGAAAAAGAAGAACAAACACAAGAAAAAAAAACACATATTTACGGTTCTAAACTGCAAGTCTCTCTTAGGGGGCGAGGAGCGCTTCTATAAGGAAAAAGAAGAACAAACACAAGAAAAAAAAACACATATTTACGGTTCTAAACTGCAAGTCTCTCTTAGGGGGCGAGGAGCGCTTCTATAAGGAAAAAGAAGAACAAACACAAGAAAAAAGAAACCACATATTTACGGTTCTAAACTGCAAGTCTCTCTTAGGGGGCGAGGAGCGCTTCGCAGTACGTCGTCTGCTCCATTCCCCACGCCTGTGCATAGAGCGCCCCTTGCGGTATCACGTTTGCGCCGCCGATGCTCACACCTCCCCATCCCAGCTACTGTATCCCAGCTACCGTAACAGCGGTTTGTTTCCCTGCTCTAACATCCCTCGGTCGATGTCCCGTGTGTGTCATTTGACAGCCTATGCGCACGCATGTTATGTGGGCGGTTCAGTTTGATTGTCGTTTGTGCAAGTTTCACGTTAAGTTGCGGATACGCGAAGTCGGAAAGTAGTGTCCGCGCTGAAGCGGAGCGGTGTTTTGAACTTTGTTTCGCTTGTGCTCGTCTGTGCGAGGTGCAACACCTGTCAGCTGCCTATGAGGGTGAGCTCACTCATGAGTCACATCGTACTTACCTTTTACCTTACGTCACGTTGCATTTGTGGAGATGGCGAGTCTCGTAGACGATTATTGGAGAGTGACACATTGCGTAAACTTAACATAATTCAAATGAGCGCGGTCCTCCTCTCCATAACCTGTGGTCACTCTCTCCATGCAGTTAGGTAGAGTGATATGCTACGTAAATTGGTTGTAGATGTGCACGTAATGCATCGGGTTTGTTGGTGTGTGCTCATCTGTTGACCGCCAACGGCTGTAGCTGCGCTTGTCGGCACAACTCCGGTTGTGGAAATGTGCTCGTCTAGCCTTCCACCCTCCGCTCACGAAAATTAATTGCTGCTGGCCAAACGAAGGCCACTGGCGAGCTGGGTGGAGGCATTCTCGAAGCCTTGCTCGGTTTCGCTCTCTTCCTGCGGCGCCGGTCAGCGTTTTTATCGGCGGATGCCGAGAGCGGAAACGCGCGTCCGTAGCTCATATCCTCTTGTTGTCGCCTCGATGAGTAAGAGGGACGGGACCGCGGGAGGTCGAGCCGCGCAAAAAATGCTCTTGCGGCCCCGTGGCGCGTTCTGATGTTGAGCATCCTGCAAGCGAAAAAAGAGAGAGTCGATAATTCGGATTTTTCATCTACTTGAAAACTGTACGCTGTCACACTATCCTGGTTGAACTCGCAGCCTGACGCAGTTGCAGCGAAATCTTTCATATATTTTCTTTTTTCTGGTAACACTTGTTTACGGTAATAGTCACAGTACACAGCGACGGACGTTAGCTCTTCGGGCGTTTCCTTTCGCTTCGGAGAGGAGACACAGAAAGGGGAAGTTTGTATCGTGCGGCACATGTTCGCGCAGACTTTAGGTGGCCCTCAATTGGACACAATTAGGACTCTTCGTGCGGGAGAAGCCGCCCTCCGTTCAGCCACTTCGTCTCTCAAGAGGAAGCTGTTGTGCCCAGACTTAAGCTCGCGTTGTGCTTGTTTGTGAACTGGAAAGTGCTGTACCAGCTCGTGCGCGTGACAGCGTGTAATGTAATAAGCTCCATATTAAGAAAATATCACTTGCTGTCGTTCTTAAGAGTACTGACACCATTCTTCGGCGGCGCACAATATACATCTTTCGTTTTCTAGCCATGCATTGTTAACGCCCTCCGCACACGGAAACCAGGAAACTCGTACAAAATATTTTAGTTTGGTTTTAAAGTTTCCGTCGCCCAGCACTGCAAGCCAGCCCCCAGCGCAATGGACACTACGATGACGTATGAACACAGTGTCTTAAAGATATCCGAAATCACTGTCAGAGTCGCTGGACGACCGTGAAATTGTCGTTGTTTGCGTTCCCCATGTGTGTTGACCACAGACAACAGAGTTGCAGCGACATTATCACGAAATGCTGTCGCTATGTGACTTAGACTTAAGTCCGACTGTGTTGACACGTCACTAGGAAACCGCCTCCTCGAAATCGGAACCGAAAGTTGCCTTTTAAGGAAGCCGTATTAAAAATATATTCATTGTGTTGCAAGGCACCATGACAATCTTTTTTGGGTTCTCCATGCCAGTGCCTTTATTTACAGCAACAATATGAGAATGTCGAAAATTCGTGTCAATACTCCTTTAACCTAACATATGCTCTTGAGATGAAAGGCACAAAGCCAATAACTTGTAAATTGCTTTTTAGCAGTCCACTGCGAACATACTACCAAGTGGAAAATAAGTAGGGCATTTGAATCTGATGACTGGTCAGGGGCTTCGAATTATAGTCAAATTTCATTAACACATATCATCTGCCAACATTTGGAGATATAATTCATCCATGAGTCTCCTCACATGTCGACAATACTTACAGTTCCTTTTTAGTAACCATCGTGGATTTTGGTCAAATAATTTATGGGAAATGCACCTAAACATACTCTTTTCCAGAATGCATAGTAATGGGTACACTCTGTACACTAAGGCAAAATTGAACATACCACAGTCTGTGCACTGGTGTTCCTAACCTTCATGAATGATATTCCATCCATGCAACAGCAGTCATCAATTCTTAAATGCGAAGCATTTCTTGGTGAACTTGAGCAACTGTGGCCATATCTGTCCGTCCGTGTGCTGTGCACTGACATGAGTGCCTGTGTTACGTTGTACCACATGAGCTACGATTTGATCGTCATGGTGCTGTCGACGTTCCTGGTCAGCCAGCTTAAAGTATACACCCATTTTTATAAAGCTACACGTAAGACTTAGCTTAATGTCAAACAATTCATCGTAGGTTATTTGATCGCTGACTGCTTTGCATTACACCGATTCCTGAAACACGTGGGATCTGCAGGATTTCCTCACAGACTTCCGCATCCTTTACTGATGCATTTCCTCTCGTAATGATCAAGCAATGCTTTGGAAGGTGCTATAAAGCTATATCAGATGGCTTGTACAGCTCAATGTTCCCAAGTCCAAGTTCATGCTAGCCTAACCTTATCTTTGAAAGGGACATGGTATCATTGCATGTAAATGCTCATCTATGCAGGGTGCCTAATGTGCTGTTTCGTAGGCTTTTTTAATTTCTTGTCATGGTGAAACCAAAGCAACATTGTTTTGCCTGAATTACCTGAGATACAATGACTGTGTGATTGCACTTCACCAATAGTGTAGGCAAGGGTTGTTCTGTGTTTAATTTGATGTTTCAGGATGAACAAGGAGGCAAAGCCTTGGCTGCTCCAAGGTCCAATGTCCAGACCCTACGTGAGCTGTTCAACGACAAGGATGCCAGGTGCATGCCCCATGTTGCCTCGGTCAAGAAGCGAGAAGGCCCAACTGAGGTGCGGATACCTCGTCCCAGTCTCGCACCAAAACCACCCAGCAACCGCAAGTTGTCTGTTGGCTCTGCAAAGGAGGCATCCACCGAAAACTCCAGCCCTGCTGGCCAGAGCAGTGTGCCTGAAAGCTTGCATTGGGCAGGTGGAGCCTCTTTTGAGCACAGCAGAGTGCAGCAAGTAGAGCCATCGGGGACTGCAGAAGTCTCCTCCATCCCTTGTGAGGACTTGTCGGTTGTCGGGGGCAAAAGCCCTGACTCTGGTAGCTTGTCCGGTGAGGCTTTGTCTGAAGAGGACTATGTGACACCCATTTCCTTGTCACCAAAGCCGCCGGACACTCCGCAGAAGAGAATTGTTGCAACATCACCACTGAGGAGCGAGGAAGTGCTACCATGCTTGCCAAAACTTGCAGCAAGCTTAGCACACAAGGCCAAGCCCAAGTTGCCCGAGCCCCCGCTGTACGTGCCGCCGCAGCTGGTACACCACCCAGTGGTACCTGGCTGGCAGCGGCGAGAGCTTCCTGTGGCTGATACCACCTGTCCTCCAAAGCCAGCGAGGCCCTTTGGAATGCGCCTGCTGGTTCACTCTAGTCTACAGAATGTTACACATAGTGCCACCCAGCCAGATGGGCCTTCACGTGAGTGTCAGTGGTAGCCATTCTGTATGGGATGCATCTAATCTCCATATCTTTATCATCCTGTATGCTTCCGAGCTTAGTGTATGACAGGTACGGTATCACCATTTTCCTGCTGTAGTAATTATGTAACATAAAAGCTTGAAGAAATTGACAAAGAAAACGCAACTGTAACAAAACTTATTTACAGAGTTTGAGGTGCAGCATAGTTAACTGCCTGCTGTTGCAAGCTCACTTCTAGGACTTGAACAAAAGATTTCACTGAAGAGCTCAAACGTGGTGCCTGTATGCTGAAGTTTATTTTCAAGAACTTCAGTACTCTATAAGGATCTGGCTTGAGTTCCCCTCTAAGCGCCCATCATAGAATAAAAAAAAAAGGCATAGGTCCTCTTTGTTGCAGGGCACTTCCATATTTTTGGAATCTTTGAAAACTGGGACATGCAAACAGTTATTTTTGAGACCGAGTTGAATATGAATTGGTTGGCAGCAGAACCAAATTGAACCTTAAAGCTGTTTGAATAATTCTCAAATATTGAACAGGCTTCTTAGAGATAATGAAAATCAGTATTCACTCACCCCACACTGGTAACCTGAGGTTTTTAGGGCACAAATGCAGTATCTGGAGGAAATAAGCAGGCCTTCCACAGAACTGAGCAGAATATGTGAAATATCTTCAGGTAGCTGGTGGAGTCACGCTCATCTCACAAGCTAGCCTGCTGCACTCTCACATTTTATGCCTATAATAAGCCAGCAGGGACAAAATTTATCTTACCTTAGCGCCAACTTCGTGTTTATATGGTGCACTTAACGTTTTTACATATTTGTACACTACTGTTTGAACAATATTTGGGTTTATGAATAGTACTAACTGCTGTTCAATTTGAAGATCATATAGAATAGGACACTATTCAATTAGATAGTCAAGATGTTCTGTTGTTCGAGCACACCTAGTGAAAACCCCCGAAATTCAAAATATGTTTTCAAGGTACTTGAAACAGCTTGAATTGTTCTCTTTCCCCAAAACACCCTGGATCTTTTGAACAGTGTAGTCTACAGTCAACTACGTTAGCAGCTTTTCTCAGTAGATTAGCATTGATCGGCTGAACTGCTCATTTTCATTACAATATTTTAGCACTAGTACACATGTGTTCTGCTTTGCGCAATTTGCACAGACGTAGGAAACACTGTACTGTGGACAGAGTGTGAGAGAGACATAATGATGCTTTGGTGCTGGCTCCTCTTCAGTTGCTTTGTTCACAGCCTTGATTTGCTTAACTGTACACATGTTGGTCAGTGTTGTCTCACTTCTCTTGCACGGCTTATTTCCTGATGATTTCACTTTTGTCTCCTGAATTTATGTGCACCTCTGTCTTTCCCCGTTTAGTAAGCAACGCACAAAGTGATTTGTGAAATCAAGCGTGAAAAAGACTACAGCAGGGAGAAACGAATAAGTAAGGACAGCATTTCGTTAATTTCTCAGGTTTATTGAAAAACAGAGAAAGATATACAGACACTGTAAAGGAATATACATGTGGCAAGCCATCTATGATGTGGCATCGTCGAGGTAATCAGCTTTCCAATTTGATACCACTACAGAGGCCTCAATTCATCATGCACACCCAGCTTTCCTTGTTAGCACACAGTGAAGTGTATGGAAGCCACTTGTACTGCAGTTTGAGCAGGACAGGCAGTTGGGCTAGTGGGTCATGCATTACAAATGAAGTTGATTTGGTGCATGTAAGATGGAGACAAAAACACAATGTGGACAGAGCATGGCCAAAAGGCAGACTTAGATGCAAATTGCCTACTTTGTTTTGTTTTTTCTTGTCCGTTTTATTTGCACTGAATCAATTTTGTCCATAGTGGAGAGGTTGGCAGGCAATGGTGATTCTGCCCTCTCATTAATGGCAATTGCAGAAGCACCAAGGGAATATTTATGAATTACAGAAGCTTGATATATAGGATGTAGGTAATGTAATATTTTAAGCCTCAGACTGGCAGTTTGTGGTAGTTACAACTTATGTGACTTGGGAAATGCATTTTGAAGTGCAGACAACCCTGCCGACTGCAGTTACTGTTGTCTGTCTGCGAGTCTGAACCAGACAGTAGGCAATCTAATATGGCTGTTCGCATTCAGTAGAATTTTTATGATAGGTAGGAGCTTGACTAAAACGTCCTAGGCAATTTTATTATGGTCATCAATGTTTCTCTTACCAATTTTTTCTAAACTTCACATTGAAGTTTTTCTGTTTGTTGTAGGTGAACAAGAGATTCCTCTGTGACAGTAATGTTGTACAACTCTGCAGTATTTTGTGAACTCTTTGTAATGTTTATCTTAAAAACCTACTTGCAATGTTTTGGAAACGTTTACATCAAATTTTTTACACTATGTTATTGGTTCTGTGTCCTTGAAAAGCCTTTGACAAGTCCTTGAAACTTCTTGAATACGCTCAAATTTTTGCCTTTGAGATCTGTAAAAACTCTTGTGATTTTAATTTGCACCGTTTATTGCAGTGCCCAACCGAAGCACTCCTCCTGTTCCCCCATCACGAGCTCCACCACCGCGGCCTTCAGTGCCAAAACCACCACGGTTGTTGCCATCATTGCCGACCGCATCAGCAGATGATGCATGCTTGGAGCCCCGGCAGCCAACATCTCCCATGTGAGTGCAGCAACTTAACATTGTGTAGAGCCCCCTTGAGCATGTGTAGCATTATATGGAGGATAACATGCGATAATGACGCGAGTAATGTTTGGTGCAAGGTGGATTTTGGGCTTCTTTCCTTGAATTTTTATTGTACTGGCACGTATTGTGCAGGCACGAAACTGCTAGCAAAGAACACAGACAGTGAGGAGCACAAACTTCTGTTAATTTCGAATATATAGGCATACACAACAGCTGCAGTGCTTTTGTGCACAACAGACAGAGCCAGACAACTGACAAGACTAATGCTATGGTGCTGTCATGACCAAGAAAACGACATGCGCCACCTGTGTGCATGAAATATAAGATAATCTCTTAAGTGCTATCACAAAGACAAGCTTTTTCTACTGGTAGCGATATCAAACACTGATATTCCAGTCAACAAACTGCTAATGTAAGCCTTTCTGACAGGACTTGAACCAGTATGGTGGACTAAAAATTCTAAAACAACCACCTTTTTAAGCAACGAAAGACATGAGGAAAGGAGCAATCTTTGTATTGAAAATATAACGCAACAACAAAGGTAAGGAACTTGCACTGAGTCTGAACACGATATTCAGTCATTGCAACTAAGAAGAAAAGTTCACAGGCTTGAATTTCTTTTCCTACTAAGTAACAATAAGCCCTCTCTTCCTCCTGATCCTTATATAAAACCTCCTACTGCCCGCTGAACAAGAAATTGCCATGCTGCCTCATTAACACTTTATAATGCTACAGCCAATGTCCTTATCTATTCTTTCTTTCCTCGCATAATGACAAATGGAACAGCCACCTTTGTGTACTCTTTTCCTTGGACAATAAATGAATGGAATATGTTACCATTAGAAACATCTTTTGCTAAGGGTAACCTTGACATTGAGAGCTATGTCCCTCTCTGTAGATTCAGTGGCGATATTTCATACCGTCAATTTGTTTGTGTGTTTATACAGTTAAACCTGGATATAACGAAATTGACAAATTCCCAGAAAACTTCGTTATAAAGAGGATTTCATTATATGCAGGTTCGGCACAAAAATTCGAAAAAGAAAAGCTTAAGTAAGCAGAAAGGTAACATCGACTGCAGAGCTCACTGAAAACATTTATTTTGGGTGCGAAAACATTTACAGTTGAGACCACTTATGTGACAGCTTATAGTGAAGGACCAGCTATAATGCGGTTTTTTTTAACCCCCTTTTGCCCTCCCATGGAACTTAATGTATGCACATCCCGCTTATTGCGCAGACCCCCCCCCCCGGTTATAATGTGGCTGCCAGGAAATCCCGCAGACAAACGAGGTAGGGAGCAGGCTTCAGAAAGGAAGTGCGCTGCTCGAAAAGAGCGCAGCGTCGCCGTGGAGGAGGAAGGAGCGCGGAACGAATGAACAGTGAGCGGAGAGAAGAAAAAAAAAGGCCGGGGCAGCTGCGCGTCGCGCGCGCTCCCTCTGAGGATAGGATTTCCAAAGCGATGGAGAATGCTGCTGCGGCCGTTTGTCAGCTGCGAACGCTCTGCACGGAACGCGCGCCCATGACCTCCAATTTACCACTGTTTGTCTCCGGTTCTTTTTTTAATCATTTCGCGAGCGCCGCCCTTGAATCACCCCGTGGGCGCGATTTCCTGTGCACTCCATCCCTGTGTTGTCAAGGGCAAGCTTCCCATGAAGCGCACCGCCCGCGACCACGCGAGCTAGGCCTAACAATTGCTGTCACGGAGTGTCAGGTTACAGTGCCTTGAAAAAAAAATATAGTGTCCGGAGCGCGCGCATTCCGTACGAGAGAGGGTGGCCCCGCAAGTGATGACTGCACGCAAATGCCGCAAGCGGCGCTGCGTGTCGAGTGGGTGCATGAACGCGCGAAGCTCCTCCACATGGACCGACGCTGTGTTATGCTCTGCAGTCGACGATGGCGAGACGTGGGTTGACTCTCATTGCGTCCCGCATGGAGGTGCATCGGAAGGACTCCAGCGTTCCAATTCAGAGCAAAAAACACGCAACGTGAAAGTGCTCGAGTTCTTATATGACAAAGCATCTTGTAAAGAACTCTCCGAAAATACGGAAAAGTTTTATGACTTTTTAAGGTTCAGATTATTTGTTGAGGGCCTAAACAAGAAAAGAGAAGGTCAAAGGTACCGGAAAAAACTCCTTAAGTTACGCCGCTGCCACTAATGCGAAGTGCTTATTTTCTAGGGCCTGGTTTGTTCTGTTGTGTTGTCTGTAAATAAAGTACTTCACGTTTGCAGTGAGTGCTACTCTCTGGAATAGTTATATTTTATCATTTTTATTGCTTCCAGATATCCTTACATCTAATTCAAACACTTACCGGTGGCCAAACTCATTGGGCAGAGAATTTATAAAATGTTGTAAAATACAGCTTTGACAGAAGCAGCTTGTTTAGTCAGGATGCAAATTGACAAATAGGTTAAGTTGTCTTGTTTTAGGCATACTAGCATTTTAATGATGCGCGGAACAGTGTTTTATTTCTTAATATCACACTGAGCTGTCTGGTAAGTGGGTCAGTGGAATTGTGATGAAGCTCTTGGATTGGTTGAGATATAATAAATTATGCACTATTGTTGTAGTGCGACTTAGAACCTTAATAAGAAAATCTGTACTTTTTTATGGTGTAATGGGTGAAATTCTCACTAGGTTGTTAATTATTGGTCTTCAACAAGGACAGCCCCTTTAGATAAATTTTCAAATATCAATCTTTATCTAAAACAGATCGAGAGTATCGCTTTGAATTGCACAGTATTTTCCCCCAATTTTAACGTCTGATTCCCAGCGCAACAAGGTACTACCTCAGTCTCAGACGCTGCGTCAGTGTCAGGTTATTGATTGGCATTGTTGTCATTCTTTGGTTTTTACTCGAATCCTGGTGGAATTCCGGCCATGAGGTAAGGGTTTTTGGGCCTTCTATGATAATTCTTGCTCTCAAGAACAAAGTACATTATTGAAGTAAGTTTGGTCGGTACTGTCAAGGGTTTTCTTTACTTTTTTCGGGTGGTGGCAGATGGCGAGGTTTATCACGAAATGGTCTTCATGTGGTATTAGAGATGGGCAAAGCGGCCCACTTGAGTGATCGGCTCAGAACGGCTCAGATCACTGTTCATTTCAACAGCTCACCGGCTCACCGGGTCCGAGGGAAAACGCTCTGGCGCGAGGGAAGAACGGGACCGGCCGGAGTGGTGGGCGGCCGTTCGGCGGCTGCCTTGCATTAGCGTCCGTGGTTTGCCCATGTCACTGGGGGCCCTGTTAACATCCCTGCTTAAGGCAAGCGAAGCACACATAACTTCCGCGTATAAGACTTCCGCACAATTCAACTCTGCGAGGGACCTTATATTGCAGTGATCGTTCTACACGTAAGTATTAAGTATAACATGCGCTAACCATTAAAAAACTAACTGCAGGGTATGCGAGAGTTTTTCTCTATTTTTGTTTCCAGTTCATGCAGTTTTGTTAGGAGAGACACATTTTCATTCGCTGAGGGGTGACGTGGGTAGCAGAAATTATGAGGCGCTTAGCAGATACTAACATGCATAATAATCTTATCTCACAACAATACCCCAAAACTTGATTCGACCAACATGTCTTCCGAAAATCATATAACCAAGAAAGTTGAAACGCTGCGTGCGTTTGTATGAGTGTCTGTTTCCTGTCTGGACTCTGTATCCAGTTCGTGCTTTCTTATTCTTCCTAGAAAGTATGCCTGCCTCGGCTTCATGGAATGGCATACAATCAGCTATATCGGCGCGGTACCGGCTTGTCTACAATTCACCACGTATCCGGTCGCCATGCATTTTCCATTGGCACATTTCGCTAGACAGAACGTGACATGTTCTCGCTGAGAACTCGGTTTGTGCACTGGACTGGAGCGCCCCGCCCATTATTAGATATTGCTACCCTTGACTCTTGACCATCGTGAATGCGAAGAGGGCAAACAGAAGCCCCTGTTCCTGCGCGTCAAGTGTTGGCTAAGTCCGTAGTAGCCACGTGAAAGCGTGGCATCGTCTGCTAATCCTCCTCATGGAGGATTAGCAGATTGTCACTAAGTTTATTTGCTGTACGGCGCCAGCGTGTACGGACATTGTGAATATATGCACCATCATGTCGAAAAATAAGAAAATTTGTAAGCTACCCCTGTTGTCGTCCTTTATTCATCTTGGTTCTGTCAGAATATTGCGCTGCCTTTCCCTTTTTGTAACAGCAAACTCCTTTTCTTTCTCTGAAACACGTTCACTTTTCGACAAATCACATTACTGCTAAAAAAAGAGAGATTCCTGAGGTAAAAAAAAAATTACGCGGCACCGTTCCAAATTGGCCCGGGTTTTCTTTTTCAAAGGAAAAAAAGAAGCACCTCCTTTCTGTTCTGCTGCACGGCAGTGCAAAGAAAGGGTCGTTACTTGGAAAGTGCGCTTTTGTGGCGCCGCACATATTTACAACAGTTCCATAAGTAATTACAGCCGCACCAAGGGAGCGTTAAACAGATACAATGAAGAATTCCCCACGCTGTGTGCGAGACAACCCCCTTCACGTTTGAAAAGTACATGCGAGACCTGCTTTGAAATATCCGGAAAGCAGCACTTGCCGTGCTTCACTGTCCCGTGTCGGGACCTGTCTTAAATCAAGCACTTAATTTTAACGTGTGTCACTGTGAATGGACGCATTTCTGGAAGACGTTCATTTACCTAAAATATCTTAGAGTGCCCGTCAGTCTGGGTGCCATCATGATGTGCCGTAAATTTGAAGAGATGTTTAGCTTCCATCACCCATTGACAGAAACAAAGACGTCGAAAAATATCTGTGCAGCCCATATAAACAGATCAAAACGAAGTGCGATCATGCCATGATTTTTTTTCCAACATGCGCCACGACAAAATAATATGAAGTCTTGACACAACACGGCATGTTATTCGTTTTATTGATGTGCTAAAATACATGCTCAGGAAGTTCAGAGGACTGGATGATATGGGTGACATATTTATAACTATACTAATGAGCACTAATGAGGACGTAAGCTACGTTGACCTGTTGTCTTTAATGACACCAAATACCCTTCGAAGTGTTGCACGAGCTCACGATGAACTGCCTCACGCAGCGCACACAGCGAGCGAGATGCGAGTAGCGCGAGTCAGCCCGCGACGGCCAACACTCGTCGCCGCCGTCTAAACGAAAAGCGACCCGGTACTTCAGCACGGCTCACCGCGGCACGGTTCACTGAGCGAGAGCGAACCACCTCCCGCCCTCGGTTCACTGAGCGAGAGAGAACCGCCGTCCGTCCACTCTCCCAAAGAACCGCCACTCATTTTTACTGAGCCGGCTCACCTCTGCTCTGTGAGCGAGACGGAACGCACGGGTCACTGAGCGAGAGCGAACCGCCTCCCGCCATCGGTTCACTGAGCGAGAGAGAACCGCCGTCCGCTCTCCCAAAGATCCGCCGCTCAGTTTTACTGACCCACGGATCACTCGCTCTTTGGAAAGAGCGGCTCAAAAGATCCGGATCACTCCTGAGCGACCCATCTCTATATGGTATTGCAAGAAACACGCAACATGAAAGTACTCAAGTTCTTATATGACAACGCGCCTTGTAAAGAACTCTCCGAAAATACGGAAAAAGTAAGAGTTGGCCTCGCGCGACTCGGCTTACTGAAAGCTTCGCAGTGCTTGCGGAGCGCGCGGATGGAACGCAAGTGCACCCACCCGCACAGCAGCGCACCAAGCGGTCGCCGCCGCCAGTCATCAGTGGCGGGGCCATCTCCTAGCCCGCGCACAGCACACTAGCCAGTATATTTCTCGGCACTGTAGTCAGGTTAGCGAAGTGGCAGTGACCAAAGAGCGGTGCTGCCAGCATGCTGAAAAAAAAAATTAAAAAAGAACTCGTTTTTTTTCCTTTCTCTCTCAAGCCGGCGCGGCTCGGCAACGTCAACTTGAAAAGGAGGGTGCCGGCTTGGCGCGCTAGGCCAGCTGCAGCAAGCGGCTGGGTCAGTTTGAAGTCAGGGGGAAAGGACACATCCGTGGCGGCAAGATCGCAGAGTCGAGGGATGGAGGCCCGCCTCGCACACGCTCGCACGCATGCACACGTGCGCTCACTTCGCAGTCGCCGTGCCAAGCGCGACGCCGTTGCTTCGCATTCCGTCGCGGCGGAGAAGGTGCTTCCGGTTGTTTCTCGCGCAAAAGTGACAAAATTTGGGGCAAAATCTCTAGGTCGGCGGCGGAGAAAATTCGTTATTTCGAGGGGGTCTCCCGCTGGCACTTCGTTTCATAGAGGTCTCAAATACATGTGCTTCTATGGAGTAATGGTGGGGAATAGAAAAACTTCGTTATATTGACTTAATGAGCAAACAGACAATGAAGCCTAGGAAAACATAGGGGAAGTTACTTGTGGTATTGTAATTGTGGAAAAAGTAGAAAGGAATTAAAGTGGACGAAAAGACAAACCTGCCCTCAGTGGGACCCGAACCCACGACCTTCGGATGTCGCGTCCGATGCTCTACCAACTGAGCTACAAGGGCGGTCGTCCCCCCGTCCACTTTATTGTGTATTTATGTAGGTATTATCCTGGGAGTGTTAGGCAGCGCCACTCGAGACCAAGGCGGCGTGGCCTCGAGTGGCGCTGCCTAACACTCCCAGGATAATACCTACATAAATACACAATAAAGTGGACGGGGGGACGACCGCCCTTGTAGCTCAGTTGGTAGAGCATCGGACGCGACATCCGAAGGTCGTGGGTTCGGGTCCCACCGAGGGCAGGTTTGTCTTTTCGTCCACTTTAATTCCTTTCTACTTTTTCCACAATTACAATACCACAAGTAACTTACCCTATGTTTTCCTAGGCTTCATTGTCTGTTTGCTAATTAAGTTGTTTCTAACAAATAAAGAACGAGCCCTTGACCCCTTCCCTTTCGTTATTCGTTATATTGAGTAATTCGTTATATGGAGGTTCGTTATAAGCAGGTTTAACTGTACTGTGTTCTACCATTTCACCATGTCTTTTTATTTGCTTTGTGTATATTGAATTTCTTTTATCAGTGTTTTTGTTATGCCCCTTGCTTGGTCTTTCGACTGCAGTATCTTGTAAATAAGTAAATAAATAAATAAATAAATAAAATACCTTTTAGCAATCTTGTCAGAACTGACTCAATCGATCTGTTACTACCTAAATTCAATGTTGTTTGTTATGAAGTAGTGTTTAAAGTTGTATTAATATGCATTATTTATTGGCTTACCAATTGTAAGTTGTTTTTATTATCGTACACCTTTAGTTTTCTCTAGTATATTCTTGACTGCTTAGGAATAGCACTTACTAAACAGTGTTTCAGTTTGTATTTTTGTCACATTTATTACATTCTGTTATTGCTTTGCTCGCAGCAAATTCTTACCCACTACTAAATTTTCCAGGAATTTATAACTTTTTTGTTATTCTAGTGTATCTATTGTATTTACCTTTCCCCTCCTGACTGGGTATCCTAAGGCCTGCAGTATTCCTAATAATGTAAACAAACAGTGACCAAGAACAATTACCTGCCAAGATGAACCATCGAACAAGGATGACATCAAAGAAAGAAAGACCTGAAAAGTTAAACATGGCCATCAAGGAACTCAACTTCCCTGGGTGAAAGTGAAGTGCACGATGTTCGGACAACCTTGTCATTCTTTATGAAAAATGCTTATATTATTGACCTTGCTGCCTTTCTGTAGACTTATAAGCTATTACCGTATGCCCATCCAACAGCAGTGTGCAATGTGTGGGCCTTGTTTTTCGATAATGTCATGGACAAGTTGCACATGTACTTGCAAACTTTGCGTGTATTTGAGGCTCACTTTAGCATAGAACACAGAAAGAGAATTTTCTAGACACTTTTGAGTTTTCAGTCACATTTACATACTAATTGGTTCCTCGAAGAAAGGACCACATTGAGGCTTGTAAAACAAAAAGTGGGGTTTGTTGTCTGTGCTCCTTTACTAGGCATTCCTGGTACGAACACCCGCTAGTGAGTCCTGTATTTCTGTTAATACGTGTCCTAAAAGGCAGTAATGCTTAACTTTGTATATGCAGCCCTGAATACACGGAGGACGAAGAGTTGGGCAGGACAGCAGCCGATGAGGAGCTGTATGCAGACACAGAAATGGATGAGGCACCACCCTCACTGCCACCAGCACGCACTGTGCCACCTCGACAACCTGATGATGAGCTATACCAAGATGTAAGAACATTTTGATGGTTCTTCCAGACTTTAATTGGAAACCTAAAATGCTGCTGGCACCCAAAGGCACGGAAAAAAGTGTGTCACGTGCCAATTGTCATGTATGCTTTGGCAAAATCAGGCATGGCTCTGCTCTTGTGAACAGCAGTGACCACCAGAGCTGTGTGTGCTTAGCAAAGCATTGCAAAGTTAAGCAAAGGAGA
The DNA here is from genome assembly GCA_013339685.2 of Hyalomma asiaticum. NCBI lineage: Eukaryota > Metazoa > Arthropoda > Arachnida > Ixodida > Ixodidae > Hyalomma > Hyalomma asiaticum. Next base: position 4,630,847 of record CM023491.1, read on the forward strand.
AGGAAGACCACACCCAAGTTATCTTGCAATATATAAGCCCTCTCTCTGTTTCCCTTTTTATCATCCATAGAGTGTTGCCGATGCACGGTGCATTGCAGTGTATCGTGTCTCGGAGTCATATTCACATTCTGTCTTCTTCTTTCTATCTGCATGGTCGCTCTCACTCATGATCTTGATTTCACGTAGCAGTGGGCTTAGGTCAGTGATGTGCATAGTGGATCAAGGACAAGTGCAGGTCCACTTTTCTTTCTTTCTGGTCAAGGGCAAGTGCAGGTCCACTTTTTCCGTTACGGAATGGTCATTATAGTGAGGTTGTAACACCTCTGCAGTAAAAGTACGATTATGTACTGTCTGTCAAACTGTTTGTACTTATTATGCACAGCATGACTGGATCTACCGTAGGGTTATGTATGAATGCAAAAGCAAAGTTCTTTTTGTTTTAAACCATTGTAAAGGTGGAGAACCAATGCTGCTTGCTCACCTGAAAACAGAATTGTTAGTTGCACTACACAAGCCCTGCAACACACCTCCAATAGTTTAACATAATTTTTGGTGTCTTGACAATGTTGAGCAAGGATGAAACACCAACTTACACTAGTTATAGTGCACATTTTGTTTTGCTACCCGTTTGTGCACACAAGGCAGTTTGTGGCCTTCAAGGGATTCATGCAATGCTTTCTCTGTAAGCCTTGTGCGGCTGAAACATTCCCCATAAAACCTGCCATTTTGGCTGTGCCACTCTGTTACTAAACATGAGGTTCTTCGAAATTCCACAGAGCTGATTCACCATATTCTTTTTCCACTGTCTGTGGCTGCATTTCAATGTCAGAAGTATTCTGCAAGCTTTTGTCACACATAGCCCCAAACCCTGTGTTTCATAGAATGACAGAAAATGAGCTAGTTAGTGGGGGTGCATTATGATGGGATGTAAGATGTGCAAACATGAGCACCAGAGAAGAGAGGCAGACATCACTGTGCTAGTCGATGTTTGAGGCATCTGCTTCTCTTTTCATGGGTCTGTTTTTGTACATCTTGCCTTCTTCCATGATGTTTCATTGCTAACTCATTCCATCAGTCATTGGCCACCACGTCTTAATTCCAGCAGACCAGCGTGCTAAGGGACATTCACTGCACCTGTAAGCCCCAATTGTTGGGGATTATCTCATCACGGTCACGTTTTCTCCTACAAATGCTTTTCCTAAGCTTTATGAAACTGAAGAGGCATAGCCCCGCCATGGTGGTCTAGTGGCTATGGTACTCGGCTGCTGATCCGATGGTAACAGGATCGAATCTCGGCTTCGGCGGCTGCATTTCGATGGAGGCGAAACGTTGAGGCCCGTGTGCTGTGCGATGTCAGTGCACGTTAAAGAACCCCAGGTGGTCAAAATTTCCGGAGCCCTCCACTACGGCGTCTCTCATAATCGGAGCTGGTTTTGGGACGTTAAACCCCACATAACAACAAACTGAAGAAGCATATAGATGGTATCACCAGTGCACTGGATGTAATAACTAGGCTAATTATTATTTGAAAAGGTAAGTAATGACCAGTTCACTTTTTTCGCGATTTTTCAGTGCCAAAGACCCATGTCCCCCCTTAAGTTAGAGCCTAGGGCACTGTTACAACATACGATGAACCGAGTCTCACTATTCGACCACCAAGTGGTTACGGCCCAGACTAAAGTTGCATCATACGAAGTCTTGCTGATCTATCATCTCAGTGATTACAGCCTAGACTGAAAGATTGCGGTAAACAAAAAAAAGGGGAAGTGACCACTGCTGGTCCGCCTCAGCATTCTCTTAGCCAATCTGTTTACCAGTTAACATAAGCCACTCCTTACTGGGCTGCACCTGATCTCAATAGCAGTGTTTCTACACTTTCGACAGGCATTTTGGCACTCTTTCTCAATATGACTCTCTCTCTCCTCTCCTACGCTCTTAGTGGTTCCTCACTGCTCGGATGCTTTCAAAGCTGTTTACACATTCTTGCACCGTGTGTCCGCTGGCCCCCCTCTCACCGACCACCCAAAGTGACAACAGTTCGCATATCTCAGTGTTGTTGTTCTGGTGCCTTCAAAGCGTAATCACCCCACTCACTGAGTCAGAAGCGGTGCCGGTCGTTGAAGTAATTGTGAACAGACCACGCACCCGGCAAGCCAGAAGCAGTGCCGGTTGTTAACGTAATTGTGAACAGACCACCACTGTCCCCTTGAATGGTTACGGGAAGCAAGAGCTGATTGTCTGTCATTGTGTCATCGATTGTCTGCTGCACCACGACCATCAACATGAGGAATACATTTGAGCGCAAAAAAGGACGACACACAGGAAAAGAGGACGACTACACGAGCGCTCACTACCAACTGGTTTTATTCAGACAAAAACATGAGAATATAAAGCTCGGTACACCACAGGCGCGCCTGCGCACAAATCAAGTGGCACTCAATCAACAAAAGCTCACTCTCCCGCAAGCATACCGACGTCTGGCTAACACAATCTGTGCCTTTCTTCTTTATGTAAAAAGCCTCCAAAAGCTCGCGTGCCACGGTATCTCTGCTACGGCCCAGTACCTTCAGTTCAGAGAACATAGGCACACATTCGCACTCCGCACAGTGCGCCGCAAGATGTGCGCGCCGATCATTTGTGAGCGACAGCTCATGCTCACGTGCCCGGTCGTTGACACACCAGCTTGTTTGTCCATATAGGACTTCACGCAGCTTAGTGGCAACTCATAGACGACTGCCTCCGCACAATCTCTGTAGGGACAGCTGTGCTTTTTCCCACAAGACGCTTTCTTTTTTACCTCGCCAGCTATGGGCGCACAAAGCTTCGACAGCTTGTTCGGCGCTGATATGACGATAGGCACATTATGCCTAGCCACCACTTTCTTGAGGTTGTGCGTCACATTGTGGACAAGACTGACAAAGACAACAAGACTGACAAAGAGCAACAGGATTACTAGAGGGAGTCGACAGTATTTCGACGGCAACCATGAAGAAGCCTGCCCAGCGAACCAATGTGCCCACAGCCCGACTAGTAGACTTCTTCAGAGAAAACCGCTTGTGTCTGCTTCAGGCTGACAAGGAAGGGAATTTCGTGGTCCCCTCATGAGACTGTTTCAAAGCAAAAGCCGCCATAGCTTTATCAAAGAACTATGTTCCGGTGAAAACCAGCTTAGCCAAGAAAAAAGCTGCAGCCAGGCAAAGGTGCCACGAACTTGAACTGTGCAGACTGGCAAAGAACATTTCTGCATGCAAAGGTAAATGTCTGTCAATGTTTTTTACTGCGAACACCCACAAAGACTGGATACTTTTCAGGTCCATTGTCAGCGAGAAGGGATCCTGGCAGTTGTACCTTAGCCGGTACCTTTTGAAGTGTTTAGGTACTTTGTCTATTGATGACCCTTTTGCTACAAAATATTCGTTTGATGTGATTGAATTAGTACGTGACAGTGATTCGGTGGGTTCTTTCTTCTCTGTTGATGTGGAAGACCTCTTTTATTCAATTCCACAAAGAAATGTTTTTTGCCGTAAGGGAGTGTATTGAAAACCATGGGGGCGTACTGTTTCAGAACAGAGCAGGCATTAGCGTTAGACACTTTATGACTGTTAGAATTTTACTTAGATGCTACTGTTGTTTCCTTTAACGGAGAACTATATGTGCAGAAACAAGGTATCTGTATCGGTTCATGTGTGGCACCGATACTGTGCGATATCTTTTTGTCAGCTGTTGATAGACGCTTAGCGCATGCTTTTAATCAGGACCAAGTGCTTAAGGTGTGCAGATATGTCGATGACTTTTAGTTGTTATTAAGAAGCGGGATGTGACAGATTTGAATGATTTTAATGATTTTAGCGTTGTGCGCGAGGTGTTAGACACTTTCCATCGGCTGGGGCATGGCTTGACTTTTACTCATGAGCTTCCCTCTGACGGGCACCTGCAATTCTTAGATGTAAAGCTTAGCTTGTTGCATTCCCATGTTTGCTGGGCCTACAACCCACGCTCCCGCAAACCTCTGCTGCCGTTCAATTCTGCCCATTCCAAGACCGTGAAGCGAGCTATAGCCTCACTCATTTTAGAATCTGCGCTCCAAAAGTCTTGCGAACACACAGCTCCAACCTGTTTCGGCCAACAAGTGGAACGGCTGCGGTCTTCGGGGTATCCGGAAGCCGTCCTGGTGGCCACTGCGGAGTCACTTCTCCGGAAAATGAAAGGAAAGGGGAGGAGCACGGTAAGACAGAAGAGCGCCATAAGGCCCAAGGTACCGCCGTCCATCCACAATGTGACACACAACCTCAAGAAAGTGGTGGCTAGGCATAATGTGCCTATCGTCATATCAGCGCCGAACAAGCTGTCGAAGCTTTGTGCGCCCATAGCTGGCGAGGTAAAAAAGAAAGCGTCTTGTGGGAAAAAGCACACCTGTCCCTACAGAGATTGTGCGGAGGCAGTCGTCTATGAGTTGCCACTGAGCTGCGTGAAGTCCTATATGGACAAACAAGCCGGTGTGTCAACGACCGGGCACGTGAGCATGAGCTGTCGCTCACAAATGATCGGCGCACTGTGCGGAGTGCGAATGTGTGCCGATGTTCTCTGAACTGAAGGTACTGGGCCGTAGCAGAGATACCGTGGCACGCGAGCTTTTGGAGGCTTTTTACATAAAAAAGAAAGGCACAGATTGTGTTAGCCAGACGTCAGTATGCTTGCGGGGGAGTGAGTTTTCGTTGATTGAGCGCAGTGTATCATGGGCCTATCTCACTTGATGTGTGTGCAGGTGCGCCTGTGGTGTACTGAGCTTTATATTCTCATGTTTTTGTCTGAATAAAACCAGTTGGTAGTGAGCGCTCGTGTAGTCGTCTTCTTTTCCTGTGTGTCGTCCTTTTTTGCGCTCAAATGTATTCCTCATTGAACCAACGCGCCCAACAAAGCATTCTATTAAGTTTTAAAGGTGAACATTTGACAGAGATCTGTCTGGTTGGGACGAAACTAAAGGTGAAAAAAGGGGAGGACACCAACCAAAATATAATCGTCAAACGGTAAAAAACTTTACGTGAAAGATGACAGAAAACCTGACGTTTCGGGTACCACTCGGACCCTGCTTCAGGGGTGACTGGAGGGCACCAGACAGCAGCAGTGCTTATAAGGCCTTCTTTTTCTTGGTCTTTTTTTCTCTTTCCTTTCTCTTCCTTCCTTTCTCTTTTTTCCCGGTTCTTCAAACCGAGGGGGGTCATGCTAGTGACGAACCAGGTGCCGGAGTCCGCTAAAATAGACACTCGGAATTGCACCTGCCGACCGGTTCACGTTACCAGGTGTCGCCTGAATGTGCCATGAGTCAACAAAAAGCCGCCTGTGAAAACTGGTTTCCAAGTCGAGGACGCGGGAGTTGTCAAAGGCGATGCGGTGGTCGTTCACCTCGCTGTGCTCAGCTAATGCACTCCTTTGTCTATCGAGCTTGCGGACATCGTTCCTGTGCTGTCATAGCCTTTCCGGAAAGTTCTTTGTCTCACCCACGTACGACACGCCACAGTCAGAACAAGGAATGGAGTAAATCGCACCTTGCGCTCTCTCCCCCGACAACCTGTCCTGCGATAGCGGCGCTTCTTCTTCCTCACAGAAGCCATTTGTGTTTGTTTGCACAGTCAAAACCGTTCGGAGAGCCAAAAGAGTAGTTGTATAGCGCAGTGCCACGTGGTATATTCTGCCCTTTTTGCAAATAAGCGGCAGAACGTAACAGTGCACTTCATGACACCAGTTCTTGTGCTGAGATTTGGCACAATTTATGCTGACACAAAATGTGAATGCTGACCCTTTGGCCATTTGATAAGTGCATGTTTCTTGTCTCTTTCAGACCTTGGAAGAACTCTATGAGGAAATGCCAACAGAGGAGATGTGAGTTTATGCTTATGATCAAACTATGTGGCGGTGTTATATTTTGCCAAATACCTATGGCTTAGCAGCTATGGACAGCTCTCTCTACACGTTGTCTAGCACCACCATTGTTGCAGTGCTTGCCTTACTTATAGTACACTCTACACATAGCTGTGTATCCGGTGCGTTGGCATACTGCATTAGTGAGCTCGTGGTGGCTGGATACATGTGCTGTGTGCCACAGTGCTGCAACAGCCTGGACCAAAAGAGCTTCACATCTTCCCAAGGGTTGTAAACATCTGGCAGGAATGGGTGTAACAAACCAACAGAGCCAGACAGTACGGCCTGTGCGGCAAACTTTGTTGTTCAGCTTGTTAGTGAATTTAACGAATTCCCTCGGGGCACGGTGTTGTTTAATAAATGGACAGAAGCAAGAACTTGCTTTAGCGCTCATAAAAAATATTTTATGTAACACAAATTAAAGCACAGCACTCAAACTAAAAATTGTACAAAAGATAAAGAAGTAACTAACAAAGACAATCTAATTACACGCTCCTAGCTCCTCAGATGTCCCTAGTTCTAGAGCCTGAAGTCCACTCACGCAGGATGTAGACCTGTGACGTAGGCCTTACTTGTTTGCTGGCTGCCTCGGCCACATAGCACAAGACGTGGTGAAGTCTTCAACGTGCGCAATGTCATGGCCCTCGATGCACGGCGCAGCATTAGTCTGTACCCTGTGTTGGGCTACGCAGCTGACGTTGCACTCGACCGATGGCTGGCGTGGCGCTCGGCTGGGCCTAATGCGTTAAGCCTACTACGTTACAAGACCCAGTGTCGCGTTCACCAGTGAGGTGTTGCCACAGGGACTGCCTGGTGGAGGTCTGGCGGCTTGTAGCAGGAGGACAGTGCCGCTTCGTCCAGACCTGTCATGGCAGCGTCTGGATCTCTGAATGTCTACCAATCCTGTCTTCGGTACACTGCCGAAGATGCGACCTCCTCACGCCGAGTCCACCCAGACAATCCCAGCACAGTGCGTTTGTCGCGCAGCTTGCACCACTACATTTTCTCTTCTTTCGTGGCCTGTTCGTTTCTCTGTTCTTGCCCCGCATTATCACGTCTTTCCCTTTCTTTTTTTATTCAAGGCCTGTTACTCTTGATGGTGAATTTTATTGGTTTGATGCATGGCAGTTTAGTGCTGCACTATAGTGTTGTAACAGGCTTACTGCATGTCGGATGGGCCATCATTCATTAACCACAAAAGTACAAAGTGCGTGCTCGATCCCCTTGCTGGGAAGATCGCCATCAGTAACAGATTAGATACAGCTTTTTTTTCGGACAGAATAGAGATCACTAGTGATGCTTAATCTGACCTCTTATTAAGACGACCACGAATTTCAAGCATCTAGCCCATAAGAGATCTCTGTTGCAAGCCAAGCTTAACTGCAGTGCACAGTCCACGCCAGTGCACAGTAAAGTGTCAGCTAGGCTGGCATCGTAGCCAGCATTGCTGCCAGCACTTCTCTGTTCCTTTTAATTTGAAACGTTTTTTTTCGAGCAGAAAGCTAGAGCATTGAGAAAACTTGGCACCTTAGTCTGAGCATTGGTGGGTTTTACTGGAGTGCCATTGCTTTTGAAGCACTAAAGGCCTAGCAGCAACATTGGCACAGCCATTAGGTGTGAGGGTAGAGCAAGCTGCCAGTTGGGGTTGGTCCAAGTCTGTCCTTTTTGTGATAGATGCCGCTTCACGTGGTCACACGTCGTGGACTCGTGCCTTCCATGCATCATCTGCAGGCTTGTGGACAGAAGCTATTTTTTGCATCCATGTTTGGCAGTTGCCCAGAGGGCACAGTGGCCAAGCACTTTCTTGGCGGTTGCCTAAAATGAGCTTTGTCAGTCTTGTTGCTATGGGATCCTTTAGCTTGCTGCGCTATGCTATTACAGAAGGAGAACCAGACGCATATGCACGTATGTGTGTCTAGTCTTTGCATCTTCTTTTGTAATACTGTAATAGCTCATTAACTCGAAGTTGTAAGAACCAGGAAAATTTCGAGATAAGCGGATTTTCGAGACAAGCAAAGTTGCGCACATCACCGGGAAAAATCAAGCGCTTTCCAGAAAAATCACTGCTACTTACCGGCTCTTTGGCAGCAGCGTCTGATCTTTCTTCTCATAAAGGTTTGAAAGAGGAAAACACAACATACAAGAGACATTAACTGGCTGGGTTTCGCAGCACTGCCATTATATTTAGCAGAGAAAAACTGCCTAATACTGGTCTGCTTTGCGCTCATACTCGGGCCTGGGTAGGTGTCCTTCAGCTGCTTGACGCATCACATGAGCTGATCTTCACGGGCGCTGCACTCGACCTTATTTTGCAGCGCGCAGCAAATTTCTCGCTTCGGCAGATGTCAACACCTCTCGAGGTGGTACGTTGTCGCCGCCATCTCCGCCGTCCCCTCCGTTAGCGGCCGTTTGAACGATTTTGGCGTCCGTCATTTCTTCGGTCACCGGCACATCTTACTCGCACAGCGCATCCTCGAGAAAAGTCACGCCACTTACGGCAGCACTGTTACTGGTAAGCTTGATGACCTCTTGACAAAGTTCCTCACGGTATGTGAAGTTGTCTGTCTCCGCCACTGGCAAATTAGAGGCACGCGAAAACCCAGTGTGCACAAAGCAGTTGGCAATAGCCGCTGCGTGAACTTGCTGCCAAGTGCTGCTGAGAAGATGTACTGCTCCCAGCAGGTCAATTTCGTAGCCTTTGCTGTTTTTGTACGACAGCCTCTCACACGGCAGCCAGAAATAACACCTCTTAGAAAAAATTACATGCACTGCACAAAGCAAACGAGACAAACTGCGCCAAGCGTTGGCAGAGGGCCTGTTGTGTGCGTGCGCCCATGGTGTGCCACAAGACTTGCCACAGGGTTGCTTGACAAAGCTGTTGTGTCGCTAGGCTTTGACTTCATGTTCCTGGAAAGCATTTACTTCGAGGCAGGCGAGGCTAAAAAAGAAAAAAGAATCAAGCGATTTCAGGTGCTGCAGCATTGCACAAATCTTGTGAAATTGTCCGGTGGCGGAATTTTCGTTCCACTCCCAGTCAAGATTTCGAGATATCCGCAATCTGACCGAAAAATATTTCTAGACAAAGGGCAACAAATACATGGGACGTATAGAAAAAGGTTCGGTGCTGCAGAAAATGTCGATCGGTTTAGCTGATTTTTTGAGATATGTGAGTTCGAGTTAATGAGGCATTACAATACTGTTAAACCTGAAATAGCAAAATTGACAAATCCTCAGAAATTGTTGTTATAAGGGGGTACTCATTATATTCATTTTTGCCATGAAAATTCAGAAAAGAAACATGCAAGTGAAACAAAAGGGCCTGTACTTAGCCCAGAACACATTTGTTTAGCGGCAGAAACGGGGAAAGCATAACTCGAGTCAACCTCTGAAGATTTGTCATTACCGTGATATTAACACTTCCCACCAGCTCCTCATCTGACATGTCTTCAGTGGGCAAAGCACAGTCGCCCGGAAAAAAATTATCCAAAAAAGTTACAGCATATCCACGGAGTGAATGATGATGAGTGGGCGAAGCTCGGGAGATTCATCGTAGATCGTGCCGAGTTCCGGATTAATTTAGTTAACGCGCACGCTACGAATCCTTATGGTTCAACTATGCATAAGTGAAATCTCCCACCGGCACTTCATTGCAAGTCAAGATCCCGTGCCTATATATATGTATATGGGTGGCCGGTGAACGGTTCTCCAACGCGAGCAGTCGGTATTTCTCAATCAAGAAACTCGCTAGGAGACGCTGCCTGCGCCAACGTTGTCTCTCGTGGGTGAGGGCGCGTTCTCCTTCTTTGCGAGCTGGTAGAGCGTTCATCTAAAAAAGAGCGTTTCCATAGTCAACGCGCGCCTTTCGCTCTCTCTCTCTCTCACAAGACAGCAGATGGAAGAGTGAGAGAGAGAGAGGCACGCGCCGAGGGTGAGCACGTGCCTCCCGGCACGCCGGTTACGCCTGATGCCTGACGCAGGACAAGGTTAGACTAAGAGGAGCTTCGCCCCTAAAAGAAAAAAATGCCACGAAGGTCCACACAGTCCAGGGCTGCTCTATTCAAGTGCAATGAAAGCCAAGCTCCTTGCATTATGGGTGAGCCTTATCTTCGCTGAGGTGCTCATTGTTGCATCAATACACCTAAGTGACTGTATGCGCGTATACGGTAGTCAAGTTGCATGCGTGCGCACAGTGCAAAAAAAGGCGAACCCCAAGTGACATAATGGCTAAATAAAAAGAAAGGCACAGAAAGTTACAGTAGTGAGTGGCAGTGCTGTCAACGCACAAGCTGCTGGGAATGCGATACGAGGTTTGGATGGAGGTGGAAAGGCCACAGCTGCGCCGGCTTGAGCGATGCAGGGGAGCTGAGAAGGAACTGGGGCCCGTGCAGACAAGCGTCCACCCTCCTTGGGTTTCGATGGTGGGACTCTGCTGAAGTGAGGTTGCCGCAACGGCTGCAAATGTGCCATTTGCAATGACAACGCTTTTTCGTTGCTGGGGCAATCACGGGAGTGGATCCGGCTGCTGCTCATGCTAAGAGTCGATATTTGGAGTGAAATTACTAGGTTGCTGGTAGGGAGGAATTTGTTATATCAAGGGTATCTCCCACTGCCACTTTGTCATACATACGTTACAAATACGTGTTCTTGTACGGAGCTGCGACAGGGAATGGGAATACTTCGTAATATCGAGGAACTCTTTATTTTTGAGATTCGTTAGAAACGTGTTTAACTGTAGTATTGTGCAGCAAACTAAAAGTGCCATTTATTCATCAGTTTCCTTCTCTTGGTGTTATACCTCTGCACGGGACATGTGTAGGAGCATGCTGTCTTGTCTATTTATTTTTAATTCTACAAGTATGGGTAAAAACTATGCAAAGTGATTAAAGTGCATGGACTAACACGATGACCTGTTTACATGTTTGCACAGTAAACTGTTTAGAGCAATAGCTTTATTACTCGATGCTATGCAAGGTCATTCATTGTGTCGCCGTGACCTTGCCGTACTTGCAAACAACAGTGCAGAGATAACGAGGAGGAAAGCTGAGGACAGGATCGATGCTCCACATTTCCTTCTTTGCGAGTTTATCAAACCAAACGGTCCATCATCACTGGACGCGTCACTGTCCTGAAATGACCTTGAGCTGCCTGAGTGCAAATGTGTAGTATCATGCCACATTGCAAAGAGCCATTGCAGCTGTACTTGCTGAGAGCCTCAGCACTGCAGTTTCACTAAGAAAGAGGTTGATGGCTCCTTCACGAAATTTTGTTGCTTAGTCTCACTATGGATGGTGCACCAGCTGGGCGGCCTGTGCATGCGTTTTAGCACAAGCGACACTCAATCCGGTCATCCAGTAGATACATTGTTTTTCTTAAACAGCACTAGATTGCGGGGTGAACTGAAATTAGACATGTACATAGGAGGTCTGGGCAGTTTTTCAACACACTCAGTCCTCATTCACACCAAGGGTTTATGCAAAATGCTAGTATATGTAGAGGTTGTACCAAGGATGCACACAAGCTGTGCTCAGAGCACAACTAAAATGGAACTAGCGCTGCTTTTAGAAACCTGTACGTGTGCACATCATGCGGTGAGATCAGTCTATTTCTGAACACGGGACATCAGTGGGTAAAATACAAAAACAATATACGTTTATCCAGTTTCAACTGCACGTAAAAAAAAGAAAAAAGAAACCATGTGGTGAAAGCTAACATGAAGCCCCCCCCAACCATAGTAGTATTGTGGATCTAACGCATAAAACCATGAAGTTTAAAGTTGTGAAATAATGTCCTGTCAAATAGTGTTGGTTAAATGACCCCTAGATTATGCTACAGTCAAACCTCGTTAATTCGAACTGTTAGGGGACAGGAAATCTGTTCAAATTAACCAGAGTTCAAACTAGTGAGGGTCCCTTTGATTGGTGGTACTAGTGCACAATACCAACATTAGAAATGTGCACTATTGACTGTGACTTACTGCACGTCCTTAGAAGTGGAGTGTGAATAGGTAATTGCATACTCTGCAAGCGTGGCACGCAGTGCCAATCGTTCCTGATGGCGCCTTCCAGTGCCTGTGGAGCAAGCAGATGGGTACGGGTTTGCGACGCTACAGTGGCTGACGCATCAATCTCTGGCCTTGGGATTTCATGAAATGTAGTCTTAGTGGACGGGCAGTCTTGTTTGAATTAACCGTGGCGCGTGTTTTAGGTTCAAATTAAAGAGTTTTTTTCCCATTCAAATACACCTAACTTTGCTGGGACCAACAGACCAGTCCGAATTATCCATTGGTTCGAATTGTGCGACTTCAAATTAACGAGGTTCGACTGCACTTAGGACCGCATCTCAGTTGTGTTGGTACTGTAACAGGAAAAAAGTCTGTAAACAGCAGCAGCAGCCTTTGTTGAAGATAATGTTTATAAACAGCTGGAGTTTGCTTCCACAGTGCACCTGCCTTGCCGCCTCCGATGAAGGTACTGGACAGTCTTCCCAGAAAACACAAGCAGGATGTGGGCAAGGCTTTTGGGGTAAGAATGCATTGAACTTTTAGTTGCTGTCTGATAAAGTGTGATGGGGGCTTTTTGGGCATTTCAAGATGCAAGACCAACTAGCCCGACAGTCATCCCTACTCAAGTAAAATTAATGTGTTCCGTCGTGTAACTGGCAGCTGCAGCTACGGCTAGTCATTCATGCAGCATGTGTAGTACCATTATCTTGCAGTAGCATGTTTCTATCTGCCTGGCTACCAGGAAAGAAGCCTTCAAGTTGTTCTCAGACTGCTCCTATCAGCTGCTCACGTTGTTCGATATATGTCTTGTTTTTTTGGTGGTTGATGGTAGATGCTTCGTCTATAATTGAGGGTCAGAGATCAATAAGAGTACTAGTTTATTTTACACTTATTTACAAACTGTACACGAACTTTGCCTCAATAGCATCTGAAACACTTCTTGTTGGAGTGACAGTTGTTTCGTCCATACTCGTTTGCTCCCAGAGTCCTTCTTACCCATTTCGGTCACTGTTTCCATGCCTGTGCCCCGCTTCACTATTATTCTCGCCCCAGCAAGGTCCCCCCTTCTTGTTAGTGTATCAAGCAGCAGTGGAGCAGGTTGTCAAATGAGAAACAGTAGATAAAAAGGAAGCAGGCTTGCGTTCTTCAACACACATTAAGGTAAAAAATGCATGGCACATGGCACATAGAAGCAGTGTGTCGACGTGACTGAGACTGACTTGGCCACAAGGCACTGTGGTGACGGGAACCCCATCACTGTGCCACACACGCACAGCAAAGCCACATGTATTCACTTTGATAAATGTTTGATTTTTGCCAGCATGGCAGGGCTGAGCACATTGGTGACCTGTGTACGTGAACTATTACGACTGGCCATATCACATGTGCCATGCGTGGAATGTCACTGTGATAGCAGGTTCTTTCTTTCCGAAATTACTTTTGGACAACTCTCTCAGGCGAAGCCTCTGAGAGTCTAATTAAGGACAGAGCCATTATTACCACAACGTGTAGGTTTTTTTCCCTTCTAAGTGTACGAGGCGTTGCCCCAGGACACTCAAAGAAGGACAAAACAGTTTGCACACCACATTTAATGTGCACACTAGAAACACACAACACAAGCAGACACGGAAAGAGACACCACACACACTCAAAAGTGAAAGCCTAGGCTGTGTTACTTAGCAAGGCTGACTCAAATGAAGTCCTTATGACCTAGTTCTTAGTTTAAGCCGATCATAGAGCGAAGAGAAGGCACGCCCGCTTGTTTCACCAAAATCAGCGTTTGTAGGCTGGCCTTGCATGGAGCGTGGCAACTGATGAGGAACGGCGCAACATTTGGCGTCTTGAAGCATGAGGGCCGATGGGCTCGAGCAGCCTCTCCAGGCTGCAGGGAAGATGACGGTTCGCCAGCATGGAAGACGCATCCTGGCCAGACCGTCATGCATGAGCTCGCACCCGAAGCTCAACAGCTCAAGCCTGTCCACAAGCACGGGAACATCTGCAGTAGCAGCACGTTGCAGAGACTCGGCCTTGATCAGGTGGTACCCCACAGGTTGCGCAGTCCTTAGGTGGGCACTGTGGCTCAGGTCCGGAACCCGACAGCCCAGTTGTGCGGCCGGTCTTCTCCGCTGGTCTCCCCCTATCACCATTTCACTTGTTCCCCATGTGCATTGTGGGCTTTGATTATTGGTCTTCTTGCCCCTTTGTGTTGTCTTCTGATAGCTTCGAATTGCATTCGTGGTCTTCTCGGATTGTTGGTTATTTTCTTCTTTATTTGATTTTCTAGTGCTTGTGCCAGTGTCATCATCGTCTTCTTGCACTCTTTCTTATGGCGCATACTTTGAGATACGCACATTTAACTCATCACAGTCATGTTATCTTCAAGTTTGACACAGTAGTTGGAGCTAACGCACAGTATCTGCCAACCTCTGTATACATAGGGTTGTTCATTTTCTGGTAGAACCTGATTTTGCCAGATTCGTGCTCGCCGAACGTATTCAGGAAAATCAGGTTGAACTAGATTTCTCCTAGAGAAGTAAACATTAGATTGTCGAATCGGGCCACCCGCTCATAAGGATCTCAACAGACAGCAAGCACGGAACTGGTGCTGCCTGCCAGCCAACACACGCCCATGGTGTGGAGATGTTCCAACGCTCACACATATTAATATACAGATGGCTAGAGTGACCCTCTTCAGTTGACCCTGGAAAAATGCACACAATACATATGTGGTCATGGGAGACGTGACTTGCTGAGTGCATACTGGGAAGCCAATAGGCGACCCTTGGCCAAGCCCGGCGAGACACTATAGCCAGTGAAGCCTAGGAGGAGCGCAGTGTACGGTGAACCAATTTTTTAAAGGTGATAGTCTTTCTTGGGCTACCTAAATGCAAAAAAAAAAGTGTGTTTGTATGTCTATCTGTCACTGGATTCATCCGCCTGGCCAAAAGTGATTCAACTGGCCAGCCACAACCAAGCAAGCTACTAGCACTGGTGGCATACACGTGAACATTATATAGTGTAAAGAAACCCTCAGGCTTATTTTAGGCAAAATATATGTACATAGCCATGATCCACAGCGTTCATTTAATTAATGGTACACATTAGACTGGATTTTGTGCTAGTAAATAAAAAATCGATGTGTTAGAAATGGTGTCAAAGAGACGTTACACATTAAAAACAAGCTCATGGAATCCATAGCTCTGTATCTGGCTTTAAACAGTAATAAAAGGTCCCAACGGATGGCATGACGGCAGAGCAAATGCAGGAAATTCTAAATTGAATTCGGCAAAACTTTCATTGCATCCACGAGGGGAGGAGTGAGAGTGGAGAGGAAGAGCGTGAGGGTGTTACATATTACGGGCTGCAGAAGACTGTCATCTTTCGATGTATGCGGATTTTTTGTTTTTTCAATAATGAACATTGTTTCTCTCCAGTAAAACTCGTTGTTGGGCTAGTTTGGTGCATTATATCGATGAAAAAAGATTGTAATTCAGCCAAGACAGACGAGCAGACAGGAGAACAGTGAGGAAGACAGGAAATCAGCTCCTCTGTCTTCCTTGGCTAAATTAATTTTTTTTTTTTCAATTGTTTCTCTCCCTCCTCAAATTCCTATACCCCATATCACCTTGTTGTTTGTGCTGCATGGGGTTTTCCATGCACGCATGCTCTGTCTACCCGATGTCAGGACAATTAAGTTTCACCCTGCTGGTTTAAGTGAGCTACACTCACATACAGTTCATTTCAGGGTCTGTGCGCAGCACTGTGGATGCTACTATATGGCGGTCATTTATAAATATAATCTCGTAAATATAACCGAATGAAGACTTAACTTTTGGAATAGTTCTATGAGAGAACTCAACTTCTCTGCAAAAATTGCCTTGAAAAATAGTGGCTAATTTATACGTCCAAATTTAAAAACCTAAAACACAAAAACAATTATGTGTATACGCTCTTAATCACTCAAGCTTTGTAAAAGTGAGTGTTTGTAGTCTTACTGTGAGATCTGTTCATGGTTACTTGCATTTTCATGACACCGTGCGTAGTTTAATGACCGAGAGGATGCTTGCTACAGCACATATGGCCGATGTATAGTTGTCTATCTGTTGCTCTTGTTTCGTGTTTTAGGCATAATTGTTACTCTCCTTGAACAACTCAAATTTATTTTGAGTTGTCAACGATCGCATAATTTTGTTATCGTGCAGATCTCAGGGAAAACCTGAAAACTTAGGAAAATTAAGAAGCACAGTTAAGCCTCAACATAGAGAACTTAAATATAATGAAATCCTCAATAACAAAGTATTTAATCTTCACAAAATGATGTCCATAGAATACCATATATTAAAAGCAGAGCTTTTTAAGCCACCTCTTCAGGAAAATATCATCGCCATGAAATATGTGCATGTCCATGAAATATGTGCATGAAATATGTGCATGAAATATGTGCATGTCCATGAAATGCATGACGTTTGCGCGCAGTTCTCGTGTGCTCATGCCCACTGCTACAGGCAGATGCGTTTCATAGCTGATGCGAAAGGGAAGAGAGGGTGAAGGTAAGGAGGACATCACAAGCGGACCTTGCCCGCCAAGCCAATTTGAACTTAGACACATGACCCAAACCACGCAACATCACAGCTAGTCACATGATATGTTCCTGCCAAAATGCCATGCCATGTGGCATGTTGCCATGAAAACCATGGAACAGCTAGTCACGTGACCAGTCATGTGACTTAGTTGAGCTTGTATAAGCCACAAGGAGCTAGGTCAGCCATAGGCTTTGCTCTTAGTCCAGCCTTGCACCACTAGTCGAAGCTGCTCGTATAACTAAGCATGTTTATCCACAATTTCAATACAGCGAAGTTTCCCTGCTGGTGCCAGGGGTGAGTTGCACAAGGCTTTTGCAAATGCATTTTCAAATCCTGGGCAGCAGCTGGTTAGGAGCAAGGGGGAACTTGAATGCTTTCCTCCTCACCACCAGGATGGGAGAAGGTGGCGAGCATGCACGCAAACAGCCGCTCACGTTGTGTTGCTGACCCTTCACACTGGTCACAAAACACTTAGCACTTTTGTTACCATGGGAAATTGGCAGTTTTTTTGTATGTTTGAGTTAGGAATCTTTCCTGCGAGAGCCGCTGAGTGTACATGTACATGCAATATATCAAAGTAAAGAACAAATGTGCTTTCAAATGGTGCTAATTCTATTACAATCGATGAAAAACATTTCTAAAAGAAATCACAAAGAAAAACCTCAAGATTTTCAAAAAATATGTTTAACAAGGAAGAATATCTCCGGCAAAAATTTTTCTAGTGAATTTTGGAACATAATACAAATTGTTTGTGTGTTACATGGCATATCAAGAATTGCAATCTTAGATCAAGTAGTTCCTGAGTTATAAGAAAATACATAATACACAGTGAAGTAGTCAGGAGTATGGTGGGTTTTAGTTAGCATATTTTCTTTCCTAGAACAACATTAATTACAGGCATAAATTCATATATGTGAACAAGTGCTCATCTGAAAGGTACAGTTTAAAAAATAAACAGCAATTAAAAATTGATTAATAGTAACAAGCACAAATTCTTTACTAACTCATCCAAGCTGAACTCTGACAGGGGAGACTTCAGTGCCCACGTCACCACTGGAATCGAAGAGAATGCATCGTAAACCATGCAAGGATCAAGTCAATGCCTCCTTTACCAGATGCTAGTCGTGTGGTCTGAAAACCGCATTCCATGCCCTCCCCGTCTTTTTGTCTCCGTTAAAGGCAACGAGCGCCACGCAAGCATGCAACGTTAAGCATTACATCTGAGATTGCCGTAACACTAATTGCAGTGTCGGACGTGTCAGGCGTGGCACACAACACAAATTTCGCCAGGCAGACAATAGACGCCACAATGTTTTTTGTTTACACGTTCGACTAAAGAAACAATGTAATGATTTATGGGAATAAATTCAGAGTAACATGTTCTGCTTCCGCCGTAAGTGTGAAAGGCAACGAGCACCACCTCACAGATCTTAGCTGAACTGAGGGAACCACAGCTGCAATGGGAAAGCAAGTGACGCGTCTGGCATCTAGTAAAGAAGGCATTGATCAAGTGGAGCTGCCTTATTCTGTTGTTGCACGTGTGGTTTCGGATGTCCAAGCCATCCTGCCTTGCCACACTGCTAACGGGTGCTTCAACCTTTGAGCTCGTGTGCTCTTTAAAAATCTCCACCACGAGATGGAAACGTGTGGGAACAGCAAGTATAGTTAGTGTGAGCTATCACAACAAGTCAACGAGCGCCTTGGATTTTTTGCTGTACACGTTGAAACCCATCGATCAATTGGGTTTTGACTGTATACAGACTCGTATACCAAATAGTCCGCCACACTCCTTGACTTGTAGTGCCGCCTAGGCACTACATCTTCGTGTACATCTTGATTATTTTTTTTTGCGGCATTGTATTCTATTGTATTCTATTTTTTGCGAACCCTCCCCACTGTAATGCCAATTGGCGCTGTGGGTAATGAAATAAATAAATAAATAAATAAATAATATGTGAACTATCGAGCGGAACGTTCTTACCACAATGCAGTCGTGCAGAAAGATGACGCCATGGGAGTGGCCAGAGAGACTGCTGAGAGCACCGACGCTAACACTGAATGCAGGCCTCTCATGAAGGTAATAAAGAGAATCGAAACAGAATCTGCTGGAAACTGGCTGAAAATGCCATATCGACAAGTTACATGCGGCGGACCTTTGGAAAGGCCCTTTGGTTAAATAAAACTGCCTGAACTTGGAACCACATCTCACTGGTGAATAGCCTGTGCAGTCTTCATGTAATTATCACCGTCAGACTTTATTAAATTGCAGCACTGACGACATTATTTGATAGTTGACTTCTTCAGAATCGATAACAAAAATGTTACATTAGTGGAGCTCAGACTTGAGCATCGTGCTTTTTTTTTTTCAAGTGTGGCAGCCACGCTTCCTTTTTAGTAACACACGCACATTAGTACACGAAAAAGCCCGTGAAAAATCTGGATCTTGCCAGAGTGGGAAAATTTGAATGGATTCTGAAAGAGTAGTTAGTGCCCGACTTAAACATGAGGTGCAGTTGTATGCACGAAAAATGATTTTAACATCTAGAAATCAGCAGCTTTAATCATTGACTAATTTGAACAGGCATGGTAGCGAAAAAGTTAAACAACATGGTTCCATTTTTTCCATATTTTGTGTTGCCCATGTCAGCGGCCATTTCTGCATTTTTGTTATCACTGAGTGTCGTGTTATGCATGTGTAGCTGTAGAAGCTGTAGCAAAGACAGTGGGCTCTCTCTTATCTTGCAAAACATAGTGATTGCATGGATGTCACCGGCGAGGCTTGTAGTATCTTGCTACAACTGACCACCATCAAGAGCAAAGGCTACTTATTGCTGGGTATAGCACAGCTCACTTTTCACGATTCCTAATCTGAAAGAAGCTGTATTTAGATTTTCTGAAGAACAAGATATGTTTGTAGTAACAGCATCCACGAAGAATAGGCGTGATTACTACGAATCAAGGCTTTTTGGCGTGTGTGCACTACAAGCAAAGAAGAAACCAGAGTAAGGTAGTTGTTCATGGGCATAAAATGTCGCATGGCCTGAAAAATGCAGGAAAGTAGTATTCGGTGCGGTTGATATTCTCTATGCTACAATAGCTCAGTTTAGTTTGTTGCATTGTGCACAGAAGGTCATGCAGCAAAGTAGCAGACAGCGGAAAGAGTGGCCAGAGGCATGCGAACCCATATTACAGTAAAAATAAGCTGGGAGTGAACGTATGTGGTGTTCGTGCATCTTCCTTCCTCCAGTGTCTCTTATTTACCGCTATAACTTTTCTCAGAATAGTGTGTTCATCTCATTGTTCCAGTCTGGTTATCATTGGTTGTTATCGCTGTGTGTTTGACAAAAGTAGTAGCAATTGCTTTCACCAGACATCCAAAGGAATGCACTGCTGTGCAGCTCCCGAGTGGCTGGGAGAAGCTCCAGCCTCTGGATGCCGGGCATGCGCGAACTAGCAGCACCGGCGGCACTAAAGACCTTCCGCTTCGCTGTGGTGAGCCTGTATACATTCTTCGGTTTGAAAACAACCCACCGGGCAAGTGGCTCGTCCGAAACCACCAGGGAGAAGGCAAGTGCTCCACGGAACTTCTTAGTTATGCTGAGCCTGTGCAGCACATTCAGATCCGTGCGTTACCTGCACCGGTGAGGGATAAGCAGCTTGCAATGTCTATTTTAAGTGCCCACTGCTGACAGGACTAATCTGCAAGGAAGTTAGTCTGGTCATGTAATATGTGATGATTTAGTTAAAGTCCTTGACCAATTCAAGGTGAGAAAACGTGTGAGAGATGTCTTGGGACCTATGTGGGCTCCGTGATCACACTGATTTTGGTTCTTTGATCACTTTAGGCAAACCGTATGGGTTTTGGGATGCCTCTCTTATATATTGTAATGCAGACACACAGAGACAGCACCTTTGCTGCAGGCTGGCTGTTCTATTCTGACTCATCTTACTCTTCTTCGCTCTTCTTCTTGCAAGTGCCCGAGCCTGTTGCCGCTCTTGGTCATTACACTCAGCCATGCTGTGAGTGGTGTACCTATGAAAGGAAAACAGGTGGAGGAGGAGGAATAAACATTTATTTTGAGAAATGGCGATTTTTGTCCGAGGTGGGCGGCTGTCTCAGTCCAGAAAGCTGTTGGCTGATGCTGCGGCCCGTGCCCAGTCCACCAGACTTCACTGGTCCTCCAAGCTCTAGGCCGTTAACAGATGGCGAAACTTCAGATTTTCCCATGGACAAAATTCTTAATCCGCAACACATGCACTGCAAGGTTGTTTCACTTCCTCTTATGTGTGCGTGAGTCAGGATCTGAGGACCGTACACGCTAAGTGTTCTCGCCGAGGCATTCAGTTATAACAAAGAGCTCGTAGAATTTCATGCAGGTTTTTTTTTAAAGGCCCACTAAACGGGCTCCTACTTTTTTTCTAAGCTGCCCAAACAAGCTAACTCGATCATAGAGAAGGTTATGGCGATCACATTCTGCGAATATGACAGCGCTGCGTGCCACAGAGACGCTGTATTTCAAAAAACAATTCCCGCGCCTCTTTCCTGCGATTGACCAGTCGCCCTCGCATCCTAGGTGTCGTCACGTTCTACCGCGAACAACTTTGCGCAGTTGTAGCTCGTTGATTGGTCGAAACCAGGTCTATTGTCAGATCCTGTGGCCATCCCACCGGCTGCATTGCAGTGGCTGCAGTGGAGCTGCAGCCACTGCAGCGCAAGCGTCAATGACGTCAATTGCTCACGTCACGTCACATGTCAAGTGGGCGGAGTCTCGACGGCGCGCCGCGCCTACCCTCTTCTCGACAGAGAAGGGTGGGGAGGCCGACCGCGAAAATGAAACCAACGCAGGCGGCCACTTAAACCCGTGTAACTTCTTTATTATTGCACCTATTCGCAAAATTCTTGCGGGAGCATGTTCACATCGCACAGGAGCGAAGTTATATCTTGAAAACAAATTTTGGACCTCGGGGTTGTTTAGGGGCCCTTTAAGGGCACGGTGCACTTTGTTGCACCCACATTTTATCGCCAATGTGGTACTGTGGAGCCCGACAGCAGCAACGGCCATAGTGTCGCCTTTGCACCTGTTGGGCATGCGCTACCTTCTTGCGTGCCTTGGTACATATGTTGCTGCGAAGTGTCCCTTGTGCGATAGAGTGTCCAACTTGTACAGGCGTGTCCAAGGAGAATGTAGTGCCAGGAGAGTGTGGTACGAACTGTAGTTGTCTGTACACGACCTTGTATTGGGAGATTCCTGTAGAACTCTGCAACACCGTGTTAACTATGTATGTAGCTGCCTTGAGGTGCTCGTCCCAATCGGCTTTGCCGGGCTTGTTGTTCTAACAGTATGGTGCGAGTCAAGATGGTATGGTCTGGTTCGACCATTCTGTCAGGCGATTTGCTTGTGGCGGATAGGCTGCCCCAAAGTGATGCTTAACTCCCGCTTGCCAAAGATAGTGTCACGCGGTCGTGGCGATGAAGGATGCAGCAGAACTCAAGATGATGTCAGGAGAACTGTTTGTTGGGCGAGCCTGTGCTCAGCAAAACAAAGCAAATCGCATTGCAAAGCGGTAGTGGCGTGAACAGTAAGTCGGTCAACGGGAAAACTGACTAATGGTGAAATGTGTCTGCTTTTATACACACATATCATAGCGTATTCTGGTATTATCGCTGAAATCCGAGAGGGCACTCAAATGCACGGTGCAGCCGTGGGCTTAAATCTTTGAAATATCCTGAATCTCGTGCATGTGAAAGCAGCTCGTTTGCACGCCTCGAATGTCTAACACACGCTGCTAACTGCTCGACACTTTTTTGACACGTGTAGGCTTAGAAAAATGTTGTTTTGCTTATAGTGCAGGTATTCTTATGTTATAAGCAGTCTAAGCTGTATATATATCTGTTTCCCGCTGCCGATTTCGGAAAAGGTCCGATGTGGTCTGTTCCCAGAGTATATATGTTTTTTCACCTTGGCTTGGTCAGTGGCAACGGCTTCTTTAACTTTACAAATTTCATTGTAAAAGTTGCTGACAAGCAGTAGTCATGGTTTTGGAAGTTTTATTTACGAGCATCTGCAATTCCTTTGAAGTCAATATTTCCTACTTTGCTGATGACTTGTATTTCTTGTCAAACACGCGACTGGAAACTTGTCTTGTTGCTTATAACAGTGGAGGTGCAGCCGACCTCACAGCTGTGTTTTTCCTCCATTTCCTTTGCAGTGGGCTATGCTGACCTGATGAACATAGAGGTAGATGCTGAATCCGTCAAATTTGTAAGCTGCTCTGCTCTTTCGTTCTTCTTTTGGCAATGCAGAAGTCCTGTGTGCTGTAGCAGATGCTGGGAAATATCCTTGGCTGCCACCTTAGTTTGTGAATAGCAGTTAACTAGCCATTTCTTCTGCTTTAGATGGGATAGCAGTTATGCTTTCTATGTACTACTCTGGTTGACCTGACACCTGCCTTTATTTGGTGCTGGGGGTTATGACTATTGAGTGGCTGCCACTGAGGTGCCAGGCTTTATTATTTTTTATTCTTTCATACAGTGAAGGAGCTGCAACAGATTTCCTAATAATTAGGCATGTAATGTGTAGTATCAAAGATTTTGGTCATTCCTGTGCATTGTTCTCAAGAGAAGACGCTCTCAGGAAATGAGTATTACAAAATAGCATGGGAATTCGCGCTCTGTATATGCACACAAAGGACGGGCGAAGCGGGCAGACTCTGTCATTGGCCATCGGAAGCAAGTATCATGCAATCTCGGTGAGCATCATCATTGGAAGTGGTTGTCTGAGAACACCATGCTAGAAGCCCTCCCAGTCTGTCTTATTGCAGTACACCCACACAGAGTAATAAAGTGGGTAGCAGTGCCACTCGTGGTGCATACACCTTTGTAAAACTGGTCGGTACTCAGGTCTCTGATTTGTTGCAGTAACAACACACTCACCGGAGATGCTTCACTTCATGGTAGAAGTGCTGGCTAGTGCCACTAGCTTTCAGTAAGAATCTGTGAATGAATTCTTCCAAGTTCAAGCTGAAGATAGTGGAGAGCTATGTAGTATTCTGGAACAGGTAAGGACACCCTTTCTCTCGCGAATCAAGACTGCTTACAAGGTACTAGCATTTTCAGCGACATCACCTTTCTCTACTCTAGCACTTTCTAGATACCAGTCTTTATGGGGAAATTCTTTTTGGTGCTGTTAAAAACCAATTGCAATGTAAGCAAGAGGGTGTTGACCTTGGTAATACAGTGAGAGTTCGCTAATTTGACCCCCTTTAATACGGAAAACCTGTCCATGGTGAAAAGAACAGGCATGCAAAACACTGACACAAGGGGAGTGAAGTGGACAACATAAACGCCGACTTTCAACTGAAGCACGGCAATGAGGCAAAAAGAGAAAGAAGACACACAGCTTATCTGTGCATGCCCGGGAATGGTGGTGCCACCTGCCAATCGCGTACACATGCCAGTCTATGCACAAGACAACTGTTAAGACATAATTTGCATATAACTGACGTCCAAAGCAAAGGTGTTTAGCAAGCAAAATTACTATTAAATTAACATTGCCTCCCTTCCACAGCGCTCCTGGTTCACAGCAGTGGTATCGCCATCTAGGAACGATAGAGCGAAGCAGATTGTCATGCTAATGATGGTGATTGTGGTTCGGTTAAGGAAAGGTCATCGATTAGTCTCTGTTTAGGTTAATTGATGGCCGAGTCATGCACGTGTTTCTGCTGTTACTGATATTCCGGGCCTCAACCATCAAACGCATTGCTGTATTCTTATGCCTATACAGAATCACGCATATGCGTTTCGCTCCATTCAGTTCTGGCTTCAGAAAATAAAGCTTTTAACCAGTTTGCAACACTGAACCGGTTCACGGACCGATTCAGCTCAGTAAACTTCATATTTAACTTTGACAGCACTGTTTATGCTAGCCATGAACACTCCAAGCAGTACTACTCAAGTGACAGCATTCAGAAGTTCACCAAGATGAATTTACGTACACTAGTTAGAAGAAATGTCGCGCTGTAGTTGTACATCATAGACAATTCTGAGAAATATTGTATAACACTGTAAATTTAAACCCCCTGGACAATAGCAGGGACAATTCACGTACTTGAAGCCTTTAGGACGTTGTCCTACAGAAGTTACATTCGTTTAAATTTTCCATTTAGTTCTATCTTCATTTCTGATGCTATGCTGCATCGCACGCATGACATACACAAGTTTTTAAAAGATGTGGAAGGGCCCGCTAGCACATCGGAAACACCTAGTGATATTTTCACATACATCTGGGAAACTTGGTGACAATGGCTAGACCAGGCATAGTGAGAAACACAGCCATGTTATGAACACTGCATTACACGGCAAGCCTTTGCGGACCTCCAATACAAAAATCCTTGATCTCTCTCTTGCACAACCTATTGCTAGTTATAAAGGAATCGAGTAAAACAGTGGAACATTATATGAATGTTCGAGGGACTAAATTATTTAGCCTTGTCTGACAACTGTGCTACAGGAAAATAATCTTTTAATATTGAGCAAAGCGAAATCAAATGTAATGTTTCGTAGGGTCGGCTGGCTACAAAACAACATGTGTAACAATATACATGTGCTAACGAAAGGGAAGGGGTCAAGGGCTCGTTCTTTATTTGTTAGAAAACAACTTAATGAGCAAACAGACAATAAAGCTTAGGAAATCATTGTGGAGAAAGGAGAAAGGAATTAAAGTGGACGAAAAGGCAAACCTGCCTTCAGTGGGAACCGAACCCACGACCTTCGGATGACGCGTCCGATGCTCTACCAACTGAGCTACGAAGGCAGTCGTCCCCCCGCCCACTTTATTGGGTATTTATGTACGTATTATCCTGGGGGAATGTTATACAGCGCCAGAGTTCTTCAATCATACCAGTTACCAAACTCCCCATAGGCCCCATGTATCAAATTCCGGACACGCCAAGTGCCAAAACTGCGGAGATTAGCAGATTGTCGCGCCATCTGTCGACACAGAAACCAACTAATAAATGCTATGTTGGTGTGTTTTCTGTTATGGAGCGCAGAAAGCTCCGGCGCGTCAATGAGGCGAACCTTATGCAAACGATGTTGCGCACACAGAAAATCCGTCAATTCGCCGTGATTCTGGCGTCCCTGGCGTCTTCGCCAGAACAAGAAAATTCACTGACCTTGTGCCGTCGCTTCTGCTTCTGCACGAACACTTAAGGTTCACGAAGTGTTTTGTCCGTGCTGACTGCTCTCACGAAAGAAGCAGGGAATCGTCTGTTCGGCTTCCGAGGCCGCTGGTGAAAGAACAAGAAAGCTTTTCGAACAACGGATTATTTTCGGTGAATAATTATTCTTTTTTTTTTTTTCGTCTGAATGTCGATGTGTCATTGGGAATCCAGCACAAAGCGCGCACCAGTGGTTCACATGACTACAGCATCGATGTGTCAACACAGCAGCAGAAGGCCTTTAATGCAGAGCGTGTCGTCTGCAAGCGAAAAAGCGGATGGTGCAAGTCGACAATCCGAGTGCAGGCGAATTGCAATGTAAGGCGTCTCTATCTCTCGCTGCTTTCTTCTGCCCCTCTTTAGCCGCGTGATAAGAGAGCCATTAACAACTGTTACGGTGCTCCAACGTATGTGGCCGCCACTTTCGTGCAATAAACATCGCCTCCGAGATCCGGTGAGTGTAGCGTTTCTAGTTACGGCTCCCAGATGGGGCGACAGTCTGTTAACCTCCGCCAATTTGGCCGTCGGCTTGTCCAGATTTCGGAACACAGTTTGGCAACTGGTATGATTGAAGAACTTTGATACAGCGCCACTCGTAGCCATGGTGGCGTATGTGGAACACACTTTCATGCCAGGTGGCGTCACGTAGAACGTGAACTGAGATGAGATGGCTGCCGCCCAATAAGCCCTCGCATGCTACCTAAGGCACCAAGTCTGCCGCAGCGAGGCCCAAGCTATGAAATAACGAAAGGGAAGGGCTCAAGGGCTCGTTCTTTATTTGTGAGAAACAACTTAATGAGCAAACAGACAATAGAAAGGAATTAAAGTGGACGAAAGGACAAACCTGCCTTCGGTGGGAACCGAACCCACGACCTTCGGATGACGCGTCCAATGCTCTACCAACTAAGCTACGAAGGCAGTCGTCCCCCCGTCCACTTTATTGGGTATTTATGTACGTATTATCCTGGGGGAATGTTATACAGCGCCACTCGTAGCCATGGTGGCGTATGTGGAACACACTTTCTTGCCAGGTGGCGTCACGTAGAACATGAACTGAGATGAGATGGCTGCCGCCCAATAAGCCCTCGCATGCTACCTAAGGCACCAAGTCTGCCGCAGCGAGGCCCAAGCTATGAAATAACGAAAGGGAAGGGCTCAAGGGCTCGTTCTTTATTTGTGAGAAAACAACTTAATGAGCAAACAGACAATGAAGCTTAGGAAAGCATAGGGGAAGTTGCTTGTGGTATTGTAATTGTGGAGAAAGTAGAAAGGAATTAAAGTGGACGAAAGGACAAACCTGCCTTCGGTGGGAACCGAACCCACGACCTTCGGATGACGCGTCCGATGCTCTACCAACTAAGCTACGAAGGCAGTCGTCCCCCCGTCCACTTTATTGGGTATTTATGTACATATTATCCTGGGGGAATGTTATACAGCGCCACTCGTAGCCATGGTGGCGTATGCGGAACACACTTTCTTGCCAGGTGGCGTCACGTAGAACGTCAACTGAGATGAGATGGCTGCCGCCCAATAAGCCCTCGCATGCTACCTAAGGCACCAAGTCTGCCGCAGCGAGGCCCAAGCTATGAAATAACGAAAGGGAAGGGGTCAAGGGCTCGTTGTTTATTTGTTAGAAAACAAGTTAATGAGCAAACAGACAATGAAGCTTAGGAAAGCGTAGGGGAAGTTGCTTGTGGTACTTTCTCCACAATTACAATACCACAAGCAGCTTCCCCTATGCTTTCCTAAGCTTCATTGTCTGTTTGCTCATTAAGTTGTGGAGTTACACAGGAAAACCAACACAGATCTAAGACCATCAGTAGGTGTTGTTTGTTAGTTCATATATAAATTCAGCGCTTGCCAGTGTAAACATCGCAGCTTGCACTATATATATATATATATATATATATATAATTTTGTTTTTTGAAAGTTCATTAGCAATTTCTTTTTTTAGCTATGCAGAAATTTCAATTTGGAGTGAAAACAATGTATGTTTTCGTGCTCCAGTCCAACGCACTGAACTGCATCAACTTTCACAGGCGATTCCGAAGAGAAAGGATAAATAGTTGTGATCCACTTAAGGGAAGAACACTGTTTTCTGTAGTCCTCCCTGCGGCCCATAGTCGTGATGGAAAAGGAATGGAATAGTGCAAAGGCGAAGCATGCCGTATTGTCATGAGTAAAGGGGCCACAGCACGCGCCACAGGGCGAAGAACGAGACATGGCGTGCGAAGTAACGGAGAGGCGCCACAGTGCACGCGCCGGTGACACGTTGGTGTTCATGGTTGGTGGACGGTTGGCTCGTGGCGCGCGACCCGCGCTGCGATCGGAAGTGGAAAAGCGCTGAGCTGGGAATTGTCTGTGTGGCGACCGCCGAGGAAGGACGCATCGGCAGCTCTCGGATCGCATCGGATGCTCCAGGAGAACTTGTGCGAGAATTTGGCACTCATTTGAGGGCAGCGACTTGCTTATCATTTGCAGAGCCTGCTGTTCAGAAGTATTTCGGCAGGGGCTGCTCGCGGGAGGCTGTGTATCCTCATTTAGAGCCATGATGGTACTGTGACTAATTTCGTCGAATTCGGCAAGTTTCATACCACGAGGGAGTACAGCAGGAGCGGATGAGCAGTTGAATACCCACAAATTCACAGCGCCATTCACTACTGGGTGATTCCACGTAAGATCGAACAAAGCATGGCTGGTCACCCTCCTAAATTTATTTCAAAATTTTATATATTGCTGCCCGATGTGTGGAAAGAAGAGATCCGCAGTTGGTTTTGCTAGAAAAAATTTTGTCGAAGCGCCGGGAGTCAATAATGACGAAGAGGTGGAGTGCCGCGCTTACCTGCTCTTCTGTTTTGGCCAACTTTGCTTATTAATTACACAAACTATACTATGGTTAGGTGGCTGAAATTTTTTAAAGTAATTATACGCATGCGTCTACTTGTGGTAAATTATTTTTTCTTTTTGTGGGGAGTGTATATATTTTTATAAAAATCCTCAAAATCAGCCTAGGAAGCATTTTTGTGTCCACTTTGCGGGCTTATATCTCAAAAAAGGCTTGAGGCAGAGCGGCGAAAATTCTGCATTACGTTCTAAGCAAACTCGTTTGTCAACCTGCAAAATATTATATTTATATAATTTTTGAATAAAGAGATACGGCCGGGCTAACTTCAAAAAAACACCGAACAATGAAAACTTCTGACGACATTTAAAAAAAAAACCCATTTTTGATATTTTTTAAACTTTGTACACTTATTCTCCGTCACATTGGCTTACACAATCACCAAAAACATGTTGCATAATTTTGTTCCACTAGGAGTTACAACCCGTCGAATTAGACCCTTACGGAAGGCTCAGCGAAGCATGCGCTTCTGACTATTCTGACATTTGTGATCGCGTACGGCTTTTCAGTTTTGGCATGGTAATGTGCCTGGTCATTTATGTGTGAACGCCGCATATCAGCTATAAGGGACACAATAATTAATGATTAGGGGTCAGTTTTTTAAGCGTGGGGTTCTTTGATGCGCTGCGGTATCGGAGCGCAGACAGATATTTTCCGCCTTTACCTCAGCAAAAAGGCAGTAAGAACTCGATGCGTAGCTTAGATCCCCCCCCCCCCCCCCAAAAAAAAAAAAAAAGAAGGAAGAGAAGAAAGGATAAAAATGCAATAAGCAAAGAGCGCTTTCCAAATAATCTTTAGCAAAATGGAAAGTTTGTGAAGGTCAAGAAGAACCACTTCATTAAACCATGTTTCTGGGCTGAAATTGTTTGTTCCATTGATTAGACTGTTCAGACTTCTTCATTCATGTACACACAACTCCTTCCAAGCAGACCCGGCTATTCGTGCCACGTACAAGCCAGGAGAAGCTTCCGTTGGCGTGGATAGCTGCCAGGCATGCCAAGACAATGGAACGCGGGAACTCTCATCCACTCTTCCTTCTTTAACTTGCGGAAGGCAACGGCTTCTTTTTCTTCAAGGTGTATTAGATGCACACCTTTCAGTTTCTCTGATAAAACGGTTACAAAGTCTCTGGCTGTCCGAATTGCACTTTCAGGGTTGTTGAGCATTGCCTGATGCTTGACAAGACCTCCAACTCTATCGCATGCGTTTTTCCCGTGTCCAGTTGCTGAGAATACCCATTGGATACTCGGACAACAGCTCTTTCGGAACTCGAAAAGCTGATATCTATTCTTGAAATGACTGGCGGCTCCATCACTCACATGTCACGTTGGAGTAAACCGGCAGGTTGTCTTCCACCCATTCTTTCGCTAGAGCCAAGCAGGCGTGAGCGGAATCGTGGCTCAAGTCGTCACTGACAACAGTGGAACTCCTCGTAGATTTTCTCGTTGTGACCACGTACGTAAAGACGGATACTTGCTGCTTGTGCCAGTGGTATGCCTGAACTTCATCAGGAAGCACGACAGTCCAGTTTTCGGCAAAATCAAAGTGGAATACAATGCTGCCACGCTGCGTGCATTGCTTTTCCTCGTATATGGATCTACTTTGTGTCAGTGGTTGTGCATGATCCACCTTTCCGCCAATACTCGAAGATGATTAAAGAAGTGTCATCACCCAAACCTTTTTTCACAAGGTCGCCTGCCTCCCGCATTGCTAGTAACATTTCTTCGTCTTCTGGGATATTAAGTTCCTCCAGTGTCAGGGACCTGCCATTTGGACACTGATTGCATTCGCCTAAAAGGCACTCCGATGGTGACGGGATGAAAACGAACGTTGAGTGAAGCTGATCAGCAGCGATTTTGAGGCCAGTAATGTTCTCAACAGCGGCAAGGCAAAGCTTATAGTTGGCACAAATGGCACAAACGCACACATCATGCTGGGGATAACATGTTACCCGGCGCGGTCGCAAGGTGTAGAATCTAATCTGAGATAGGTGCGCGCATCCGTTTACCAATTGTTTTGCTTTTGTTTCCTTTGGCGTTCTATACCTTGCTTTGCCACTGGAGTGCCACTTTCATGCGTTCTACTGATCGCAAGTGGCGGTGCACAGTTTCTCTGGCGGCAGCGGCTGTCAACCGTGTGCGTGAAGCAAGCGCTCATAGCTACCTGATAGTGTTTTGATCTTGCTTCCATCTCCGCCTTGTTATCAGCGCCTAAGTGCGGTGCGAACAAAAGGCAGAATGGATAGCGAATCTCCAGCCCACACGCGTTGAAGTTACCCAGAAGTGTTTGGAACACTTGTGGTCTGAGGAGGTGAAAAGGAGCTCTGACTGTGCCTCTCTTAGAGCATCTGGGGGGCGCGCTCACCTGCTCGATAGCCCCGCGCTCATTGCTGCTCGGGTGATCAAATCGCTTCGAAATTGACACCGTCAGTGCCACCAACACCTTTTTTCGGTGCTGCTGGCCTCCTAAGGACCAGAAATTCAATTCTGTCTTCATTCTATACACTAAGCGGGCAAGAAGCCAGATCAACAACAATTGCCTATCATTGCGTAAGGGTCTAATTCGACGGGCTGTAACTCCTAGTGGAACAAAATTATGCAACATGTTTTTGGTGATTGTGAAAGCCAATGTGAAGGAGAATAAGTGTACAAAGTTTAAAAAATATCAAAAATGGGGTTTTTTTTTAATTGTCGCCAGAATTTTTCATTGTTCGGTGTTTTTTTGAAGTTAGCCCGGCCGTATCTCTTTATTCAAAAATTATATAAATATAATATTTTGCAGGTTTACAAACGAGTTTGCTTAGAACGTAATGCGGAATTTTCGCCGCTCTGCCTCAAGCCTTTTTTGAGATATAAGCCCGCAAAGAGGACACAAAAATGCTTCCTGGGATGATTTTGAGGATTTTTATAAAGATATATACACTCCCCACAAAAAGAAAAAATAATTTACCACAAGTAGAAGCATACGTATAA
This sequence comes from Hyalomma asiaticum, assembly GCA_013339685.2. Taxonomy (NCBI): domain Eukaryota; kingdom Metazoa; phylum Arthropoda; class Arachnida; order Ixodida; family Ixodidae; genus Hyalomma; species Hyalomma asiaticum. The sequence continues at coordinate 4,662,443 of CM023491.1, forward strand.
TTACTTAAAAAATTTTTAGCCACCTAACCTTAGTATAGTTTGTGTAATTAATAAGCAAAGTTGGCCAAAACAGAAGAGCAGGTAAGCGCGACACTCCACCTCTTCGTCATTATTGACTCCCGGCGCTTCGACAAAATTTTTTCTAGCAAAACCAACTGCGGATCTCTTCTTTCCACACATCGGGCAGCAATATATAAAATTTTGAAATAAATTTAAGAGGGTGACCAGCCATGCTTTGTTCGATCTTACGTGGAATCACCCTACTGTCATGACAGATCGTGGCACAAGTACATCCTTCTTAGTGCAGTTTGAAGTGAGTGGTTGAACTTGCGCATCAAATGATGACATGTCGGCAGCAGTGGTTTTGACAAGCACACGTGACATTGACCAGTGCACTAGTAGCAAGTCGTCTGAAACAACAAAGTTCTCGTCCCTCAAATGTGCATCTGCGAGCATTGCGAGGAGTGCGCTGTTCCAAGGTAATTTCACCTGTGCCACAGTTGACCGAAGCACCACAGTCAATCCCTAGGATGACGTCATGAGTATAGCGCGGCAGTATCAGAAATTCTGTTTTAAAATTTTCCCCACCAAAGAAGACATTGGCAACGCAGACGCCGAGGGGAACAATGCACTCACCACTGACACTACAGAACATCACACCACCATTCCACGGGAACATTACCTTCCGACCCAGTTTTGCTTTAAAAGTCGGACTCATTACAGACACGGTAGCCCCAGTGTCTACCAACGCAGTTGCAGAAACACTGTCGATTACCACACGCACTTTGTTCTTTACCATCATCAGAGGCGGAGGAATATTCAGCACAGGCGTAGACTGTTCGGCTACCTTACCTCCATCGGTCGTGCCGGCTAGTTTCCCGAAGGCGGCGGTGACATTGAGCGTCGCCGTGGTGGTGGTGGACGGTGTTGGCGACTGGTTGGTGGCGTCAGGCTGCGGTCTGAAGCTGGCGATTCACTCCTCCTGTACTGATGGAACGTATCGGTCATACGTGGCGCTGGGCCTCCTGTGACACTTGTTGCAGCAGAGTCCCTTATCCAGTGGTTGTGAGCGTCATGTTCAAAATCGTGCCACGTCAGGACTTGTGGAATTGGTCTCGCCTGTCGACGCCGGTGACAAAACCGAGATATGTGTCCCACGGTGCCGCAGTTGTAGCACACAGGCGACGCGCGACCAACGTCGTAGGCAGCATGGTCAACCCTGGGATTCTGGGAATAGTACACGCGGCCTCCCGAATGACGTTGAGTAGTGGCAGCCGCACGAAGGCGCTGGTTATGCGCCGTTTCATCGAGGAAGGAACGTTGGTACGTCGGTTTTATGGGGGAAGGAACATCGGCTTGATAGTCTACTGCGCCTGGCATGGCAGACAATGCAGATACAACAGACGCGGGTTCACGAAGCTGGTTGGAAGCAGGAGCACAACAAAGCTGTTCAACATCCGCCCCTTTGGCGTGCCATTCAAGTTCTTCGCGGACAATCTGACTTATGGCTGCCGCGAGGTCTTGCTGGATGTTGTAGCTGTCGTCAGTGCTTGTGACAGTTGCGACGTTCGCCAGCCTCACGAACTTTGGCGTAATACGGCGCAGCTTCAAAGTCTCGAACGCTCGGCAATGTTTGGTGAGATCAGCAACCGAGTTGAGGCTTTCCTTCCTGATTAGGTAGTTGTAGACATCCTCGGCAATGCCTTTGAGAAGGTGTCCAACTTTGTCCTCTTCCGACATTCGAGGATCAACGGATTGACACAGCTTCAGGACTACTTCAATGTAAGTCGTGTACGTTTCACCTGGGACTTGTGCACGCTGAAGCAATGTCTGCTCCGCCCGCTTCCGTTTTGCAGTTGAATCCCCAAAGCATTCTGTGATGTCGGAAACGAAGCGGTCCCACGTTGTCAGCGTGTCCTCGTGGTTCTCGTACCACATGAGTGCTGTGTCCATTAGAAAGAGAACAACGTTCTCTAGCTGAGCCTCGGAGTTCCACCCGTTGTATTTGCTCACACGCTTGTAGTGAGTGAGCCATTCTTCAACGTCCTCGGCGAACTTTCCTGAGAAAGTATGTGGCTCCATCAGGTGCATCCGGATGCTGGCTGACCGTGCCGGAGATGGCAGAGACGGCTGGTCATTGTCGGTGCGAGACATTGGGATCTCCAGTGGGGGCAGTCGAGCGAGGCGTCGGCTTCGTCGTAGTATTGGTCCCAGCAGCTCCGTCTTCTTAGCTATCGTACCCAGCACTTCCACCACAAAACTGTTATGGTTGAATAGTGGACGATGTTTATTTGCAGGGCGAGGCTGGCAATGATCAAGCGATGATGACGTCGATTCGCTGCACCAGCTAACGTTGTCTTCCTTCTCTTCCGTTCCTGGCTCATACCTTGACCGGTTATGTAGCAACATGTAAAACCTGTACTGCCAATCATTCCGAGCTGTGTATGATGTTACTGCAGCTATGAGAAGCAAAGAAGGATGTGCGTACCCTCCATCTGGTCCCCCTCCTCCTCCCCTTCTGCTTTTGTGAAAATCATTCCGAGCTGTGTATGATGTTACTGCAGCTATGAGAAGCAAAGAAGGATGTGCGTACCCTCCATCTGGTCCCCCTCCTCCTCCCCTTCTGCTTTTGTGAATCTCCTGATTTGCAATATCCCAAGGTTAGCATGTATGCAAGACTGCCAGACTCATCAGGTGCACGCCTACAGTTAAAGCAACCGTGACAACAAGGAAAATGCCAACACGAAACCATCCCTTGTATGTTACAAAAGAACGGACATCACCTCACCAGCCTCATACGGCACACACACAAACAGGAAGCACGGTGTGTCTATCAGTCAAGGCGAACAGAACAACGTCTGCGACATCTGAGCTTCCCATGCTACAAGGTGCTTAAACACTACTATCCACTTCCGACAAGAGTGTCAGTTGTCTTATCATCCTTGTCCAAGTGGAGGGCATGTTTATGTCCTCCAGAACTGAACACCCAGCCTTGCCCACCTAAGCTACAGTGATAGACTTCACTGGACTGATACACATTGAATTAAACTTCTGGTGAAATTACGGAACTCTTTCGGTGACATGAAACTCTGCGTCCTCCCCCCCAGGTTTCCCTTATGAGCCCCTCTCGCTGTACCCATTTCAATGTCTTCTTTCGGGGAGAGGGGGAATAAGGTGACGTACGGCACAGGCTGTAGCAAGAAAAGAAGAGTGGCACGAGCAATGGAATAAAAGCATCGAGCATCAACCGTGGCATGTCTCCCATTTCTAACATCGCACATGCATTGCTTTGTGGTTCCAAACACTTGTTATTGCTACGGGTTTGCTGTGAAATTGGGGTCATAAAAAGGTGTAAGCTACCGGTCACGGAAGTTGCATCAACTACTTTCGCTAATCCAAAGTATCCTGTATTCCATTTTTTTCTGATGTCCTGTTTTAATATCCTTGTCTTTCGAAGACGTTTTTGGTGTCCCAATGGCATTAAAGGGGTCTCACTGTGTGACAGTGTTTTGACACAGTGGCATAATGTGCCAATTTCACTGAATTTTTTTAATATAAAGGTACATGATGGGGGGGGAACGACATATAATGAGCACATTTTATGTCAAATGCAGTTGTATTTTAATGATGTTAGACCACCACCGATCCATTTGTTGGAACCCTCGTAGGCGCCTGAAGCGAGCTTGGACAGGAGTCCCGATCATTCTTGCCACTGGTTGGCCAAATTGACTTCCTGTGTTGGGCAAGTTGGGTCAGCTATGCCTCCTCCCTCTCTTTCACTTGATGCTGTGATAGCACTTGCTTTTCGGAGCTGACACTGAATCCCCTCGCTGAAGCTTTATCGCACAGAGGCCGTGGAATGGGTGCATAGTTCTGGCTTTTGTCGCTTGACCACTGCGTTGTATGCAGACTGACCTTCATGTGAATGTACTGTAGTACTTGCAGTTTCCTTATGCACATGGTTTGATCTTCCTGTGTTCTCATGTTCTCATAGCAATGTTGCTGGCAATCGTTTTATTAATGACTGCTTTGAATAAAGAATTTGGTGTTGTCATGAGAAAAGAAAACGATAATGTGGCTGTGTGAATTCTAGCTGCAGCAGATTCGCCAAGGTATGACTGCTGCAGTGTATGATGTTTCTGGTGTGGGACTGCACATCATGAAGCAAGGAATGGTAGTTAATAAGAATGCATGCTGCTATGCATGAGCAGTGGCATGCCTGGAATGTACGTGCACCATGATAACACAGATTTTTTACAGTTACTGCAGTCCTCCAGCAGAAACATCAGCATATCAGCCTTGATTTGGACTCAGATAGGTCTCGGGTTTTCATGAGTTCTGTCCACACGCAAGTACTGTATTAAGTTCTGCCCAATAGTTTAGGGGAAGTGCAGTGTTTTGGGCTGGAATGCTGGTGCATTGTAGCAGTCTTAGCGCTGCCAGCATCGTCACTGTCGAGTTAGCAGCTGGTCATCCCAGGAGTTTATTTTGCACGCTTTGTGGCTGCCAGGGAAGCTGATGAAACCTTGCATGGCAAAGTGAGGCATCTCACGTGGAACAGTGTTCGTGCACTGTTGTCTTTCAGCACACCCAGATGCGTGTTCCCACAGTGTGGAACATTGACCTTTTATTTCATTTTTCACAGATTATGACGTCACACAGGAGCCCAAGTGCAAATTTGAGGTGAGTGTGTCTCTGATTAAAGCAGCATGGTTTTGAAGGCAAGTCAGAAAGAGGGACAGGAAGCATATTGCACATCTGCTGAAACACTCCATGTGTGCCAATGTCAAAGTGGCCACTGCTGGTTCTTTCATGATTAGCCTGTCTACACCCACTGCATGGTGAAGACCATTCCCATAGAGCTCTAATTATCCCAGTCTCGTGCTGAACGTAACCACGATATCCTTGCAAACTTCTTTATGTCATCATGCCCACATAACTTTCTGCCACCTCAGCCACGCTTGCCTTCCCTAGGGATCCACTCTGTTACCCTAATGACCAACGGTTATCTTGCCTTTCCACAACGTGCCCTGCCCATACTCTTCTTGATTTCTACTAAGGCCTCATTAACACGCATTGTTCCTAGATGACCCATTCTACTCTCTTTTTGTCCCTCCACACTACACCCCCAGTATAAACTGATCCTTTTAGAGAGCCTCCAAGTTTCTTCCCCTTAGCTAAGTACTGGTTAGATGCAGCTGTTACACACTTTCCCCTTGAGGGACAATGGTAGGCTGGCATGTACAGCTGTTTGTGAAGTGCTGGTCCTTTACGCACACTCTGTGAGGGTTGCATGTTATGCACCTTGCCTTTGCCTGCCAGCACATTCACATGCAGAGGCTTGTTTGAGGTGGCCGAAGTCAAGATGTGCAACACTGCAACTACATTGAAGTGGGTCATTAGCAGTGCTACGCGACAACTTTTGGCTCATCTTCGCCCGCCCCCTTTTCCTCAGTTCAGAGTAGAAGCTGCATGCCAACCTCTTATGCCTTTTTTTAGAACAGTGTTGTAGACTGGAGGCCTTGTATCTGTAAACTTGGTGTATTGAGGCCTCACTCGCACTTTCTCCTATGGTGCTTGTGATAAGCTGGAAACAAGAGCATCATGTTAAAAAGGGACGTGGCAATGGGAATGCTCAATTTGGTCAAAACTTTCCATTTTTCGATTTTGTTTCATGATCCTCGGACCTTCTTTTATTTTGTGGTGGAATATTATAATGAAATACGCGGTAGTAGTCGAGAAAATGCCACTTTATCTATGTGTTGTCATTCAAAACTACAAGAAAATCAGGCTTCAGAAGGTGCCGGCATCATGGCATCATCGTAAAAAGGAGATAGAACCTGAAGATAGCCACACCGCCATGTTTCTCCAACAAAAAATAAAACCAGCAAAAGTGAGTAAGAGGTTAGCTACTCAAAGTAAACATTTCATCGTTTTTATGAAATAAACCTTTGAGCTCTGTTTTCTCAGCTTCCATTTTTTGGGCAGTTGCTGTCAGTCATCCCAATGGCATTTCACAACTAATGAAGCTAAAGTCATTCTGTTTTTTTTTTTTTTCACTTATATTCTGAATCGTTGGTGAGTGCCATAAGCTATTTATTTCTACCTGCATGTCACACAAACTTTTATAATTGTATTTTTGCAGAAGTTGTTAGTAAGTAAATATAAAATATGTCGAGGACATTGCAAAATTTTTTCTGTACTCATTTGGACATAAAAAGATCAATGAACACCTTTACGGCACACAGTGGGCCTTATTGTATATGCTTAAGTAAAAATGGTACTGAAATTTTGTCTAATTAGCCTATCAATTTAGGGATGACTGTAAGGGTCTATAAAGTGATGTAACTCAAAAACTAGGTAGCTTAAAACTGATTCCGTTTAAGATATCATCATAACAGACTACATCAGTGTGCCAAATTTCATCAGTTTATACCCATAAATAAAAAATATAGTTTTCATTGCCACGTCCCCCCATAAGGCTGGTGCTCCATCATCATAACAGAAATGTCAGTACTGACTGCCTGTAGGGGTATTGTTAGCTTTGCTACAATTTCGCACATTGATATATTGTCACATAGAAACTTCAAACACGCGTAAAATACACTCAGGTCTTGTTTAATCTGGTGGCCATTGGCTCTAGCCTCTCCACTCTTCTTCGTCTTCCTCATCTTCCTCTATGTTGTGAGCCAGTAGCCCACTGCCGTTCCTTTTGACCTGTTACAATATTTTGACTCTCTCAGTGCTTTTTCATCTATGAACAGCAGTAAAAATTGGCTTTATAGCAGTAAAAGTAGAATGTACCATGTCAGTGGCTGCCAGCACTACATCTTGGCTGCTTTGTTGCTCGCTGCCTTCTTGGCATATGAGAAAGATGCCTGAAAAACGGGGGTTTGATGCAGCATAATCAGTGGTTATTATTTTTAAGAGAGCGCTGTTTTGGATAGGCGTGTCACATTTTTCTGGCTCTTTTGGTAATCAAATCTTGGTCAAAAGGTAAAAGCAAGACGCCGACCAAAAAGACTTTTAAAAATAACACGACGTTTCGGCTCCCGTACGGGGGCCTTGTTCACAAAATTGAGCACCGATTTTGTGAACAAGGCCCCCGTACGGGAGCCGAAACGTCGTGTTATTTTTAAAAGTCTTTTTGGTCGGCGTCTTGCTTTTACCTTTTGACCATGATTATTCCCGACCAGACGAGCTTTCGTCAAACTCTTGACGTAATCAAATCTTGCCTGTGTGATATCCACAGGGTAGCTCTCGCCTACTGAGAGAGCGGGTTCAGCTCTGGGCCACAGTGGGTACACTTTATGGGGGGAGAAATGTTAAATGTATGTGTATCTAGGTTTAGGTGCACTTAAAGCTTGTCAGTTTCCCACCACGGTGCACCCCATAATCACATTGTGTGTTTATTACATAAGAATGTTGTTCAACTTTATTGTGCGTTGCTTTGTGTCACTTGTGGGTTGTTGCAGCCGATCCATGATATGTGAGCACCTTCTGTTGTGCCAGCCTTCACTGCAGTGGGCAGTCTGATGAGCAATGATGTTTTTCTTTCTAGGAAGCAACCATCAAGTGCAATGCAGAGCGGAGATGAAGAAGAAGGTTTGTCCATTTTGAAGGAACTGACAAATTATTTTCGCGCTATTATCATAAACACCATGGAACAGTGTTTATAAGAATTCTCCAGTTTGCAATGAGAATGTAGTAAATACGCTGACCCACAGTAGCAGTGACGTGTATGGTGAAAATGGTGGGAAGTGGACAAGTGTGACCCTAGGTGTTAGGAAGTGTGGCATCCATTTGCTACACAAACAGTTGTGTGCCTCACAGGGAGGTCGCTAAATCTTGCACTTGTACCCACTCTGAAAACCTTGTGTAGTGCCGCTGCGCTATTGGGGACACCAGAAGCCTGCTGTTGCACTCGCTGCTGCAAAGGCAGTGTCACTTGTCAGGGTGAATTCTTTTTGTCTCATGCGCATAGGATAAAATGCAAGTGTGCATGTAGTTTCGAATAATACATCTGGAAAACTGAGTGTTGGACAGGTTCATTCAGTTCGACCTTGACAAGGCTGACAAAAGTGGTCTAGCATTTTGACGACTTATATAGATCAAGTGGCAGGAAAAACAAGAATACACATTGTTCATTCAGTTGGCAATGTAATTTGCCCTGATTCTGCTAGCTCCCCGAATATAACACATGAGCCAGTTTTACAGGGACAAAATAGAAGTAACATAAATATGACAGAGCACCGAAACTATGTAAATACTGAGCATGCACCAAAGCTTATGGCAAAGAAAAATGCGGCATGTGGGCAGTGAAAGAGACTCGTGTTCTAAACCTAGTCCTACAAGCAAATACAAAAAGCGCAATGCGTGCCACGTGCTCCTACACACCAGTCCTCTCTTCTTCATTGTGTTCGCATGCATCTGCTGCTTGCTACTTTCCGCGGGAAGTTCAAACGCAGTTTACAACACGGCATGTTCCATATTCTGACATTAAGAAAGAGACAAAACAAACTTTATCTTCAAGGTGTTAAACCTCATTCACTTTTGCCATCACTGTTAGAACACCCATTATTGTTCTCAAGAGCTGCACCATATTGACACACTCGTAAGTCAACCAATTTTGTTGAAATTTGAAATCCGAAATGTGGGGTCGACTAACAATTGAAACCAAAACCATACCACCAGTCGCTTTTTTTTTTCTTTTGACTTGCAATTGGGGGGGGGGGGGGGGGGGGTGGCGTGCACAACTTACATTCGAGTTGACTTGAAGTATGGTATATACTCCTCGTCATTTGCAAATGGTGGTGGTCCACATATAGGCCATCTATTTTGCTAGTTCATCGTACAACGTATACGATTCTGCAGAGTACCTAAGCATGTAACATGACCCGTGTACAATTGCTTATTGTATGAAACTACATTTGTAAATTGAACTGAAAGCTTTGTGTCATCATTGCCGTGGAGTGAATGAATTCACTCTGTTGCCATAACGGCCTGCTACACATTCAGTGTCTGTCAAGTTATTGGAAATTCACTGGCGAGCAGTTGTTCGAAATACAGTGATATTTGATACAGTGATATCACAAAGAAATTTTGTGATATCCACGTTTAACTGTATATCGTGAAGCATGGCGCAGCAAGAGTACCATGTACGGCACATCACATCCTTTGTGACATCTTTTCAGGGGAATAGACCATCTGATGGAGTGTTAAGTGGGATGAAATGGATGAGTAATGAGCCATTGCTGCTTTGATCATGTTTTCCCTGTGCAGGGAAGGCCCCATGTTTGATGCTAGCACCAGCGGCGCATCCTTCTCTATCAAGTAGGGGTGTGTGCATATTCGAAATTTTGAATTATTTTCAAATAATGTTTGCTACTCAATTCGATTCGCTCTTAGCATTCACTATTCGAACTATTCAAAGTTGGCATTTAAGGGAAAATGTATGCTATGTCACAAGTGGCCCATTCTCGCATGCAGTACGCTTCACCGCACAGCACGTGTACTGCAGCGAAACTAACACTTGTGCACGGCGGCAGAGCTAACATATTGTAGCAAATATGATGAACGCAGGTCAATAAAACAAGGCGTTTATTGGGAGCGAACCTGTGCTCACAACTCGGAGTCACTGCCTTGCAAGACAGACGCGTTCCAATGCTCGTGTCGCACCGTCGTCCTCTTATTCCCTCTCTGTCGTCTCGTGCCAGAGGCGCGCACAAGCCGGGATGAGTGTTGCCTGTGGTTGGTGAAATGCACTTTGCCACAGCGCGCGAACTTCCTAATATAGGAGCGATGGCGGGCTGCTTGAATGCAGCCGAGTTGTCGTGGCAATATGTACTGCGGCAAAACCAGCACTCGTGCACGGTGGCAGAGTTAACACCCGTGTACTGCGGTGAAGTTAGCTCAGCTTTCTGTTGGACTTTGGAATAACACTGCAGGAGTATGCTAGTCATGCAATAAATGTTTTTTGCCCATGTTTAGCAGCACATTTCTCCATAATTTGCCATGGTATTGATAAAAATGTATTTAAAAATTCAAAACATGTTCAATTTGCACTTGAACATAAAATATTTGGATTCGCTTCACACTCAAAATTTTGCTATTCTTGCAGCTCTACTATCAAGTTCTGTACCTTACAATTTCTTAATTGGTAAAGGTTGCTTCTTGTGGATGAACATGCCTTTGGGAAACACAGTTACCTTGAATGCCTGTGTTCCAGCTCTGTTTAACTTAGAACTTGTTTGACAATGGCTTTCATGTAAATGTCACTCATATCAGTCACTGCTCGGGCACAGTTACCAATTAGTCTTGGCGAACTTGGAGCACAAAAGTTCAGCCACATCCTTGCAGTGCCACTCATTGTGTAACGCAGGAGTCCTCATTCTATCAGTGCTGGCACAGCCGCACCCAGTAGTGAAGCCAGAGGCTCGTTACTGGCTTCACTTCCGGGTGTGGCTGCGCAATTATTACAATGAATGTCAGCTTCGCCGCAATACGTGAGTGTTACGCGGTGAAGCATATTTTGTGCAGGTATGGGCCACTTCTCATGAGCAATAGCATATTTTGCCCCTTAATTACAAACCTTGAATAGCTCAAGTAGTAAAAGTAAAGTGCACATTGAATCGAATAGCAAACGCTATTATAAAAATATTTGAAATTTCAAGTGTTTGCACAGCCCTACTTTTTGTGATAATACATAATAATAATAATTTCTGGTATTTTACATCCCAAAATCACAAGATGATAATGAGAAACATCATAGTGGAGGTCTCCATAAATTTCAACCATGTGGGGTTGTTTAATGTGCACCACATGGGTCCCAACATTTCACTTTCATTGAAATGCAGCCGCTGTGTCTGGGATTCCCCTAGTTATCAAGCATTGATGTGAGTCTGGTTATCAGTAGCTTTTTCAGGTTAACCATCATAGTACACACATTGATTTGATCATTGATGCCCAAGAATTGTCTCAACATTCAAATAGGGACTTGATGGGGTTTCTGTCGAACTGCCTCATTAGCACGACTTAAAAATCTTCTTTTTTTCTTTTTTTTTTTTGAAATTAAGTGCTGAGCGCAAGCAGTTCATGAGTAAGCTGTTGGAAGAAGTGCCTCCAAGTTGTGGCCATCAAAAGGATGCTTGTGGAAGGCAACCTCATTTTCAGTTCTTGTGTGTGCATCAGAAGCACTAGCTTAGTGAGACGTTTAAGCACTCTCTTTTCAGCACGGTCATAGTGCCTGACATCAGGGTTGTTTTGATGCCTTGTTGCTCATGTTCTCATGTTCAAACCAATATATACTTCTCACAAAAGTAATTTTTGCCCCTGCTGTGGTGGGTATGCTAAGGGTACACCTTAGCATACCTCATGGGTATGCGAAGGCTGCCATTATGTACAAAAATTTCCACTCCACTCCTCATGTTTCTTGATCTTCTTCAGGAACACCTTTTTCTAGCAAGCTCCATGCAGAGTCGATGACCAATCCTTTCTGCATGTTTTACTACAAAGCTAGCCAAACCGGTGAGAAGAGACCCCATTGTCTGCACTGATTTGGCTGTTAAAAAAAATTGGTGTCAAGAGTGTGCTCAGTTTTTCAAGAGTCCCTGAAAGAGATTTTTGACATTTTGTCACTGACTAGGCTGTTACTATCAACTTATTCACATCATAAATTAAGTAAAGAACATTTCTAGAAGAAAGACGCAAAGTTTCAACTCTACAAAAGCAAGACAGGATGAGCGCTTGTCCTGTCTTTTGTCTTGCTTTTGTGGTGTCGAAATTTCACGCCTTTCTTCTAGAAATATTTCACCAACTATAGCCCTTCAAGAAGTACTTTTAAGTAAAGAACCTTTCACCAAAGTAGCCATAAGCTTATTTCCAGTGCCTTCCTCCGTACCACCGCTCCTCAACTCTCTTAGCTGCGGGGTGAATGCTAGCAACGGCTGCACCTCCTGTGGCAGTTGCTACTGAGGCCTCGCTAGCGACGTGGAACCACAACATCCCTGCTAAGGCTGCTGGCCTTAGTATTGCTGGCTTCCGTAGTAGTGTGCCAATGACGCAAGTGCATGCCGCCAGTTGCTGCAGCAATACCATTGGCTGGCCCTTTGATGCTCACGTCATCAGCCATGAAAGCCAATTGTTGCGTGCCTATTTCATTTCATTTCATTCATTTCATTTTATTATACTGTCAGCCTGATTGGGCTACAACAGGGGTGGAAGAATACAAAATACAAACGTACATATTGAGAAATAAGAACTCCTATACAATCATCTATATTAAACATGTAGCAGTGATTGGCAACGGATAGCCACAAAACACTAATCAGAAGCACCCGTGAGCGGCCCGTAGGCAAGGGTGGTCAAAAACTGTTTGAGTTGAGTCGCATTGATCTTTCCCAATGCACACATTTAAAACCTGTGGTAAATTACATACTTAGTACAGAGTGCTGATATTGATCTGCTAATTATCAGGACTCAAGCTATCGGTGCAGCGCATACGCACACAACCGTTTCAGGGTAGCTTCAAAATCTGTAGCAGAGATCCTTGGTGGCACAAATTTACTTTGTGGTTGTCTGCCATGTAGCTGTCCGCTGCAAGCTTTCGCGCTGACGTTTTTGACAAGTGCTTGCACCAGTTGTGCCAACTGAGAGCCAGTGAGGCTCTTAATGAAGAATTTCTCGAGCTACATGTGGCAAAATACAATAATGAATTTGCCAGCAAGGGCTCATTTCTTGGATTTTCCACTTCACCTACTCCAGTGTACCGAAGATCCTACTATGCCATATGTTTAAGAGACTCAAAACTATGTTTCCATTGTGAACCTTTTCTTTTCCACACACACACAAGAAAAAAAGGCATGTTCCACTGCCTGCAGTGGTCACACGATATGTTTATTATAAGTATACAAGCAACTTTTATGTTTGCTGTTGCTGAACTGTGGCAACTGCATAACATTGTTGCCTAGTGCCCCGGTAAATTCATTCCCATTGGTAGACGAAAATAACAGCAAAAAATTAAAGCATGAAAAAAAAAAAAGAGAAAGCTGTACCTGCAGAAGCATACCAGGTTTAAAGCCAATAAACATAAATGAAAAGGGGTTTTAAATACAACACGTCACTGGGCCCGGTGAGGTGTTGGTGACGCTGACTCCGACAATGCATAAGCAGCGCCTTCAGTGAGAATGGCCCTTCTTGTGGTCATCTGGCAGGTGCAGAATCTTTTGGTGGCAACCACAGTTTGCACCATGTGATTGCAGTGGAGACAGCACTGGCCTGCTGCTGGCTCTCACAGTAGCTGGACATGATTTTGCATTCGGCTTCATATTGGATTTGCCCCGCCACAGTGGTCTAGTGGCTGTGGTACTCAGCTGCTGATCCGAGGGTCATGGGATCGTATCCTGGCTGCATTTTGATGGATGCGAAATGTTGAGGCCCGTGTGCTGTGCACTGTCAGTGCACGTTAAAGAACCCCAGGTGGTCGAAATTTCCGGAGCCCTCCACTACGGCATCTCTCATAATCAGAGCTGGTTTTGGGATGTCAAACCCCGTATAACAACATAACAGGTTTCATATTGGATTGTACAATCCAAACAAATTGTTGGGGGAACAAAAGGTGTGCATTGTAATTGTTTAAACATGTCAATAAATATCTGAGTTTTTGCTGTTATATCTTCTTCAGCTGGTCAAAAACAGTTTTCAGTGGGAAAGAACGTCTGATCAATGTATTTACTGTAAGTGCTGCCGAGGTAAATGCAGAAGCGAGTGCTGCTGGTATAGAAAACACCACTGCAGGCTAGTTATGTTCAAATTATTCTGCAAAGGCTAATTCCAGGATCAAAATATTAATGCCCACTTTAGTGACTTAGCACGTGAGATAACAGTCTCTAGGGCTTAAAGCCCCAAAACCACCATATGATCATGAGCGATGCAGTAGTGGAGGCCTCCGGAAATTTCAGCCACCTGGGGTTCTTTAACGTGCACTGACATAGCACAGTACGCGGGCCTCAACATTTAACCTCCATCAAAATGCAGCTGCTGCAGCCGGGATTCAATCCTGCAACTTTCGGGTCAGTGGCCAAGTGCCCTAGCCACTAGACCACCGTGGCGGGCCTACCACATAAGGTGCTGTGCTGCTAAGCTCGTGGCCACGTTTTGATGGGTGCAAAATGCAAAGAACACTTGTGTGCAGAGTATGAAAAAAAGGTAAGGTATGCACAAACGGATGCAAAGGAAGAGAGAGATGGACAGCACAAATTGCTGGCATCTCTTGTGTCTGCACACTTTTCAATATGCCAACTAGCTTGGCTTAGTGCATGTGCATGTACTTACATGAGGGTGCAACCCCAGTAGCGCGCCTCATAATCATTTGGAGGGCAAGACACGCAAAATCCAAGCAGTTATCGTTATTAGGATAAAAAATAATAGCTTGGTCTTCTAGAAGTGTACAAGTGAGACTATTGGTGAAGATTGGGTTAACCACAGGCAAAATAACAGAAGTCTACCATACCAAGGCATCTCTGCAAGTCTGCAGCACAAAGTTTTTTTTATGACTTTATGTGCGGGTGTAAAATTGTAAATTGTGAACAGCTACTTGCTTTTGTTAATATAATTTATATTCATTTCATTTCAACCCTCATCTCATGACGAAATCTGTGCATTCCATGTTCAGATACAGATTGTGGTTAGCTGCTTTGGTATATTTCATAAACAAAATGTGACAGTTTATTCCATAGCATTCTTTGTTTGAACATGCATGTTGTGGATGTGGTGGACGCATTTTAATGTTTTAGCCTTCAAGTGCAGTTCTTGTTTGTTTCAGCTATCTATGAAGAAACCTTTTAGACAATGGACACCAGCTCAACTACTGTCTCGCAGAAGGGTAGATATGGGCTTGGTATGTGCCTTGTGTCAAAATATCAAAGTATTTTACTTACATTTTTGTCCTGTCTTCTTTTGACTGCACTTATTGTGCCAATTGCCATTCATTTTGATGGCACGAACATTTCACCTTTGCCTTGTATGATTGTTGATCAGCTTTTGAGTTTCATGTTAATTTTGCATCATCTCATTGTACATTAGAAGAACAGATTGTTGGGCTATTTAATCTTGCATAACAAAATCAAACGTCAGTGCAGAACAAATGACAAGACTCAAAGAAAGCTGACATGGCAATAAAGCTGATGGTGGCGATGAAGCTGATGTGTACATGTCAGCTTCATTGTCATCATCAGCCTATTTCAAGTCCACTGCAGGACAAAGGCCTCTCCCAATGATTTCCAGTTTTTCCTGTCCTGAGCTTACCATGTCAGCTTAGGTTCAAGTAATCACCCTCTCTCTATAGACACACACATAAACACACAAGCGTTCTTGTCACAGTGCGTGGCAGTGGAAATGCTGCCCCCTGCTCTTCTTCGCTGTCCACCCTTCCGGTTCCTTTCCCCCTGCTTACAACAGACTGCCCACTGCTGCAGCTGACCCCTTTGAAACAGGACGGTCGAGCCCACTTATAACGATATTGAAGTGCCATGAAAATTACATTGTTATAACCAATAATTGTTATAGCAGGGTTGCATTGAAAAAGCTAGATCAGGGGACCCCAGAGCTGTTTGTGTGTGATGGGAGGTGGGGAGAGGGGTGGCTATAAGACCCTTCCTACACTCTGTAAGCGTCACAACATGATGGTGAGCACTACAGTGGCTGAAGGTAACAACCTGAACCAACCCAAAGCTGCACTGAAAGGAGCCCCCACCCCTATCACTGCAGTAGTGTTCTTTTAATTCCCACCCTTTACATAAGTGGCCAGAAGAGTACAGCACTCGGGCCCTTCCAGGAAAGCTAGTAGGCGTTCCTCAAGGCCAGAAAGCTATGGTACCGCTGTCCTGTATATCTTAATTTTCTTTCAGGGTGCGGTCAGTCATGTTTGTGAGGTTGGCAGAATGGAAGAGGGACAAAGAGGAAAAGCTTGTTCCTATTGTATGCCTGTGGGGTAGCCTTTTGTAGAGTGGAACAGAAAGTGTGGGCAGTCAGCATTGGCAAGCTGAAGTCGCTTCCATATATCCATCCATACATCCATCCATCCATCCATCCATGTCTTGGTGTTCTCCTTGTCGCCTGCTTCACCTGGTATTTGGGAGGTAGGGTATAAATCTATGACGAACATGAACTCATTTTTACATCACTAACATGACATAGTCTTAATGTACGTCACAATTAATGATACTGCATTCATGCATAGTTTTCAGCAACTCGCACAGTGCACTGCCTCGAGGATCGGCTCGCACACCAGACAATTCGCTTAAATAGCTCCACTCTTAGTACAAGAAGAGGACACTGTTCCCGTTTGCAGTTGAAATGTATACGTAACAAGTATCCAGAGACAAGTGCAACTTGCCAAGCAGTACAGGGCTATTGAACAAGGTCCCTTGAGGTGCCAAGCAAACACTGGCTACAGCAGCTCCTCTTACATGGTATGTATAGTGAATAAACACATTGTTTTTACAGCGTAGCTGTTGCTAAGTTTTCCATAATGTCATCTGCAGCTAACAGTGCAGCTGTCTCGCAGAAGGGACAAGTGGACCTGCTCTTGTCCTTGACCCATGCTGCTACATGGTACTGATTATGTGAATGTAGAAAGATAGGATGGAAGGAAAGAAAGACCCATAACCTTGACCTAAGGCCACAGCTACATGACAATGATAGCACTAGTGGCTGTGCTACATGATAGTGAAGAAAAATAAAGAAAATGAGAAAAAAAGAATGACCCAGGAGATGTGGAAAGGGAGAATGAGAAGATAGTGGTATGAATGAAGCTGATGATTACCTTGGTGTATATGCATGATATGCATGGAAAATGCTTTCATGGTTGCTTTGCTTCTGTGTAGCTTATATGGTGCAGAAAAAGGTAAGTGTTACTTTGCTAAAAAATCACTTCTCCTTTGTTTTAACTTTGCACTGCTTTGTTAAGCCCCCACAGCTACACTGGCCATTAATGTTTACGATAGCAGAACTGCGCCAAATTTTTCGCGTCCACTTTTCATCGCACTGCGGTGCCATGCATCGCATGGTATTTGACTTCCCACTAAAAAAATATCCACCGCTCAAAAATTTCCGGGGAGAACCCTTATATGCATGCGTGTGTGTGCATAGTCGTATCTCATTATAAAGAATACAGGTGTAAAGAATTAGCTGTTAACACTAGGTAAATAAAGCCATTATGACAGTGTCACAAATATACATTTATAACCATTTGTCTATTGTACCGAACCTGCTTTTTTGTATCAGATGGACTTTGTTATGACGAAGGTTGAGTGTGTGTGGCCCCATATTGGCTACCACGTAAGGGATAATGGATAGGTAGGTTACTTGGTTAGTGTCCATAGTAATGTTTAAGAGCATTGCTGTACAACAGATAAACAAGAAGCACAAAGAATGCAAGGCATGCACTGTACTCTCGTCCGAATACTCTTGCTTTACCAAAAAGAATATTCAGTTTAGAGTACAGCACATGTCCCATCTCCTCCATGTATTGTGTGTATTTGTTGTGCAGCAATGCTTTTAAAAACACCGTTACGGATGCCAAATGTGGGCTCAGGGCTGTGGCAAATAGGAGCCAGTGGCCAACTGAAGGCCCTTTGAGACGTCACTGGGCACAAGGGGCAATAAGAGAGACAACTTTACCGTCTGAATCCCCATCTGCATTACAGCCATGCAGTCAACTTTCCCATAGTGTTCGAACAGAAGAGCTGCTAGGTTATGACTGTACTGAGCATGAGAAGGAGACATTAGGTTCTGGATTGCTGGACCGTCTCCATATTGGTCGCCTTTAGTCTCCATGTAAATGTATTGTACAGACCTTTGAAAGGGAAAATTAGCATCCACCCATTTTGTAACACTAGGCTACTAGGATTTCTCGGAAAATGCAAGCTTCCTAGTTGCCGAAAAATTCGTCTTGGTCCAGGGTTTGAACCTGGGACCAACACCTGTCCGGAGCGCTCGCTCTGCCAATCGAGCTAACGAGGAGGCTAGCGATTGACAGCGCGAGGGCGAATCCATTGACAACTCAAAGCACATGGGCGTGAACACATGGCAAAATGAGTTCTGCGGAAACCTGCAAGGTGGAGTAACGTTTATGAAAGGGAAAATTAGCATCCACCTGTTTTGTAGTACACGGCTACAAGGAAATCCATGCGGATTTCTCAGAAAATACAGCTTCCTAGTTGCCGAAAAATTCGTCCTGGTCCGGGGTTCGAACCCGGGACCAACACCTGTCCGGGGCGCTCGCTCTGTCAACTGAGCTAACCAGAAGGCTAGCGATTGACAGCGCGAGGGCGAATCCATCGACAGCTCGAAACGCATGGGCCTGAACACATGGTAAAATGAGTTCTGCGGAAACCCGCAAGGTGGAGTAACGTTTATGAAAGGGAAAATTAGCATCTACCCGTTTTGTAGCACAAGGCTACAAGGAAATCCATAGGGATTTCTCAGAAAATGCAACCTTCCTGGATTTCCTTGTAGCCTTATGCTACAAAACGGGTGGATTCTAATTTTCCCTTTCATAAACGTTACTCCACCTTGCGGGTTTCCACAGAACTCATTTTGCCATGTGTACAGACCTGTGTCTAAGCTACACGTAACATTATTGATGGAAGTGGGCCTGCCATAGGGATCCGCAGCGGTCACAAAGCTGACAACCCAACCTCGGCTTCTGGTTCCAAAACCTTGCCTGCACAAGTCCCCTCACCCAAGGCTGCTACATTCATCACCATTTTCAACCTTCAGGATCCCAAGATTCTCTCTATAGCTGCAGTCCAGATGTTGATGACTAGCTGTGCTCACAGAAACATGTCAAAACTAGTAAGAGGCGGGGTTGCGGTCACAAATTCTTTACCTGTGTTACACTCCATGGGCATGTTTACAGACCCACAAAAAAAGAAATGACAAGCTAGCATTTCAAAGAGAAGCTCCATGGCCTTTCGTGGCAATCTATTTCGTTTCAAGCTCACTGCAATAAAAACCGTTGCCAAAAGTGTGCAGATGTAGACAGAGTTTTACATGTCGTGCATTCTCAACCTCATTGCTCTTCGTAGCAAGGCCAGCCCGAACATGTTTAGAGGTTGGCCACATGCCCATAGGAATTGCTGATGGCACTTTCAGTCTAGTTGTGTTCTACATTACCAGCATCGACGCTATCTCCCCATGGGATGCTGTAGTCTACATTAAGCTGAAAGCCGCTAAGTGCACTAAAGCATTACGTGCCTTCATAGAAAGTGCTACATCATAACTCTGACTGAAAATGTGGTATAAGAGAAAAACTAGTAGTAGTTCAAATAAGGGCTGCGTGCAAGAGATGTGACAGATTTTTCACTGTCTCCCCAGCTAGGTCTCGCTACACCTGCAGTGTGCCGCCATGTTCCATGCCTGAAGTTTTCTTACACTCTAATCAATTCTCCCTGCCTTGACACTCGAGACAGTTAAGTTTTCAAGACTTTTATCTTCATGGAGTTACCATGTCCTTAACACCGCAACCTTTTCAACTGCACTGGCATGTTCAGGCATAGCTTTTTTCCTTCAGCAATTGAAGTCTGAAATTTGCTTCCAGGAAGTGTCCATTAATTACCTCTTCAAGAATTTCTCGAAGCCCCTTTATGAACGTTCATTTTTGTTGTTGTTCCCACTCCTACAACAGCCTCATTTAGGCTGCAATATATATAAATAAATATTGGATGAGCCCTTTTACTGGTCCTTTCGATGTGACAACTTCACTCACACGAAGCAAAACCCTAAAACCAAGCATTTATTCACCAGGCCACCTTGCAGCCCATTCAACGTCAAGAAGGTTAAAATCCTCTACATTCGTAAGGTTATTGTGTTAATTGGTAAGCTTTTGAGCCGTAAATTGCAACGAAAGTTCTGATTCAGTACCTGGTGGTCATTACATTCCCTTTGTTACTGCCACATGGTTGCAGAGAACTTGGTCTTGCAAAAAACATTATTTGTTAATGAATTTAGCCTACATGTGGTAATATTACTAATGGTAAGCTCGTTTGACTAGAATAGTGGCATGGATGCAGCCATGCCACGGTGGTCTAGTGGCTGTGGCACTCGGCAGCTGCTGATCCGACAGTTTTGAGATTAAATCCAAGCTGCCATGGCTGCATTTCGATGTGGAGGCAAAATGTTGAGGCTTGTGCACTGTGTGATGTCTGTGCACGTTAACGAACCATAGGTGGTCTAAATTTCCAGAGCTTTCCACTATGGTGTCCTTCATATAATCCTATCATGGCTTTGGGACATGAAACCTCTGAAATCAATGAGCATGTGGCATCAACAGCTCTTAGGAGAGAGCTTTGCAACAAACAGCACATGTAAGAGGGTAACTTGAACAAATACTGAAATGGTTAAAATTAATTGTGTAAGAACTCATTGGTGCCACTCAATATTATTTTTTCTATGAAACTACCACAGACAAGTGAATACATGCTGTAGCATCAGCAACTGTTTCCAGAAATCTGCATATTTTTGCACTGCAACGAAACACTGTTTAGAGGCATCTTGCCTTGAAATTACCGACGTCATAAATTTGATGATGATGATTGTGGTTGGCTTAACGAAAGGACGCCAATTTCTGCAGCCCGTATTGGGAGTACGGCTAAGCATTCGTGGGAAAAGGGACTGAAAGAGATAGGAGAGCAACGCCGTAGTGGGGGGTTCTGGCATTTTCGCCTCCATCGAAAATGCGACCGCCGCGGCCAGGATCAAACCCATGTTTTTTTGGTGGCAGCCGAGCACCGTAATTACCGTGGTTAACAAGAACACTCAAAGCAACTGTCTCAGCCTTAACGCCCCTAAATGCCTTCAAGGACTACACGTGCCGTTCTTCTCGCACACCTTCCCATAATCTGCGTCTCACAACCACAAGATGTCACCACATGCGCAAGTGCACATACTTGTCCTCATTTTTCTCTACCGTTGCGAGATGCAGATTCTGGGTAACGTAGCGAAGCATGGTGACGTAGCGCAACCGCCCGCATGAGTTCCGTGGGCTCTGTTCCACAGAGTTGCGAAAGACCGGGTACAGTGGTTAGAATATAGAACGAGAAAGGAAGGTTTTCCGGCCGCGATACCTTTGCTGCCTACAAATCCTTCTGAAAAGTTCTTTCGGCTGTGAATTTCTGAGAGGCTTTCAACATACACCCGGCCATTTTCAAAAGCAAGCGCAAGTTTTAGATGCGAAGCAGCTTATGGTAGGGGCTATGTCACTCTCTCCCTCCCTCCCTCCCTTCATCCATCCGCCGTGCGGCGTCCACACCCGCACTGCGCATGCGCATCCGCCTGCCCTCCTCTCCATGTCTCCTCTCCTCTCGGCATCCCTCCTCCGGATTGCGCAACGATGGCAACACCTGCGATGCAAAGCAGCTTAGGTTAGAAGCGCGACGGTAGACCACCGCGTTGTCTCTCTACTCTTATACATTCTCATTCGTCGTTTCAATAAAATTACACCATCTCCCGCTCAAGCTAACCATCTCCCCGCTGCTTCGCATCCACGCGGGAGATGGAGTAATCTTTTTCCCTTCCTGCATGGAAGTCCGTGACGTCACGCTTACGCTCGGAAGCCGAGGTTTCGCGTGTTCGCGCGTAGTCTTCTTCGCGGTCATCTGTTGTGAAGTCCCTCAGTGAACGGCGGATAATATGCGCGGGCTTTAATCTGACGCAGTCGACGCAGTGCCCTGCAGTGCGTTCAAAGCCTGCTCGCAACAATGAGAGCTAGACTGTTACCCCTGAGGCATTGCCCAGAGTAAATGAGAGCTGTCGTTCAACGCCGCTGGCGGCCGCTGGGGCAGCGGTTGCTGTCGTGCTGCTGCAGCGGTCCAAGCGGTTGTCTTGCGGCTTTGCGTTGGTGTGTAGGGTGCGCCAAGGAAACGGTCTCAACGAAGTGTCATTGAGGAGCGGGAACCGGGATAACTATGAGTAGGACCACGTGTACCGTGCGATAGCGGTCATCTGCTACAGCTCGCACGCTCGCCGCCTGCAGTACTTTGCTGGGTCCCGACATGGACTACCCCGGCCGAAAGCTGTCGTGAGTGACGGGACGTCTCTATAAGCCTAACGCCCAATCCGACGTGATTGGAGCACTGCCTTTCTAAAAAACGTTCTGCTTTAACTTTTCTTAATTGCCCTGCCGTGTGTTATTGGGCCGCTGGTAACGCTTTGCGATGCTTATGTTTCGGTGCAACCTCTGCCCATGTCCGCAGATGAGGGGGAGGGGCACATCTTATCTTACAGAGCACTTGTCTTTGACCGCAGCACCTCCGGAGATTCGTTGTACGAAATTTTGGGTCTGCCAAAGACGTCGACGCCAGAGGACATAAAGAGAACGTACCGAAGGGTGAGTTCCTGGACTGCTTGGTCGGCCGCTTGTGGGATAAGCTGACGGACGAAAGTTGGAACACGCGTTGTCTATGCGTCATTTTGCACCTTGCCGGTGATAAGGTACCAACTTTGATGTGATTTAAATTGGTTCAGCCCTGTTCGACCAGCTAAGAAAGATCTACGTCAAGTGCGCAACGTGTGCACGAGATAACCAATCGAATCATATTTTTTTTTTTTTTTCAAGTCGCAGTTCAGTGTTTTCAAAGCATCCCTCATATCGTTTTTCTGCTCTTCGTTTCATGCCTGCAGTTAGCCCTCAAGTATCACCCGGACAAGAATCCCGATAACCCGGAAGCTGCAGAAAAGGTGAGCCACTTTCATGTGCCTGTGTCTGGAAATTTGTCGACATGGGCGCAGCCTATGTGTTGCGTTCACCCATGTTGAATGGGTAGTTTTGTTACTATCGGAGTTACGCCATGCACTGCGTTAGGTTCTGCAAATATTTCACCATTTCTGCATGAGGCTGCCAGTCTGGTTCTCGTTGACAGTGTCGTCATTGAGGGTATAATGCAAGAATGTTTCTATGCAGTCTAGTGCAGAATCGAGAGACCGCAGGAGTGCGTGCCAAACTGCATCGTTGCGCCTTCTGATGGCTACATGTCAAGTTCAACAGCATGAATTGTGCACAAGTGTACCATTTTACCCACCGCATTGCTCGTCAACTCCCTACGACCGGGCGCACGTTGCAGTGCAGTGGATAGCGCCGCGAGAGCTTATGAATAGTGACATCGGCAATGCCTTGGACATTATCATGACAAGAAAAACATGCATTGCATTTTTCTCATCTCTATTTACAACCCAACTCCGGCAGTCTTTCATGGTCAATGGAACTCTGTTAAATTAGCTGGGCATGGTTTTTGATCATTTATATCCAATAACAGGCTCGAGAGATGCTCAGATTTCTCACGAATTTTTTCTCCCATGCCACCCCCTTGGTTTGACCGCGTTGTGTGCGGTGTCTAAGTATGCATGCGACGAACATCGATAAGTGCAATTTTCCTGAGCTAATGTGTGGAGCTGTATGTCTTCTCTGCTGCTGTTTGTGTTTTATGTGCAGACTGGCAGCAAGTTATGTTACATTGCTGGTGCACATACATCAACCCTCTGTCAAATGCTTGTGTGCACTACTACATCACGAGATGAATGTGCTGCTTGGTTAGCTTTTGGCTTTAGTTTTGTGCTTTTTTGCTGATCACAAATTGAGAAACCCGCTGAGCATTTCTACCATCATTTCATGTGGCAGGAGCACTTCAGCAATATATAATTGCCATTACTGTTACATTGTCAGAAAGTCACAGAAGTTAGAATTTGACAAGGTAAGCCTGCAGCAATGTCTTTTCCACACTCACTCGGGGAACATATACACAGTTTGTTGTGGTGGAGAGATCATGTGCCAATTTCTGTGAATTAAACTGTTGAGCATTTAGCAGCTGGTGAGAGCCAGGGAAGAAAACAAATATTGAGGAAGAATAGTGTTCATTTTCTTGCAGGAAAGTAAAGTTGAAAATAAACAATGATTGAGATGCCAGGCTAGTTGCTGTTTTCTTGATTGCATTACAATCGATAGCAATCATTTGTGCCACATGCAGTGGCATCAATTCATACAGTGCGGCCACGATCAGTGCTCACACGAGGAGCTCATACACTCGGGCATTGCAGTCAAGGTGTTTTTTATGACCCTTCCCAAGTTCACACTGCAAGTCAACGTAACACCAGGTGTTTTCTATGTATCTACGGTCTACTACGATGGGTCATGGCCACTGCAACAATGGACCACAAGGTCTTCAGGCAAGGATTCCATGCTGCAGGGAGCACGCATAGGTGTTGAACCCAGAGGATATGAAATCAACTCCTGCCCCATGATTAAATAGGCCGAGACAGTCTACTCTTCATTGATCAGTGCCGGTTCCTTCCCTGCTCATGGTGGCCCAGACATTCACAGCACACCACTTGTTGCCATGAATGCAGTTAATACCTGACGAGGGAATAAAATTAGAACAAGGATAGCTTTATTATTCTTGTCTCCAGTGGCTTGGTACTCAGTGGTTTATACATGGGGGGGGGAGTGTGGACACATGGTATTTTGACTGGGTGCAACTTGGTGCATGGTTCCCTGAATTGGTGCAAAAAAAGATACCATATGTATGCGGGCAGAGCCTATTGCATAGCTTGGTATGAGGAAAGGCGACTGTGTGTGATAGAACTCGTTGTGGGGTGCCTAGGAGCAGGGCGTAAAAAGCGAGGCGACACGAGACCATTGCTATACAAATTTAGCGTTTCCTTCGCATTGGCGCTTTTACAGTGACTACAGAAGCAGTGCCTTGTGCTATCCTCCGCTTTCCATTAAGGTGGCGGTCCCACTCCGGCGGCGCGCTCTTCGCATTTTAGTCGTTTTTTTCTGAACGCGCTGTGCTTTCTACACTGGATGTGCAGATGTGAGCTATACAGTGTAAGAAAGCTTAATTTCTGCGCTTTCCTACTACACTTAGCATTATTGCCTAGACTGAAGTGTTAAGTAACGACAGTGAAAACAGTCGGAGCAAGAAACTGTGTTTTTGGTGTACAATCTTCTGCATTACTGAGTTTCCAGCAAAACTGCTCAGCATAGGGAAATGAAATTTTCTGTGCCCTTAAATGGAATGTCATTCCAGAATTCTATGAAGAGAAATTTCATGTAAAGCAATCAGGAACTTATACAGACTCCTTTGAAAATGACCAAAACAATAGAAGTTTATGATCGAATAACGTTTTTCCTTTTCAACGTAGAACAACAGTATTTGGTAGTTTCCTATGCCGTAGTCTACTTATCTGCGCGAAGTTGGGTTACGTTCTGATGGAACACATCACGAGTTATTATTACTTCGATTTGGCAATTTTGAGCTCTACTTAGCCACGCATTACTGAAGAATTGACAAAACTGTTTACGTTGAAGCTCTGAAATTTTGAATAATCAAGCAGGAAGCCCTTCTCTCAAATCCTATGAGGAGAAAATTCTCTTTTTCTCATTAGGAAATCTAAACGGACGTAGTGAATTTAGCTCATTTTTATGCTGGCCAGGCCGGTACAAATTGGCATTTCTCGTCATGCACATGCTAAGTCACGACAATTACTGCACTTTAGTGGAATCATACGGTGTCTTATGATGACTTGTGCTCAGTAGTTTTACCGAGGAGCGCCTCAAACTAAAGATTTTTGATAAAAAATAGATCTTAAAATTGTTTTCTAGCAGTGGTGCCCTCTGTGAAAAAAAATATCAACCTCTTGCGCGTGAGTTCTAATGTTTGTCAAAATCGGTGCCACTAAACATTACAAAGCGGGTACGCTCCCCCTCAGCGAGCCTCATACAGTTTTACCCCCTTCTCGAGACCGGTTTATGTGAGCGCGCGCGTCACGGCATTCGGGTATTCGGAGAACCATTTCCAGCTTCCCTCCTCTGCTTCCCGCTGTGCGCGAGAAGGCACCCATTGTCTCCCCTTCTTCACATCTGGACAATGCCGCAGCCCTCGGACCAAAACATCGCGCGGGGTGTACATATTCTTGTTTGTTTTTTTTGTGAAACATACTTTCAAAAGGTGGGGAGATAAGGAAGGTTATTACTGGTGACCGCAGTGTCTGTCTAGCTTAAGCAGCTGACATGAAAGAAGGTGGAGTGGGAGTGAGAGAGGAGGGCACAGAGGGGAGCTGTCTACATGTAACCAATAGGACACAATGCCTGCCGTGGTCTGCGCTACTGAACGACAAATTCTTTGAAAAGAAACTTCGGTGGAGACTCCGAAGTGCACGGTAACTGTCTCTCGTCTGAGGAAACCTGAACTGAAACACTCGCACGGGAAGGGGAGTGAAAGGAGGGAGAGGTCGCTTTCAGTGGCATTCAGGGGAAGGGCGGCGGCTTCCTCTTGGTGTGGTGTGCCCCCCGACGAAACAGCCGACGATCTCGCAGCAAGTGCACACCTACCGTTACTTGTCGATGTCCCCTAGGCTTGAACAGCAAAGACATTCGTGGCACCATTCAACGCCACATAGAACAGCGGCACCCAGACCCAGCATCGCAGGCATGGAGAAGCTACCCGCTGTCACCTCAGGCAGCACGTTGCACTACCAACGGACGGGACTGCCGCGGTTGCGCGACTGGTGCATGTGGACGCAATCGCGCACAGACAAACCCGTCAATTCCAGGTCTGCATATGCGCTCCCTATTCACCATCGAACCTACCTTTATACATGCAAGTGCCTTGGATGCGGAGCGATCTCGACGTTATTTCACGTAACACTGGAATTTCAGCTTCTGGTTATTCTTCCATGTCGTCTATCTAAATCCTACGAGGCTATGCTGCGTGACGTGAAGCCCAGGTGGTCAGCGAAGCCTGATCCGCGTGGCACATAGCGTTGCAGCTGCTTTTGGCGCTACAGGTATATATAAAGTGAGAGCCCCACCCTATATTCATTCAATGACCTGAACAAAAGCTCTCCCTCTCTCCTTGGCATAACAGTGCAAGTGTGCAGTGACGGGTGACAAGCTATCTTGAAGAGGGTGCTTCAAAAACGAACTGCGAGATGTTGCGTGCATGAGCTAATAGCACACCTACCTCATGACCATATGTCCCTGCCCCTACTCTTCCGTAGTCACCGCTCAGCGCTCTCAGTAACCGCGCAAGCGATTTTGAATTGCACACAAAACTTGCCTTCGCCTTCCCCGTTTTTCCAGATTCGTACGACGATATCTGGAAAGTTACTTTCTCCATACGGTGAAGCGTGATAAGTTCGGCAAGCTACTGTGTCTCCTATTGTACGCGACTTCGGTTCAACAAAAGAAAGATTAGAAAGAAAGATCAGAAAAAGAAAAGCAGTGAGCAAGCCCTCGTTAATGGGAAGTGCGGATGACTGGGTGACCTGTAGCACTCGAAGCATTTCTCAAATGTTGCGTGTTTCGACATCCAGTGAGGCTTTGAGACATGTGATAAGGCAGTATTCTCATTGACATATATATGGTATTTTATCTCCGTTATCATCATACTCGCCTGGTGGTCTCATCTCCACATTTTCCACCCGCTTTTTCGTATAACCACCGCACCTTCGAAAATCGATCGAGCAGATTTTCCCGTCATTTCTTTTCGCCAAGTCTCAGGACACAAAGAAAGGTTGCAGTGACGCTTCACTTGGCAAACGCGGGATTGTTCCAAAATATTCGGTCGCAACGCCTCCCTTGTGTACTGCGAGCAGGATGTTATAAATTTGTGGTCTTTGTGCGGACGTCTTGTGGTTCCTTCGAGACCAAGATATTCGCAAGGAACCTTTGGGGCAGTCAGTCTTTGCTCACGTGAATTAATTCGCACGTGCATACGTTACACGCAAGCGTTTGAGTGATACCCCCTGTTGTACACCGCTTTGGCTGTAAATGTGGCCGTTCACTCAAGGGTCGTTGGCTCGGTCGTTGTTGGCTGCGTCTAGTCAACAATGGTCTAGTGCGCACCGCTCAAGAGCAATGTGCCGACCAAGAAATGTGATAAACACCAGTAGCGCGCGCGCGTGCGCGTGTGTGTGCACATGTTTTCGCCTTTGGTAGTGATGACCGCTGCGGCCGCTCAAGACAGTAAAATGTGTTCGTACGTTTCATCAAACATCGGCTTCGCCTCTGCATGTGCACACAACTCCGGCCACACGTCTTCGCAGGAGGAAATGGCTCATGATTTTGTTTTCCTCTCTTGACGTAATCGTATACCTCACGCACCATCGCAAAAACATGCAATTTTCACGATGTTTGTGTCACAGCTCGCATAAAAGTGGGCACGGAGCAGAAATAATGCCAGAAGAACGAATGCATTTCTGTCCTACCCGTATCAGATGTAATTTCTCGCCGACTTTTGTGGCCGTTAGTGTGTTAGGTGGTCGGCGTTGCTCGCCTTTTGTAGACTCCTCACATAGAAAAGGGATGATGGGCACGATACCGGATGCAGTAAAATAAATACTTAGGCGCAGGAAACATGAAGCGCTCCTCGACACCACCTCCACAACGATCAAAGAGCCAGGCCTGCGCGGAACTGCAGGACAGTGACATGCGTAAGCTGGAGGAGCGACCTTCTTAGAGGCTATTTTAAACGCTTGAGAGAACTATAGTGCAAGTAGAGGTGTTGGGGTAGATATCCCCTGAATCATAACTCTCATCATGGTTCCAAGTAGGGAAGTACCCACTACGCCATAATTACTGCGGTATTATAACGTGCAAATCTGTATAACTGCACATCTTAGACTCTTGGCGTCGTTTTCCTGAGAACGAACCGAACTCTCGGCCCGGCGTCGACGGCGACCTGCGGTTTGGGCTTCTTTCTGCACAGCTGTCTGTTGCGCCCGACGGTGCCTTGCTGCAGCCGCGCGCGTATCTCTGCGATTCACTTCTTCAGCACCGGTCCGCACTTTTCGAGGAGGCGCCATCAGGTATATCGAAGAGCGAAATTGAAGAAGATTGTTTCATAATGATGATGGTGATGATGCCTCTGTAATGGGTTCAGAGCTACAAAGCATGCAGCCCTGTGTTCTTTCAAATGATTCCTCGCACTCGTTATGCAATCCCCTTTCCGCGACGTGTAGTGGCGTATTATTATTCTGCCACGTAACACCGCATTTGTTAATGCCATCCCTCGGCAGACCTTATACCTACTCAGGTCTTTTAGCGAAGATTTTTCAAGCACAGGCGTGGCTCAGTGAATGGTAGAAATCGAATACTGAGCCACGCCTGTGCTTGAAAAATCGTTCACAACGATTGCCGGTCCTCCCAATGACATGTTCATAGTGCTTGCTTTATACAGCCTATGGAGATCGAGACTGTGTGATCGCCATGCGGAAAACCCACGTTTCACAAGGTCATTCTACCATGAAACTGTAGCCTACGTAAGAAGTGTGTATGCGGCTCAAGAGTCGCCGCCTGAATGGATGCACTTGTTAGACGCATGTGTGTGTTTGCCTGATTCATGGAGACGTTCTCTTCCAGATTTTTAACTTCAGTTGTCATTTCCATGTAATAAAGAAAAAAATCGCAGCTTCGTGGCGTAGTGGCTAGCGCCGCGCATTCGGAAGCGAGGGGTCCCTGGTTCGATTCCGCGCTTTGGACACAACGTTCGGAATTTTTTTCTCTTCGTCCATGGTCCATGAAGCGCAATCCGACGCGTACGACGACGATCCAGGAGAATGAGAGGAGCGCTCCCGGCGCAGCCCCGCGCAGCAGCTAATCGGAGAGCAGCGGCACCTCCAGCGCTGATATACAAGTACCGCCATCTAGCGGACATTTTAAGAACTAAACGAGAGGTGGCTACCTACAACAACTACATACATCAGGGACGCACGACCCACGCCTTAAGGAGCTTCGCCCCTAAAAAAGAACAGGCGTGTCTTAATGGTAGAATGCTCGACTGCCACGCGGAGGTTGTAGGTTCGAATCTACGCAGAGGACGTGGTTTGAATCCTCCTCGGTCCTTGTTATTCTTTCTAAAATTTGCGCGATAGCGGTTACGGACACCGGCGGCGGCGGCGGCGGACAACTATGGCGCAAAAACGACCCTTGTTGTGATCTCATAACAGCATACGCTGTAATAATAATGGCATATACGCCTTGATACTAACAGCAGGGGTCGGGTTACAGCGCTCAGTGTAGCAGAAAATGCGGCAAAAAGTGTTCATTCGTCCGGTGTGATTGCTTTGTCATTACCAGTTTGGGTGATAATCACAGATAAAGTGGGGCGTCCTCCCGTCGTAGGACGTGAAGCAGAGGAAAATGAGAGATGTGGTGCCACACAGTATCAGTACTAAATAGGCTGTTCTTGTTTCGACTGTGCTTTAAGATTCGCCAGGCTGGAACAGAAGCCAACTGTGGCAAAATCCCGCACATGATACAATGAAGCCCTCCAAACAGTTCATCACAACCGCAAAGTGTATGCGTAGCATTGTTGTACATACATTTTTGCGCTTTGTAGAATGCTTTGTTATGTATGTGTACTGCGCTTTATTACAGTAATGTTACGACATAATGCAGGAGTTAAATAAAGTGCACTATTAAAGACATTACAGATGACTAGCACACACTGCACGCACGCACACTTTAGTGAAGACATTAAATGAAACAGAAGAAACTGGGTACCATTTTGGCAAGATTTTTCAAAGGAATTTTACAAGCATGATACCTTACTATATTCTTCAGATGTTGGAATATAAACAGCTCGTAGACAGCAGGCAAAATCGCACTCGCGCACTTCCGTGCACGGACGACAAGAAAGCCAATCGCATTTATTCCATCAACCCTACAGTCGCAGTGAACAAGAATGCAGTTGTGGCCATGCGGCATGGAAGTCAACCGCTGAGCTAATAACATGGAGAAGGCCTGTTTGATGATATCGAGAGTCTGTACACACTTTTGGAGCACCCCAACTTTCATATATAGCCTCACGTCGACAGCACCAGGAGAACAGAACTTTGCTGAGTATTTGTAAACAACCGAAGAGTCGCTAAATGGGGGTCCTTTTACT
Source organism: Hyalomma asiaticum (assembly GCA_013339685.2). NCBI lineage: Eukaryota > Metazoa > Arthropoda > Arachnida > Ixodida > Ixodidae > Hyalomma > Hyalomma asiaticum. The sequence continues at coordinate 4,693,387 of CM023491.1, forward strand.
TCATTTCGGTTGACCAACGTTCGCTTAGACAACCATATCGCATCTCAAGCCTTACCTCATCCTTGCAAATTGCCAACGACAGGAGGAGTGACACGAGAGAAAAATAGTGCTGGTTGTCACATGCACACATAGAAGAATGGGGCTATAGTTGCGCATGTCCGGAAGCTTTGTAATTTGCGTGCTTACGGTACCCTTTTCGGAACAGAAGATCATTGTTGTTCACGCATTCAAGTGCCATGCCTTACAGGCTTACTCCAGACACTGCAGAGCGAGGTGGCTGCAGGTGAAATAAAAGAAGAGACCGCCCGCGCAGACATGGAGACATGGAGCAGCGACAGTCGCGGCGGTTGCCCTCAGACTTCAATGTAAAAAGACACATTTCAAAAACCGAAGAGAGAAAAAAAGAAAGAAAAAGACGGACCAAGCACACGCATGCACAGACATACCGCTCCGAGAGTGGGACTAACGCTCACTGGGGGAGCACGAAGTAGAGAATACAGGAAGCCAGAGGAAAGGCCACAACATTGTAGTGTGTCCACCCCGCACCCCTAGACCCCCAGTCTCACCCCCCTCTTTTTGTGATCTATTCTTCGCTTCTTCGCGTACTGTCCCCGGCTAGTATGAACGTTCGAAGAGGCGCGTCTCCTCCTCACCCAGAGCCGGCCGGAGTTTCTTTCTTCTCCGTTCAGCGCTACCCTGACCGCCACCTTAAGAGTGCAGCTGAAGCAAGGCCAGCAAGTGCAATGCACACTCTTGCGCATAGCCATGCAGCTGTGAGAAGGCACAATGATGCAGTTTGGCACACACTCCCATGGTCTCTAGAACTTTGCACTCAGCTGTACATTGCTTGTTGTACTTTATTGTTGTGCACTAGAGCCCTCCACTGTTGACTGTGCTGATGCGGAATGTTGCAAAGTTTGGTTTATTATTCTTGGCATACATCAATATTTGCACACATCTCACATGTGCACTCGTGATCATCATTCCTGCCATCGTCATAGTGGGCTCCCGCCTTGAATAACCAGAGGGGTAGAAGACGAGATAGAAGACGTTCGTCACTTCTTGGAATTTCGTTGCCGCATTAAAGGCACCGTTCGCTGTTTTAGGCGTCTTCCGTGTTTTCTCTTGCGACAATATTAAGCACAATTTGTAAAAACATGTTTCATTATACAGCAAAAAATAACCATTAGCAACAAACAGCTACACAAGCTATTTACTAGGGCTTCAGACAAGCTTGGTTTTTGAACCCTTCCTTTCTAGCATTTTACCAGCACAGCGCTAATGTTGAGCCAATAAGTACAGATGGACAGCTCTCGCATGAACCTTAGCTAAAGCACAAGTGCAATATGAATATTTTATTTTTTATTGGCATTGAATGTCAAGCAACAGCTTCTGCCTTCTTTACGAGGAGCATTTGCAAAAGTATGGTGTCAGTCTGATCGGCTAGTGTTTCCTGTGCATGGTAAATTTCAGGTGTTTCCCAGCCCAGCATAGCAACACTGATGATTCTGCTATTTTCGCTTGTCACTTCGTGTTATCTACAAGAGTGTACTGTTGCCTTGTCGAACTACTTGCGACCTGTACGACTGCTTTGTCAAAGGTGTGGCTGTTGGTACTTTATTGAAGGTGGCAAATAGTATTTCAGTGATGAAATACTCGTTATTCCGCAACATAGTTGTGGAAAAATGAGACGCAAGCAAAAAATTGCCAAGCACTACAGGTTTTGTGACTGTTTACTTAAGAGCACTATCTCGGACCTCTCGTTATGTGATCCATGATCTTATTTCTTGGCAGAGACCTTGAAAGTATTGTGTGGAAGCTCCTTTTAAAGTTCATAAAGGCCTCAGTGTTGTCTTCATTGGGAGGAGTTGGTGGTTTGCTGAGGGTGGAGGCTGATAACCCCATTAACCACACTCCACTTGAAAAAGTGGATATTGGTCCCAAGTGTGGACAAACACTCAAAGATTCAAAAGCTAGTGCGAAGGATGCGTTCCAGTTCAGAATGGAGTGCAAACAATTTTTGGCAGCTATGACCAAGAAAATAGTAGAAAGAAGTCCTTTAAAGTCATCTATGGTTAGAAGCCTGTCCTCTATAGAACCCTGGCTCATGTGCTCCAAGCCGGATGAGTGCCTGGTGGGCCTAAGGAAGCTGCTAGACAGCTTGACCATAGCAGGAAGAGTGAGTGACAGCCAGCGGGAATGTGCTCTTGCAGAGTACACTGAATTGCTGGGAAAGTTCAGGCTTGAGCTTCGCCTCTTTGAGAGAAGCGTTAGTGGGCTGGATGAGTTCTTTCGTGAACTCTTGAGCTCCCATCCCTCCTACAACGAGCTATAGAAAACAGTCAAGCTCCTTCTTAGCCATGGACAAGCAAGTGTTGAACGGGGGTTTAGTGTCAACCGCCGAATCTTCGTAGAGAATCTGAAAGGCTTGTCGTATATTTCACAGCGTGTCATATGTGACGCAGTGGCGAGGGAAGGTGGCATTTTAAATGTCACCGTAACAAAAGAGCTAAGAATGGCTGTGTCCGCAGCAAGGCAGCACTATGGTGCACACTTAGAATCGGAGAAGAAAAAGTGCCAAGAAAATGCAAATAAGACAAAAAGGCGCTTGATTATGGAGGAAGTTGAATGCACACAGCTGAAGAGGAAGAAACTTGAAGCAGTCGTTGCTGATTTGATAACCTCTGCTGATGGCTTTGCTGAAAAGGCAGAAGCTACTGGCGACATCAGACATGTAGTAAAGTCCAACAGCCTGCGAAAGACTGCGAAAGTCAAGACCGAAGAACTTGATAGCATTGAGATGCAAATAGAAAAAAAACTGAAAGACCTGCCTTGAGCTTCAGAACTTCTAGTCTAGTGAAACTGTGCAATAAGTGAACAGAATACCCTTTGCTTTGTGCAACACATGAACTACAATCGTGTTCCCTAATTTTTGTCAAAGGTCCTTGAAACGTCCTTGCATTTTTCTCTTGGAAACCTGTACGAACCCTGATTACAGCCTTCCTGCAAAAACATATCTCCTGGCAAAATCGTGAAGCATCCTTCTCTATCCAACAACACTGTTCTTAAACTTTCTGACACAGATAGTCTATTCAGAAGAGGAGTGGTCCATGTGCATTAGCACATGGACCACTCCTCTTCTGCAACGCATCTGGCATCCGCTCTCGCTGCACCTAGTTTTTTGGCTGGCAACAACCTTGGCTCGTACCTAAGCTTAGAAACTGAAACACTTGGGGTGTAGATTTGTGTCTTGTTGTTGCGCATAACTGCCATTTCGTGACCTGAGCCACACATTTTGTAGCACATGATGTTCTGCATTGTATATGTTGATGTGTTGAATAAAATTTAAGTAGTTAATCAGCACTTTTGTTGTTCTTTTCCCTTCATGTGTGTGTAGTTTTCACTGTCAAATTGGGCAGTAGATGGACAACCATCTCATTGTTGCTCCCTGCTGATTCTCTGAGCCACCCACAGAGGGACTCTGTACAGTCAGACATCTTTGTGGTTATGACAAAGTGGAAGCACATCTCCTTTAGCAGATAGATGACCCACGTTACACTCGAGCACTTCATAGGTCTCCTTGGTGAGGAGATGCTTCATTAGGCATTGACGCTTCATGTCTGTCAGATAGTCCAAAAAAGCCGGTCACCAGCCATTCCAGGCAATTATTGCTCACGAACTCAAACTGTTGCAGTTGGGGATCTTTTTGCGGTTGTGTTGAGTGCAATTACATCCACCAAAAGAAACCAATGGTACATCGAGCATGCAATGCACGAAAGGCCAGACGAAATTCTGTGCGCTATCATGGCAGAGAACTAGAACAGCTGACGAGCATACCGCGTGTTAAAACTGCCGACGGATAATTTCACGCGCTTTCTGCATGAACACATCGACTACTACCCTGGGGTCACCAACACGAAGAAATTCGTGCTCCATGGGTGTCCACAAGCAGGCACAGCGTAGAGCTTGCACATCAGGACGCGACGGGTCAGCTGCCGGACAAAATACAGCGTTTGGGGAGGACAAAGTTGAAGCACATCACCTCTAAGAAGTTGCCTCGCATTACTTCCTATAGTATTCCAGCGTGTTCCTATCACAATAATTGCTTTGCCATTCTGGTGAATGTGCAGATATTTTGAAAATTGTTTTTCCGCTGCAGCCACGCAACCTTGTTGCTGCATGGGTCTTACCGCACAGCATGTGTGCACGAATGCACAGCCAGTGGTGCATTTGTTGAGGTGCTGCTGCTTGCATACTGTGTACTGTTCTACCATCACAGTGTCAGATTTATTTGCACCTTGTTGGTCTCTTAAATATGGTTGTGACATTTTATTTTTTGCTTCTGATGTGTACTTTATCCAGTATATATTCTGAGCGTGTACAGTACCTCTGGATTGAAAAGCGAATTTTTATTGACCATGTGCTTTTGTTTTTACCATCTTCAATTTGAGCCCTATCAGTGTAATATTGGTTCACACATCTGCGCCAGAACCAACATCACTGTTAGGGGTCACATTCATAGACATGTGACTGTGACTTGTATTTTAATGAAACTCTGCCCTTGCAGTTCAAAGATATCAATCGAGCACACTCTATCCTTGTGGACCTCACCAAGCGCAACATCTACGACAATTATGGCTCCTTGGGCCTCTATGTGGCTGAACAGTTTGGCGAGGAAAATGTCAACACCTACTTCGTGCTCACCAGTGGTTGGTGCAAGGTGGGTGCACAAATTGTAATCCATTCTGCAGTGTCTGTCATGTCTGCGCACATTGCAGAAGAAAAAGTAACAGGTCGCAGCAGCAGTAGTGCCTGTCTTGTCATTCTAATAGGTGTCTGGTTATTTTCCCCCTGCTATTTTATGATTAAACGACTACAATTAGGTACTCATTCCACAAATATAATTGAGTATTGTAGTATAATTTTACTATCTCAAAATGGTTAGTAATCAATTACTTTTATGTTACTTGCCTTTGTATTCTATGCACCAAGCATGTCTTTGTCTACTCGCATTGGGAAAGTCACTTCTGACCTCATCATGCCTCAGATGGAACAGCTCACATTTCAAGAAACCCAGCAGTTTGGCAGTGCCATGCATTGTACACCAGGGATCTTGTGCCCTAAGTTGGCTCTATTACGCTCTAGTGGCCATGATACAGTGCACAGGTCTTTAAAATGTGAATACACCTCGGGTATGTGCATCGGGCACTGGTAAAAACAGACATGTGCAGTTGAAGTTATGTAGTGCCTTATAGCAGTTCCTCAAAACATGCAGATGAGCTTGTGCATAGTGTGGAAACTTCCACTAACATCACAAACACCATGGCACAGATGATGGATTGCAGAACAAAAGTTCAAGGTTATTTAATGACTATGAAAAGGGTAGACCATGGTGAATGTGGTGCCGACAATACAAGCTGCACAACCTGCCGTTAAGATGAAGCAAATACAGTGTGCTCAGATATGGCTGTTGAAACATGCACATTATTGGGGCTGCCTCATTTCATGATTGTGCTAATGAATGCCATTGCATTATGCCCTAAATGCAGTCGAACACGGATATATCGAACCCACATATATTGAATTTTCACTATATCGAACTCGTAAATTATCCCCTTGAAAATCATTTGTAAAAGTATAGAAATTTGCACTTTTATATCGAACGGTATTTTTACCCGCCATCGGATATAGCGAACGCCGCGCGAGCTGGAAGATGCGCTTCGGCACTCGCTGCACCACGCGACCTTCGCCGCCTTCACGGCACTGCGCCTCTGCCGACACCCGAAACGCTCGAAAAATGTGAGGGCGAGAGAGCTTGGACTGTACTCCTGTTAGGTGCGTTCTCCAATTTGTGGAATGGCTTTTTTCTCTCTCTCTCTCTTTCTCATGCTTTCTCCGCGTTACCGTTAGCTTGGAGAGCAGGGACGGAGGAGCCGGCGACTCCTCCTTTGCCTTTTTTTTATTACGAAGAATTTCTTAGCGAACTTCGGCGACAGAGCTTATCTATCTGCCTGCCTGCCTGCCTGCCTGCCTGCCTGCCTACCTACCTACCTACCTACCTACCTACCTACCTACCTACCTACCTACCTACCTCATGGTTTACATGCCACATTCTTGGTGTTCTTGTGGCCGTTTCGTTAACTTCATACGTACTGAAATCGGTATAGCGAGACAACAGTGCAGATCCATCTTGCGTTCCTGATGCGTGCTTTGCATTTCCTTGATTCCCACTGCACATAGGATCTGCCATTTTTCTTTTTTCTTTTAGAGCAGGAACGAAGGAGCTGGCGGCCTCCTCCTTTTGCCTTTTATTTTTTTGTTGTTGCTGTTTTGTGAGTTTTGATCAGCCAACCACAGCCCCGCGCCTTTCGTATTTGTTCAGCCAACCACAGCTCGTGCCTTTCGTACATCGCTGCTGCCCTCGCAGGTAGCCCGGGTAGCCATCGCAACTGATCGTGAGCGCTTTATTGGCGGAGTTCACTTCCATGAGTTGCCGCATACCACCGCATTCCTCTTGCGTGCGTGCTGTGCAAAGGCGCTGCGGACTGCTTGAATTTTCGACGTCTCGTGTGGGAATGGCCAGCGTCAAGAAGCACAAGAACCTTGGCTTTGCGACGAAGTTGAAAGCCATACAGCGTGTTAAGGCGGCAGAAAAAGTTCGACGGCGAACGACATTGGGATCTCCGTGGTATCCCAATGCAAAGGTGGCGGAGCAGCGAACGTCGGGAGCCTGTCGTGTGCGCGGTCCTGCCCACGGGAGAGTAGAAAAGGCACTCTACGCCTGGTTCTTAGAAGTGTGCTCGAAGAACATTCCTGTGGATGGCCCAGTGCTGATGGCTAAGGCCAAATGGTTTGCCGCTGCACTCGGTGAAGACAATTTCGCTGACAACACCGGGTGGCTTCACCGATTTAAGCAATGCTGCAACATTGTCGGCAAAACCATTTCTGGCGAAAGCGAAGCCATAAGCAGCCAGGACATCCAGCAGTGGATGACAAAGGAGTGGCCGGAAATCTCAGCCAAGTTTTCACCCGCGGAAATCTTCAACGCCAACGAGACCGGTCTATTTTGGCAAAGGCTGCCGAGCAAGACTCTTGACGTCCGGGGTAGCACATGTCATGCCGTCAAAATGAGTAAAGTCCGTGTGAGCATTCTGCTGGCAGCCAACATGGATGGGTCTCGGAAGCTCCAGATCTTTGTGATCGGGAAAGCAAGGGCACCGCGCTGCTTCAAGAACTCTAAGCAGATCCCCGTTCGCTACGCCTCAAACAAGAAGGCGTGGATGACGTGTCAGCTGTTTGCGAAATGGCTGCAAGTGTGGGACGTCAAGCTGGGTAAGTCGGTGCGTTGCGCTTGCCTTCTTGTGGACAACTGCTCGGCCCACCACAGCACCTGCAAATTCAAAAACATCGAGCTGAAATTTCTGCCGCCCAACACGACAGCGAAGCTGCAACAGTTCGACCAAGGCATCATCAAGTCCTTCAAGGTGGGCTACAGGAGGCGACTCCTTGATAGGTTGCTGGTCAACCTCCGCATGGGCACCGAGCTGAAGATTTACCTGCTTGGTGCTATTCAAATGATGACAGGCGCCTGGTGACACGTGAAGACGGACACAGCGCCCAACTGCTTCCAGAAGGCAGGCTTCGTGACGGCGGAACTTGCGGAAACCGGTGAAGACTGCGACGAAGAGCGCATAGATGATGCGGTTCGTGAGTTGTTGTCCCTCTTCCCGGCTGCCATTCCACCCGAAGTGTCCGCGGAGGATTTCGTTTAAGCGGACTGCAACGTTCAGGCTGTTGCGAGCCTTGCTGATGAGGACATCGTATCAGGGACGTAGGGTGTCCAGGCCGGCAGCTCAAGTGGCGACGAAGATCATCCGGACGAGGCGGCGGCTACACACGCATACTCTTCCGCTGAAGTGGTGGCAGCGTTCAACTTTATTCGCCATTGTTGCGGCAACGTGGAGGGAACCGAGCTGTCGCACCTGGACAGCCCCGATAAGATCGAGGACAGCGTCTTCAACTTCATTTCGAAGACGAAGAAGCAGGCCAAGAGAAGCGATTTTTTTTTTCACGTTGTAGGGGTTACTTCTACTAATTAACTACTGCTGCTAGCAGCTGTATCGCCGCTAGCAACCCCCTGCAGTGGGTTCGAGCACTCAACGAGCAGAGAATGAGGTCGTCGCGTTCGCGCGCTCGCTATCTCAGCCATGCACGCCGCGATGCCGCGCGCGTCGGCCTGCGGCCCGTCTCGGGACAGGACAGCACGAACCGTCGCACGCGGCGAAGGAGGGGAACATTAGGCGTCACTCTCCGTGCATGGTGATTTAATACACGTTAAAATAATACAAACAAAACGAGGCCGAATGTAATGTCGAATATAAACGAAGGTTAACAATAACGAATAAACAAAACGCGAGCACGATAACACAAACAAAGGACAGTAACAAAGAACAACGCGAACACAGAATAACACACAAAAATAACCATGCAAGGAAGGAGAGCCTAACCCCGGCTAGCGCACCCGCGACCGCGAGCCCTCAGAAAAGGAAAATAGAAGAAGAACATACAGACATGGGCGTCGGTCGCAGGTCGCCGCCGTGGTCGCCGGAGCCTGCAGAGGCACGCCATCCGACCGATGGCCCGGTCGGCCGGAGGGTCACAAAAGTACGTGCGCACCTCTCCAGGACCCAGCAAGTTCTCCCGAGGCATCTCCAAAACCAGAAACGCCAGAACGCGCAAACATTCTGGGAATTTCTCGCTGCCCAATGGCAGCCTATGTTAAAACCACATGGGCGAAGCGGGCGGCCGCCGCTCCGTCCAGCAGGGAAAGGGGGATGCGGGGGCATTCCTAGCAAAACATGGTGTCGCGCGGGACGCGGCCCCACATCCCTCCCTCCTTAAAAGCCCCCCTAAAAATAAACAATACCGACGGTGCCAATACACAACAAAATCCGCGAGCTACTCCCAAACCAAAACAAAAAGAAGGAAACAAACGCGACAATACAACCGAGACGAGTCTCTCAAATGTCCCATGAAGCCAGCGCGCGCCACGGCATCTTCACAAGAACCCTGGACGCCGGCCGCGGCAGGTCTCACGTGCCGTCGACCCTGTCGACTTCCTGGCCGCGCCAAGTGCCGCGACCACGGCTCCGTCCGCAGCCTCGCCGTCGACGCCGCCCCGCTCCGGACACGTAGACTTCGGCCGCCAAAGTCAGTGCGGCAGAAAAACAACAAAACAAAACAACAACAAAAGAACAAAAACAGTCGCGCAGCACAAAAACCAAGATCAATTGAACTAACGAACAATAAAATAACACAGGGCTAGAAATCATTCTCAAGGTACCGAAAAACCAAAACCCAAAAAGAAAGAACGGTACGTAAACAGAAAGGAACACTTAGCATAAAAACTAGAACAGCGAAGAGAAACTGGAGAAAGCGTAGAAAGAGAAAAAGAGAAAGACTTCTCTGTCAGGTTATCTCTCCGTCTGGAATCAGTCGGGCAGTAACCAATGTAAACGTGGTCTTCACTAGTGCGACGCCGCATGACCTTACACTAGCGGATAATCCTTCCACGAACGCACTCTGCCCATCCGTGACACCAAACGAAACGGGAGATCCACAATGTGTTGCCTACGGACTGAACAGACGCGGAAGGGACGGCGACAGCTGAGCATTCACACTGCACCGTGCCAAATCACAGAGCACAGTAACTTTAGCTAAAGCCTTCCGCTCTGACGACTGGCTAGAATTACTGCAGGGGCGCGCAATCGCTCTCCTCTGCTGTCGGGGGGGTGCCACTGCCGACGCGCGTAAACACGCAGCGCTAACCGCGAAGGTGGCATGATCCTGTGGCCAAGCTCGTACAGACCGCGCAGAGTAAACCCCTTTCTCTCCAGGGCCACGGCTACACAAGCCGCTTCGGGCCCTCAACCCGCGCTCGTCGCAATACCAGACAACGATGCCGCGCGCGCGCCATGTGCAGTACCAACACATTCAGGCGCCTCGCCTACCGGAGGCGAAAAACAAAACCGCGAAAGAAACTATTTACACTATGTACACATGGGTCACTCTGCCGTCAACTACGTCGCTCTTCGGGCCAAACGAAAAAAAGCAAAAGAACAACAAACAAGAAAAAACCAGATTCCGGAGGTGAGCCCAGTGAGGATGGACCCTCTCTTTCATCCTTTCCCCCCGACCGGCCGGCTGATTATCGCCACAATGGCCTCCTTCTCTCCCGCCGCGGGGACGCTGGAACGCTCTCCCCTTCTGCGTGCGCGAAGACACAGGTGTCCGAAGGGCTATTCATGGAAGATGGCCTTCCTTCTACTTCTTTGTTCGCCTCAGCGGCCTTTCCGCCATCTTTGCCTCCCTCGGTGCAAGTCGGCAATGTGCAACCGAACAGCGCCTGTCAACTTTTAACGAAAAGAGACTTTCGGCGACCCGGGCAAGAAATAGTGCGTCACCTACTCTCTTACTGGTTCTGAATTTAGTGAGGAAAGACGCGCACGACGCGAAGTCTAAAGAAAACCGTTGGACTCACCGACTTGAACGTCGCACAGGAGACACGATGGTCAATCTCCCGGCCATGGCATGATGGAAGCCTTGGTAAATCCAACGAGTTTCCGCCACCAAGAACAAACTGCTGCACCTCGGTGGCAACTTGCATCACGCCTTTCCTCGTCCACGCTTCGCCTCACACAACTTCGAAGCGGGTTACCAATCCGTTTGAGAAGTGACATTTGCCTCTCCTCACACCACGATACATCGACAGAGAAAAAGGGAAGGACAGACAAAGAAAGAGATACGCGCGATACACGGCAGAGACGGCCAACCTCAACCAAAGCGCATTTGACGCTGGGAACCGAACGCAACTTCCCCACTCTGCCGACACCTGCTCGTCGTCTGAGCGACCAAGGGCAAGGCCCCTGGCCCCACTTAGTTGGGCCCAAAAATGTAGGGGTTACTTCTACTAATAACTACTGCTAGCAGCGGCATCGCCGCTAGCAACCCCCTGCAGTGGGTTCGAGCACTCAACGAGCAGAGAATGAGGTCGTCGCGTCCGCGCGCTAGCTATCTCAGCCATGCATGCCGCGATGCCGCGCGCTTCGGCCCGCGGCCCGACTCTAGGCAGGGCAGCACGAACCGTCGCACGCAGCGAAGGAGGAGAACATTAGGCGTCACTCTCCGAGCATGGTGATTTAATAACGGTTAAATAGTACAAATAAAACGGGGCCGAATCAGTCGAATTACATATAAACGATAACAATAACGATAAACAACATGCGAACGCACACGAACACAAACAAAGGACAGTAACAAAGAACAACGCGAACACAGAATAACACACAAAAATAACCATGCAAGGAAGGGGAGCCTAACCCCGGCTAGCGCACCCGCGACCGTGAGCCCTCAGAAAAGGAAAATAGAAGAAGAACATACAGACATGGGCGTCGGTCGCAGGTCGCCGCCGTGGTCGCCGGAGCCTGCAGAGGCACGCCATCCAACAGATGGCCCGGTCGGCCGGAGGGTCACAAAAGTACGTGCGCACCTCTCCAGGACCCAGCAAGTTCTCCCGAGGCATCTCCAAAACCAGAAACGCCAGAACGCGCAAACATTCTGGGAATTTCTCGCTGCCCAATGGCAGCCTATGTTAAAACCACATGGGCGAAGCGGGCGGCCGCCGCTCCGTCCAGCAGGGAAAGGGGGATGCGGGGGCATTCCTAGCAAAACATGGTGTCGCGCGGGACGCGTCCCCACAACGTAAATAAAACATTGTGTTGCATCGTGTGTGTGGAATTAGCTGTCATTCTTGAATGCACCAATTGTAGGTGATCGTCTGCCACTGGTAAGGTCTCTGGGCCTGTATTTCTTTATATTGATTTTTTGATATATCGAACTACTTCGCGATCCCCTTCGAGTGCGATATAGCCGTGTTCGACTGTATAATGCTAAAGCCTGCATCTCCTGCTATGGCCTGTCTTGCAAATTACCTAAGCATAACCACTTTATACATTTGACAACAGGAGAAAGTCATGGAATTAGTGAATGTTATCAAGCTAAAAAAATAATTGGATCAATTACGGTGGGCAGTTCTGGCGTATACATGTAAAGACCAATTTTGACATCAGGATAGGTGAAATTCCAGTCCAAGAAGGGCTGTGCTTTAGAGGACTGTTGTTAAATGGTATCGCACGACATCGGTGCCAGTTGACACAGTATAGTGAATGGGTATATTCTTTCTACGCTTTCAGTTGTTCCATGAGCATGGAATTAGATCCGCATGGATGAGGATTCATTCTGGGTTAAAGCTGTATGGAAGTGTGGGATTGAACTTTCTCTTGTGCCTTTTGTTTTGTCTCTGCAGGCACTGTTCGTGTTCTGTGGGCTGATAACGGGCTGCTACCTGTGCTGCTGCTTCTGCTGCTGCTGCAACTTCTGCTGTGGCAAGTGTCGGCCCAAGCCACCTGAAGAAGCTGGTGACTATGCCAATCTGCACGTGAGTAGAGCAGCAGGAAGATACTACCGCATTATGTTACAGGGCTGAAAGAATTTACCTATGTTAAGGCATACCATTGTTGTAGCCGAGCATTGCTATTAAGGTGTTATGCAAACGATGACACTCAAGTGGACGGAACCATTTATTCCAGTGTGTTAGGCCAGCCAGAAAACAATACACGAGTTTACTTCATGTGTACACTTTGGCGCCCGCTGAGTCCCATTGTCCCTTTTGGTGCACACAGCAGGCATGGCAGGCTACTGGCCCAGGCGGCTTGGAGGTCGACGCAGGCGTCCACTTCTTGTTGCTGTCACTGGTTGCACATACTTGCCTGTATGCCCTGTTGAAGTCTGTACCAGATATGATCTTGGTTGACCCGCTTCTTTCGTTAGTCCCGTGGAATGCTGTTCCACTCGCAGTTTGCACAGCTGTCGTTGGTGGGACGCGTTCTCTTCATCGCACCGTGTCGCACATCATAGGCGCGGCGGACTTTACGTCAATATGCTTCGTTTTTGCACCTGAAGTCACTGTCGTCCCACTTCGGCTTGAGCATTTTGGTAGTTGACGGCAGAGTTCTTTCTTTCTTTCTTTCTTTCTTTATTAGTTTATTAAGAACAGTCACGGCAGTTGTCCAAGGAGACACGGCTAAAGGCAAACATTGCCTGACTGGGCCGTGCCACCCATAGAGCAGCAGCAGCAGCAGAAAGACATTTACGAAAAGACTACATGGAACTCAAACCCTACACTTGTTTACATAGATAAGGTGCACAATTCATCAAAATAAATTCTGTAAATGAAAAAAGACAAAAGGATCAATGTTATACAGTTGGACTGGTATTTAGCACTTAAAAAAAAGTAGAAGTAGAACACAAATATAACAAAAAATGCACGTATAACTATCAAGCAAAAAAGAATGAAAGGCAACCAAGAACAACCTGATAGGGCTTAAGAGTCACATGCGAAAAAAAAGGAAAGAAAAACCAAAGCAATACATAACATTGATGCGGAATCATAGTCTTCATTAATAACTTTAGTTAGTCCTCTGAAAATAAAATTCTTTTATCGTTTTTTGAAATGCTTGCTTCCTAATTCCAGAATAGAGGAAATCTGTGGTTAAGGCGTAGTCATTGAGGAGTTTAGGAATTCGCACAGCAGGTTTTTGTTCCCCATAATTTGTTCTACTATGTGGTATAGGTACAGAACTATTTCTGAAGTTATAGCCTGTCGTTTTTACACTGTATTTACTCTGGAATGAATGTTTGTCAGACTGAAATTGCCGCATAATTTCAAGGAATAGCTTGTATGTATGGAGTTTGGACACCTTTAATATTTTATATTTGGAATAGTACGTTTTGGTGCTGACCATACGTCCTAAGTTTTCTATTGCACGTAGTGCGCGGTTTTGAAGTATTTGAAGTGATCCTAAATTATACTGTGTAGTAGTCGACCAAACTAGAACACAGTATGTTAAACGGGAATGTATTAGTGCGTTATAAATATGGTGCTTCACGCTTGTTGGTAGCAAATATCGCAGCCTGTTTGGCGCACCTACAGCGCGGGCAATACTACTTTTGAGAGAGTCTATATGTGGTGACCAGGACATATTTTCGTGGAATATAACTCCCAGGAATTTCGCTGCGCTTGACTGTTGGATATTTACTTTTTGAAATTGCAGCTGAGGATGAGAAGTCGTGTTCGTTCCTTTTGATTTAAAGAGCATGTATTTTGTTTTACTTACGTATAATTGAAGTTTATTTGCATTAAGCCACATATTTAATCTTTGTAGCCAGGTGTTGTCTTGTTCAAAAATATTGTGCAATTCCCTTCCTGAGAAGAACACGTTAGTTTCATCTGCATATAGCATAATGTTAGAGTAGCCCTGTACCTGTACAATATCATTAATATACAACAAAAATAGAACAGGTCCTAAAACGGAGCCTTGGGGTACGCCGTATTTAATAGACTGGATTTCAAAGGTAGCGCCATTTACCATAGTGTACTGTGTCCTTGCCATCAGGTAACTTTTTATTAAGGATAAAACGACGCCACGAATACCATAGTGAGGTAGTTCTTCGAAAAGAACGTGGTGTTGCATGCATTGGAAGGCTTTTCTAAAATCAAGAAATAAACCTAGGGTTAGCGTTCTGTTTTCAATGTTGTCAAGAATTTGTTCTTTTATTTCAAGTAAAGCTGTTTCTGAAGACTTATTTTTACAGAAACCATATTGCTATTGTGCAATTATTTTTTTCGTGCTTAAAAAGCCACTCAATCTTTTGTTTATAACATGTTCGGCAATTTTCGCAAAAGCTGATAGTATGGAAATTGGCCTGTAGTTATTCATATCGTTAACTGGTCCACGTTTATGAATAACAGTCACTCGGGCCAGCTTCATTTTATCCGGGAACACGCCGTTCGAAAGAATTAGATTACATATACGTGCTAGAGGTATGCTTACATATTCGCTAACGGCTTTCAGCGGCTTTACCTTTACATCGTCAGCACCAGCCGCACAACTGTCTTTTAGTGATGAGATTATGCCCTGGATCTCCCGCTCGTCGGTGGCTACCAAGAACAGGGTAGAACAACACCGATTTGTTATATATTCGGATGGAGAGACCGATATATTGGGTTGTGAAGATGAACCAACATCTGTAAAATGGGCATTGTGAATGCATTTGCAATCTGAACGTCTGACAGCCCACATTGTTGGAGAGTAACATTATTTGTTCCAGGAAGTCTGTTGATTAACTTTTTGATTGCCTTCCACATGAGATTTGCATTTCCCGATATAGCAGTGAACTTATTTGTATAATATTCTTGTTTGGTGCGTTTAATATCAGAATTTAATTTATTTCGTTCAGATTTAAACAACCGGAAATCGTCTTCGCTTCTACTTTTTAGAAAAGTTTGCAAGAGCACGTTGCGCGATTTAATTCTGTTATAGAGCTCACGTGAAATCCAAGGCTTTCTTGTGTTTTTTGAGCTTCACAAGGGGGAAGCATCTGTTGTATAAGACCGCAAAGATGGATATAAAAGCCTCGTAAGCTGTGTTTGCGTCCGTATTCGCAGTTACTTCGTTCCACCGATAGCAAGAGATTAATTCTACAAATTTTCTAAAGTTTTGTTCAGAATATACCCTTTATAGTTTTCGTGTGTTCTTTGACCAGGCGCTTTAGGAGGCAGTAGACAATATATTGGTAAATGATCGCTGAGATCACACATCAGGACCCCTGCTCTGGTATGTTCCGTAGGAAAACTTGTTATACAGAGGTCAAGCATTGTCTGTGTTGTAGGTGTAATTCGTGTGGGCCTGTCAATGACATTTGAACACCCGTATGATCCAAAAGTCCCTTGAAAACGCTTAAAATCAGGGTTGGTCGGACAAACGTCTGTGTTAAAATCGCCTGTGTTGTTGCCTGTGTGGTCGGACGAGCGTCTATGTTAAAATCGCCTGTTGTGTTGATGCGGCGTTCCATTAGGAGTTCTGCTGGCGAGAATTTTGCTGCTGTGGCTGTGCGTGACAGCAGTGCCATGTTTATGTTGGGAAATTTCTTCACGAGCTGCTTGTTGCACTGTAGGTTCAGTCATGCCACTACAGTAAAAACTCAATAATTTGAAGGCCACCAAACTGCAAAAATTCTTCAAATTAAGCGGATTTTTGAATTAAGCGATATGAAGAAAAAAGGAAAAGCTTGCCAGGCACCCGTCATCATTTGAATGGCACCAAACGGGTCAACTTTAAGCTCGGTGCCCATGTGCAGGTTGACCAGAAGCTTAGCAAGGAGTCACCTCCTGTAGCCCACCTTGGACTTGATGATGCCTTCGTCGAGCGGTTGTAGCTTTGCTGTCGTGTTGGCAGGCAGAAATTTGACCTCGATGTTTTTGAGCTCTCAGGTTGTGTGGTGGGCCAAGCAGGTATGCGAGGAAGTTCTCAGAGAAATCCTGAAGTCGTCTGCCGCCGTCAAATTTTTTTTTGGCCGCTGCAACGCGCTGAATGGCTTTCAACTTGGTCGCAACACCAAGGTGCTTGTGCTTGCTGCGGCCATTGCTACACAACTAAAAAATTCCAGCAGTCCACTGTGCCTTCGTACACCACGCTTAGCGAGCGCAAAGCAGGCACGTGGTGGTAAGCGACGACTCCAAGCCTTTTTTAAGTGAAGCCCATGGACTCCGCCAACAAAGCACTCGCTATTGCCAGCTCCGAGCGCAACATTCATGTATGAAAGATGCGAGCTGTGGTTGGCTGAGTGAATACCAAGGGTGCGGGCTGTGGTTGGCTTATGAAAACTCACAAAAGAGCTAAAAAAAATAATTCACAGCATATCCACGGAGTGAATGATGATGAGTGGACGAAGCTCCGAATGTTCATCGTAGATCGTGCCGAGTTCCGGATTAATTTAGTTAACGCGCACGCTACGAATCCTTATGGTTCAATTACGCACAAGTGAAATCTCCCACCGGCACTTCATTGCAAGTCAAGATCCAGTGCCTATATATATATATATATATATATATATATATATATATATATGGGTGGCCGGTGAACGGTTCTCCAGCGCGAGCAGTCGGTATTTTTCAATCAAGAAACTCGCTAGAAGACTCTGCCTGCGCCAAGCTTGTCTCTCGCAGGTGAGGGTGCGTTCACCTTCTTTGCGAGCTGGTGGCACGTTCATCGAAGAAAGAGCGTTTCCACAGTCAACGTGCGCCTTTTGCTCTCTCTGTCTCTCTCTCTCACAAGACAGCAAATGGAAGAGTGAGAGAGCTCGCGCGACGGGAGGAACGCGCCGAGGGTGCGCCTCCCACACGTGCCCTCCTAGTAGCGCGTTCCTAGTAGGTAATGCGCTACTACAATGGACGGACAGACCCAAACCTTAAGGAGCTTCGCCCCTAAAAAGAAAAAGGCAAAAGGGGGAGGCTGTCGGCACCTTCATGCCCGCTGTCCGAGCCGATTACTACGGTAACCCGGGGAAAGAATGAGAGAGAGAAATGAAAAGCTGTTCCACAAGTCTGAGTACGTGCCCAGCAGGAGTACAGTCCAAGCCCCCCCCCCCCCCACCTCTCTCTCGCGTTTTTCGAGTGTTTCGGATACTGGAGGAGGCATGGGGTGTCCCGAAGCGCACCTTCCTGCCCGCACAGTGTTCAATATATCCAATGGTGGGTAAAAATGTGGTTCGATATAAGTGTACAGATTTCTGTGCTTTTACACAGAATTTTCAAGGGGATAATTTTTGAGTTTGATATATGTGAGTTCGATATATCAGTGTTCTTTCAACTGGATGTCTACGGAAGACCAACATGTTCACTCTTGCAAGATTAAGGGACGAAACAATGTTGTAAGAAAAGGACCATTTGGAGCCTGGATCCACTCGAATAACAGGTGTGACATCCTTTCGCGTCTGGCAATGTGTTGAATATCATGCTTTGTCAGCATGATAAGAGGACGAAGAACTTGGGGCAAAGAGCATGTGTCGATGTTCACTCAGCAAAACGACAATACATCGAAATGTTGTGGACTTACGTGGACGATAATAAAAGTCCGTGCGAGCTTCAAGTTGTAGTTGCTTTTCTGTTTGGCACGTTTTCTACATGGCTAACCAGCTTTCAGTAAGTGAACTAGTTTATCAGGTCATTGTTGTGCGCTGTGTAGTTGGTAAGCACAAAACTGATGCTTGCATTTGCTTTGTATTTGTGTCCTGATGCATCAACAGCAATGCATTCGTGAGTATTCTTGCACTGTTTTGAAGAGCCACTCACAAATTTTCAGTGCTAGCACTGCTGGGGTGCCAGCATGTCTGTGGTAGTGCTGTGCGGGTGGGCATTTGAAACAAGCATATAATCACGTGAGGCAAGGACTCCAGTGTGAACGCTTCTGGTTTGAAGTAGGTTTAGAGTCAATGTTTTAAAGAACAGAAAGGTGTACACGAATCAAAGCTTTAATGGCATTTGTATGTCCTTAAGAGCATTGTCAAGTTTGGCTAAGAATAAATCACTTAAGAACCTGGCGATGGGGCATCCGCTACAAATGCCTTGCTTTTGGAAGCATGCATCACCATTTTATTTTATAAAAATGAACCTAAGGTAATACGTTAATACAGTATTAAAGATGATAGTTGGGCTAGTGGGTATGTACTGATTTGGGACATGATTCGTGCAAAAACTGCCCAGGCAAAGCACTGAGCGCTCGGTGCTGCATGTCTCTTTGTCTTTTGTCTGTGGCATTTTCGTGCTACTTGGTTATGTCCCAAAGTTAATACAGTACAAGCTCGTTACAAGAGACACAGTTACAAAAATCAATTACGAGGTACACTTAAAAATGGTTTGGTTAGTTTTTCACCAGCTTAAGGGGGGACGTGGCAATGAAAACTATCTTTGTTATTTATGGGTATAAACTGATTAAATTTGGCACACTGATGTAGTTTGTTATGCTGATATCTTAAATGAAATCAGTTTTAAGCTACCTATCATAGTTTCTGAGTTACATCACTTTATAGACCCTTACAGTCATCCCCTAGTTAATTGGTTAATTAAACAAAATTACAGTACCATTTTTACTTAAGCATATACACTAAGGCCCACTGTGTGCCGTAAAGCTGTTCGTTAATTTTTTTATGTCCAGATGAGTACAGAAAAAATTTTTGAAATGTCCTCGACATATTTTCTGACTAACAACTTTTGCAAAAATACAATTATAACAGTTTGTGTGACATGCAGGTAGAAATGAACAGCTTTACGGCGCTCA
The DNA here is from genome assembly GCA_013339685.2 of Hyalomma asiaticum. Taxonomy (NCBI): domain Eukaryota; kingdom Metazoa; phylum Arthropoda; class Arachnida; order Ixodida; family Ixodidae; genus Hyalomma; species Hyalomma asiaticum. The sequence continues at coordinate 4,712,622 of CM023491.1, forward strand.
CTAATGTTTCAGGGTCTAAGTGAAAAAAACAGAATGAATTTAGCTTCATTAGTTATGAAATGGCACGGGGATGACTGACAGCAACTGCTTAAAAAATAGAAGCTGAGAAAACAGAGCTCAGAGTTTTATTTCATGAAGACAGTTAAATGTTCACTTTGAGCAGCTAACTTCTTGCTCGCTTTTGCTGGTTGTATTTGTTGTTGGAGAAACACGGTGGTGTGACCATCCTCAGGTTCGATCTGTCCTTTTAGGGGCGAAGCTCCTTAGGGTGTGGGTCATTCCCTCCTCTGTAGTAGTATGTATGTAGCCACCTCGCGCCGCCGGGAGGCTTGCGCTTGCCCTCAGCGCGTGCCTCCCAGCGCGCGAGCTCTCTCACTCTTCCATCTGCTGTCTTGCGAGAGAGAGAGAGCGAAAGGCGCGCGTTGACTATGGAAACGCTCTTTCTTTGATGAATGCTCTACCAGCTCGCAAAGAAGGAGAACACGCCCTCAACCACGAGAGAAAACGTTGACGCAGGCAGCATCTCCTAGCAAGTATCTTGATTGAAAAATACTGACTGCTCGCGCTGGAGAACCGTTCACTGGCCACCCATATATATATATATATATAGGCATTGGATCTTGACTTGCAATGAAGTACCGGTGGGAGATTTCACTTGTGCGTAGTTGAACCATAAGGATTCGTAACGTGCGTGTTAACTAAATTAATCCGGAACTCGGCACGATCTACGATGAACCTCAGGAGCTTCGCCCACTCATTATCATTCACTCCGTGGATATGCGTGGATTTTTTTTATGATGATGCCAAGATGGCGGCACCTTCAGAAGCCCGATTTTCTTGTGGTTTTGGATGATAACACATAGATAAAGTGGCATTTTCTCTACTACTACCGCGTATTTCATCATAATATTCCACCATGAGGTAAAAGAACGTCTGAGGATCATGAAAAATAAATAAATTGAGAAATGGAAGATTTTGACCAAATTTAGCATTCCCATTCCCACGTTCCCCCTTAACAACATTACGTATGAGACATGGTTACAAGGGATGTTCTGTTATTAAAGGTCTCTTAGAGTGGAGTCTTCACTATTTAACAGACACACAACCCAGCCATATTCACATCGTGGACCTCGCATGCTCCAAAGAGTTTATGGATCATGTCATCCTCATGCAAGCTGATTGTGCATGTGGCCTAGCGGATGAACTAGCAGATTGCAAAGCGGAATGTGTTGGTAGTTGAGGCTGAATGCATCTAAGAACACTTCAAAGGTATCCTGAGAAACAGGGCTTTCAAAGCCCTGTTTGAAAGCCCTGAGAAACAGGGCTTTCAAAGGGAAATGCTCTACCTCCAGAAGTTGGGAAAGAAGCTAGCACAATCTGCTATCACTGAAAAGCAAGCTACCGTTAATCACTTGTTTAAGCCATGCTGAGCAAATTGAGTAGATGCGAACACACGTTTATGTTGATGCATAGTACAGGTGGTGTAGTCTGACTCTACAGTGTCCTCAAAAATTTTCGGTTGCAAGATATCTTGTTTACTAAAACATATTTCCTGGGTCCCTTGAGTGTCTCTTGTAATGATATTTTAGTGTAGTTGAAGAAAACCGCTACCTGAATGCCAGCAGGTCTCTGGAAGGCTGCAGAACCGAGCTTGTCAGTTGATTCTCCAATGCATTTTAATAGACTGTCATAGGGTAAGAACTAATAACCACTTTCATTAATTTACTGTAACATTAGATCCAGTGAGACTTGATATCAGCAGTTTATGGACTCATGCTGGTTCTGTTACACTGGCTTATGGAATTGGACATTAGCGAATGAAACTTGATAGAAAAGGTATTTTTTAATTCTTGCATTGGTTACTGTAGCCAACTCAAAATTGTCCAAGTATGTGAAGGACCTTGACAGATCAGGTTACCCATAAATGTGTCCCTGTGCAGCAGCCCCTGTCCCCCCTTTTTTTGCTCTTTGAACCTTGCATGTTTGGTGTGTGATGTTCCTGACTTGGGGCCCTTGTCCTGCATGTGTTGTGGGCCCAGGATGGAAAAAGCGAACCAGTGAGAGGCGCCCCCAAGGTGAGACCACAGGCCCAAATCACTTTGTTCTGCTGCCGCTGCTGCTGCTGCTGCTGCTGCTGCTGCTGCTGCACAGGGCGGCACATTTTGGTGTAGCAACCTTCACCAGATGATGCCTTGTGGTGTACGACCCGCAGTGGTTCCGCCGCAGGCACCTGCTCAGGAATAGGGCTGGCTGGTATTCTGTAACAGTGGACTGTCCATTTCAGCACGCACTAACTGTATAGGGCTTGACAGTAGCGGCTATAATGGACATTTTGAGAAAGTTCCATGTACCTGTAGCACCAACTAGCTGAAGGGTCTGGATTATAGTGCACTATCTCCATTATTGCCTGGTGCCATCATGTAATTAGAAGGCCACCATATGGAATCATGAAGCATTGCACTGCTGTTCTAGGTCAGCAACTACAGTGCAAGATTTGCTGGTTTTCCCTGTAGTATGTGCAGATATTTGATCATTGCAGTTTGAGGCTTTGAAAAACGTTTTAGCATTTTCTTGCATCATTTGTTATATGCAGAGTTTTTCCATCAATATCGCAGAAAATATCATTTGCACTTACCATAGCTCTGCTAATGCTTAAATATTACACTGCTCAAACAGTTGGCATTGTTTCTTGTCTGGTTGGTCAAGGAAACACCGAAAAGACAGACCTCCACAACCAGTTCCTAGGAACCAGACTATGGGGTGGTCGTTTAATTGCCGCAGCGTTGAACATAAACATGCTAAAAAAAATGAAAGGAATCATGGTGCGATTCAGATTCAGTACAGTCACTTCTGTCATTTGTAAAACACGCACACATACGCACACACACACACACACACACACACACACACACACTCTGCTAATTTGCCTTTGTCTGTTCCATGCCGAGTTGAAAAAAATGAGGGCTGTGCCTTTTTTGAATTTGCATGGTTGTAAGTATATCCTTCAAGAGAAGTTTCCATTTAAATTGGTGGTTGCCATTCAAATGGCACTTAAGAGGAGGAGAAATACAGTTCTTTCTTGACGAACGCTGCAAGTAAGAAGTGGTCCCCTCTGCATGACTGTAAATGCTGAAAGTCCACTGCCTATGCAAATTTATATCTTTTATGAAGCACTCAGAAGGTACGGCACTTTCTTTCACTGAATTGTTGCTGCAGCTGATTACACAGCATGTTCACCTGCCACCTTTCTCCTCCTTTATCATGCCGAAAGCCTCAAATTTCAAGGGATCCTCGAGCACTATGCACACTAGCACTAACATTTGATGACCACAATCAATAGGCAAACTTTAAGAAAACAAATGCTGTTCCACTACACGGAAGTGGGTGACCAGGGGAGCTGTGAACGCAGCGTAGAGGTTGTGCTCAATAATTGTACTGAACCCACAGTTCAGCACATTTATTTCACTTTGGCTGCCGCTGTGTTTTTCAAGCACGACAAAGTACACTTGGTATCGTTCTGAACAAATTAAGCAGATAACATCGATGTGTAAATTCAGTGCTGTAGCAATATCGTCTCGCAATATGTGATTGTGTTGTGATAACACAAACGAGCTGACATAGATATGTCAGTGGTAGACAAAAATAATAATCTTGCACATGCACTTACATCACGGCATACTTGTTCCTTCGCGTATCATTGCATGACTGTCACTTAGTGATTCTGTGATGGCCCTTAATTGTGCTTAAAGACGTCCTTTTGTTTTACAGTTTTGTTACCTCTATAGAGAAAGTTTTACCTTACAAGCTAATTGTGGTACTTGGGTACTTGAGTTGTCCTTCAAAAAAAAAAGGTCAAGTAGCGTGGTACACAAGGATAATGCATGATGCGGCAGTCAACTCTAATAAAACTGAGTTGCCATCGTTCAATATAACTTGAGCTTTATTGCGTTAGCGTGATGGAAAGCAGCAGCCGTTTTTCACTTGGATGAATGCCTATCTTGTTCAATGAAGAGCTGTTTCTTGTCACACTCAAGCAATCTTGCAAAGAAAGCCATGTGTTTGACTATTAAAAAAATGCCTAATATAAGTGTGTGCCAAACATTTCAACAGTGCTCAGGCGGTGCTAGAGTCGCATATTTAGGTGCCGAGCGTTTCATTGTATGTATAAGTGGTGCAATAGGGTACAGAAGCTGCTACTTCAACTCAATGCACAGTAACAGTCTTCTCTTTCAGCAGTCAATAGTGAAAGACGAGTGAGAAGTCAGTACTATTTCAGTCACATAACAGCAATGGAAAAATTGACAGAACACTTCTTCAAGGGACACTAAAGGCAAACTTTTTTTGTGAGAATGGTGGGTGACTCCTTGAGAACATCATAAATGTCAGTATTATTTATAGCACCACTTTTCTCACTGCGAAATTTAGGTAAGTGCATGACAGCATGTGCCACGTGCAGTATATTCTGCGAACTTGGCATGGTGGCGCAAAAGAGGCGGCGGTATGCAACGAAGCTGGTTACTCTGTGGCTGCAGAGTGCCTCAGTGTCCTCCTCGCCCGGTGAGGGGTGACCACTGAAGCACGCTAACCATAGCTAAACCCTCATTCTCTCCTGCCTGCCTTTTGCACAGCTGGCTTGACTGTCGGCAAGTACAGAGAGAAAATGACGAGTCTACGTCGGGCCATTCAAGGCAGGTGGTTTGAATACAGTCAAACCCGCTTATAACGAATTCGAAAGTGTTGCTAAAAATGGTCGTTATAACAGATAGGTCGTTGTATGTGGACTCGACCTTTAAAGCGCTCAAAAATTCATGAGTATATTGAAAAACACTTTCGACAAGAGGATCAACTGGTGGGCTAGCTGGTAGAGCATAACTTTTAAAGTAATAGCGCACAGCAAACAGACGAAGAATAGATTGAGACGGCACACAGCGCTACTAGCAACTCAGTGAATTTTATTTCGCGTGTTGACATATATATATATATATATATATATATATATATATATATATATATATATATATATATATATATATATATATAGGCACACTGCGGAAAAATTTCGTCCGTGCTTGCTGTGCGCTCTTACTTGAAAAGTTATTCGGTGACATGTTAAGCCATTTCACTTCACGACGGGATGCCCGCTGCTTGCTTACGAATGTACCAAACTGTGTTTGCGTCGAACCTACCGCCACCGCAAGAATGCACAATGTCCACGAAGAAATTCTCTCGGTGGTGATTCCACATAAGATCAAACAAAGCATGGCTGGTCACCCTCTTAAATTTATTTCAAAATTTTACATATTGCTGCCCAATGAGTGGAAAGAAGAGATCTGCAATTGGTTTTGCTGGCAAAAGTCTTTTCGAAGCATCGGGAGTCAATAATGATGACGAGGTGGAGTGCCGTGCTTACCTGCTCTTCTGTTTTGGCCAACTTTGGTTATTAATTACACAAACTATATTAAGGTTAGATGACTGAAATTTATGTAAGTAATTATATGTATGCTTCTGCTTGTGTTCAGTTATTTTGCTTTTTATGGGGAGTGTACATATTTTTAGAAAAATCCTCAAAATCTGCCCAGGAAGCGTTTTTCTGTTTACTTTGCGGGCTTATATCTTATCTTAAAAAATGCTTGTGGCAGAGCGGCAAAATTTTCGCCTTACGTTCTAAGCGTACTCTTTTGTCAAACTGCAAAATCTTTTATTTATGACTTTTCAATAAAGAGATACAGGCGGGCTAACTTCAAGAAAACACCGAACAATGGAACTTTCTGACGACAATTAAAAAAATACCCATTTTTGATATTTTTAAATCTTTGTACACTTATTCTCCTTCACATTGGCTTTCCTTCGCAACAGCTCCTTCGCAACAGCTGGCTTCGTAATGGCTTCGACAGCATCAGATCAGCCACGCCAGGCCGAGCACACCGGGCGCTTCGTCGCTTCGGGCGGAGAAGAGCGAAGTTCAAAAATGATCACGATTCGTTATCAGCAACTGTACAAACGAAGTGTTGACGAACCGCGATTTCCAGATAGCAGCTAACCACCAGTGCTTTTTCACCGCACAGTGCCGCATTCGCGTCGACTCGGGTGGCATGAAGATCGACACCGGCGATAACTTCACTTTGGTCGCAGTTTCTAGGGAGTGGCATATATCCAAGATCCTAAATTGTTTACCCTTAAGTACCTTTACCGCAACTTACAACATAGGGCTGCTGGTTGCTACAATAAACACAAATTAACGATATCTAAAGGAAAAACGATGACTGCAATGCCTGTGAAGCGAGCGACCTTGCTCATAGCATCCGAAGTCTGCGCGCAGTGCGCACCGATCTAGGATGTCTTCGTCGCGAACATTAGTGGGGCACGTGCGAACAAGCGTCTCTCTCACTGTTTAAGAGGTTTGTTTCAACTTTGTATTTTTTATTTTTCACTTAGTATGTGCCATAATTTTACATGACCATGTCGGAAGTGTTCGTTGTAAAAGTAGGAGACTTTAAAGCATGTTCGGTATATGTGGACTCAGTTTCATTGGGTAGTATAGGAAAATCCTAAGTGCACTGAAATATATAACAATCTATCTGTTATATCTGGGATCGTTATAAGTGGGTTCGACGGTAGTTTTAACAGCGCACTGGCTACTAAAATAAGATTTTTGTTCAAGCTAAGCGTTTTCTTAGCACAAAATAAGCACTATGTTTCTTGAATAGTATTTCAACCGTACACGTCGACTTAATATTTGCTTTTAGTGTTCCTTAAGCATCGTAATGTAGTAGCTTGGGCGTGTTGGTGATACAAAATTGGCATGGTGCACAGTGCAGAAAACAGGAGGACGGAGACAAGAAGAGGACACAACACATGCCGAGTTCAAGTCAGCGTCCTTTTCTTGTCTCTGCCTCTGCGCCGATTTAGGCGTGGTCAAAGAAAAAAGAAAACGGAACCACTGAGGAAGTCATACTGCAAGGCTGGGTAATGTCAGTGCCCTGTCGAGTGGCAGATTATGCTTCTTTCACATGTAATGAGAACATTCTGCCTGCTTTGTGCACATTGACATTGGAGGACTTCTGTATACTACCATTTGGCTGCAATGAACATTTAGCTAACAGTTGCCACAGACTGCTCACACAGAGTGCCACTGTGTAAATTTCAGTGCATGCCGCCAACTGCCTACCCACACTAGTGCAGGGATGGTGCTGCCACCTGTAGGTCAGTCTCGCAGCCAGTAGACATCAAATTGTAGAAAGCCAAATACTACTACTACTTTGTCATACTATTAAAGGGGCCCTCGAACGCTTTCCTGTCACCCATCTTTTATTTGCGGGTCGCATGGACAGATAGCTGAGGATATTTCTGGCAGGTGTCAAACCACCCATATCAGTTGATTTAATATTTTGATCGTTCAATGAAATCATCACATCGCTGCCGACTGCATCAGCGTGTAGTGGAGCTCGTCAGAACTATTTGTGTGGAAATGACGACCGGGGGCTCGAGCCAGTGATTGGATGAAAGTAGCACTATAAGTGCTCGCGGCACTACAACGGCAAGCAAGTAATATTTGGCTTTGTTTTTCGCTTGCGTAGGTTTTTATTGGATGCCAATAGACATAGTCGTAGTAGAAAGATCCCCACATGAAACGTGATAGAGGCACTGGCCCTCATTTCACCTCTTGCCTTTTGCTTACACGAGTCGTATGTCCATACAAAAGTATCCCTTTGTTCCATCTCTCTTGTGTATGTTTGTGACTCGCTAAAGCACTGAACCACTGGGTGGAATTTGCCATACTGTCAGTGTGTTGTATCGCGCACAGCGCTGTAAGGGAATTTGAACGTGTCCGCTAAACCGGTATACGCAAGGGCGTACTGGATACTGGATAGCATTGTTTGTCACAGTCAAGTGGCGCCAGCTGTGGGTGGTGAACACAACAAGCAAAAACGTGTGATCTATGTTCTCCGAGATACCGGCAGCCACTCGCTACCTTACAGCCTCGACAATTTGTGTCGCGCTGAGAAACGGTGTCGAATTGTCATGGGTGCTTTACCGCCGAAGCGTCATCACATGAAGCTAAAGCAAATAAAACCGTCAGCAACTCGAGGGCTACATAGCGTGCGACGACCACTCAAAAGATTCGAAGCAGACGGCAAGCGCTCCAGGTGGTCTGCCATGCTTGCGCATGCAATGTTTACACCCAGTATTGGTGTTATGCATTGGTGTTATGTGGAGACGCTAAAATTCCCTATTCCCACTTCTATGCTTCCATGTCTGCGCGTTATGGCACTCGGCTGCTGATCCGAAGGTCGCGGGATCGAATCCCGGCCGCGGCGGCTGCATTTCGATGGAGGCGAAATGTTGAGGCCCGTATGCTGTGCGATGTCAGTGCACGTAAAAGAACCCCAGGTGGTCCAAATTTCCGGAGACCTCCACTACGGCGTCTCTCATAATCAGAGCTGGTTTTGGGACGTTAAACCCCACAAATCAATCAAATCAACCATGTCTGCGCGTTTAGCTGAATAACCCGCGAAGAAACGTTGCAGAGTATGGTCATATTCGCCGGCCCCTCTCAGTGGTCATGATGGCGAGTTTAAAGACAACGGCACTTGCCTTGAAGTCTTCACACGGAACGACGCGTAAAGCCTCAGTGCGAAGCGCAAGCGCCCGCTCTTACAAGTCAGAGCGGTCAGAAAAGCTCATAACTGACAGTGCAGCACGCTCTCCCTCCACGTTGTTTGTTGACATGGCAACGGCGTCATCACTACACTGGAGCAATCAGGCAACGATGGCGTGCAAACTTCCGCTACGTAGGCGCCTGAAACCAATTCCATTGGCTTGTCCCTATGGCGCTTGTGGAGAGTGAAATGCAATCACCTGACCCCGCAAAATCCAAGTCGAGGGTCCGCATTTTTTTGCTTGTATTTTGAACTTTGTCTTCTTAATAACGTTGCACTGCCTGCTCCTACCGCTGTCATTTTTGCAGCATTTGTCTGTCCACCCTCCAGTCTGTGCAACATGCACATGAAAACGGGTGCGAGAAGTGTTAGAGGGCCCCTTTAAGGTTTAACTGTGGTAGTACTCTGAATTGAGTGTGGAGGTGCTGTACTGACAGTCTTGGAGATGTGTACATTAAAACACTGTCCCTTCCACCAGCCTTATGCAATGTTCTCTGGAAGAACTGAGAAAGGATGACTAACAAGTTTCTTAAACCAGTTTTTTTTTTTTTATTATTAAATGTGATTGTTGGAGAATGTCAATGAAATGTGAGGCACTACAGAAAATCTATTGAAATAGCCAGGCCAGCTCGTTGCTTGCTCTGTATACAAAGCTAAAAGTAGTTATGAGGAATGCTACACAGAAGTAATCCATTACTTTCATTAGGCCACAATTGGTAACACTCGCATTCTTCGCGGACACAGTTGCACCTGCAGTCAGTTCTTCTGTAACATATTTGGCAGCAAGTGTGGCTGCATGTGATGCATTCTTAAGCAGCCTCATAATTGATTTGAACTTCGCGGTTTTTTTCATGGCTAACGGTCGCCCAACTGTTTTTTTTTTTTTTTAAAGCAGGGTACGTTAAAGGTTCTGCGTGCACAAGGCGAGCACAGAAGTGAAGGCTTAGTAACTTCAGTTGCTTTGCCATTTTGATGCCGTAGGCAGCTACTGGATTGATCATGCATCCAAGGCAACATCGGAAATTATGTTATGGGCTGTGGCAGCACGTCAAAATGAGACCACCACTTTCTGTTGCTGGGGGTGATTTACTCATTGTTTGTGACATAAATTGTCTAAATCCAAACATGTCATCGTGCACTTTGTTGTTGTTTGCAGGAGGAGTACAGCAGTGAGGAAGGCCAGAGCCCAGTGACCACACAGCCTGCGTCCAGCGCTAGGGTCGATGCTGCTCCCCTGGCCATGCCTCCACCTTCGGCTGCAGACAGCAACCTGAGTGAGACGACCAACCTGAGCGCAAGCCAGCACCACACATACATGACACAGGATGCCACTGTTGCAGCCGTGCCCACCAGCAACTTACAGTAGGCTCCGTTCCAAAGAGACACCATGGCTGTGCTTGTGTCCCCACCCTGATCCATTTGTGAGAACGCCTTCCCCACGTGTGGTGTGCACATTTATCAACTGTCTCATAGAGCCTGCTTGTTATGGCACGGGGGAGGTCATTGACACCGTTGTGCATGCTATCCCCGTTTGTTGTTTGTACAATCAGCTTGACTATATTTTTTTATTTCTTCCTTTTGATATAATTACGTTAACTTCCTAGTTGCGATGATGCCACTTGTTATTACAATTGCCCGGTTTTACTTTCAATAGGGACGAGCCTTCTCTCGTGACGTCTTAACTCGAGCTCCCAATGTAAGTGCACCATCACCGTTATATATACTGAACTGTAGAAGATAAGTTATTTACAGCATATCTGCACACTATGAAGGGTTTTAACTTTATGGCCATTAGTTGGATGTGTGAAGTTTTTTTGCTCGTCTACTAGCAGTGGCACATGTGCATCTTTAATGAGCCGCATGCTGTAGCCATCCTTGTGATGCTGCTCCTGTTGGGGATTGTGTAGTAGCACACCGTGTCTTTTAGTCAAAAGAATGTACCTTGCAAGTGGGGTGCGTTGAGTCAACATCTGCCACTAGTTTAGTACAGTCGTGGGAGCTCTGCAGGAACAGCATAGCCACCTGACCTGCATGTTCAGCTGCATGTGTCAGATCAGATGGTGCTTGCTCTTGCATTCGGGATATGCCAAGTCAGCCTGCAGATGGAGATCTCTCGCATGCCCTCCGTGTGCACATTCCATTTGTTAAATTTAGTTGTGCCCCATCATCGTACCTATGCTCGGTTGCGCACCCCCCTTTGCACACCTGTTGCTGTGGCCTGCCCACATGGCATTCAGGTCTGGTGCATTCGAGGCTTATTGCTGAATGCGAGCCCTTGTATGCACCAGTGTCTGGGGAGCTGTGCCCAGTGGCAGATTGCGAGAGTCCAGGTTTTCTGTTCTGCTGTGCTTTTTTGTGCAACTAATGCCGTGCCATGCCACAAAACAGTGCTTCACGTGCAGCAAGCACACTGCCAAGCAACGAGTGCCGAGGCGGGCAGTAGAACAATGTAAACGGCACAGCTCTTCGTATTGTATGTAATCGTATGAATGCACCACTTCTCTAATGCTTGATGTGCTGTCAGGCTGCCATACAAGTGTTACGTTGCCTCTGTGCAGTTTTGTTTCACTAGACGGACGACTAGCAAATCAGCAGCAGGTTGTGCGAGGTATATTCAAGGATTGTCCCATACTTTGGCTGCGGACGAGCAACTCCTAGAGCTGTGCGCAAGTGCCAGTGAAGATGCAATGGCCTTCTCTGTGTGTCTGAGGCAGCAGTACTTAACTGCCGGTACTGTGTAGCCAATTAAAAATACTTGGGTGCTTCTCTCCTGTGTGAAGTGTTTGATTACCACATTTCACGAGAGCTGACCACTGCAGAGGCCACCATGTGCCCAAAAGGCACAACCCTCTTAAGTTGGCAGTGCTCTCTGAAACCTGCGACTGCTTGCTTGCAGATAGAACAAAAAATTGAGCCATTCCACTCTATGAAGGTGGACAGCCAGCAAACTTGCTTAATGCATGGCACAGAGGTAACACAGCAGTGGCCAGTTCACTGTCAAAGGCCAGGTTGTGAACGTGCCCATCAATGTCCAAACCACTGTGCTGTCTTCCTTCCGTGACAGATGGACTATGGCACGGCCATCGAGGGTATGAATAGGCTTCACTGCAATGCAGAAAGTGGGAAAGCCAGCTCACTAGGACCGTTACATCTATCACTTGAAAAACCTGATTCACCTCCAACACATGTGCATTGCTGGGAAGACATTTTTTCTATCGCAATACAAGTAGTCCTGCATCAAAATATGAAGGCTCTAGGATGTTTTATAGTACCATAATTTATTGTTAGTTGTTGCATCAAGGTGCCTGCTTATGCCACTGGTATTCCTGGTGCGGTTTCTTTATTGCCCTTTGAGAGTCCCAATCACAGTGGTAGGAAATAGAAGGCACGAACATTTTGTGAGCATGGATGCCTAGTGGTTAAGACGCTTGCCTTTGGAGCATAGTGGCTCAAGTTCAAAAACTGGCCTCTCGGAAATGGGGTTTTGGAAAAGCAGTTATGTCAAAAGACTGACGTTAGGCCTTTGACGTGAATGATATTTATAACAGGGTCTTCCTTCAGAGAAATCGACCTGATGCACAGAAACATCACTGTGCTTACACCAAATTATACTGCACACACACCTCTGCTTTAATCATTGGGACACTTAGCTTATTTGGCTCACCGTTCCAGAGTTGTTGAAAAGGCGTTCGTAAAACACTGAAAAAAATTTTTCTGTGATGATCGGCAAGCCAGCCAATGATGAGCCAGCCAGCCTACATTAAGGGGAAGAAAAAAAAAAAAACTGGTTCGGCAGATGAAAAACCAGGCAGGTGGCAACTCCACCTGCTTTGGCCACAATGTTTCCCACTCAATGTATTAATTTCTTCTGCCACATCAGAGGGTGTGGTGTTTCCACCTTAAAGGCACTGTCTACCATCAATCTATTTTCCATTTTGTAGCGCGCTAGAAAGAAGCACTTGAACTGTACAACCTTGCTTGATTTCACTGGAAAGTTGGTAGCAATTCTCCGAACAATTTTTTAAAGACGATAGTCTTTCTTGGGATACTTCAACGCAGAAATTTTGGTCTGTGTTTGTCTGTCTGTCTGTCTGTGTGCGTGTCTGTCCTGCTGCGAAAGGTTAACCCCTTCCTCAACGACCACCCATCTTGAACTGATAGCTACATTCATACTTCTGAACACAGTCGACCAAAAAGCAAATATTACGCATACCTGAGGCGCAACATCAATACGTAAGTATTAGATGGTGTGTCCTTTAGTAGAAAATACATAGATGCGTAATTCTAAAGGCCCTAGTGCTTGTTAGGAGCGGACGTTTCCTACGCTTCGGTAAAATGACACGGTGCTGCCACCTACCAGTAGCTCTGCGTACTATGCAAGCTTCTTGAGTTTCCCGATATCATGGTCAGATGGCGTCCATATCTCGCGCAGCGCTGCCTTCATTTCATCAATGCCAGCCACATGCGGCCGATTCAACATAGACAGGGTGCTGTCTGAGGCAAGGCAAAACATAAATGGTCGTTTGATGACATAGAACACACTCTACAAGACATGCCCAGACAACGCAGGGAAAAGACCGACGAGCAGATTGCAGCGGAGAAGCACCGGCGTGCCGATGCCCGTCGTCTCAAGCATGCCCAGGAAACGCCCGGAGCTCGTGCCGAACCGCAGATGAACCGGGACTCATGTAGGACTGCCGGTAGAAGACTATCGTCTTTCAACGACATTTGCAGCGGAGCACGGAGATATGCGGCCAATTTTTTATCTTCATCACCGCTTCAGCGTATCTAAGGACACTAGCAACATTGGTTACTGGGTTTTGCAATATTTAAAAGTGAAAATTACTTTCCATTGCGAAGAAATGCTGCCAGACATGTAAAATACGATTGTAAGTAATAAACTCTTGCTTTTAAACAAGATAGGTAAATCTGCAAGGGTATTTCTTGGTTTTTTGTTACGCTTGGAGCGTGACAGTCTTCATCACCAGGGATGGTGCCACTGGTAATTCTTCACGACCTCCTGGGCCAAGTTAAAAATATTTGTTTTCTTTACAAGGTACATGCGTGCTTGTTTCTATGTAAGAACTTTCTATTTTTACAATAATAAAAAAAATTTCTGAGCGGTAGACAGTCCCTTTAGCAATTCAAACCGATTACATATTAGTTCTTCCACTGCTCCCAAAGCATTGGGAGTATCTGCGCAGAGATGGATCGATCCCCTAGACATACACGGCTTTGCTGTAAAAGAATAGTTTTACCTGGTTTTTCTTTGCAAACTAGACGCTTGCTTACATCTATGTTGGTGCAAATGGGAGGGGAGATGCTGAAATACTTTGGCACCTGCAATTTGTTCTTTATGGAAGAGTAGGACAAAGTTGCGAAACAAGCTGTGGTTGAGCAGAAGACAACCTTTTCCCTTTCTTCCGCCTTCCACAAACAGAATTTCTCAACCAATATGACAATCATTGGACCGATACTCAAACTGTGTTGCGTAGTCTTTTTTTTTTTTTACACGCAAAGCATTTCAGGCTCTTGTAACGTGTTCGTGTCACAAAACTGTTGTTACAGATGCATTGTTCATGTTCCGACAGAGCACCAGACGAGTCTGCTGGGTGACAGGAAGCCGCTTAGCGTCGTTCTCCTCTTCGTTCCTCGGCTATGGTGGTTTGCCGCAAGAGCTCGTGACACTATCATCATTATTTCAGGTCCCCAAGAGTGTGTGTGCACCTGTTCCATGCAGTGTCCAATGTGCAGCACTCGCATGCGCGCTTCTCTTGCGCACATGAACTCGGCCGATTGCACTGACAAAACTACGGCTGGCAGGCGCACGTGTCCAAGCAGAAGAAAACGGAGACATCGTGCATTGATTTGTCTGGTGCACAGCATTTTGCAAAGCTATCAGTTTGTGCATACCTTCACACCACGAGAGCATGCATCCTCTCATGGCTATGCACAAACACACAGTGTAGTATAGTAGCAAAGGGGTGGGACAGTGTCAAGCTGAGGCCACGTACGTGTCTGCCACTACCAGATGCAAATGTGTTTACACTGAAGTCGGTGCAAAACTTTGAGAAGCGTGCGCTGGGCCTCGGTGCTTTGAGAGGAGTTTCCCAAAACCCCGGACCATGACAAAATGTGGGTGTGCCGGAGACAAACCCAGACCAGCCAAGTGCCCATCAGCTTCGCTAGCCTTGCACCTCAAGTTTGAGCAATTTTTGCTGGAAATGTTGTTGTTGTTTTGTGGGGTTTAACGTCCCAAAACCAGCTGTGATTATGAGAGACGCCGTAGTGGAGGTCTCCGGAAATTTCGACCACCTGGGGTTCTTTAACGTGCACTGACATCGCACAGCACACGGGCCTCAACACTTCGCCTCCATCGAAATGCCGCCGCCGCAGACTGGATTTGATCCAGCGACCCTTGGATCAGCGGCCGAGTACCATAGCCACTAGACCACCGTGGTGGGTCTTTTTGCTGGAAATATTACCTGTCTTTTTATGTTAAGACCTGCTGTGATAGCTCAGTGGCCGGGTGTTGAAGTCTGGGGATTGAATCCCAGCCACAGCAGGCACTTTTCAAAGAAGGTGGTGTGTGGGGAAACACCTGTGTACTTAGTTATAGGTAATTCTACTGGTGGACCTCAATCTAAATCTTTTTCACTGTGGTCGAGAATCTGAATGTTGTAGAGCCAGAACTCTAGCTACACAGTGTCGTCACTTTCAGATAAGTCAGGCACAGCACCCTTTTTTTTTTTTTCATTTTTTCAGTGTTTTTTTTAGGTGCTGTCTGGTAACCATGGGCAGTTCATATTACTGAAATGCAGGCTGGAGGATGTGACCACTCATGGTGTACTTTGGCTAGAAATGGTAGAATACAATATACAACATAGTCCATTGTTAAGGTCTGCAACATGGGCAACCGGATGCATACAACTTCCGCTGTAATCCCTATGAGGGCGAGTTTGTTTTGCCGTTCGATCAAGATCAAATTGCTCTGTGACAGATTCTGCTGCTCTGTCGTGGACTCTATAAACCGCTCAAGATCCACCAGTGGAATTCACTGTTTAGGTACGCACTAAGGGCCCCAGGCAGTCAGAATTATACCAGAGGCCACTGGTATGGTGCATGCCTCATGATAATGTGGTTCTGGCACACGAAACGTCAGCAATTAGTATTATTTATGCACATTACACTAGAAAATTATTTAATGCTCCCACCTGGGCAATGTCACCGTGAGCTCAGTCAGAAACTACCATCAAACCACATTTCAGAAAGAGACCTGGGAAGTCGGTGGGTTATTGTATTAGCAGTAACAAATTCCAAGATGCCACAGTTTGTAAAAATATCCCATGCAAAGGCATTGTGTCAATCTCTGCGCATGATGCCCATATATATATACAGTGAAACCTCATTGATCTGAACCCGCTTAATACATTTTTTCTCCCCATTAAGTACCGCTTAAGTGCATTGTGTTTTCATACGGTTGGTACAATTTTTGGATTGTATGAATACGAGTGTATTAACAAAATTACACTGCAACCATTGTAGAGCGAATGGTAATCAAAATAAGGCACAACCTCGTACTGAACAGGTTATGCGCCAATACAACTAAGCATGGAAACGGCTGTCTTGTCATGCGTTGCTGTCAAGGCGCAGTAATGCCATAAGGCTTGACAAAGGCTTTTCCCCGAAGAAGGCTTGAAAGCTCCATGGGGGCATTGGCAGGTGGGCTGCTGGTTGGGGACAGGCCACCCCTGGGCCCAATGTGTAGCCCGTACACTAGGTATTCCAGCAGGAACATGTCCACTGGGTTTACGCCGTGAAAGGTGATTGCATGCCGGCTGCAGCAGCGTCCCCCCTGTAATGACCAACAGCTAGGTTCAAAACCAAGATCAAACTCCTTTCACAACTATGCCAGCACAGATCCTGTGCGAGAATTCAAAATGCATTGAAAATTTCTCCAAATTGGATGCAAATAAAGGTTTGTCATGTGACTGCCATGACTATTTCTGCTCGTACAGGCAATGCGACAATGCACGGTTAACTCGAACGTAGCATGGCCTGGACCATTTGGACTGGCCTCAGTCCAAATGGTGGCTATGGTGGGTGCTGATGCACAGGTAACATTCAATAAATTCTTGTTCAATAAACGATGAAGTAAGTATTCTTTTAGCAGCATGCCCACCGTTACGTGGTGCTAGCCTCACTTGAAGTGGTCGAGGCCACGCTACAAAGCGGTTGAGTTAACCGTGCTGAGTACTGTACAATCGATCCTCCCGTAGCTGCACGCAGGCCCTCTGCCCATAATGGCCGTCAAAGAACATCTCGTTTTCTATCACTAGCTTGCGCAGACGCCGATACACTGTTGCTTGCATGCACAATATGAGGCCTCCCAAATGCTTCTACATTCCCATGCGATGACCATTTCAAATGATTTGCAAATGTTAGCGACTTGAAACCATTTCTAAACATGCCTTTTTGCAAAGCTTGCACTCTTGTTAGAATAAGTGGCACAAATTTCAGTATTAAAATGAGCAGGGCTACTGGACACAATGAGCCCCGCCACGGTGGTCTAGTGGCTATGGCACTCGGCTGCTGATCTGAGGGTCGCGGGATCGAATCCCGGCTGCAGCGGCTGCATTTCGGTGGAAGTGAAATGCTGAGGCCCATGTGCTGTGCGATGTCGGTGCACGTTAAAGAACCCCAGGTGGTCGAAATTTCCGGAGACCTCCACTACGGTGTCTCTCATAATCAGAGCTGGTTTTGGGACGTTAAACCCCACAAAGCAACAACAACTGGACACAGTGAAACTTCAAGCTGCTGTGGCCATATTTTATTGTAGCTGAACAAGGCTCTTGCTCATGCACCGTCAGTTGGACAGAGATTTAGGCACTTGCATGGCGATGAAAACTATGTTATTTATGGGTATAAATTGATAAAATTTGGCACACTGATGTTTGTTATGCTGATATCTTAAGCTACTTATTAGTTTCTGAGTTACATCACTTAACAGATCCTTACAGTCATACCAAAATTAATTGGTTAGATATATTTTCAGTACCATTTTTGCTTAAGCATATAAACTAACGCCCACTGTGTGCCATGAAGCTGTTCGTTGGTTTTTTTATTACATCCAAATGAGTACAGAAAAGGCTTTTTAAATGTCCTTGTCATACTTACAACTTTTCCAAAATACAATTATAAAAGCTTGTGTGATGTGCACGTAGAAATGAATAGCTTTATAGGCTCACCAATGTTTCAGGATTTAAGTTAAAGAAAATGAATTTAGTGTCATTAGTTATGAACTGGCACTGGGATGACAGCAACTGCTCAAAGAAATGGAAGCTGAGAGAATGGAGCTGAAAGTTCTATTCCATGAAAACAGTTAAAGGGGTCGTGAAACGTTTTCTGAAAATTTTGTACTAAGTGCGTATTCGGGATTCTGACCCTCCAATCAACAATATGCATTGTTCCTTTGCACCGTGTGCGTTGATTTAGAGTGATAAAAAACGCGGTTTCGGTTTCACTGCGCGCGTCCCCTCAACTCTGCAGATGTCATCTTAGTAGCCGTCATACCTCCGAGATTGGCGCGCCCTCGGAGGCCATGGGAAAACAAACCGTGCTGCCGCTTTTCTTCCGAATGGTGGCACCGCACGGTTTCCAAGTATTTTCATCCTTTCTAGCTTTCACGTAAATCGATTCCTTTAGAGCAAACGCGAGTTCACTGTGCCTTTGAACTTAAAAATGTCTTAACTCAACGTCACCAAATAGTACCACGCCGGCCGGTAGTGTCGCATAGTCGTTTCGGGAGCGCAAGAAAGCTGATATTTAAAACGGATGTTGTTAAATGTGCACTGAATATTTCGCCGAAATATTTCGGAATCGGCTTGTCGAATGCGTATTGAAGCAGTGAAAATCACAAACCGGCATCTCCAAATTCTTTTCACGACCCCTTTAAATATTAACTTTGAGCAGCTAACTTTTCACTCGCTTGTGCTGGTTTTATTTTTTTGTCGGAGAAACACAGCGGTACGGCTATCTTCAGGCTCGATCTCTCCTCTTTACGATGATGCCAAGATGGCGGCACCTTCGGAAGCCAGATTTTCTTGCGGTTTTGGACAGAAACACAGATAAAGTGCCATTTTCTCAATTAATACCGCATATTTCATTGTAATATTCCACCACGAGATAAAACAAGGTCCGAGGATCATGCAAAAAAAATAAACCGAAAAATGGAAAATTGAGCAATCCCATCTCCATGTCCTCCCTTAATATGGTGTACAGTGTATGCATGAGCTAGTTGATATGAATCTATTTTCAGATGGCACAAAAGTTGTACAAGAGGAAACCAAACGACAATCACCCATTCAAGGTGTACTGCACTTGCTCACATGTATGTCTTCGAAACCTAAAAACCAAGAGAGGGAGCGTCTGTTGGGCACAAGCTGCTGTGCAGTGTTGGTGGGATGAAAGAATTCAAAATATTATTGTCTACAGTCTCGAAGGGAGCTGAACTACTTGTCTCTGATGACAACCGCTGCCAAAAAGGTTGACCCACATGACCAAAGGCAACACTATCCGCCAAGTATCACCCAACAAAAAGCAGCCCACAGAATTCCCACGTTATGCAGAAAATCGTAAACCAGCGACATGCGGCACTGTCTTGCTAACTTTGTCCGAAGGGAAAACACACCCACAATCCTAAATCAAAGATGGGTATGTATCTGTTTATTCATTGTGACGACTGTGGTTTTGCTTCCTGGCTCAAAGAGATGCAGTCTTGTACAGATAGAGACCAGTGGCAAAGGAGGTGTATGAAGCTTGCATGACCAACAAAGGGGATTTATTCCACCAGTGAATCAATTGCCTTTGTAGCTATCAAGACGCTCGGCTTCTTTCGAGACTAACCTTGTTAATGACCATGCCATAAAGGGCCCTTTGCCAGGCCGCATGGCAAATTTCAGTTATATGCCCAATAGGGAGCATTCTACTACAAAAATTTTTCAAATTGATCCACTATTAGTTTAGCGCTGCTGAAACGCAACCATGCCACTCTGCAGACGCATCAGTGTTAAGAGTGCACTGTTGTGCTCACAGCAGCCATTGGACGCGACTTCTCCAGACTGGTTCGAGGAGGTTGCTGCGAGCTCTCCACAAAAGTGTATATACACAAACCGTATGGTGTTGTACATCTATCTTGGAGCAGTCAATGAACAAACAGCTGTTCATTCCCTGTTCTACATCGTTTTTAGCTATCTGTTCATCAATTCAAGCCTCCATCTTCCCCTGAGCTTCTCTTCTAGTTTTGATTTCATCATGGAGCAGGGCACTCGCAAGAGTAAGCAATGTTCGGTTAGAAAGTTAAGCTGTCCACAGTGCGTAGTGATGGTAGACACGATTGTGAGCATGCAATGTGCTCAAAATGGCCAGACATGGTGAGGGGCCCATTAAGTCACTTTAGCTCACTGAACCAAGTGGAGCAACAAGTGTCCAAGGAACACTCTCCCTTCCTTTTTTTGCTTCGTACAAGTGAGCAAGCGTGATACTTTCAGTCAGTGATCTTCCTTGTGTCCTCTCTTGTCTCAGTAACTGTGGTCAAGTAGAATTCCTTGAATTTCCCAAAGGATAAGAAGCAATACTTTGGCTGACATAACAAGAAACCACTGACCAACAAAGACAAAATTTTGTTAAAAGCAGAGGACAAGTTATCCACTAACATGATTTTTAATTTGTTAAATATTTTCATTTATCAGCATCTATTTTTAGCCCTACCTCTTTCAGACCAGACTAGATTCTGTCAAACCCTCAAATTGATCTGCAATGCTTCCATTTGCAACACTATGAACCATGGGAACAGTTCAAGATGTGTGGGTTGAAATGCACATGAAAGAATGCACATCCACAACCCCATTGTTCTCTCTGTGACAGGCAGCTGAAACCACTGCTCCTGTATGGAATTCAATAAGAAGCACCTCAGGTGAAGAGTGCTAATGTACTGTGCACCTCAACTTGACCACTCAACTGTGCTCTAACGGAACTTGAAGCAGACCAGGACAGGAGTGAATAAATAAAAACAGCTCAAGTGTCGGGTTTCACAATAAAAGAAAGTAGTTTTAAAATTCCTCACTCGCCAGTTGAAAAGGGGGACTGAGCTCTGAGGGACAGTTGTGTGGCGCACCTAGCATTTTGTACACGTTAGTTACATCTATGGTATCGCATGGGACTAACAGTACAGTGGTCAACACTCATGTCTATAACGACGGAGCGTCGTGCTGGGAACTGCACGAGCGACATCTACAGTTGGAAACGGCCCACATCTGAGCATGCGCATCACCACTGATGCGCTTGCCTTGCAGTTTCCGTCCTCGTTTATCTCCGCCACGACAACTGCTTTGGCCGGCAGAAGCGCTGTCAGCCATATAGCGCCGGAAAAAAAAAGTGCAATCACCCGGATCGGCGCGTTTTATACCGAGTACTCATTCTCGGTTTGCGGTATCATATCATACAGGCAATGCGCCGCATAATGTGTATTGCGCATCGCTCTGTGAATTTTTCATAGCCCATTGCATTTATTTCCGTGTGCTGTCATTTAATTTCGTAAACCTACTATTAATTCTAACTCGCCAACGATGCGTTGACTGCGACTAAATGTAGTTTGGATTGCCCATACATACGACGATCACTCGGTCCTTCGTTGGTTATAGCCCTCTCTGGCAGACTACGGGCAGCATCGGCAAGGCGACCTTTCCTACAAAAATGCTTCGAGCACTCTATTCACAGTTGGAAGTGCAAATTTCTATACCGGCCGAAAGACGGCTTCCGAGCAGTGACGCAAAAAAAAAAAGAGCACAGAAAACTTTATACCGTTCATAAATGGGCGTACATCTGCTGTTGGGACAATGTGACCGCGAACGGAGAATTAGAACGCAGCACAGCCTGCATCGGGCGCTGCCAACAATACGCTTCGTTTCTTTTCTTTTTTTTCTTTCTTTTGTTATTGCGCTAAACCGTTGACAGCGCTACTGACGGCCAAAGCGGTTGTTGCATCCGCGGTGATAACCAAGGGTCGAGAATGCAAGGCAGGTGCTTCAGTGGCGCTGCGCATGCTCAGATGTGGCCCGTTTCCAACTGTAGATGTCGCTCGTGCAGTTCCGACCACGAAGCTCCGTCGTTATAGATATGAGAGTTGACCACTGTACATTGCATCATACATCCACCGAATTTCTAAAACGTGCGTCCATAGTATAGGTGTTCTGTGGTGCGTCTGTAAGCAGTTTTACCCAGACCAAGATCGCTTACAGTGACGGGAGTATAATGTCACGCGCTCTAGGCGACTCGACCTGTACAATGGGAGAAACACTATGGCCCATACCATCCATGTCCCCGGAAGGTACCGTAAACAGCCAGTAAAAGGAGTTAAAGAAAATGTTGCTTTACACTTCTACACATGCCCAAAGTTTTTCTCCACTTAACGATCACACGTTTTTCTCGGTTGTTATGGAGGTGCTAACGTGAACGTGCCTCGGGGCTAAGGAAGATGCTGGAACGTCGGTGGCCGTAAGCAACTGATCCCGGCACGAGCATCTCCTCGACGCTGAAAAGGTTGAAGCGG
The DNA here is from genome assembly GCA_013339685.2 of Hyalomma asiaticum. Lineage (NCBI taxonomy): Eukaryota > Metazoa > Arthropoda > Arachnida > Ixodida > Ixodidae > Hyalomma > Hyalomma asiaticum. Next base: position 4,734,891 of record CM023491.1, read on the forward strand.
CCCCGACGCAGCGGGTCACGCGTGTCCACCGGCTGCACGCGGGGCAGCGCAGCGGCCACCATCCGCTCGAGCTCGGCCGGCCGGCAGCGGTGGCGCAGCGCCCGCACGGCGCCCTCGCTGAGCGCCACGCCGGCCGCCAGTGCGTTATAGAAGCCCCCACGTCGCACAGGGTGACCCAGGTAGTGGACATGGCTGGTGTTCAGCGGAGCCACGTAGAAGCGCAGGTTCTCCACCACGGCAAACGTCTCGTCATCCACGAGCAGCAGCCAGCGAAAGTCGTCGTGCTTGGCTAGCACGCGCGTGAACAAAGCGCACGCGTCACCCGACACCCGCTCGACGGGCACGTGCGGGTCCGACAGGGTCCCAAAAAACACCACCCTGTTGCAACGCCGACTCCATGTGTTCAGCACCGAGCGCGCCTGCTGCGCTGAAGTGGCGTGTACCAGGCAGAGCACAGGCACGCGTTCGTACAGCAGGCGGGCCTCGCTAACGTCACCGCTGGATGCGCGCTCCAGGCCCTGGTCTGAGAGCCACTTCTCGTAGCTGACCGATCGCGGTAGCAACGCTGGTGGGGTTCTTTCGCTACCCTCAAGAATTTCTCGATACTGCAGCACGATCACCGCCAGCAGCGATCCTGACACCGAGGCGACGAGGAAAGAGGCGACGCGGAGGCGGCCGTGCATAGGGCCTGCACTTGGCACAAATAAAACGCATACCCTTCCTTTGCAGGTCACAATGCAGGCCGCACCCACAACCGTCGCATCCCACTACAACTGGCTACAACCTCTACAACCACTTCAACTATGCGGCTGCAACAACCGGTTTGTTTACAATCGTGTTGGCGAATCCGAAGTTGCCGTACATAGCCCAAGCAGGGTCCCAAGAGAACACCTCTGGGGCCTTCAGCTTCCCTTGGCCCCCACAACACCACGCACAAACTCTCTCGCCTTTAACAGGGTGTCACATTCTCGAAACTGCAAATTCGCATACCAGCAGCTGACCCCTCCCTGCCTTCCCCTCGAAACGCCCATCCCACATATCATGCGGCCCTTGCAAAGTTCTCGGCTGCCACCCAAAGAAACACGTGTCCTATCCCGGCAGCGGCGGTCACAGATGGTTCGGTTAGGAAAGAACGCTAATTTCTGCAGCCTATGTAGGGAGCACGGCTAAGCGTCCGTGGGGGAGGGGGAAACGGAGTGAAAGAGATATATAGAGGAGAGAAAGGCCGTAGTGGAGGGTTCCGGAAATTTAGACCACCCGCTGGGGTTCTTTAACGCGTGCACTGACAACACGCGGACCTCTGGCATTTTCGCCTCCATCGAAAATGCGACCGCCGCGGCCGGGGTCGAACCCGCGTATTTTGAGTGGCAGCCAACCGTAACCACTACACCACCGCGGCGGACATGCGAGAAACCCGTGTACTGTGCCGCGTACACCAGCCTCTCCGCACTCTTTCCCCTACCCCACGGACGCTTAGCCGCGCCGCCGACGTGGGCTGCGGAAATTAGATTTAGTATTGCGGAAAATCTTTGCGTCCGCTCTAACTCCGAGGCGCATCGGCCGTTGTTATTAACCTAAGAACAACGCAAGCGCAAAAAGAATGATTAAAAAGAATGTTGCCGTAGTCTGACTATACAGAGTCTCGCTTTAGTTGTGCATGTGTAATGTGGTCAAACTAGAATCCACAGCGAATCTTACCGTCAGTTGTCTATTAGCGAAGCAAGGATACTCGAAGCGAAAACCAGCAACACGATTTATTGTGGTTCAGCTAGTCCCACAATGCAGCAAGACGATACGATAGATGCGAAACGGGCAGCCGTCACTTGTAGGGGGCCGCCATGTTCTCCGCGCTACACAAACTTACGAGTATAGTGTTCTAGTACACTATACTTACGAGCGTTTTGCGTCTCCGATAAATTCGAAAAATCGCTAAACGCAAAGCTGGAATAGCGTGATGCGCAGTCTGACCCCGCTAAACCGGGAAGCCACAGAGTTAACTGACTCTGGAGGCAAAGCTCCCCATAAAGCCCGTGTATGGGAGGGCGGGGGGGGGGGGGGCAGCAGAGTTCTTGGTCCCCCGCGTCCCCCGTGGTCGACGCCATCTTGCAACTCTCACGCTCAGTGGTGTTCCGTCCTGCGCCGAAGAATTCCCTTTCCGTGGCATGAAATTTCCCGATTTCGGGCACTTTTTCCCGCATGCATCGCTAAAAATCCCCGCATATTTCCCTGCACGAATTCATGTATATGCCTGTCTGACGTGTTTCGAGCTCTTGCTATTGTTCTCTTTTTACGCCCGCGCTCCGGCGCAACTCAAAGCATTGCCTCCGAGATCGGCTTTTTGATACTACGAGGGAGCCTTGGGGCTGACATCAAGGTGTATGCGACGTGGAAGAAATGCTGTACATACTCGTTTGTGTATACACAACACAGCCGCTGTATAAAATGAGAAAGTTTGTTATTATTATTATTATTATTGAGAGCTTGGCTTGTCGCATACAATGTTGCTAATTTTTGGCGAAAAAATAACGGCTTCCACTAGGTGGCGAGGCGGTAAATGCAGGAGAACGATCCTTAGGTCACGTGGGCGTAAAGTCACGTGATCACACCAATCGCTCATCTAGGTACTTCTTCGCCTAGGTACGGGGAGTGTGTCTGCGGTCTAGGTACAACAGCCTCGCTAACGTGGCGCATAAACGCATAAAAGGTACGAGCGTGTATCCGGCGGAATACACGCTCGTAAAACATTGCATCCCTCTCGCTAAGTACAAAATAAACAGTTTTTTACAGCCCTACTTGGTTACATAACGGCACAAAAAAACACTGTGATAAAACTATGCCTTCGCGGGCGGCAAACACATCACGACAGCCCACTGTCAGTGACGACCCCGAGGGTAGGCCTAGCTGCCGACGACGTAGCCGTCGTCGTTCGCAATCAACCGCCAGCTCGCCCCGAAGTGCTGATTTTTGCCAACACAATTAACATTTGTACTCATACGTAGTATGTCAACGAATACGATTAGTTTTCTCGAAATAGATGCGAAGCGCAATGCCAAAAAAATTGACGGCAGATCCACGCGTGGTGAATGATGATGAGATTGGGCGAAGCTCCTGGAAGTAATCATCGGTTAAGCCGTGAAATTTCTTCCGTTAATTCGCCCGATAAAATTGACGTGAAACGATTGACAAACCTGTATCGCGATATGGTTTTGAATATAAAACCATTGCTTTAGAAAACACCTGGCGTCTTTCGTTAAAGGGGCCCTGAAACGCATTTTACGCACATTGATTTTATTGCACATTTGCTTTGTGTGGGACTTCACGATGACCGAAACACCAGTGAAAGCGGCGAAATTGAACCGTATTATATTTTAATTTGTACCTGAAATCGGTTTCCGCGCTGACTGCAGCGCCATACACCAACAGTTTCTCCGAGCGGATATGACATCACCACGCTGCTTTGCTGCAGGTTCTGATTGGCCGGGAACAGTAGGGAATAAAAATATAGATCGCACATATCGACAATGCACCGAATATAAGAAATTCCAAATTCAGAACGTGTTTTATGCTTGCTAAAGGTACAAATTTGGGCATTACAACTTCATTTTGCTTGTAACTGACACAAGGATCGCTGTGCGGCCCACGTGGTGGTTGTGGTAGGAAGGCCACAGAGGGCAGCACGGTTCCGGTTCTGCAAGATGTAAGCCGCGTTCTGATTGGAAGCAGCATGCACGCCTTGGGATGCCGATATCTGTCGTCTGCTTTTATTTTGAATTTGTAAGTTGAATAACTTGCGTTTGCCTGTATCGATCTCGAAAATTATTTTTGCCTCAGAACAATACAATGAACCCGTTTCGATGCAAAACTCAGCGAGTAAAATATGGTTTCAGGGCCCCTGCAGCTGGCGTCTTTTCGTTTTGCTTTAGAAACATCTGGCGTCTTTTCGTTTTGCTTTTAGAAAACATCTGGCGTCTTTCGTTGGTTTATTTCATCAATCAACGGCGTTTTGAACAAAATTTTTATTGTTTAATCACGCACAGGAGAAATCTCACCAGGCACTACCTCGGAGGTAAACAATGGCTGCTAATGGGAATGAGAGACAGAAGAAGTCGGCTTTTAGCTAACACTTACACTTCTACTTCTACTAACGTTTCCTACTGGAACTTGCCAATGGCTGCTAATGGGGAATGAGAGACAGAAGAATTCGGCTTTTAGTTAACGCGCACGCTGCGAATTTTTTATTGTTCAACAACGCACAGGAGAAATCTCCCACCGGCACCACCTTGGAGGTCAAAGCGTAAGACTGGTTACGCACTACCACCAGAGAACACCTATATACGCTACCACCACTACCACTACGACTACGACAAGGGACGAACAGGTGCCGCTTTAAGGAGCTTCGCCCCTAAAACGAAGCGAGCCGATCTCTCGAGTGCTTAGGAAATGGGCGCTACTTTGCAGACCAGCTCACTTCACTCGTAACATTACTCAATGAGAATTAATTTCGTGTCACGAACAAATCGTGAGCAATATTTTCGACGCGATTCCATCGACACCGGCAAATGCCTCGGCGGGTCAAGACGAGTGATCAGCGCGTAAGCTCCGCCCTCACGAAGCGAGTCTGCATACAAGCTCGTAAGATATCGTATCCTCGTCAGTAAGTACAAAATAAACATTTTTGTACAGCCTTGCTTGGTCACACAACACAGAAAAACACTGCCGATGCCTTCGCGAGCGACTAGCATCACCACAACACCCCACCACCCCACCTCAGTGACGACTACGAGGGTAGGCCAGTGATGTTCCGTGCAGGGAATTTTCCCTTTTTCAGGGAATTTTTGACCGTCATTTTGGATGAAAGGGAAAAAGAAAATCTTCGCAATATTGCAGGGAATTTTGGGGGTGGAAAAATATTCTTATAATGTTCTAAACGCTCCGGCGGCTCCGGTTACGAGGCGCTTTCGATTTCTCCAATCGTTGCTGCGCACATAACGCTCAAAATCACAGCTTTGAAGATTAGTTCCTCTTGCTTACACGGAGCGTCTTTTTGTTCATTCCGGGCGTTAGCCTCGAAATCCACATATGCGCTACGTATTTACAGCACATGAGCTCCGAGATCGTAGGTCGCCATCGTAGCACATCCTAGCGGAAGCCATTATTTTTTCGCCAAAAGTTGGCAACTATGTGTGTGACAAGCCAAGAGCTCTCAATAGCCAAAACAATAATAATAACAACAAACCTTCTCACTTGATACAGCGGCCGTGTGTACACAAACGAGTACGTACGGCATTTCTTCCATATCGCATACACCTTGATGTCAGCCCGAAGGTAGGTCCCTCGTAGTAATAAAAGTCGATCCCGGAGGCAATGCTTTGAGTTGCGTAGGAGCGCAAGCGTAAAAATAGCAAGGGCCCGAAACACGTCAAACAGTGCAGGGAAATATGCGGGGATTTTTAGCGATGCATGTGGGGAAAAGTGCCCGCAATCGAGAATTTTCATGCCTCGGATAGGGAATTCTTCGGCGCAGGACGGAACATCACTGTCGACTCTACTCCGTCGGCGGTGAATGTTGTGGTGCGTCGGTATCCGTTGAAGCTGCTTTCTACGTGAACGGTTTTGCGCTTTCCGCGCCCTATTGTGCTTCGTATGTGCTTCGTGTCTTCACCATGCCGACATGTTGTGTTCCCGGCTGTACAAGTGGCTACAGGAAATCCGAGACAGCGCGACATTTCTTTTGTGCCCCGCGTGGCATTGATTAGCGAGCGGCGTGGGATCACGCCATTCCTCGTGCGGACAAGAAACTGTCGAACACATCACGTGTGTGTGATATGCACTTTCACGAGGAAGACATCCTGAAGACTTTCACGCACATCATCAAGAAATCGCTAGAGGAAAGTGGAGCCTCGTCGAAGGATGCGTCCCACAGATATTTCCGAACTTGCCCGCTTACCTTTCAAAACCAGCGACAAGAAAGCGGAAGCTGCGCGATAGGAGTGGGACACTTTCCGGAATATCATCGGCGAAAAAGGAGAGACTATCTCCGAGCACATCGCCCGAAGAGGGTGAAGTAAGTTCCGACATGCCGTCAACGAGTGGCGTCATTTCGCTTCAAGACATAGAAAATGTTTGTTTGCCCGCTGCATGCTGGAGGAAAGTTGTTGAGAATGGCGAGACAGGACGTTTTGTGGCGTTTTTCGTGCTCAAGGAAGACAAAAGGGCGCTATTCGTGGAGAAATGCGTAGTCGTCGCAGAAGACATGACAATCACTGTTGGCGGCCGTGGACGTTTAGCTAAGTCGCCCGACAATGTCGACACTGTCGCCCAATTGGCCGAACTTCTGGAGAACATAGAAAAGCTGAAGGTGTGTTCAGGTTGTCCCAATTCGTCTGCCGGTAGCCTCGTGAGTAACGACTGTGAGGTGCTCACCGATAGCCCCAACTGCGGCCCCTGCTCGAAGCTTTGGCTTAAGCTGTGTAAACAGGTATCTTTAGAAGAACTCAAGAAGAAGAAGCAGAAGCAGAGGGCAGACATGCTCAAGAAAAGGGCCACACGCGCAGCTGTTCGACGGTCTAAACTGCTAAAGAATGTGACTGACATGAAAAAAAAGTTGACTACAGAACCAGATAAAAGTCTCCAGGAGGCTCTGAGCGTACTCCCGCCTATTCAGCAAGTGGCATTCAAATCGTCGCTAAAGCAGGCAAAGGCTAAAGCACCACAAGGAATGCGCTATAGCAGTACTTGGATTATGAACTGCCTCCTCTTGAGAATTGCAAGCCCGAAGGCTTACAAGCTTATAAGGTCTATGAAACTCCTCGCATTGCCAACGTGCAACAGGCTGAACCAAATCCTTGCAGGAATGCCATGCCAATACGGATTCAACGAAGTTGCTCTGGAAACAATCAAAACATACTTTAAAGGAGAGAACAGTAACTGTGGCACGCTATTGATTGATGAAATCAAACTGAGGCAGTCAGTTGTGTTCAACTCATCGACATACAAGTTCGATGGGTTTGTGGACTTTGCTGGCACAGCTCCCGATGAAAATGGAAAGCTCGCAGATCATGCACTTGTTGTCATGTTTGCACCCCTTTTCGAATCGTGGGTCCAACCTGTGGCCAGCTTTGCAACCAGAGGTGCAGCAGCCGGTGTTGTGCTCGCAAAACTGGTGCTGGAGTCTGTTCTCCAGTTGGAACGCAATGGTGCGTGTATCATGGCTGTTGTGTCTGATGGTGCAGGAAATAATCGGTCCATGTGGACGCACCTAGGAATTTCGGGAAAGCGCACTGGAGCGAGAAACAAGATCCCACATCCATCACTTCACGCCGGGCGCTCACTTCACTTCTTGTGCGATGTCCCGCACATAGTGAAGTGTATCAGAAACAATCTGCTGACCCACAACTATGGAATGGTGAGTGTTTTTCTTTATAGATCCTGTCATTAATGCAGGATAGAACATTAAATTGGAAGTGGAAGTGACTACTTTTGGGAATTCCATTCTTCACTGTGATAACTGTTCTATTTTTATGTATCTCAGGCTGGTCCGCACAAGGTCAGCTTTGATCATTTCAGGCTGCTGTACAAAATGGAGGAGAACAACCAGTTAAAAGTCGTTCCGAAGCTGACTGCCTCCCACATCAATCCAAGCAACCTGCAAAAAATGTCGGTGCGGCTGGCCTCACACGTACATATCTTAGTTGCAGAAAGGCACACGTGTACATACTATTGCTTTCTAAGTGCATGTCCACTAATATACACGCCGAACTTTGTATTTCAGCTTTTCAGCAGGAGTGTCGCAATTGGATTTAGTATCTACAGGGAGCAAAATACACCTGAATTTGAGAGCACCCATGGCACTGAGAGCTTTACTTTGCTCCTCAACAATGTTTTTGATGCCCTGAATGCAAGAATTTCTGCCGAAGGAATAAGGAAGGACTCTCGCCAAATCCACGTAAAAAAAAAACGTTACTACCATTGACCTTCAGCCTATAAAACATAGATAACATGTGATCCGATTCTTTTCATTTGAACAACAGAATGCAATTAAATGTTAGTTGTCTTCAGAATGCCAAAATGGGAAAACGCACTCTGCTTTTGAGACCGTACTCAGTCTACAAGCACCTGTAATTTTTGCTACAGGTTCTCAAGGACTTCCTCAACATGCTCAATGAGACCGAACAGCAGTGTCGGCAAACCAACACAAAGATGTTTGCTTCACAGATGACAGTAGAGTCCTTGCGTGTCACTCTAATGGCTGTACTTGACATAATCGATATTATGCACAGCAAAGGGGTGCCGTACGTGCTCACCGCAAAGTTGAATCAGGATCCCTTGGAGGTAATTAGTTTTTTCTTAAATTTTCACAGGCCTAGAGCTGTGCAGATAAGTTTGTTATTAGTTCCTATAAATACATAATATGAACCAAATTTTTTCCAGCGCTTTTTTGGTGTGGTTCGAACATTCGGAGGCGATGAGGACCACCCTACGATCACCAGTTTCAGCCAAGTGTTCCGGCTCCTCAGTTTACATACACCCCTCAAAATGGCAATCAGGGGTAACAACTGCACAGGTGAATCCGATCCAGTGCTCATATCTCTGGAAAAGACCTTGAACAGCAAGAAGATGCTGGCTTTGACAGAGAAGCAGAAAAGAAACAAGCAACTCGACAGCCTTCTCAAGTCAATAACTCTTCAAGACCATCCCACAAGTGCTCTTGAGCATGGCTACAATCGTGCACGCGCCCAAGACAGTGTATTATATTACCTTAGTGGTTATGTTGCCAAAAAAGCTTTAAAGTTTTCCAGCTGTACCGAGTGCCAGGCTAGTGTAATAAATACGGAATGTGTACCTCCTGCGGCTATTCTAACTGAGAAACGCTCTTTTGTGCCTGGAGCCCTCAAACACCCATCACAAGCACTGAATGAATTATTGACTGTTGTAGAGGCAGTTGTGCAGGAAGAAACGAAAACTGGAAAGGTTTTTGGAAACCTGTTTTGGTGTATCGTAGACGTCGTGTCCAAACGCAAACTTGTAAGTTTAGATTGCGGCCTCCACACCGAGGAGTTCACAGCCCAAATCAGGCACGTAGGCAAGGGGGGGGCCCAGGGGGGCCCGGGCCCCCCCCGAAATCCGTCCAGTCAGCCATTGACGCAGGGGTATAGAGGCACAACAAGTGCGAGTAGCGGCGTACGGACTTAAACAAATGAACAACAAACGATAGTCAAGGAACTCGCCAAGAGCAGCTACCCAAGAACCTTTATTCCGAAAGCACTTCAATTTCAAAACCACGAAACGCTTGCTGAGAAATTCAGCGTCCAGCTCCTGAATCAACATCACAACAGAAACACGACACTCTCCCATATGTCCGAGTCGTTAGCGGTACCATCGCCCGTATTCTCAGAAAAGAAGGCATCCGAGCGACTGAGAAGCTTTCGAACACATGTTCTCTACATATTGCCAAAGACTGGTCCGCCGAGGGAGAGAGCCCACTTCTTTGCGCTGACTGCGATACGAGCTACACCGGCGAAACGAAAAACCTCAAAGAAAGACTGTGACAGCACAAGAATGACCTCCGAGATCGCAACCCGATAGCCGAACATTCCCAAGACAGCGACGACCGTATCAATCTTCCTGACACAACGGTCATACCAACTGAAACCAATTATCGGAAGCAGTTACTGCTCTGTGAGTGCGGAGAGAGAGAGAAAGCTGTGCAACGCAGGACATTTTCAAGAAGACGAGCTTGTTCGAAACAAAATTACCAGAACGAACAAAATGTTGCCATACGGCTTCCAAACCAGACAAAACGACGTTATCTGTCCGCACTTCGTGGGACTTTTGTTCGTCGCATCAGTTCTACGGTCTGGGCGCTCGGTAGTTGGATTGCTCCAAGGAACAATGCAGAGAATGACAGGACATCATACAGTGTCAGATCGTAGTCGGATGGTGAATTAAGGCACGATTACGAATTATTAAATTTTAAAGAAACTGTATTGTTGCACTGAAAAAAATATGCGGAACTTCTCTTCAGGAGGCGGACGGACGATGTCTCATGGCCGTCGTTTGTCGTGGCCCGTCGCTCTCTGCTCTGCTTTGTCCTCCCGGCTTTTTCCTGTTCCTTGGATCCACGCCTGGGCAATCCCCTTTTCTCCGAAAGAGGTTGCCCCGTCTTGGGGGTGTCCTCCGTCCTCTTGGAAGTTGCCAGGGTGCACGGGGCTTTGAGGTGCGGCCCCTGAGCACTGCTGACAACAGAAAAAGGTAGTGTTGACTCCACCTGTGGATTCCCTGCGGACATCTCTTTTCTTATTTTTCTTAACGAGAGGAGCGGTGTCTTTGTCGCGCGTAGTGGCGGCAACTTAGGGAGTAATCAGGTGCTTTGACTGACAGCTGCGCGGTATGGGAACACGCACGCGTACGGGTTTGGTTTGCCGCAGCCGCAGAGTTTTTCCCCGACCTGAAGATGGAAGATAACCGAAAACTTGGAAAGCGTGGGAAGTATGGGAAGCGTCCGTTTCGATGACCCATTAACCCGTACGACCCCCCCTGGCGCCTCTGCGAACCCCACCACCCTTTGTCCGCTGCCTGTGTCGCCGGGCAGGCGCCCGCGTGGCGGAACAAGTAAACAGGTTAAACAATCTGTACAGTTCGGACGCCCACCTGCTGAATGAGCGCGTATGCAGCTCTCCAGTAATACGCGGCTGCCCGAACGGCAAGGCGTGATTCAGCCCCGCACTTCAGCGCTCCGTCAGAGCAAGCAAATTTTTGTCGGGGTCCTCTGGCATAACAACACGCAGCCATGGAGAAAGAAGGTGCCAGCCAGGGTTCAACTTCAACGGCCAGGAAGCGACCAGGATCAACGATGAAATTAACCAGCTCCTTCGCTAAAGTTCCAAAGGTGGGTCCTGTATTTCTTATTGCCTTTGCTTGTAACGTCCGCTTTGAAGATGGGAGTAATGATTCTCCGCCTGTGAGCTTCTGAGCAACACTATATATGATACTGGTTTCGCCATAAATATCTTTTTCTGAGATGACTCTTCAAACACTATGAATCTGGTGCTATGTGGTCGAGGGGTTCAATTTGCCTCATATAGCGCGACTGCAGCCATCGCTTTACAAATCTTGTATACTTGCTATGGGCATGACTACATGACGCTTTTTCGTTTTCTTATCACTCGCACTTGCTAATGGCCCTAATTGGGCCATTAGCAATGATGGCTCAATGACTGAAAACTGGATGGACTGGTTACGCCAACCGTAAAATACTCATTCTTTTCCAGCGCAGACGGCCGAATTTACTCGAGTCCAACGCAAACCAAATTTTTGCTGTTTCAATATAAAAATGCACTTGAAGTTAAAGGTATTTGTAGCAGCTTTTAAAAATAATACTGTACCGTGCTGCTATGTTAACGATTAAAAAATAAGACAAAGATGGAAAGAGAAATGTACAGTTTGTCGTCGTTGACTGAGCAATTTTTCTTCTGGCAGTTAAATTTATTGTATATATAACACAGTTCGCGTGTTAATTCAAGATCTTTTACCTTGACAGTTCGGTCTACAAAGATGACAAATGTCCGCATGTACGTTTGTGTTCGAGGCACGGATATCTGCTTTTGCGCTACTCAGAGTCACCACGGCCTCGGGTGCGGAAAAACACGCGACGCAGCTGTATTCAGCATGCCAAATATCTTTTCTTACACGTCAGTTTTCGCAATGAAGGCGGCAAATCACCATACACTTGGTTGGAACGCAAAACGAACGTACGCGTACTCGCAAAAAAATAATCTGCTCCGTCGCCCTTTCCTAATCACGATGACACTCCCTTTGAACCCTCCGATGAGATCATGAGAACCTGTTAACAAACGCGCGAACGTGGTTGCGGTTGAATATTCGGTTCCAAAACGCAGGCAAGTTTTGGGCTCGTGTAAATTGGAGAAAATGTGCGGATTAGATTGGAGTAAGTTGTTTCAGTTCCAGTAGCGAATCGCTAGGGAAGGAAAAGGGTTCACAGCCATGATAATGATAATAGATCGTTTTTGCCCATTAGAATACAGGTGACTTTCACAGGACCACAACGTCAATTCTATATAAGCGTGTTTGAATTAACGAGATTCGATTGTATCTAGTCTAGATCAACGAGCGGTAAGACAGGCACATGTGGCGTGAAATGAAATGTATTGAATGTACGGATACTCGGAGTCATTTTTATTTAGGCTGCTTGTAAGAGTGGAACTTGTCGTAAGTCCTGCGACAGTAATTAATTGTAGCATAAAGTAAAAACAACTATGATAAGAAAACTTACGTATGATTATTTTTTTATTTCTATCGTGCATTTAGGAACGAAGCCTTGCATTACCAGACGGTGGCTCTACCTCCGAAAACACCACAACACGTGCAGACTTGAATGCCGAGAGAACGCATGACTGCGAGGACGATGAGGAAGCTGATAGCCCTTTTTGTCGTAATGATATCGGCATGTTTGTCAATCGCACTGACAATACCCGACGACATAAGAGAACAGGTATACTCTAACGTGTGGATGCCACCTCCGAGCTACAAGTTTGAAATTTCGGTAGCCAAAAACGGGAAAAGGCGCACGTTTCAATCTCACTGGCTGCAGCGATACGGATGGCTTGCATTTTCTCACGTGCGGAAGGGAGCGTTCTGCAAAACCTGCGTACTTTTTTGTCGTAAGAGCGGAGCAGGCAAAGGCTCTCACCAGTCATGTAGGAACCTCGTAACAGTCCCGTTTACGAAATGGAAGGATGCCATTGAGATATTCGAGAATCATGCACGGACTGAATATCACAAGGCAGCAACGGTTGACGCCGAATCCTTTCTCAGAGTCGCCAGAGGAAAGTCAAGCAGTGTCCACATACAGCTTAATCAGCAAGCAAAGGGAGAACTCGAGGACAACAAGGCAAAGTTGCGCGCGATTGTCGAGACAGTTGTACTGTGCGGCCGTCAAGACCTCGCGCTGAGAGGTGACAAGGATTCGGGGCGTCTTTCTCTTGAAGAACCCTTGCAGAACGACGGCAACTTCAGGGCGCTCCTACGTTATCGAGCGAATGGCGGAGACACAATTTTGGCGAATCACATTCGTACAGCAGGCAACAATGCTCTTTACTCAAGCCCGTCCATTCAAAATGAAATTATTTCGATAATTGGCAAGCTCACACAAGATAAAATTGTAAGACAGGCAAACGAGGCCGGATTTTTTTCGGTGCTAGCAGATGAAACAACGGATGTATCCCAAACGGAGCAGTTCTCGTTGTGCGTACGCTACGTCGATCCCACTAGTTCGAGCATTCGGGAAGATTTTCTCTGCTTCGTACCTGTTGACGACGTCAGTGCTTCTAGCCTGGCACACACACTGAAAAGGGAGCTGCTGAATCTTGGCCTGCACTTGAACATGATGAGAGGCCAAGGATACGATGGAGCAGCAGCGATGAGTGGGGCATTCAACGGCGTGCAGGCGCTCATCCTGAAGGACTTCCCAACGGCTTTGTACACGCATTGCTCGTCGCACTCTCTGAACCTTTGTTTAAGCGATGCCTCAGCTGTCCAAGACATTCGACGGGCCTTTGGTACAATTAGTGAGGTATGCACTTTCTTTCGTATGTCACCAAAGAGGACAGCGGTCCTGAAAAAACATCTAGAGGCGTCTACAAAGTCTTTCCGCCGGCTGCACCGATATTGTGAGACAAGGTGGGTGGAACGTCATGATTCAGTCGCACTGTTTGGGGAGGCACTTCCTGAGATAGTTCGTTCACTTGAAGAGTTCGTGGACACCTTCCCTGACAAAGCAGCAGCGTCCACCGCTCATTGCCTCCACCAGCGAATCTGTTCGCCAAACTTTCTTATATGCCTCTCTGTTAGCGAGACATTCCTAGGCCTCACACACCACTTGTCTGTGTATCTGCAAAGCCCGTCTATTGACATGAGCGTCGCCTTGGATCAGGTTGACCTGGTGCTGACTAAACTAGAAGAGATGAGAACTAACGCGGAGGCAGAATTCCACAGAATATTTTCTCTATGTCAAGGTAGAGCGGCGGAGTTCGGAGTGCATTGCGAGATTCCACGGGTGGTAGGAACACAGAGATACCGGGCAAACTACGCTTGTAGTTCTGCGGAAGAGTACTACAGGCGAGCCACGTTCATACCCTACATAGATGACCTGAAAGCTTCCCTCAAACGGCGCTTTGCAAACCATCGGGAAACACTGCAAAGTTTGCAATTTGTGTTGCCAAAGCACGCCTCCAAGGGCAAATTTGAATCTGTGCAGCCGGCCTTCGATTTTTACCTCAGAGATATGACAAGAGCGCATATCCTTACACTAAAAGGTGAATGGGAAATCTGGAAAACCAAATGGCAAGCCAAGAAAGAGGAGGAACTTCCCCGCTTTGCGACGGACGCTTTAGCTGAATGCGACAAAGCCCTCTTCCCGAATGTTCACACACTCCTCAAGATATTGGCAACGCTCCCAGTGACTACAGCTGCTGCAGAACGCAGCTTCTCGACACTCAAAAGAATAAAAACATATTTGAGGAACCGGACAGCTGAAGAGCGGCTTAATGGCCTGGCTCTTATGTTCATTCACCGGATGCAAGTGAATGTCGACGAAGTTATCGCTGTGTTTATGGAGAAACCGAGACGCATGAAAATTGCAGCGTGAACCTCTTTTCGGCAAAGCTGCATGTGCGTTTTTTTTTTTCTTCTTTTGCATTGACTTTTATTATATCGTAAAACCATTCCCAATGCCATTCTTTACAAGTGCTTGCTAAAACGAATGTCAGTGTTCTGCATATTTTTTTGTCATGAAAGCATCCGTATTTTGGTATTTTGTGGTTCAATAAAATTGTTTTCCCAAGTATTTCTGTTTTTGGTTTAAGAATTGCTGTCATAAATAAAGTGGCTCACGTTCTTCTCGCAGGCCTGTTGTTCAGACAGTATGAGAAGTTGGGTAGAGAAAGCGTCCGACAATTGTTTTTTTTTATTTACTACACATCCGTAAGTGGGCGCCAGATTCCTTCGCATCCCCCCCCCCCCCCCTTTTTTTTTGTCACTCTTCTTTACGTCACTGACTCTGACCCTTCTCGGTCGAGATTACTTGGTGGGAAAGTAGTTTTTCTGGTGCACGCGCACTAGCTTTATTGCAGTGTCAAAAAACATGCTTTCCATCTCTGATTAACTCGCCTTTTATGCTGCATTCCACTGTTTTCATTCTCTTCTAATAATTAAGCGCCTTCTGTATTCCCGGGCAACTTTTTTTTTTTTTTTCATTTTGCCATGGAACGACTTTTTTGCGAACATTTAGGCCTTGGGCCCCCCCCCCCGAAAAAAAATCCTGGCTACGTGCCTGGCCCAAATAATCAAGTTTTATTTAGTTATGCGGATGCATTTCTACTCCAGGTTTCTTGCAGAAAGAAACCATGTTAGTGAGCAAGTAAAAGCAGCTAGGAAAAAGTCGCGACTTTTGTAAATAGCTTGCCATTCATAAAGTCACACATTGTAAATATTTCTGCAATGTATCAGAGTGTAAATAAAAGAAATGTCTGTGTTAAGTGCACAAGTTTGTCTGACTCCATAAATCCTGCTGTAAATAATTAACTTTTTAGAGTTAGAGCTGCTTTGATAAGGTATAATGCCTGAGACTGTAAATTGTGCAGTCTGTGTGCATCACACTGTACATGCAATATCTGAAAACTTATTTCACTACATTGCACGCATAAAATAAATACAATTTTTGTTTCTGTGGCAGGACTGAATTTCTGGCGTGCAGTACACACATGGCGATTCTGCCACTCTACAACTGCAAGTAACCACCGCCGCGGTTCAAAGTGAAAGCTCCTTACTTCAAAAAACTGAAAGCCACGGATATGCGCCACGGGAATGCGCCACATAGTTAATAGAGAGTTTTAGTGCAGCTTAAGTTGCGCCCCGCTAAACGCTAAAATTTAGCGGGGTCAGACTGCGCATGCGTCCGCACGCTATTCCAGCTTTGCGTTTAGCGATCGCTCGCTATTTTCCGAATTTAGCGGAGACGCAAAACGCTCGCTAAGTTTGTTTAGCGCGAAGAACATGGCGGCTCCCTACAACCAGCCTACAACTGACGGCTGCCCGTTTCGCATCTATCGTGTCGTCTTGCTGCGTTGTGGGACTAGCTGATTCACAATAAATCGTGTTGCTGGTTTTCGCTTCGACAAGACAACAATCTTTTCGCTGTGGATTCTATTTTGACCACATTACACATGAACAACGAAAGCGAAACTCTGCCTCGTCAGACTACAGCAACACTTGTGCAATTATTATTGCACGATGCTCTTTTTAATAATTCTTTTTGCGCTTGCGTTTCTTTTTAAGTTACTAACAACGGCCGACGGTTTTGACGTTTTCACCATTCGCATTTAGATGGCGCAGCGAAGGTTTGCGTTTTGCGGCGCGTCGTCGTCTCGCGCTATACTAAAGAGCTATGGAACGCTATCGAATAGCGCTCCGCAAAAATTTAGCGTGCGTGACTCGCAAATGCTAACGCAAAAATTTTCCGCAATACTAAATCTACCTAATTTCTTATAGCGTAATGGACAGACTCGCACTTTATGCTATCGAGCGTCGTTTATCGTGGGCAGTCCAGAAAGTCATAGCTATACTGTCTGCTTTACCACCGCTAAATATTACTCAGTTTTACCTTGCTGAGGCAGCGCAACGAAAAATCTCGATATACAGTCGGCGAAGCCCTATCTGAACGGCTGCCGACTACGCGTTTTCGTCTGCTAGCGGAAGCTTGTTGCGCCGCCAGCGCCACCAAACCGGAAGCTGCCCCGGCGCCGCGTGACGGGTCGGCTGACGCGGGGAGTTTTGCAACTGACCCTGGTTCTATAAACGTTGATTTGCGATCTCGGCGCTCATGTGCTGAAAATACATAGCGCATATGTGAATTTCGAGCCTAACGCCCGGAGTGAACAAAAAGATGCTCCGTGTAAGTAAGAGGAACGAAATTAATTAATCTTCAAAGCTATGATTGTGTGCGCTACGTGCGCCAGCAACGATTGGAGAAACCGAAAGTGCCTCGTAACTGTAGTATTTCGAACAAAATTATAAGGATATTTCTCCACCCCCAAAATTCCCTGCAATATTGTGAAGATTCCCTTTTTTCCTTTCATCCAAAATGACGGTCAAAAATTCCCTGACGAAGGGAAAATTATTTTTTCGGCGTTTTGCAGAGGCATTAGCTCCACATTCTTCTAGGACATAGGAGCAGTTACGGAGTGGGTCGGCCTCAGGGGGGGTTTCAACACCCGAACCCTCCCCCCACCCCCCCGCGTCGGTGCGCCACTGGGTTACGGTGCTCGGCTGCCACCCAAAATACGCGGGTTCGATCCCGGCCGCGGCGGTCGCATTTTTGATGGAGGCGAAAATGCCAGAGGGGGGGGGGGGGGGGTATTCTAGTACACTATAGGGGGGGTGGTTCGTTAGGGAGGAAGAGACGCTCATTTCTGTCTCCCATACTGGGACACGGCTAAGCGCCTTTGGGGAAGGGAGAAGTGAATGCCAGAGGCCCGTGTACTGTACGATGTCAGTGCACGTTAAAGAACCCCAGGTGGTCGAAATTTCCGGAGCCCTCCACTACGGCATTTCTCTCCTTTCTAGGATCCTGCGCCCTCTTATACAGGCGAACCGAACGCCTCACTTGATGCGGAGATTACGGAAGCGGAAGTTAGGCACGCCCTCGCCACCCTCCGTACCAAGTCAGCACCGGGCCCCGACCGCGTCAGCAACAAACTGCTTAGAAATCTTGACGCACCGTCAATCAAGGCGTTGACAAAGTACTTTAATCAGTGTTTTGACAAGGGCGTCCTTCCACCATCTTGGAAGGCCGCCCGAGTCATATTTATACCCAAGCCGAATAAACCTCCCAAAATAGAAAATCTTAGGCCCATTTCTCTCACATCGTGCCTCGGGAAAGCTATGGAGCACGTGCTGCTTGCGCATCTTCAGAGGCACGTAGAGGATAATGGGCTACTTCCTCCACAAATGATTGGCTTTCGACCATCGCTTTCGGCGCAAGACACGATGCTTCGCCTGCAACATGACATCATAATTCCAAATCAGAGCGAGGATACACAGGCAATAGTGTGTCTGGATATACATGGAGCATTTAATAATGTAGCCCACTCGGCTATATATTCTGGCTTTAACCACATTTCTTGTGGTTCTAAAACTTACTCATACATAGCCAGCTTTCTCACAGACCGCACAGCAACACTAACGTTCGGACAACAGCAGTCATCACCTTATACACTGGGCAGCTTCGGCACGCCTCAGGGATCGGTACTCTCCCCATTCCTTTTTAACATGGCTATGCTACCTATTCCCACTACTCTTCAACAAATCCCAGAACTAAGCGTTTCCATCTATGCAGATGATATTACCTTATGGGTGAAGGGAGGCTCAGATGGACACATTCAAGATACTCTGCAGGCAGCTGTAGACATAACGGCAGCACTGACCTCCAAAATGAACCTTCGCTGTACCCCCAGTAAATCAGAGTTACTCCTCCTTCCAACCCGCCGTCGAAACAGACATGCTCCTATGGTCGAGGTTCACATGAACGGCGATCCAATCCCTACAGTCTCACGCATTCGTGTACTAGGTCTATTTATTCAAAATAACCGACTTAACACGCACACACTCAACACTTTACGCACTACCGTCGAAAACACGCTAAGAATAATTGGGAGAATCTCGGGCAGAAAAGGAGGGCTCCGGGAGTTGGAGCTACTGCGTCTCGTACAGGCTTTCATAATAAGTAAGATCACTTATACCCTCCCATACCTTCACCTTACACGGACAGAGGAGGATGTGGTGAACACCCTCCTCCGCCGTGTTTACAAATATGTGTTAGGAATTGCATCAACCGCCTCTAACGCACGACTACACCAGACTGGTGTCATAAATACTTTGTCCGAAATTATCGAAGCTCACCTAACGGCACAATACGCTAGACTCGCGACTACTAGTACAGGTCGTCACATCTTAGCTTCTACCCACATAAATTTCACTTCTATAACCAAATCCAAGTACGACATTCCGCGTCACATACACGACCAATTACACATATCTCCCCTTCCAAAGAACATGCACCCCACGTACCATACTCAACGACGAATCCAAAGGGCAAAAGCCCTTCAGAAAAGATTACAAGGAGCGAAAGACGTGCTCTATGTCGATGCAGCAGAATACCCATTTTCCCCGTCCTATGTCCTTTCAGCTGTAGATTCCAATGGCAAGGCAATCACAATGGCATCCATCTATGCCACTTCTTCAGAGGAGGCAGAGGAGGCTGCCATTTCATTAGCATTATCCACCCCCGATATCACTATGATTATTAGTGACTCCAAAACTGCCATACGTAACTTCAGTGCCGGTCGTATCTCGGAAACTGCCCTTTCAATTCTTAATAAGCATCCCCCCACGCAGGACATTGCTCTCATATGGACGCCCGCGCATGCGGGACTGAGTGGCAATGAGGCGGCTCATGCCTGGGCCCGAGGAATGACGGGCCGAGCGCAGGCTACTGGCGCCGCCTTAGGACACACAGTCCCATTCAGTGCGCGGGATCGTCTTCTGACCTTCCATGACATAACAAATCACTACCGCCTTCAACGCACCGTATACCCCCCCTTACACCGTGGAGCTGACCGTCAATAGAGAGTTTTAGTTTGTCCGTAAGCTTCACGTTTACGGATACCGGTTCAACGGGAAAGTGTACATGACCACCAGCGCTGGTGGCGACACCTGATGATGCGGAGCCTAACCAGGCACACAAAAACTAATATTATTCTGGCCCGCCCGCTTTGCTTGACTCCCAATGTAAAGCATTGGACGTGAGATAATAACTGACTCTGAATACTTTCATTACCTCTTTCGAAGAAAACGCTCACGCTACTAAAAAGAAAATCGAGTGCATTGTAGTTAAGCAAATCGCGAATAGATGGCGCAAGCAGTTCTACTTCCACCGTAAACACGCACGGAAAACCGGTATCCGCAAACGTAAAGAAGTTTGCGGACAAACTAAAACTCTCTAATGCGAGATTTTGTGGCGCCAGTTGCAAACTCGCACGTTTCCTACGCCTGCTTTCCGTCATCTTATACACCCTGCTGTATATCCCTCCCCCTCATGCATTTTCTGCACTCAAAAAGCCAATCTCGACCACGTCATGTGGGGGTGCGCTCGACACCCCCCACCTAAATCACTTAATATTAATAATAAGGAGCAGTGGGAGGCTGCTATGCGCAGCTCGGCGCCCGAGGTCCAGGACCAGATCCTGGATTGGGCCAAGAGGATAGCGGATACCTACGCAGTGTAGGTTTCTCCGCTTCCTCCGCCACTGTCCCTTTCCCTCCTGGGATAAATAAATTTTTTCTCCTCCTCCTCTCCTTTTTCTATCTCTTTCACTCCCTTTCCCCTGCCCCCCCCCCCCCCGGACGCTTAGCCGTGCTCCGCAGAAATTAGCGCCCTTTCCTAACCAAACCACAATCAATCAATCGGCACCATTGCAAGGTGCGCTTGCGTCCACGAGCAGCGTCCGGAGCCGCGTCTCGTTGACGACGCCGCTTCTCGCTCACGTACGTACCTGGCGTCTTAAAGCTCGCTGCTCACGTTTCGCCGTTGCTGTTGATGAAAGAGGAAATCAATTGGAAGGGTACGAAGCGTTGGGTTACATCCAGAAGGTAACAGCCGGTTCGTTTAAAAAGATCGTCCAAGAGATTCCCCCAGTGGATAAAACCATGACGGAGAGTGAAACTAATTAGGAAGAGCTAGAACTTGAGAATTTCAACTGGAAGAAGGCCGAAAGAAAAAATTCCAAAGCGCACAGCTTGGGGTCCCCGTTAGCCTCATTAACGAATTAGGGTGGAACACTAAAGAAGCACTATTGAAAGCCCTATAAAAATGCTTACAGAAGAGGCAAATACCGGACAGTTGGCGAAAAAGCAGAATGAACTTATTCTATAAAGGCAAGGGGGGAAAGAATAACATTCGCTCGTATAGACCGCTAACCATTACATCGGTACTATACAGGATGGCTATGCAAGCAGTAAAATTAAAAATAGAAGAATGGGCAGAACGTAACAATATTTTGGGAGAACTTCAGAATGGATTTCGAGTAGACAGGCGTTTAGACGATAACCTATTTGTTCTTGGCCGTTGTATGTGGCTTTTCTAGACATCACTGGAGCGTATGACAATGTTAATCAGGAAAAATCTAGCACACTCTAGCAGCGCTAGTGTACTAGAATGTACCCATATTGTAGTGCATGTTCTAGTGCACTGTAGCAGCGCGCGCGAGGGACCCCCCTCTCCGCGGCCCAGCTTTGCCTCTAGAGTCAGTATATTATCTCTATGCATGGAGGGAAGAAAACGCTTTGCCTCCTAGTCAGTATAATATCTCTATGCATCGAGTGCTACAGCTTTAAAAATGGCTGCTCCCGCAACAGGAAAAATTATTGACATCGATGTAAGGCACTTTCAGTCGTACGTAAAAGCACCATTTAAGTATAAGTATGTGAATCGTGGTACTTCTGTTTTCCATAACTGTTTAGGAGCCCGCGCGCTTGCCGTGCCCTGTTGTTCCCCCACTGCTGCCTTCACAGCCTCAAATACAGTGTTTCATTTGCGCGATTCCAGGTTGACCAAAGCGAAGCACAAGCGAACCTGCAATTCCAAGGTAAGTGGAGGAAACATTGAACAGCGAGTATCATCATGCTCATTGACCGGACCGGCGTCTCAGACTTCTCAGACACTCTGCAAGGCAGTGGCCAACAGGGTCGGCAAGCACCGAATCAGGCCTACACCAGCTTCTCGAACATGAACGATGACGACGATGAGAGCGACGAGGTAGGCTTCATACTGTTAAGTCGAACGTTCTGGTTGATAGCTTTTTAGAAGATTTTTAAAACTGCGCGAGAAGACGGGGACAGTGGAAACGCACAAGACACAATGAGCGCAGTGTGTCTTATGTGTTTCTTTCTACTGTCCCCGTCTTCTCGCGCAGTTTTAAAAATCTATTAACCACCACCGATTTCACTTGGTGTTCTGGCGATCACTTGGCGAGATTTTGTGTGACTTGTCTTTGGCCCAGTGTACAGCCGTCATTTTTATGAAAGGGAACACGCGAGCGTGTTTTGAACAGCCTCGTACTGCATATGTGGCACGGCGCAGTGGCGAAATGTGAAAATAAAAAGAGAGCGCGGTGCCATTCCGTCTATTGCCTACACTCCATCTTATAGTCTTCCTTCACTCGCTTTTTTATCACTTAATGCTGTTGTGGCGGACGAGTGGACTCTAGCGTTTTGTTTGTAACTGATAGGATGATCAGGCCATCGCATCTTCCGGAATGGACGATGAAAGCTGTGGTGATAGCTGAACATGCGTAGATTATTCATCTGTATCTTGGTCTTTGTGCTGCTGTAAAGGAACGGCGCGTGAGCAATACGTAAAGATGGATTGCGAAATAATGTAGTGATCATGGGTTCTTCCATGTAGCAGTGTTTGAACTCAGATCTAAAGAAGACTGAATTGTAATATGACAGTATATATATATATATATATATATATATATATATATATATATATATATATATATATATATATATATATATATATATATATATACCAGTGGAGCTTACTACCCTGTTTTGGCGTTAAACTTCACCCATGGCCGAATAACAAGGCGTTTTTACACTGCTTGTATGCAGATATTAAGCTTCCAAGAACTCAAACAAATTCACCACTTTACCGACACCTAGTCATTAGATGGGATATTAGGCCATCGAATAATCAAACTTTTGTGTTTTATAGAAACGAGTGAGAAGGCAATCATGCGAATAAAGATAAAAAGGAGCAACTTATTGTGCAACGTAACCACTGATCACTTGTGGGAAGAAAAACAGGCGCTTATTTCTTCAAAATGACCAACCAGGATGCAATTAATAGAAAAACTGAAGTGTTTGTATTGCTACTAAAAAAAACAAAAAACAGAGAGCGCTCTGTGGACACCACTACCGCAGTTCTTCGAAAGCACCAATGTAATAACAAAAGATCATCCGACGTCAACTCTTTGTTGTAGTTGAGTCCTAGTAACGCGTCATTCCTCCCCCGGACTGTATGACGCACTCCATCCTGGAAGGCAGAGAACGATATAAAGCTTCAGCGAATGCGTTGTCTTGCTGTAAACGCAACCATTCTTCCTGGATTGCTTCCCAGAGTTCATTAGCATTCATAGTATTGAGCGACCACTTTGACAGGTTAGACTTGATGAGTCCCCACACATTCTCCATTATGTTAATATGAGCTGCCTTTGGTGGCCATTCAAGGCAGTTGATTCCTTGAGCTTCCAGAAGTGTTCTCACTCGCTTGGCTGTGTGGACAGGAGAGAGGTCGTGTTGATAATGATAGTAGCCATCAGGCCGCGGTCCGTATAATACGTACGGAATTAATACGTATTCCAATATGTCACAATATGCAGCGCTGTTAAACTTCCCCTCTATACTAACGAGAGGCCCGAGGCCTTGAAATGAAACTGCTTCCCACACATTCACAGCGGTGCGACCACCTCCCGCCACATGTTTCAAATTCTCCTGGGTGAACCATGTGCCCTCAAGTCGCCATACCCTCTGCTGCTGTTCCACCGCGTTGAAAATGTTGATTCTTCGGAAAAGATCACTGACTTCCAGTCGTCAACACTCCAGCTTCGGTGGTCAATCGCAAACCTCAGGCGAGCTATTTTGTTTTGTCCCAACAGGAGCGGCTTCTTAGCGGCGACTCGACTTCGCAGACCAGCATCGTGAAGCCTTGATCGGATCGTAGAATCACTTACATTTAAACCGATGGGGCCTCGCACTCCCTTCGCAATCATGGAGGGTTCGATGTTAGCAACCGCTACGATCAATAAATCCTCACTTGCCAATGTGGCCCGGGGTCGCTTTCTCTGAGCAGCATCTTTGATTCGGCCTTCATCTCGATAGGCTTGAATGATCCTATTTACAGTCTTCAGTGGACGTCGCACTTCAGATGCAACTCTTCTGTGGCTGTAACCCCTAAATGAAAGTTCATCCTATCTTCATAAGGAACTATCTTCATCCTCTCATCATAAGGAACTCTGGCCATTATGTTTCACTGTTAAACCGGCAAGGGGCGGTGTCGTTCAACAGAGATGAAAGATCGAGAAGCGTAGCGTCAGTATAAACGCCGGCGAAGGAAAACACTAGCAATAAAGAGCGCAACGTTCTTTTTATATGCCTCCCTGTTACGTGATGCCACGCCCCTTGCCTGAATTCCATGCTTTTCTACTAAGCGAAGTTAGCTCCGCGTTGGATAAGGAGCGCTCTTATTATATGACTTTGTGTTCTTATCAAAGCACGTGAGATAGCAAAAGCAAGTCTGATCTGTTGAAAAAAATTATGCTTTTAGGTTCTTCCATATGTTCCAAAGCAGTGATAGCAACAATCCTTATCGTAAGCAGTCATTGTTGGCTAAAATGTCCCAAGAGAAGCTATATATCCAGCAGAAAGCGTATAACAAACACACGTTCGAGACGGGGGTGTAGGCAGTAGTAAGAACGACACCACCCTCTCCTTTTATTTTAATACTGCGCCACTGTGCCACGCCGCATGTGCTGTGCGGGGCTATCTGCCACGCGCTCGCGCGTTCCCTTTCATAAAAATGACGGCTGTACGTAGTCCTCTCGCCATACCTTGCCCCCACTCCTCCGGTCCGTCGCGGTGGTGTAGTGTTTACGGTACTGGGCTGCCACCCAAAAAATGCGGGATTGATCCCGGCTGCGGCGGTTGCATTTTCGATGGAGGCGAAATGTTGAGGCCTGTGTGCTGTGCGATGTCAGTGCACGTTAAAGAGCCCCAGGTGGTCGAAATTTCCGGAACCCTCCACTACGGCGTTCCTCTCCTTTCTATCTCTTTCAGTACCTATCCCCCTACCCTGCGGATGCTTAGCCGTGCTGCTGACATGGGCTGCCGAAATTAGCATCCTTTCCTTAACCGAACCACAATCATCATCATCATCCTACTCCTTTGGCCACACACGTTAACAGCCATATTGCGCCTTCACTTTGTTCTAAACATGTGTACTACTGGAAAAGGCCTTGAGTGGGCAAACTGTGGTCACGGTGTTGCCTAGGTCGCAGCCTTTTTCCAAACACGGCACAACTCTAGCGCATCAAAAATGTATGGAAAGCGCCCATCTCTCGGAGGCAGTGGGATGGAACATGGGCCTCGTGCACTCCTGTTTCGAATCGTGCCTGCAATGCCGCTGTGGCCGCTGGCTGCGGCCGCTGGAAAAAAATGCGAATTCCCTTCTCACGGCTGGCCGTGCCAGAGAAATGCGAGTGTGCCTGTACGGCGGGGGTATGCACTGTTGCATGTATGGATTGAACACTATCAGGAAGGTGCCGAAGATGGATTTTTCTCCTTTTCCCTATAGATGACATGATGATGGTTGGGACAGTGTTGGTTTGCAGCTGTTTGGCACGCACAGTGAAGCTGTTGCTCATTAGTAAATATCTTTTTACAAGCTCGAAGTGCTATTCATCACACGATTGGCAGCAACAGCGGTGACAGAATCAGGTACTTAAGTCGCGCTGCTCTCTGCAAAATGTGCGACATGCCCGAATTGCATAGATAATTCGGACTTGGGGCGGGGTCTCATGATAGGCTGTCATGAGACGACCCATAGGTGAAAAACACATTTTAGCATATTAAAAGCAACAATTTCGCGCAGTCTAAAAGCACTCACGGTCAATTGGGGATACATGCTTGTGTAGCATATGTCGACTACTTGGTCCAAGCGCACGGAATGAAGGTACGATGCCAGTCAATCAGCGCAATGGAGGTGCGACAAGTGTGCACAATTTTTCTTTTGTGCAGCTTATAATGAGACGGCGAAGAAGGTGTTCGTGCGTTCACAGACGTACCTGTTTACATACAATTCATAGAACAAAACCAGTCTGTTCGTCTGTGGGAGACTAGGATGGCGCATAAAGACAATAATTCCAAGCCATAAGTGCTCAATACTGCGTTGCAATCGGCCACCGCGTGACAGCTATGGTGTGCTTATGTGACTGGTTTTAACAGTGCTATAAAGCGAAAAGGCATTGCTTTGTGAGGTCTCTTTGTTTTATTTCATTATTATTTAAGGCGGCTAATATGCCAAAGCAACCGGATAGACTTTGTGCTAGTATACACCGACCGTGAAACTAGCGAGCTTGCTAGGTTGCCATTAGATTAATTTTCTAAATTCAAGCTTTACAATACACGTATATCATACGAATATACACCAAGGAAAGTTTAATACGAGTTTCTCAATGCACGTTGCAATTCACGTTCATTTGCGCAATGCGCTGACTGATTCGCAATGGATCAAAGGCACTGAGCAGCCCTCGCAGCATGCATGATTAACGCCGTATAAGTTGCCCCCACGAGCCAAACTACTTCTGAACTATCAGTCAACATTGGCAATGTGCCTGTAGCAGCAAAACACTAAATGGGGCTTGCCTTACGGTGCATCTTCGAGCTATGTTCCAGAAGGCGAATGCGTGGCTTCTAAGATTTGCAAGTGCCAGGAACGAGCACTTAATGCCCCTCCTGGCCATTGTGGCGCTGTGCAGACGGAGAGCGGTGGCGCTGCCAAAGAAGCACAATAGGCTTATATGTACTGAACAACTGCCTTGAAATATACGGGAGACGGTTAGCATACTCGCGGTAAAATAAATAGCTGGGAGATGGATATCAATCCAAAGTTTCTACAGGTGTAGGCAACAGCACCGAAATAAAGGCCTGGTATAAAGGGAAACGGTCACAAAGCTGAACTGCAATAAGTACCTAATTATAATAATAAGGGCAAATGAGTTCTGCGGATGCCCGCAAGGTGGAGTAACGTTTATGAAAGGGAAAATTAGCATCCACTTGTTTTGCAGCACAAGGCTACAAGGAAATCGGTATGGATTTCTCAGAAATGGAAGCTACCTATTTGCCGAAAAATTGTCCTGGTCTGGGGTTCGAACCTGGGAGTAACGCCTGTCCAGGGCGCCCGCTCTGCCAATTGAGCTAACCAGAAGCTAACGTTTCACAACGCGAAGTCGAATCCATCAACAACTCGAAGCACATGGGCATGAATATGGCAAATGAGTTCTGCGGAAACCCACAAGTTGGAGTAACGTTTATGAAAGAGAAAATTAGCATCCACCCGTTTTGTAGCACAAGGCTACAAGGAAATCCATGTGGATTTCTCAAAAGTGAACGCTTCCTAGTTGCCAAAAAATTCATCGTGGTCCAGGGTTCGAATGCAGGAGCAATGCCTGTGCGGGGTGCTCACTCTGTCAGTTGAGCTAGCCGGATGTTGGCGATTCACAGCGTGAGGTCGAATCCATTGACAACTCGAAGCACATGGGCATCAATATGGCAGATGAGTTCTGTGGAAACCTGCAATGCGGAGTAACGTTTATGAAAGGGAAAATGAGCATCCACCTGTTTTGTAGCACAAGGCTACAAGGAAATCCATGTGGATTTCTCAGAAATTAAAGCTTCCTAGTTGCTGAAAAATTCGTCCTGGTCCGTGGTTCAAACCTGGGAGAAACGCCTGTCCGGGGCACTCACTCTGCCAAATGCCCTGTGCCATATGCCCTGTGCCTTGTGCCGTATGGATTTTCTTGTAGCCTTGTGCTACAAAATGGGTGGATGCTAATTTTCTGTTTAATAATAAGGGGTTGGACCTGCACTCCATTTTAGATGTGACATAGTTAAGATCATCAAGCAAACAGGTTCCAGGCATACACTGATTGCTGTCGTCATTCTCGCATTGTAGTCAATTTTTCAAGGGCCTTTGAAACGCATACAACACGTCACTTTTATTGTACATTTGCTTGATATGAGACTCATTGACTGTAGCACCAGTGAACCAGTGCATTACAGTTTCATTTTACATGTGACTGACACAAGGAGCGCTGTGTGGCCCACATGGTTGCGGTGGTAGGAAGGCAACAGTGGGCAGCACGGCTCTTGATTGGAAGCAGCGTGAAAAGTCTGGGTGAGTGAAATGCGAGAGGGGATGCCGATGCCCGTCATAGGCTTTTATTTTGAAGTTGAAGAACTTGTTTGCCTGGCATCGATCTCCAAGCTTCTTTCTGCCTCGGGACAATACAAAGAAGCCGTTTCGATGCAAAACTCATTGAGTGAAGCTCATAGGTTTCAGGGACCCTTCGAAGGTGTCATGAAAAGAACGTGGAGATGCCCAGTTGTCACTGCTTCAGTATGCACTCGACAAGCCGATTCCGAAATATTTTGCGAAATATTGAGTGCACAGTTAATAGCACCCGTTTGAAACACCAGGGTTCTTGTGCTCCCAAAACGACTATGCGACACTGCAGGCGGGCATAGTGCTCTTCAGTGACGTTTCGGTAAGATATTTTAAAGTGTAAAGATATAGTGAGTTTGCTCTAAAAGAATCGATTTACTTGAAAGCTAGAAAGAAAGAAGTTGCTTAGAAACCGTGCAGTGCTTCCATTTGGAATCAGGGCTGTAGCACGGTTTGTTTTCCCGTGTCCTTCGAGGGCGCACCAATTGCAGAGGCCTAGTGGCGATTAAGGTGACGTCAACTGCAGAATGGAGGGCAATGCGCTTAGATGAAACCGAAACCGCTTTTTTTATTGCTCTGATTCAACCCACACGATGCAATGGAACACTGCATATTGTTGATTGGAGGGTCAAGCATCCTGCATACGGACTTTGTACAAGATCTTCAGAAAACGTTTCATGTTCCCTTTAAATGATGCGCAGTGACTGTAGCAGCTGGGAAATGAATATCTGCTGTGGTTGTGTGGCTTTCTGCTAGTATAAACAGCCTGACATTGCTTTAGTACAAGGCACCCACGAATTCCGCTCAAAGAAAACATTGCCTGAAGGAGATTAAAGGAAGAATAATGTACCAAACTCAACTTCCAACTATTTTTTCTTTTTTCCTGTTGGACAAGCACTATCGAGGAAAAGAAACCTGATCTCCTAACCAGCTCGTCAGGCACGCTGCTGTCGTAGCTGCTCAGAGCGGTGCTGGACCCACAATGACGAAAACAAGAATGCAACTGTATGTTAATTCTGGAGCCTGTTGGCTTGAATAAATGTCAGAATTCAGCCTCACTTGCACCCCAGGAGCAGTGAGAGCATGCCTGACCGACTTGCTGGAACAAGGCCTGTTGACCAGGCTATGGAAAAATGAAGTTCTCCATGATGGAGACTCTTGCTTGTGTGCTCACATCATGCTGCTTGTGTTTCGTATTTTTCGTCACACAAGTGGGGAACATAGGATGTGACTGAATGTAAGAGCATTCCTGGTTTGTGAAAACACTGAATCAAGAATGGCTCGGGGAGAAAGCTCTCAAGTTTATTCAAAATTTTGTCACTTTCGGAAAAAGAATAAGGGTGAAAAGAAAAATGTGATACTCATTCTGTCAAAAGTGTGTGTTAGAACCTTTGAACATTTTGGCATCACTGCTAGGCTTTAAATTTCTTTACCACCTTGATTCGTGCACGCTCAAGTGTGCAAGATGCAGCCTTGGTGCAGTGTCATTGAATGACGTTAAGGCCTGTGCTTGTAAACTCCTGGTGCAAACTGTTGCAGCTGTTGAACCGAGAGAAAGGCACCAGTGCACCATCGTTCTGGAAGTTCAGCTACTACCAGAGCCTCTTTGACGTGACCACCAATGATGTGCTCAGGCGGCTGCTGTGGTCAGCTGTGCCACAGTTTTCAAGCCCATCCTATCTCGAGAAGCACATCAGGCCCAATCCTGACCTCTATGGTATGTTGGTGTCTTATTCTCCTGTTGTCATGATTAAATCCGCAGTTATGCGGTGTTCCCTTAGCATGTTTACTGGATTAGCTGTTAATCTGCTTTGGAAAGCGCAGGTGAGCTTGACGCAATCTTAGGGAAAAAAAAACTGGCTGCTTTGTCATGCACCATCGGATGCCTCCCTGCATAGGTCAACAGTGTAAGCGAATGCTCATATTGTTTCTCTTTTCGGTCTTCACATTTAATCACATGTTACTAGCATGCACTTGCTTTCCTGGAGACTCGCCAATGTTTGTACTTAAATGTACTCATGCTTACCAGCTCTTACGTTTATACTGACGCCCAAAGGCATGTGTACTTTTCTCATCTTCCCAATGACTATAGAGGGTTGTCCCACATAACTTTATCCTGGACTTGAAAAATGAAATTTGTCAGAAGTGAATTGAACCAAATGCGTGCTATTCACAGTAGCCTATACTTATTCAGGCCCCCCTGAACAAAGTAATTGTGTCTAATTAGCTAACATTTTAGTGATTAGCCTTAGGCCCCAAGTATGATAGCACTGTTGTGAACATACCGCCGACTCCGCACAACACATCTTCCGTTGTCCTTTTTTCCAATGTTGTAAAGAGAGCCTGCAAAATGTAGTGCTGCCAATGCTGCTCTCAAGCGTGCCATCACCAGCAGCGTGAGCATGGCCACAGCAGAATGTTCTGACGCTTGCTGGGCTTTTATAGGATGACAGTGCACACTGCTGGCCAAGCACTGCTCGAGCGTCAGTGCATTTCACAAGCTCAAGGAAGTATCCAAGATGTGCAAAATTTTAGGAGGCATATTTTTTTTTAAGGAATGGTCAGTATAACTATTTTTCAGTCTGCCACGAGTTCCTTTTGTGTTCATTGTAGTCTTTGAATCCTCACGGCAATACTGCTTGTGTCTGCCTGTATGAAGTTTACTTGCCAACTTAACTTGTGCCCTTTTGCACAATAACTCGTATGTCATCTTTCCAGTTTTTACACCTTATGAGCTCTGACGGCTATGTTGCATTTTTTCTTTCTCTGTGGCCAAACCAAGGAACCGCACCTAACTTTTCTCCCACTATATAAGCCCTCTCTCTTTCTTCCTCCATCTCGGTTTTTCTTACTCTTGTCCATAGCAAGTTGTGTTGCAGCCATCAATACAATGCACTGATATGGTTTCCGTCAATGCATGTTCTGCAAGCGTGGCTGTATAGCCTGGTGGTTGTGATGCTTGCCTTCAGATTGTGGATATACGGGTTCGAATGCCTTACTTTCTTTCTTCCTTTCTGCCTGATGGTGAATCAAGGGCATTGCTAAGCAAACGCCATGTCGCTTCTTTTTCCGCTGCGAGAAAGAGGACCACTGAAGCGAGCATGTGAGCTCTTTTATCTCCAGCTCAGTGAAATTGCACATGCCATGATCATTCTAGTGAGGTTCTAGCAGCATCACTGTAAAGTCTTCATGCTACAGCTAGCTGTAATTGTAGCCCCTTGCTGCACGCGTGGCCGATTTTCTCTTTTTCCTTTTGTATATGCTATATGTTTTCTTCTTTATTTTGTGTTGTCCAGTTTTGCATCCTTGCATGCGTGTCCATTTGTGTTGTGATGCTTGTGCTCTGTTTTGTATTTCCTCAACCTTCCAAGCATCAGCAGGTGTTTACAGTAAAATACCTGTACAAGAGACACTCGGTTATAGGAGACACTTAAAAATGGCTTGGTTGGTTTTCTTTTGTGTGCCATGTTAACGTTGCACACAAAGTGCCCGTCCTGTCTGTTTTGTTTCTTTTTGTGTCCCTGTGTATTTCGTGCTAAGTTGAACTTTTCATAACATTGCATACCATGGACATGGTTACAAGAGGCGCCGTTATTAAGGGCAGTCTCTTTAGATCCTTAGAGTAAATATTGCACTGTGTAGAAGTTTACCTCTGCCACCGCCTCCGGTTACAGGCACTGGTGGTGGCAGTGGTGGACACCATTACCACCAGTTTCAGCCACTGTAACAAGCCCGTAGCTGCTTACACTGTGAAAACAAACTACTTGAATTACTTTCAAGCTGTCGTGAGCTATTTCAGGTAGGTGTGTTTAAACGCATTTTGATGCTGTGTGTTTTAACAAAGTGATCTAGCCTGGCTTCTCAGTGTTTTCTGATCATAAGAGAGACATTTCCCAGCTCCGTTGAAGTTTCATTGTACTAAATAAATGAGGCGAAGCTCACTGCTGAGGCCATGTATTTGCAGGGCCCATATGGGTCAGCCTGACGTTGGTGGTGACAACATCAGTGAGCAGCAACGTGGCCAGCTACCTGGAGACAGCTGGCCAAAGCAAGGACTTCTGGCACACCGACTACACTAGGGGTAGGGGTATCCCTGCAAGAGGCCCAGAATGCGTTTATTATGGAGTGTAGCACACTGCATTAACTCTCACATAACTATTCACCTTGTCCTACAAAGGTTTTCCAGATCCTACACAGTGTCCAAACTGGCATAGCTGCACTACTCAAGATTATTGTCTTTTTTCTGTGCAAATGATGCATGGCATGGTGCACAAAGGTAGGCAGTGTGTAAGATACTGCATGGATTACCATAACTGCTTTGATTGTTGCTGCAAGTGCTTCATTTTCCATGGACATAGTGCATATTGATGTATGTGATGATCTGAGAATTACGATAGTCACTTTACTTGCTCGCATAACAAATGAGAGTCTCTTAGAGAGTCTCTTAGCATCGTTTTCCCGAGAATGAACCGAACTCTCGGCCCGGCGTTGACAGCGAGCTGCGGTCCGGGCTTCTCTCTGCGCAGCTGTCTGTTGTGCCCGACGTTGCCTTGCTGCAGCCGCGCGCGTAGTTCTGCGATTCGCTTCTTCAGCAGCGGTCCGCACTTTTCGAGGAGGCGGCATCAGGTATATCGAAGACCCAAGTCAAGTTGCTGTCGGGGCTGCGCATGTCGCCTGCCGCATGTCGCATGGCACGATACGACACGATAAAGGGCAACGGTTCGTAATAATGATGATGGTAAAGTTGAAGAAATTGTTTCATAATGATGATGTAGATGGTGCCTCTGTAATGGGTGCAGAGCTACGAAACATGCACCCCTGTGTCCCTTGAAATTATTCCTCAAACTCATTATGCAATCCAATTTCTGCGATGTATAGTGGCGTTTTATTATTCTGCCACGTAACATTACATTTGTTATTGCGATCCCTCGGCAGACGTTATACCTGTTTAGGTCTTTTAGCAATGATTTTTCAACCACAGCCGTAGCTCAGTGGTAGAATGCTCGACTGCCATGCAGAGAGTGTGGGTTCGAATCCACGCAGAGGACGAGTTGGAATACTCCTTTGCCCTAGTTATTTTGTCTAAAATTTGCCGCGATAGCGGTTACGGACACCGGCGGCGGCGGCGGACAGCTATCTCACAAGAACGGCCCGTGTTGTGATCTCATAACAGCTTACGCTGTAATACCATCTTGTGCAAGCATCACCTCTTTTTCTCCTGCTTTGCACTTTGGCGAGTATCACTTTGTGCACTGTTGCACTGGAAACCTGTATGACATGTCCAAAACAGGAAAGCGTTTGTTTCAGAACCATTGCTTTGTAAGAGCATTCGGATTTAATTTTGCTCATGGCCACTATAATGGTTCCTTTGGCAGTTGGAAGAATTCTCTGAACTTTGCTGCAACAACATGGCTTGAAAGAATTCATGCAACCTCAAGGTCCACGATTGCTACCCGTACTTGATCACAAGAAAAACCAGTGTTAACCTGACATATTCAGACCTTGACGTTTACAGCTTTGTTCTTCATGATGTTTTGACAGGCGGCCAGTTGCTTTTCCACCAAGTGCTATTCTTTGCAAAATGTTGATGTCATTGTAGATGAATAGTTTAGGCAGCCTATCAACAGCTTTGAATTGTGGTGCTTTGCACAGTGGGAAAAACAGAACCTCAGCAAGGGCACAGTTGATGACAGGCAATATGGTGGGTAGGAAAATCCCACGCAAGGATGACATCACACATTTCAGGAGAAAGAACAGTAAACTGCAGAATGTCTTGAATGAGCGTACAAGTACTACAGGCTATGAGAGGTATAATGTGCTGCTTGTTTGCCATGCGAAGTGATGGTCAAGATGGTGGTGTACTCTCCTGCACAGTGAACGGCGGAGTCTGGAAGCTATAATGGCGTCAAGCGCAGCGTGGCACTGACACAGTACTGCTGTAAAATCAACCGCCAGGGACTACGGAACTTTGCTTGGAGCGGGGGTGGGGGTGGGGGGCAAGTATTGTCGTCTTTGTATGGTTCTGCACTTATGTGCCTTCAATATTTGCTGGTTCTTATTTATTTACATTACATATTATTATATTAATAATTGATCATTTCAATTACACCAATTAATAGTGTGTTAATTCATTTCTGCCGTAGTAAATTTTACGTATTTACATCCTCGCCTATCTTACATTGGTATACACTTTAAAAATGGTTGTAAATTCCGGGAGTACTGAAAACGTGCGCAGATCGCACAAACCGCATGGTTGTGCTTGGGAAGCACTGGACTGCACAACCACCAGCTTGAAAATTCTTGTCAAGAATTTGATTTCAGCGTAAACGGTCAGAAAGTGTGTGTGTGTGCTGGGGGTGGGTTGTGGCTGCCCCCTCTAAAAGAATGTTATGGGGGGGGGGGGGCGACCCCCCCCTGCCCCCTGGTTCCGGGGCCCCTGTCAACCGCAATACTTTATTTCACTACAGTGACGCCGCAAACGCTGCACACCACCAGCGGCAAAGGCGGTGGGTAAAGCAAAGGGCTTTGCCACGCCACAGGCGAAAATACAGACAAAGGGTGCCGCTAGCACTGTCACCACAGGCAATGGCTCGTGGTGACACGCTGCGAAGGCAAAAGTGGTCTCTTGCGACTATGCTGTGCGCTCGCGCGATCACTGACCAGTGGGCCTGATTGTCCGAGTATGGGCTAACTTCATTTGTGTCAGCCTTCGATTAGCGCGGCTCGGCATAGTAAGACGACGTACAAGCACGAGGCACAGCCCTACGGCGTGGCGTTCGGAAGGGAAATGAAAGGGTAAGCATTCGCCGTTGGCGCATAGGCAGCGCGAGTGTACAAGCGAGCTCAAACAAAGGAGCCAGCGGACAAGGAATGAAAGCGTGCTTACCTCTCAGCGTCCAGAGACAGAGTCTGTTGTTTTTCCCCTGTGTCGCGCGCAACATAGCAAGACTCCACACATGGCAGCACTATCGCGATTCGCTGCTGACCCTGCGCGCGTAGCAACATTGAATGGATAGAATGGGGAAGAAACAGAATTAGGCAAACGCCCGTGCAATGGTGATGGGCATGCCTCAATCTCCTCAAGCAGAAGGCTTGTTTTCCCTTTTCTTGCAAGTGTGCTTAGTATACGCTGCTTAGTATACCCATAGTGTCACTCTCTTCTGCAAACAGTTTTCTACATAATGCAGACTGCATATATCACTTTCTACAGTCACTTCGCCATGTTTGCCTATATTGTTTAGAAGTCTGTGGTCATCAGCTGTACGTTACATTGCAGCTCACACAGAATGAAATGAGCCATATATGTCAATGATGATGGTCAGCATTTAGTCACGCACTATTGTTTGAGAGTGTTGAAAGGCTTAACTTGTTATGAAAAAATAGGGAGATGTGCCATAATGTGTCACTGTGCGTCCTTGGTGCAGTGTCATTTGCATCGACAGCGATATTGATGTACATGTTCGTGGTGCCACTGGTGCTGTGGGCAGTGCTGAAGTACCGCCAGGTGGAGTCTCGGTACTCCCTGTTGGAGACCCTCTGCCTTTATGGCTACTCTCTGGCCGTCTATGTGCCCATCTCTGTGAGTACTGTTCAGCATGATCATGCTCCTTGAACCAATAAAACCTAAGTGACAATATTGATATATAGAATTATATTTGGGTCTTAAAGAATGAACAGTTATGCATTTACACTGTAGTACCTGTCACTAATATGCAATCTTGTATATGTGAAAAAAGCTGGGCATCCCACCACCTGTGCTGTATTTACTCTCATAATGAACACACTTTTTCCCCTAAAAGAATAAAAGTTGGAGGTGCGTTTATTATGTGGTTCGCTAGAATTCGTACCCACAACCACCCGGGATGCGACGATAGGAGCTGGAAGCCCGACTGATCACACCACCACAACATTGAATGCATTCGGAACAAACTCACCTTATATCTTCACTGCACCACTTTACAATTTGCTCAAAAGGACAGAAAGCTGAGCGAGTTGGTAAGGGTCCATAGTGAAAAGAACAGGCATGCAAAACACGGAGACAAGGGAAGACAAGTGGACAACATTAACGCCGACTATCACCTGAAGTAGAGCACTGAGGCGAAAAAAGAAAGAAGGCGCACAACTTATCTGCGCATGCTCAGGAATGATGGCGCCACCTGTCAAACGGGTACACGTGCCGGTCTACGCACAAAACAACTGTTAAGACATAATTTGCATATAAGTGATGTCCAAAGCAAAGTTTGGTCTTAGCGATAAAATACACTGCATGGATCACTAATGGAGTGCAAAAAGGAATCTCATTAAAACGAGATTGTTATGAACATGACTCTACAGTTCTAAGAGCACTGGGCCATGATGGCAGTCAGTAGGTGCAGCTTCCTCATGGTCAACCAAGCTGGTTCCTCATGTGTACAAATGCAAACCTACCATTCATTTTGGTCATTCGCCCTGTGGGCGCACTGAAAAAGCTATGTTAGGGTGCATGAAGTTTTCGAATCTGTCATTGGCCTATAGCATTGTAGGTAAAAAGTGCTTCGCTACTCATGCAAACAAGCAAAATCCTAAAGACTTGAGCTCTAAGTGTCATAGTTGTGGTTCCTCAACATCCGCCTAAATAAACTGAGGCACACGATGACTGTTGCATTCCTCCTTCTCTGGAATGTGACTACTTCTAGAAAACAAACTTTACCCCCTTGGCCATGTTGTCCAAGGGGGCTGAAAGAATAGGAATGCTATAGTGGAAGACTCTGGAACCACGTGGTGTGTGCAGTGACAATGGGCCTCCATTGAAAATGCGGCTGGGGGTCGAGCCTGTGTTTTTTAGGTGCACCATAAGCACTATACTACTGTGACCGACCATGCTAATAGTTGGCGCACTGCCTCCCTTGCGCGCTGCACTGTCGGTTCGCAGTGGTGGTACCATGATAGAGCGAAGCAGGTTGTCATGCTAATGTGCGTGTCATGGTGGGCTTGGGCTGTCGACGTCTCCTGTTGCCCATTACAGTCACGCAGTGTATGTGTAGGGTTGTTGTGTCAGAAGCGATTTTAATGAATTTCTCTCAGTGAGTTTTCGTAGTCACGGTAAAGCAAGCCCATTAGCAGTGATTGACATGTGGGAAACACTGGTGCATCACCGCGTGCTTCGCACCTCCCCAGGTGCCATGACTTTTTTCGTTTAGTTAGTATTAAAGCGGTTACAGACATGGGCAGCAACGGACGTTATTGCCACTGATTTCGGTCACTCTGGTGAGCCCACGACACCTTGCGCTGCAAGAAATGTGATGGCTTGATGTGACTACGCATGTCATGTGCTGATTTCCTTGGCGGACCCATCTTTGCACATGTTCCGTGTGTTTGCACTGTCTGCACTGTTCCAGTGTTTTTCCTTTATACAGTCGGGCGTCGCTACGATGAACACCACTTGAACGAAATTTCCAGTACAGCGAAATATTCTCATATTCCGTGTGTTTTTGCTCTCGACACTATTCCAGTGTTTCTTTAGGTACTGGGATCTGGTACCAGATCTTGGCAGGTGGGTATACATGAAAGGGGACAGGGATTTTAGCACATACAAGTTCATAGTGATTGCAGGTATTCTTCAAACATTTGTAAAGAATTCAATAAACACTGCTAACGAACACACAAAGATACACAAACACAAATTTATAACATATTCAGATATTTTTCAAACACTGCTAAGGATTTTTGAGTTACAATATCGATGTTCAGCTTATTCCAATCTGTTATTGTTCTGGGAAAAAAAGAATATTTAGAACAGTTGTTTCTCGTGTTAAAGGGAACCATGGTTAGAGCATGCCTTTGTCTTGTTTGATAACCTGATGAGTAAGCAAGAAAAATGTGGAAGTTTTAACGTTATAATGGCCATTTACGAGCTAAAAGAGAAATTTTAATCGGCAGACACGGTTACGCACCGTCACCTGGGGTAGTCCACTGCGTCTAATTAGCTCATTCACAGATGTGCGGCCGTAGGAATTGAAAATGAACCGAACCACTTTATGCTGTATGCGTTCCAGTTTTTTTATATTAGTCAAGGTGAATGGGTCCCAAATAGTCGCTGCGTATTCCAACAACGGTTGTATGTAGCAGTTGTATATTAATAAGCGAACAGTAAGTGTTGATGACTTCATTGAGTGTCTCAAGAAAAATAGTTTGCGCAAGGAATTAGAAACAACAGTATCTGTGTGCTTATTCCAAGACAGATGATTAGTTATCCATAGCCCTAAATATTTGTACTCTGTTACCTCTAACAGCGATATACTATCCATACCATATGTATATTTAAGAGGCCTTTTTTGTCGGTAATTCGCATATACAGTAAAACCTCGTTATAATGAAGTTGAAGGGGGAGTGGTAATTACTTTGTTATAACCATTAGTTCGTTATTACTAATAGCGATTTCATCTATCGGAATTTCAAGGGGAATTGCGATTACTTCGTTATATCCAATAGTTCGTTATATCTGGGTTCGTTATAATGAGGTTCTACTGTAAATAGTTTTATCAAAATTAATTGACATTTGCCATTTTTCGCACCATGCAGTGACTTTTGCCAGGTCATTATTTAGATGCACCTGATCAACTGCAGATACTGTTTCATATAAAATACAGTCATCTGCATAAAGTTTCAGACGAACTGAAAGTTCTGCCACAATGTCGTTAATAAATAGTAAAAATAAATGTGGTCCCAAAACGGACTCCCGGGGGACGCCAGAAACAACCTCGGCTGTTTAAGAAGAAGCATTGTGTAAGGTGACGAATTGATGTCTGTTCGAAAGGTAGGCCGTAATCCAAGCAAGTAACCAATCATTTTTTATATAATACCTTAATTTAGGAACTAATTCATTATGCAACACTTTGTCAAATGCCTTACAGAAATCCATGAATATAGCGTCTGTTCACTTTCCTTCATTAATTGATTACGTGAAATCATGCACAGTTTCAACTAATTGAGTACACGTAGAAAATTCACACCTGAAACCACGTTGGACATCCATGAGTACCTTGTGCTCGGATAAGAAAACTACTATATGTTTATGAATTATGTGTTCTAAAATTTTACATGATGTAGAGTATTAGCGATACGGGTTGGAAATTCTGAGTGCATGCTTTTTTCCCTGATTTATGCAAACGTTTGATTTCGGCCATCCTCCAATCATCCGGTAAGGAACCGTTACTTAATGATCTGCTGAACACAACAAACAAATACTTAGCACACCATTCCGCATAATGCTTCAAAAACGCGTTTGGTATACCGTCGGGTCCCAGCGACTTTTTAATACCAAGGTTTAAGAGCAAAGTACACACACCACTCTCACAAATAGCAACGTCAGATATAGCAGGGAGCGGTACGGAAAAATCGCGAATGCAACCATTGTCTTTTGTGAATACCGATGGGAAAAATTTATTAGAAGTAGAACATACAGTCGAACGTCGCTACAGTGAATGCCCACTTGAACAAAATGTTCTCATTTCCTTATCAGCAGTCCATAGGGGCTAATCAGTCATTGGCACATTACCAGTAAAAAGTAACAGTGTTAGAGTTAGTTACCTAAGCCAAAAAAGTAACTTTGTTACAGTTACAGTTACTAGAAGAGAAGCTCAGGGGAAGATGGATGCTTGAATCGATGAACAAATCGCAAAGTACGATTTAGAACAGGGAATGTTACGGGAGCCAACGTTTCGACAAGCGGACTTGTCTTCGTCAGGGCGGCAACTGCCTTCTCCAGCGTTCGTTTATGTACGCCTTTGCACACTCTCCACGGTCCTCAGAGAGAGAGGAGAAGAGTAGCATGTGCGAACAAAAAAAAATGGGGGGGGGGTTGGGTGCAGGGGTATTTGGGTGACAGGTGTTAGCGTGACTAATATAAATGCCAAGAGCGACAGCTTCCGAAGAATCCGCTCCTTGTACATATCTTGCAAATGCATTGTGTGCGCAGCGCTAGAAAGCAGGATGAAAAAGGGGAACACACGCTCGGAACAGAAGTTGCTCTTATGGCATGTGTCGCTCCCTCCACCCAACCCCACCTGCGCCGCACCAACAATGCATTTCACCGAAAGCTTGTGGCTATAGAAAGGTAACTACACTGTTTAACGCCGTTGTTCTCGTCGAACTGGATGGGGGCTCGGCATCTGAAAGTAGACTTTCTGGGAGAAACATTGTTAGCATGTGCATACCTCAACCTTTTGTTGTCTTTGTTAACCCTCTACCATATCTAATGGACTCAAGGGTTCCCTTTGAAAGGTACTCTTCTTCTCTCTTTCTGAGGATGGGAGAGAGTGTGCAAAGGCGTACATAAACGAACGCTGGAGAAGGCAGTTGCCGCCCTGACGAAGACAAGTCCGCTTGTCGAAACGTTGGCTCCCGCGACACTCCCTGTTCTACATAGTACTTTGCGATTTGTTCATAGTTACAGTTACTGAGTTTCGAAAGGTAACTTGTTACAGTTACTGTTAAAAAGTAATGTTGTTGCTTTTCTGTTACTGTGCAAGACTAAGCAGTACAATTAAACCTGGATGTAATGAAATTGACAAATTTCCGGAAAACTTTGTTATAAAGAGGATTTCGGTATATGCAGGTGCGGCACAAAAATTTAAAAAAGAAAAGCTTAAGTAAGCAAAGGGGTAACAGGCTGCAGAGCTCACCCAACACACTTATTTTGGGTGAGAAAACATTTACAGCTGAGGCCACTTATGTGACAGCCTGTAGGGAAGGATCAGCTATAATGGGGTTTTTCTGACCCCTGTTTACCTTCCCAGGGAACTTAATGTCTGCCATACGCATACCGCTTACTGTGCAGCCCCTCTGCCCTTGAGATGGACCGGTTATAATGCGGCTGCTGGGAAATCCCGTTGACAATCGAGGTAGCCAGCAGGCTTCACAAAGCAAGTGCACCGCTCGAAAAGAACGCAGTGAATCGCCATGGAAGAGGAAGGAGCGCGGAACGAATGAACAATGAGTGGAGGGAAGAAAAAAAAAAAAAAAGGCTGTGTCACGCGCTCTGAGGATAGGATTTCCAAGGCGACGGAGAATGTGCTGCTACGGCAGTTTGTCAGCTACGAATGCTCCGCACGGAACACGTGCCCACGTCCTCCAGTTTACCGTTGCTTGTCTCCAGGTTTTTTTTTTAATCATTTCATGCACGCTGCCCTTGAATCACCCCGTGAGCGCGATTTCCTGTGTACCCATCCCTGTGTTGTCAAGGGCAAGCTTCCCGTGAGGCGCGCTGCCAGCGACCCTGCGAGCTAGACCTAACAAGCACTGTCACCTAGTGTCAGGTTAGCGAAGTGAAGCGCAGAGACTTGTGCAATGACCAAAGAGTGGCGCTACCAGCACCATTGAAAAAAAAAAAAAAAACAAGCAAAAGTTCGTTTTTTTTTTTTTTCTCTTTCTCTCTTAAGCTGGTGCGGCTCGGCACCATCAACTGGAAAAGGGGGGTGCCGGCCTGGCGGGCTAGGCCAGCTACAGCAAGCGGCGGGATCAGGTTTGAAGTGAGAGGGAAAGGACACGCCCGCGGCGGCAAGATCGCCGGGTCGAGGGATGCAGGCCCGCTTCACGCGTGTTTGCACGCACGCACGCACACATGCGCTCGCTCTCGCCTCGCAGTCGCCATGCTTTCGAGCGCACCAAGCGTGATGCCGCTGCTTCGCATTCCGTCGCAGCTGAGGTGCTTCCGGTTGTTGCTCGCGCAAAAATGACAAAATTTGGAGCAAAATCTCTAGGTTGTCGACTGAGAAAATTCGTTATTTCAAGGGGGTCTCCCACTGGCACTTCGTTACGTAGAGGTCTCAAATACATGTGCATCTGTGGAGTAACGACCGGGAATAGAAAAACTTTGTTATATCCAGGAATTCGTTATAGGGAGGTTCGTTTTAAGCAGGTTTAACTGTACATCACAAACCAAATTATACAGTTCTTTAATAGAAATCTATGAAGGCATGCGGTTAGTCAAAATTGCTTGTGGTTTTAAGGTGCAGGTAAAAGGAACGGAAACGGGCTCTCTCTAAGGCCCAACACCAGGAATCATTGTTTACGCACCATTTTGCTGTAACAACTTGTTTATTGACTGGGGAATTCAATTGCAATATTGATTGGGACAGCCTGGTGCCACAAGACTGCTGCACACTCGTAAATGAAATAGGAGCTCATCCTGAGACACTACTATGGTGTTCTAGAAGGGGGTAGTGGGATCAGCAGCCGGAGTGCCCTATGCATTGTAGCGGGGCGGCGAGTGTGGACGGCACCCGGATGTTGGTTGCAGCGCTTTAGTCTCGTGGGCTGGTTGCTTCTGGTGCCTCGCGCTTGTTTTGTCATGCTTTGAGTTGCGACGTTGACCGTTTTTAGTGTTTAAACCTACCGTTCATGTCTTTCACGTGCAGTCTGATAAACTCATGTGAAGTAGGAATGTCAAAACGTCAACGGTAGCGACACTGCTTCGTTCCCAGTTGTGAAACGGGCTACAGGTGGACAAAGGCAGGCAGCCGTCGTTGTTCACTGTGTCGAAAGACCAAGAGAGACGGCGGGTTTGGGAACGCGATCTGCACTGCCAAGATAAGAAACTCGACAAAACTTGTGCGGTTTGTGAACCATCGTGCATTGTACGAGACTATGTGCATATTATAAACAGTGAAGAGGTGCG
This sequence comes from Hyalomma asiaticum, assembly GCA_013339685.2. NCBI lineage: Eukaryota > Metazoa > Arthropoda > Arachnida > Ixodida > Ixodidae > Hyalomma > Hyalomma asiaticum. The sequence continues at coordinate 4,777,685 of CM023491.1, forward strand.
TACTCCACGTGGAAAGCCGGAGCTCCTGCCCGATGCTGTGCCGACGTTGCTGCCCAATGCTCCTAGCTACTTGTCCAAAAAGCCAGTGCAGCCAAGACCATCTAGGAAGCGAAGCAGTTAGGTCGTCGCCTATCCTGAGGCTAAAACATCGAAAGTTTGCGGTGATGAGCGGTCCAAGTGTTGTAAAATAGATGCAGATGAAGCTGCCACGACGACGTCGCAACGTACTCCCGGTGTGCCCGAATATTTACTGACTTTGAGTGTTCCCTCGGTTTACTGGAGAATACCATCGCTTCCTTTTTTTTTTTTTGCCAATAAAGAGTGTTTCGTTGCCACCACTAATATATATATTTTTTTTACTGTGTCATGAAACTTTGCTATCTCGGGTAACTACTACGACCACGCCATAGCGGCATTATCATGGGAATAATTAACTCTCAAGCTTTCAGTGGATGTGTACTTTCGTAAATGAAATAAAAGCTCATGATGTAGGGCATATGTTCTGAATCTATTAGTGCATGCACCACAATTGCTTGGCTAACTTGAACTTGTGAATGTGATTGCGTCCTAACGTGCATGAAAATTGTTAATGACAAATGAATCAAGCAGTTTACTCATTCACATTTTTACATCCATGGTGTTCGCGAGCGTTATAGGGGTCTTTCTTAACCTTTATGCGGTTGCCATGGGTGCTAGCGGTGGCAGACACTCGCAAGCATAAACGCAGCAGCCCTAACAATTAGAGCTGTGGCCCCTATCCCGCGGTTCGCGTTAGATCGCAACCACGGCGGGTTCAGGCCAGGGGGACAGAGACAAGCCTTTGAAACGAAGGTGTTTATTCACCTTGTTCTGACACCACCAACACAAGTGCCTCAGCGCTCAGGAGTAATATTCCTTACGGCTGGGGCAAAAACAACAATACAAGAAAAGCGCACGACGAAAAGGGGCTGATAGTGACTCAGCTCACTTCGTGTGGCTTTGCGCTCCGACCAAGAATGAAGATCACTCACGGAAGGAAGGGCAGGCACTTGGTGACGGCGGCGGGCGGCGATCTCGCGTGCTCGGAGGGGATCCGGTCAATCCCGACGCCTCCAGACGAAAAGACCCAAGACCTTACAGAAAGCGGCGCGCCTTCGCAAGGTTGAGAGAGGAGGCATCTCCCCGAATCTTGGGAGAAGGGAACGAGTGGAGAGGAGGGAGCGGGGGCATACCGGTTACAGCACCACGACGAGGCATGAAAGGCAACGGGGGAAGCGGCGTGAGTGCCCTCTCCCACCCCGCCGCTCTTGCCAAAGCGTGCGCATGTAATGCGCAACCGGTCTGCGGCTGCTGGAATGCGCATGCATTCCCACAGTGTATAGTTTACAAATCGGCCGCATCGTCGTGCGGCCGTTTGTCTGCACCCGTTGGGTCGACTTTATTTTCACGCGAGATTAAAACGTCCACCTTTCCACCTATTCCTGCGCCTGTCTTAATTCAGCAGAAGTTTCCAGAAAACATGCTAAAAAACTGCCCGCTTCCCTTTTTCGATGAAACACCAAGCGCACATGGCTTTCTCTGCGTTGCCAAAGCTCTGCGTTCCACGTTCTGTAAAGATCATTTGGAAGTCGGCGCTCTTTCTTCTCTGTTGCATTTTTCCTATCTTCGTGCAGTGTGAAACTCGCCATCATGAACGCAAACCAACTAGCCCAACCTGCTACACTTGTAAGCATTGCAAATCATCCGTTTCTAGGTGGTCTCTGCAAGGGTTGTCATGTAGAAATTGCTGGATGCACGAAAAAAAAACTAACGACGCTGCACCGGCCTCTGAACGAGAGCGTCTTTCATCACTTAGGCTGACCATGCTACCTTGTCGCGCACTTTTCTCTGCATGGGGGCGGGGAGAACCCTTCGCCGCCCCACACAACACAACACACTTGCATCAATTACAGTGAATCGGCACCACATGGCATTGACAGGTTGAACTGGCAAGCTTCTGCAGAAAGCGTACGTTTCTCTTTCTCAGCAAGCCAGCTCTCACGACAGAGGGTGTATCAGCTCTGTGCCCTATGGTGTGGAGGTGAAATGTTGAGGCCCGTGTGCTGTGCGAGATCTGTGCACGTTAAAGAACCCCAGGTGATCTAAATTTCCGGAGCCCTCCGCTATGGCGTCTCTCATAATCAGAACTGGTTTTGGGACGTAAAACCCCACAAAACAACAACGTGACTTCACAGAGCCGCCCGAACAAGTGCTGTTTTGCCTTCTGAAGAATTCTTGCCCCATGCCTCGAAGCCAGTACAGCTGTTTCCTCTATAGCGGTGACTATTACATAAATGCTTTTCAATTCCAACAAGCGTATTCAATCGAAGAAGCAGGAACGGCAGTTTCTGAACCATAAGACAGTGAGTGCATGTCACAGAAACACAACGAGCTTCTTTAATATTTCTGTTCATCGACACAGAATCCTTTCATGGCAGTAAAACCAAGCATGACATGTCCAAATATACTGTCTATTTGGAAATGGTACTTTAGATTTATCTTTAAGGCCTTTATTGGCTGTTTCTTTGATCTGTAAAAAGCACAAGAGGGGCATAGCAGGAAAATGGTGTACTACAGCTTTAGGTGCCTGACTACGTTAGCAGATCTTGTTATAAGACTATACACCAAAAATACATTTTGCTTCTTTGGACAGACTCGCAGTAATCTAATACCCCGTCACACGGCACATGTCAACGTCATTCGTAGCAAATGACATAATGTCATTTTGTTTTTGCATTCCTCGTCTACACAGTCACACAAAATGAGATTCGCCAGTGATGTCGATGTTTACCCCTTGGATACTAGGATAACAAGATGTTACAAATTGTGCCTTTTATTTGAATATTTCTTCTTTATTGTTAGAATGTGGCAAACATTAGCAGGCTATGTGAAAATATATCGCAATACGATACGGCAGCATTAACAGTGAAGAAATCCGCACATGTATCCAAAGCAAGACTACCCCAAAGCCGCTTCGATTTCTTCTGTAGCCGGCGATAACGCGGACCGTGCATGCATTCCTGTGACTGTGTTGGACGATGATCAGTGCACACGAACATTAATTGCCCTCCAGGTATTCACTACAAAGCGCCGAAACCGGCTGAAGCAGCTCAAGCAACAAACACGCGTTCGTAAACATGGCCTACAGCTAGGAAACGTCGGTGTGAACTCGGAGTCTGGGAACAAGAATATAGTTGCACAGATTGCATCAAATATCGTCCTGTACGTCAGAAGGTTATCAAAGGGCCACAAGAGAAACTAACAAGAACCGTAAGGGTCCGTACATTTTGCTTCTCCTTACCAAGTTTGCATCTTATTGCGGAGCCCCTGTCGTCGAGAATACGCATGTTGTGACTGAATGAGTTCGGCGAACGCATTCAGTGGGTGAATGCCATTAGGTGTGAATGTCATTCGCTATGTCCGTGTAGCAGCAACAAAAATGACATTAACACATAATGACATTCACTGCGTATGCCATTACACGTGCCATGTGACAGGGGTATAATACCATTATTAAAGTAAACGATATCTGTGTCTTCACAATATAGTGACGCATCATGCAGGCTTCAACCCAAGTGACTGCAGCTCTTTATAAATTTGTGATGCTGGTTGTTACACATCCACACCACAGATTCCACGACGGACGATCCGTGCTATCGAAGTTCACAAAACGAACTAGTATTCCATATCATGTAAGCCAATGGTTTCGTTTACTAGGTGCTGTGACATCGCTCGTTTTCCCATTGAGGCGCAGGTCCCTCGTAGTTCAGCGCAGTCGGTGCAAGAGAGCTCTCGCAAGTGAGACTATTTTCGATTTGGTCGGAAGTGACGTTATTACAGCCAGTGACGACAAATGGCTGTGCAGTAGTACTATGTTACTTGGATGACATTCTAGTGTAGGGTCGTACTCACTCAAAACATGATGCTCATTTAAACGCAGATAGATGCATCCGGTAGGAAGCTGAATCTCAAATGCATGTTTGCTATAAATGAAGTTCAATTTTTCGGTCATACTATCAGTGCTCAAGGATTATCGCCACTTGAATTGAAAGTGAATGCTCTCCAAAATGCTCCTGCGACTACAGATTGTAAATCACTGCAATCCTTTCTGGGGTTTGCAGGGTGCTATGCAAAGTTCTCGCCACATTACACCGAACGCTCAGACTATAATGAAGCTGACTCTGGCTTTGATAAGATAAAGCAACTGCTTGCAGATAAGCCCATAATTCATGTATTTGATGAAAACCTTCCTGTTATCACTACTGAAGCATCAATTGTCGGTATCGGAGCAGTGTTTCAGCAATTGAAGGGCGAGCAACGGGTTAGTGTTGCGTTTACCTCGCGGGTGCCTGCTGAATGCAGATCTACGGCAGGTGTTGCATGCTTATTTGCATGTGCGAAATGGCATGTGTACCTCTGGGGTTGCCATCTTACTTTGCGTCCTGATCACCAAGCATTAACCACATTACTTGCGGCTTGTTCAGTAGAGCGACGTCCATTACGCATTTCCAGGTAGTATGCCATACTTCTATACTACAACTTCACAGTTCAGTATTCTAAGGGCTCAAACAATGTTGTCACTGATGGTCTCTCCCGGTTGCCCCTTCAACGTCCCGTTGAAAAGTGAAGAAGAAATCATTGCATTAGTGACTGCATGTATCAATAAGGGAGAGTTGAAAGAAGCTACATCACAGGACAACATTTCGCAGCACATTGTTCCCTTTATCTTAAATGGATGGCCTAGCAAGACAGCTTTGTCTCCTGAGCTAGTGCTGTATTTTACGGTAAAGAGGTGAACTTTCTTGTGTTGATTGTGTAATATTCTGAAGTGAAAGGGTCACTATCCCAAAGTCTCTGAGGAGTCTGCTTGTACAGCTAGCCCGTGAAAATCACCCAGGCATAGTTCGAACTAAGCAGCAGATTATAGAGAGGTACTTGTGGCCTGGTTTAAACAGGTTGAAGATGCTGTCCAAAATTGTTACATATGTCAAGCTGCTGATAAATCTGCAAGACCTGTTTTCGCTCTGCTACAACCCGTTCTGTTGCCTATTGCTCAAAATGGCCCAAAGTCTCCTTCATTTGAGAGATCACAAATATTAACGCTATCACGAATATTAAAGAAAAATGTTTTCCTGAGGACCATCTCCCCTTAATTTCAGTATTCAGTAGGGAGGGCTTCCCTCATTCTGTAGCAACACACAGTGATCCTCAGTTCAAGTCTCAATAATTTGAAGCTTTCCTGACGGATCACGGGATTAAACATATTTGCTCCTCTAGCTATTATCCTCAGGCCAATGGACAAGTTGAGAGGCTTAATAGAAATTTGAAGGAACAAATCCCATTAACACAACTTGAGCAGCGCCCATTGAAAAAGCCATTACTGAATACCTCTGGACGTACAGAAACACAGCACAGGGGACGAGGGGCATGTCGCCAGTGCGACTTCCTCATAATTGTCAGCCTCGCTCAGCTGTGGGTATAGCATATCTTCCACTAGCTGCTTCGAACTCCAATGTCGACACTGAAGCTGTCAGGACTCGTGTATTCCGCAAACAGCAATATATGAAGCACCACGTTGATGCTAAAAGGGGTACCAAACCGTCAGGAGTCCAAGTTGGACATAGAGTTAAAGTATGACTGCCAGGCAAACAGGGCAAATACCGCGTTCCTTTTACAGTTTTATCTCAAGTCGGCCTTAGTATGTCTCGGCTAAGTGATGGATCTGTGTGGAATGCTTCAAAACTGGTTGTGGTGTATTGGGCGCGAGGGCCACCTCTGGAGATGCTGGAGCTGCGGTCGTTCTGACGTGCAAAGTTGGATCACGTGATCCCACGATTCCACCTAGTGCCGAGCCGGCCAAGCCTCCGGCGTAGCGGCCGGTTCACATGCGTTTTTAGCAGCCATTCTCCAGCGTTTTTATCTAGAAACATCGTTGCTTTGCGTTTGTTTCACGTTCGCGGACACTTAGGGACCACGATAGCTGAAAAGTGCGCTCGGAGTTATTGGAAGCGTGGTATTTTCTAAAAGATGACGTCTGCAAAATGAGCCCAGCCAGTACAGTGCAGTCCACTTGTAACGATATTGAGGAAACCTGAAAATATGATTGTTATAACCGATAATCATTATGTCTGAACTGCCATAAAAAAAATTACGCCTGCATCTTCCCGCGGGGGGAACTCGAGTAAATGCGTCGCAGAGTGGTGGGGGTATCGCGTGAATGTTGCGTAATTGGGTATGGTTTGGGAATGCTTAATTGTTATTTCGTCTTTATTATTCGTCAAGTCAAGCGAAAGCCAAGTAAAGATGCCCTTGACTGAATTCGGAACGCGCGCTTCGCCGCTTATATACACATCGCCCACGTTCGAGGGAGAGGAGTATGGGGGAGAGGTCCGCACCCCCACTGCGCACGCTCGGCTTGCTGAACGCCCGGTGTGCTGGCACAAGACGAGCCGAGCATGCGCAGTGGGGGTGTGGATGGCGCCGACGCCGAAGCGCGACATCATGTGACTAAGAAATGCTCCGCATTTAAAATTCTCGCCGGACGTGCTTTTCGTAGCTCCGGGCTCGAATTCGCTTTTTCCATCAATGAACAGATGTAAACAGCATTAAAAAAAAAAATAACTTTATTTCTTACTCAGACTGCGTATTACGGGTTCGGTGCACTGAAAAAGTCCGAAATCCGCAGTTGCTTCCGCGGAAGCTTGAGTTTAACAAGCGCGGTTTGCATAGCTTCCAGCTGCTGTGCATACCCTGGCTGCATCCCTTTGGTGTGCATGAAGTCAACCAGAGAGTCGATTGACATCAGTGCACTTTGCGTGGTCATCGACGGGGCCGGAGAAGCGCCGTAAACCTCGTCGTCACTGTCGCTGCTGCTGTCGCACAATGCTGGCATCTGTCGAGACAGCACATCCGTGACGATTGCCTCATCGGTGAGTTCGTCACAGAACGAAGCAGCACTGTCTACTGTCAGGAAGTCCTCAACCGACGCAACGCACCCGCTATCTGCGTCACCAGTAGCGACGTGCTCCCAGAGCTCAGCGAGATCCACGGTGTCCGTGCAGGTCTCGCCAGTCTCGCTGTCATTAGGCAGGGGAGGCTGGTCCTGTCGCACAAAGCCCGCCTTCTTGAAGCAGTTTTGAATGGTGCTCTGCTTCGCCTCGTACCACGCGCCGTAAACAAAGCGCACCGCCTTTAGAAGGCTAATCTTCAAGTCAGGGGGCCCGTCTGCATTGCCTGACGTACCGGGAGTCGAGCGGTCAATTGTTAGCACCAGCCACTCGAGCATGCGCCGCCAGTACAACGCTTTGAAAATTGCAATCACGCCAGCTTCCAGCGGTTGCAAGCCTGCTGTCGTGTTTGGCGGCAGGAACATCAATTCAATTGATGTCAGCTTCGGGCTCACGGCATGTACACTGCCGTTATCCAGCAACAAAATGACCTTCTGCCCCTGGCTTTCGATGACACCGTCCATCTCGAGCAGCCACTCCTCGAACAAGTCGCGGGTCATCCAGGCCTTCTTGTTGCTGCGATAGCAGACTGGGATGTGCTGATTCCTGAAGCAGACTGGCTTCTTGGGTCGCCCAATTATGAAGGGCTTGAGCCGATGGCTCCCGTCCATATTGACGCAGAGCAATACGGTCACTCGAACTTTGGAGTGCTTCCTGCCGGGACATGGACCGCCTTTCAGAGCATGCGTCTTCGATGGTGTCATTTGAAGAAAAAAGGGCAGTCTCGTCGCAGTTGTAGACATCCTTATCCGAAAAGCGCTCCATAAGTGCAAGCAGGTTGGTCTGGAGCCAATGCTGCTTTGCCTGTGAGTCCAGAGGAACCGCTTCCCCCACCACGTTCTTGTAAACGATTCCGTGCCGCTCTTTGAACCTTTGGATCCTGCTCCCTCCGGGTTCGAAATTCGGCCGACCAAGCAGAAATGCCAAGTTTTTCGCCTTTGTGGCAAGTATTGGTCCACTGATCGGCACATTCTGGGAGTGGATTGTCAAGAACCACTGGTAGAGTGCCTCTTTGACATCCGCGTACAAAGGCTCCTGAACCCTCTTCCGCACGATGGCATGGCCACTGGTTCCAGCCTTCAAAAGCGCGGTGCTGCCGGCCTTCAGAATTGTCGATGTCGTCGACTGGGCAAGCTCATATTTTTTTACAAGGACGCTCACCTTGAAACCTTGTCGCGAGTTTTGCAAAATCTTCAACTTCGTGTCAAGCGACACGGCCTTGCGTTTCGTCGGCGCCATCTTAGCTGAGGCTTATTGGCTTATCTGCTCCGCTCTTCGGTTGCTCGCGCGATCGCCGAGAAGGCGAGATGGGCGGGCGGGATTGCTACCGTGGAGCTTTGCTTTTCGCTTTTCTTTCTCTCTCTCCCCCTTTTGACACGGGGAACCGCAGTACTATGCACCGCCCACCGCTTTGCTTTTCGAATTTTTTGCTTGTTATCTCTCTCTCCGCGCTCGACGCGCGAGTCGGAAAACGTTACCCAGCTGGCGCCATCTAGTAGTGCGCTGCGTCAACTCGTGCTGCTCTCCCCGGCCTCGGCATTCGGAATGGGCGGGACGCGCCGCCGGCGCTGCACTGCAATGGCAGTGAATACGAACTCGCCTATGCTAACTTTTCATCTTGTCGTGGCATAGCTCGTTTCATTGGAACTTGTCGATGTAAATGTTACAATTATTCTGCAAGAAACATGTTGTCCAGACGGCAAAATTTTCATCGTTGTATCCAATATGCGGTGGATCACATATCGTTATATATGGTTTTTTCCCCCATAGCCCCAATGTATAAAATGAGACTGTTAGGTCAACCCATCGTTATAACCGATATATCGTTATATGTGGTATCGTTATAAGTGGACTGCACATCACTTCTTCCCCTTTTACACTGCAGACGGCGATGTGGCCAGCTTGAAACACAGATTCTCCTTCTATGAGCAGCTGGGGGTTGTCATACGGCTTATCGATGAAGATGTAGATGCTGGACACTGATAGTTTCACTGAAGTATGGACCGCAATGAGTTACACCTTGCTGCACACTAATGCATTCAAATGCATAAACTAATACGTCCGGGTCTTATACTGTATTTTCAATCGCTATAGGCCCCTTTGTGCAAAATACGGATGGGAGTCATTCGTCGAAAAATTCAGTCATAAACTGGCTCGATCGTGATCGAACTTTGCCATGTGACAACAGTCCTACATACGCGGGGAAAATAAGCAACAGAAAGGGCAAGCAACGGACAACTGTGCCCCAGGCAGAAGTGTCCTTGGGGTCATTGTCATAAGTAAAGGGGCCCACAGCACGCGCCACAGGCCACAGGGCGAAGAACGAGAGATGGCGTGTGAAGTAACAGAGAGGTGCCGGAGTGCACGTGCCGGTGACACGTGGCACGCGACCCGCGCCACGATCGGAGGTGGAAAAGCACTGAGCTGGGAATTGTCTGGACGGCAACCGCCGAGGAAGGACGCATCGGCAGCTACGCTCTGCCAATGGGACGTGGTGTTCGGTTCGGGAGCCGGGACGCTGGTACCCCATCGTGTGGCCGTGGACCTCGATTACGTTCGGGCGAGGCTCTTTGGAGGTTCTGCGGCCGCTGGTTCCGGACACACCGCCAACAAATCCCCCTTCAAAGGTTGGCCATCAGCAATTCACCGGGCTGTCATGTCGCTACGTTGAGCAGAGGACCATACTAGGCCTCCGGCTAGGCCTTACTCGGGGAGACTTGCCACGTCACCACTTGAGACCGGGCATCGGCTATGGCAGCAGGCGGTACCTTCTGGCTGACGTAAGGGAGGCCAGTGACAACTTGGAGTCATCAAGCTAGTTCCGGACCAGCAGTGGACTTTACAGCAACGAAAGAACAGCGCCGAGACCAGTAAGAACATTCCACATGTGCTAGTCGTGACTGCGTCAGCTGCATTTCGATGGAGGCGAAATGTTGAGGCCCGTGTGCTGTGCGATATCAGTGCACGTTAAAGAACCCCAGGTGGTCGAAATTTCCGGAGACCTTCACTACGGCGTCTCTCATAATCAGAGCTGGTTTTGGGACGTTAAACCCCACAAACCAACCAAACCAACCAACTGCGTCGGCGGAGTCAGGGTGGCCTGACTCAAATTTGAAGAGTGTTGTTAGTGTAATCAGTTAATTCCAATTAGTAGGAATTTCTGTGTTAGTTTTATTTTCTGCTTGTATATATTCTGTTCATTTTAGGGTTTGCCGTGTGCTGTGTCATAAAAGTTTGGTTTGCCGTGCTCACAACGCTATCGTTGCCAAACGTCTCTCTCCCTCTCCAACGCTCGGTATTCGCCCTCCGAGATCCGCGTACGTGACATTCATACTGGCGAGAATTTCAAATGTGATCAAGCCACAACGTCCTAAGGTGAGCCCCCTGTCCGAAAATAACAAGCTTAAATGAGGCACGCACGTGAGTATGTCGTGTGTCCACCTTAAATCATGTGAGAAAGGTTGTGATTGAACGCAGCTCTATGCCTGCTGCTTTGCTTTCCACAAAGCAAAGGAACCACTTGCATTGCGCTCCATAGGGGTATGCGTGTTGAGCACGAATACAGATTTGCTAATGCCATTTCTTCGAGTCAACGGCGGTCCCTTTGTTGATGCAAACATACTATGAATGAATTGCACAAGGAACACGTCGCACGCCTTTCTTGCGGCCAAAAACAATGTGTATTTACCGCAACCACACGCTAAAACCACCTTGATGCTTACTTTTCATTCATATTCATTCATCAAAATGCTATCTCACCTAAAAAAAACCAGCGGACTCCGCACGCGCGGTATCCTCGCTGGTGACCATAGCAGACGACAACAGCAGTCGATGCAGTGCCTAATGCTTTGTAATGAAGCTGTTCTTTTTCCGGAAGAGTTAATTACCTTGTAGGACGTTCAGTAATGTAGCCAAAACAGTATTTTACAGATATCGTCTAGCTGAAATGAAACGACAACAACAATAAAAAGGCGACGCGCAAAGCAGCTCCGTGCTGAGCAAGGCAGTGCTGGCGGAGCAGTCCAACTTTGCGCATCACACCGATTGTTCCGCATGGTGGCACCACGGTATGTCCTTGCTCCCAATAATGAGGATAACGGTGGCGTGGCAGATAACCTGTTTTCTGTGCCTCAAGTTCTCCAGTCCAGCCCATATGAAGTCCTTTCCTTAGTAGTAGTAGTAGTAGTAGTAGTAGTAGTAGTAGTAGTAGTAGTAGTAGTAGTAGCTATTCCTCCAATGCCAGACACAAAAGTAATGCACAGATATTTGTTAAATAAGCACGAAAAGGAAATAACAAACAGTCTGAATTGGCTACTATACTTCAGGAAAACTGGTGCAGAAGCAAAGCCATGTTGTAGTTGTATATATACAGGACTGCAGACACATGTGGGACGTGTGAAATTGAGCGCCGATATCAAGCTGGGCCTGTTCTCTGCACCTAGACCTGCCCAGACACACCTGCACCTTGTACGCATCTGCAGTTATGTGAACGAGCGCAAACGCTCCATCTTGCGGCCATCCAAAATTGCTATGTCGCTGATGCAGTCTCTGAGACGTTCAGCCGCAGCAACTTTCGGTAGTGTTTGCGGGTGGCCGTAACGGGAGAATAGATGTTTCCAGTCACAGCACGCAGAACAGCTCATCATTGCATTTCTCCCTCATATCTGTGCTAAGCCTGAGCCTCTCACCTGTGCGCTCTGCGTGACATTCGAGATTGCATCAGGGCGTTTTGGAGACCATGCCCTAACCTTGCTTAGGCTTATCTGTGCCAGCCTGCGCAGCACACATGGCAGCAGACGTGAGCGAACTGCGATAGCATTGAGGAATGCAGCAGTGCAAGTAAACAATCTTACAGCAGCTTGCATGTGGCTACGCCTGGCAATGTGTGGCAGATTTATTGGGACGCAGAGGTTATGAATCGGCGCACCGAACATTTTCGAGACATCGCAGATCAAGTCAAGCGGGAAATCCACAGCGTGGCGGTTCGAGGGACTGTGGGTGTTCAAAGTTGGCTGTGCATATATTATGCGACTGCGTTCATTACACGAGAGCGGCATTTGTTTTAGATGCGGAACATCTCTTGCTCGCGGGTATGTCGCGTGTCCGGCGTCCGCACTCACACTACGCACGCACAACTCTCCTCTCCCTTCCCTCTCTCTAACAGCTGCTGCAATAAATAAAGCGGGCAGAGAGCGCGCAAATGCTTCGCTTCAGTAGTATCTCCTCCTTCTCCGATGAAAGAAGTTGGTGGTGTTGTGTGATGGAAGCAACAGTTCCGTCAGCGAATGGGTTGACGCAAGTACACATCAGCATCAACCCACACTCTGACAACGGTCACGCAATGCGTGGTAACCAACCAAGTTAACAATGTAATAACACGCAAGGTTCACCGCAAGGTTCACTGCAAAGGTAACACCGAAAACACTGCAAACCTGTAAACGCCGCCGTTAAATGCACCGTTGAAACTCCCAGCGATGCTCCCATCACCCCATGGTCCCCTTCAGGGAGATGGTGTAATTTTTATGAGTGTGAGAAGGCTGACGAGGTTGATTATTAAGGATCTTGCTTTCCACGTGTCGCGAAAAATACATAGTTTGCACGCGCGTCACTTCTGGTGCTTCAGCAGCTCCATCCACCATTTTCAGGTACCAGCCGATCCGGTTGACGTATGGACAACTGTTTACACGCTTCTCTGTGGTCCTTGTTTTGTTTGCAGTAAGGCGCACATGCCCAATATTTCCCCGTCCACTTCTTATTCCTGTGTTTCTTGAAAAACGTATTCATTATTCGGAGTCTGTTTCTTTCGGCAAATTGTACTAGCACTTCCCCACGGTTATTCCTACGGCCGATGCCGTAGTTGCCGATCGCCTGCTCTCCACTTTGTTTTGTTCCTACTTTTGCGTTGAAGTCCCCCATGACCACTGTGTATTGTGTCCGTACTTCTTTTATTACTAATTCGATATCCTCGTAAAACTGCTTTACTTGTTCGTCATCGTAGCTCGTCGTCATAGCTTGTCGTTGATGAACAAGCAAAAGTACTGTAATGACGAGTTGATATCCTTTAACATCTTGGACTGCATGTGAGGACGCTTGGCTGTGATTAACTGCTGACCCAAAAGGCACGGATTTGATGTACACCCCAGGCCACGGCGGATTGAAATTTGGTGGAGTTGAAATTCAAGAGGACCGGGCACTGTTTGTTATTAGTGCATGTCAAATAACTCCAGGTAGTTGAATACGGGGCATGCGTCGTATCACATCGCGGTTTTCGCACATAAAACGTTAGGAATTCTTATTTGGCCAAGAGCCACGCATTGTTTGCTCGTGTGCATGTTGTCACGAATAGTACCAATGTGCGTGTGTGCTTCTTGCACCTGCATGGCAGGTGCAGCGCTTTTTGGAAGCATAAACCGATGTTCACTATGCATCCGCTCTTTGAACAGGTCATGTAGGCTGCCTACTGTGCTTCGCACTTTTGCGCAGTGACCAGAGCCGGTGGTTGACCCGGAGAAAAATTGCTGGTAGAAATAGAGTTTGGAAAGCTGTGTTTGGGCAATCACTTCCTCGCGAGTTTTACAGCGTAAGCTGTCATGAGATCACAACAACGGCGCTGTAGTTGTCCGCCTGTGTCCGTAACCAATATCGCTCCTCGTGAAGAACAGGACAACTGCAGCCATCTATTGACGCTGATTTCCTCCGCATAGCCTTCGCAATGTGTTTTTATGAAGCGCTGCCTCGTGAAGCAGTTTTGTCATATCGCTCCATGCATCACGCGACAGGCGACGTGCGCAGCCCCGACAGCAACCTGACATGGCTCTTCGATATACCTGATGGCGCCTCCTCGCAAGATGCGGACTGCTGCTGAAGAAGTGAATCGCAGAGTTACGCACGCGGCTGCAGTAGGGCGACGTCGGGCACAGCAGACCGCTGTGAAGAGAGGAGCCCAAACCGTAGAGTTATGGCGCAGGGGATACCCACCGCCTGTACTTGCACTAGTTTCCCCAAGCGTTTACAATGGCCTCTAGGAAGGTCGCTCCTTCAGCTTACGCTGTCACTGTCCTGCGATTCCGCGCAGGCCTGGCTCTTTTTTACATTGGCGCGTAAAATGGTTGAAATAGTAACGTGCAACCACAACTTCAATTAATGTAAGATGGCTAGAAACGTTATGTTGTATGCTTACATTTAATGCACACATGCAATTATGGAAAGATTAACATCTACATCTGCTAAAGTGCAAATTGCCTGTGCTTGAACGGAACCGCAAAATACAAACGAGATATCCTGATGTCGTTTACACTTACAGGTGCAAAAGAATGGGTTTTTATATGTTTTTCCTGACCTCGCTGAGTACGACAACGGGCTTCTGCTGGAGTCACATGTAGCAGTAGCACTGCAGCAGTTACCGTATTTGCTCGACTCTACCACACCCTCGATTGTAATGTGCACCCGTCTCCCGCGAGGAAAAAAAAAAGAAGTGAAAGATCAGTTGCAACGCACACCCGTCTTTTGTGACACGAGAAAAGAAATAAGTCCTGAGTAATCAACCTTCTCTCTCACATTAATAAAAACAAATGCCGTACTCGCATAACGAACGCGCTCGCATAATAAACGCACTGCTAACTTTGAACCCCGGCAGTCCCGCTTCACTTGATCCGTGGTGTCTCGAAGACGTTCGGCGTGCTGATTCATAAATCGTGCGTCCCGATGAAACTGCTGCACATTGGCGGGCGTAACCGCGTGCAGGCGGCAGTAACATCATTTACTCGCAGTGCTGCATTTCTCCGTGCTATCGCAGTTCCTTCGCACCCGCTGCTGCGTGCTGCCATGCGTGCTGCGCAGGGTGGCGCAGCTAAGCCTAAGCATGGTAGGCGTGTGGTCGCGTTGTCTCTGTGATTGCCGCGATGTAATCTCGGACGTAAAGCTGCACGCACGACTGAGAGGCTCAGCACGTATATGAGGGGAAATGCAATGATGAGCCGTTTTTCGTGCGGTGATGGGAAACATCTATTTTCCCGTTACGGCCACCCTCGAACGCTATCGCAAGCTCGTGCATCTGGGCGTCTCGGAGATTGCATTGGCGACGTAGCGACTTTGGTTGGCCACAAGACGGCCAAGCCGGCGCGGCGAGTATCATCGGCCTATGCATCACGTGTGTCGTGGCGTCGTTATGTGGGGACCGGTGGCGACATAGAAACTACAGAAACTATTTGTGCCAAAGAGCGCCACGCCGCTAGCTCGTTTTTTCGGCAGTCCCGGAAGCTCGTAGGAGGCGGCAATTTTGACACTGATGGTGATATGATAATGGTGTGGTTCGTTCGCACTCTATTCTAACGCGCATACGATTTTTAGACCTGTTTTATCGGAAAAAAAGGTGCGCGTTAGATTCATGCAAATACAGTAATTACCTCCAGAACTGCTCAGTTGCTGTGGCGCCGAGCGATTTTCTCGGCTGCAAGTCTAAGTACCCATTCAACGAAACCAACTAACTGTTTATATCCACCTGCGCTGAAACTTCACATCTGCAGTCGCATCAGCGCCGAGTGCTAGTGGTTGTTGTCTTGTACCATGTCCGTTCTGTGCCGGCAAGACCATTGTAGTACACAGGGCAAAACTCAAAATACTTCCCTTTTGGCGTCGCCACACTTAAACCGGCATACACGGCCGTCAGAAGCGCATCACACTGCACGGAGAACAAGCAGGCGACCCAAACGAGGTACCTAGCAATGGCGGACGGAAAGTGCAGACGACGGACGTGACTTCGCATGCAAACTATCTATAGGTGCATTTTACAGTCTATATCTCTCACTTTTTTTTTTTTTTTTGGTCGCTGTAAATGAGTGTACATTACAATGGAGGGCATGGTAGAATTGAGTAAATACGATAAATATCCCATATACTGGATGCGGTCTCTCCAAATTTGGCAGGTATGGTTTCCGAACCCTTCCAACTACCGCCGTGATGCCGCACGCAATATTGAGGCACACAAGTTCTTTGTTCTAACAGCTCAGGTCAGTTGTATTTTTCGATTTCACGACAACGAAATTTTCGCTTAGGCGAAATTTTTCCGCACACCATCAGTTTCGTTGCAACAAGAGTCGACTGTATTGCATTCCTCGCGATAAACCAGCAGTTGTTAGTCCAGTGCCTTGTATTTTGTTCTTGCACTGGGTTGTCCTAAGTGCTCTTTGTTCATGTCAGTTATTGAATATCTGAAAGATGAAACCTTTTGGCTTAAATTTGTCCCTTTCTTAAAAACATCTTTTCATTGTACACTTGAAGCTTACCATGTCATTCTAGGGAATCATTTTATACCATATCTTAGGTTCTTATCCAATACAAAGATTTTATACATAGACTACCTCCCTTATGTGTAATCCAAACGCGAAGAGAAGCTCAGGGGAAGATGGAGGCTTGAATCGATAAACAGATCGCTAAAAACGATGTAGAACAGGGAATGTCGCTGAAGCCAACGTTTCGAAAAGTGGACTTGTCTTGTTGCCATCAAGTTGGACTTGTCAAGTTGCCATCCTGACGAAAGGACGGCAACTCAAGGATGATTTTTTCAGGGCGAAGCACCTTAGGGTCGAGGCTTGTCCGTTGTGCATCCGTCCGTCATGGTGGGCCCATCCTGGAGGCTGTGCACCTTGACAGTGTATATGTAGGGCTGTCGGGTCAGAAACGATTCTCACGAGTTTCTGCTAATACGCCTGGGCTGTCTGCGTCTAACGCTGTCGTCGTGGCCATGGTAAAGCAAGCCCTTTAACAGCAGCTGACGTTTCCTGTGGGGAACACCACAAAACCTTATGACCTAGCTTTGTCGTCGACTGTTGCTATCACAGCATATAGAAATCCGTTGCTGTAGTCGAAACGTGTGTATGTCAGTCCAGAACTCAAGGTGATATACGAATTATAACGAGGATTAAAATGCAAGAGCATTAAAGAGGAACCAGATAAGTACATTTGTGTGTATATACACACACACACACACCTCATCACTCATTTCACATTTGCAGTGGCAATGCGCAGGTGACATACCTGCACAATACCCAGTGCTTCGCCACCCTTCATGATTCACATTAGCAGAGAGGCGGTGATTTTTTTTTGAAAGCCACTTCAGCAGCCCTTTAAGTTGTGGGGCTACTCTGCATGATCTATAAATGAAAGAATCTTTACGGAAATAAATTGATAAAGTTAATGCATTCTGCTTTCTGTGGTTTTCCCTTTTGTATTTGTCTGCTGGTGCTAAGATGTCTTTGGCTGTTGCATTGTCTTGCTTGTCAGATGTTCAGGAGTGCTCTAAATAGGACCTGCACTTCATAATTGCAAAGTGTAGTGCAAAATGAAATTTGAGTCTTCTCAGTCCTGTGTACATTATTGGGCTGGGTGGCAGCCCCTCGCATTCCCACTGTCAACAGCGCATTGCATGTTGCCTACACTGAAGGTTTGCTAATGTCCCACTAATATTGCCTATACTTGTGTGCCCAGATCCTCTGGGCTGTTCACCTGACCTGGCTGCGATGGACACTGGTGGTCGTGGGTGCTTCGCTGTCTGGCTGTGTTCTGGTCACTACACTGTGGCCTTCCTTCAGGGAGGACTCTCGCAAGGTCAGACACTGCATGCCCCGTGTGGTTGCTGAGTGGCCTGTTTGGGGGGAGAGGGTGAGGGTGAAGGGGGCACGACGGCACTCCTAAGCTTGCAAAGCATGGATTCTCTGGCTGGATGCCCCATGCTTTTTCTAGGTCATTAATGCGCTAAAAAAAAATTCATATTTAAGGTTCTGGGCACCCTTGTTCCTACCTAGAACTGTTTACAGTAACTTGTCTGTGAAAAAAACGTTCTTGCAGAAAAAGAAGGGAACTTCATTCTGAAGTTGCAGTGCAATTAATCTCTGTCTAGTGCATAAGCAGCAAGAACAATGCGTTGAACAACTCTCACGTTGAAGGCTTTCGGAGCAAGCACATTCATGCAGATAGGTCTTGAGCTCTGTTCATTTGGTTGTCACTTCCTGGCCACACTCTGTTGAGGATCTCACCCCGGCCTTGGCCCCAGCAAGGACTTTTTGTAGAGCTGTCTCTCCCTCCGTGGGAACATGTGTGTAAAGATTGCCAAACTGCGTTGTGTTCAGTGATTCAATAGGAATTCCGTCAGCTGGCTTATCCTATGAATTGGTTGAGAGTACAACCCCAAATTGCGGCAAGCATATGTATGGTCCTTATAGGCAGAGGAAAGTTTTAATCGGCTGGGCAGCCTCATAATAATGTTGAACCCTGTTAAGTTGAATTCTAAGGGCACCAGAAGTTGTTTGAATAAAATAGAGTATGAACTATGGGAGGGCCTCTTTGAGTATGGCCAGACTTTTCTGTACACTCCTGGGTGGCCAGTGCCCGCACCGTTTAAGTGCATGAGCCAGCCTGTGCACTCCGTACAATAGCAGTCATAAGCAGTGAGTGAAGAGGCATCCAGCATTCCTTGCAGGTAACACATCCAGGTGTAAGTGGTCACATTATCCAAGTGTTTCCAAGTTGCATACCTGCCAAGTCTCCCTGATTACCCGGGAGACTTCTGCATTTTGACCATTTCTCCCGGTTGTACGGGTAACAGCAAAACCTCTCAGAAATTCAGTTGCGCACCGATGGCTGTCAAGATAGTGCGTGTGACTGGTCCTCTATAGTTCTTCGCCCGATGAAAGACCGGGCTGGGCGTTTCAGCTTCACACGCAAGTGACGAGAGGCCTCGCACGCAGAGTGATGTTATCGCATGCGCCGTTCATGTGATAGAGACGGCCAGGTCGTTTCATCTCTACGCAAGCTGCGTTCGTCCCCAGCGCTAGTGCGCTTTTACTCGTGCGTAAAACATACGATGCGCTAGCGATGTCATCAATTTGGACCTACAGAACAATGGCCACCGCAAAAACCCGCTGACAGTGTGCATATAATTGCTATTGCAATATAGCAATACAGCCCCCCCCCCCCCCCCCCACACACACACGCCATTCCGTTGAGTAAATCTCCAGGATTTCATTTCTCCGAACCTGGCAGGTATGAAGATGCATTGACATGAATAGCACTGTGATACGACTTTAATGCAACTTTTTTTCCAAAAGGCATTCTACAGGCATGGTTGGTTTTGTTCGAAGTAAATGAACATGTTTTTCACGCAAATGAACATGAAGGGTACATGCTGGTCACATTACCAAAGCCATTTTCTATACAGTACTAAGAAACAATGTCTCCTTTACAATTATTTAAAATTAAAAATGGCAGTGTTATTTTTGTAGTATGGTTGGAGCCACTCCGTGGAGCAGCAAACACAAACACACAGGCACTCGGCATATTTTTGGTATTGGGCCCCGCAGGGGCGTCTGCGTGAGCAGACGTTTGGTGTGTGGCGACACCACGGACCCGAGCCAACGGGGGGGTTTCGACCCCCTCCCACGCCTAGCCGTGCGTGGCTCAGCCGTGTCCGGGGAAAAGGGGATCCTGGGGGTTGAGCCGACGCCGGGTGATTGGACCTTTAAGGCCCCCCGGAAGAGGCAACACACCCCTTTGGCCCCGGCTTCACGTAGACGGCACCTCCGGCCTGACCCGACCGGGGGAAATCGGCAGTCGCCTTTTCCTGTCTCTTTCTCCACATCTTCGTCTTTTTCTCCTACTTTACATCTGTCCTGTCTTCTCCTCTCTTCTGTTTACTTCCAAACTTCCTGGCGGCGAGGGTTAACCCTGTGTGGCGAGCTACCCTGAGCTCTGTCATATTCGGTTATAGTCATGGTGTACAGTTGGCGTGGGCAGGACCCTAGATAGGTTCCTGTCGCGTCCCCTTGTAGGGCTCCGAGGTGGGTGGCTGCCACCGTGGCTGAAAAACACTAATTATTTGATGGCTCCTCCATTCTCCAAACCAGATCGCCCTCGGAACACTTTCAAACGAGGGCGGAACGATGTAGCAGATGAATTTTTTAAGAAAAGCAAACAAAGTTTCACGAAGTTCCATGTCATCCATAGTGATGAAGTAGACAAACCTGCAAGGCTTTTATCGCCTTTTGCAGTAGAAAAAAGTCTTACTCAGACCTTAGGTGCCGGCTACAAGGCAACTAAAATGGCCAGCGGCGATATCTTACTTGAAATCAAAGATGAAGAACAACATTCAAAGCTTCCAAAAACTCTTTCCATTGATAAAACCACCGTTCTGATCACAGCGCACAGGTCTCTAAACACAATCCGTGGCGTAATCTCTGAAAGCGACTTTGTACACCTTTCAGAGCAAGAAATGTTAGAGGGCCTCAAAGATCAAGATGTGACCAATGTCCACCGAATCACGATTAGAAAAGAAAACAAGGAAATCCCTACCAAACACCTGATCCTCACCTTCACCTGCCACACATTACCCGAAACTATAGAAGTTGGATACCTGAAGATCAATGTAAGACCGTACATTCCAAATCCCCGAAGATGTTTTAACTGTCAGAGGTTTGGCCACGGCTCCCAGAGTTGCCGCGGCCGCAAAACATGTGCCAAATGCGCTTCAAAAGAACACTCTTCTGAAAACTGTGATGCCTCTCCGCACTGTGCAAACTGTGAAGGGGAGCACGCCGCATATTCCAGGGCATGCCCGTCCTGGAAGAGAGAAAAGGAAATAATTACCATAAAAACCAAAGAGAACATTTCTTTCAAGGAAGCGCGAAACCGTTTCTCTCTCACGAACTCGTTTACTTTCACAGCAAAGACGAATTTTGCCGATGTGGTACGTAGGGGCGGCGCACCACACCAGGCTCCGGCCACTGCCCAGGCAATGCCTCAGGCAGGGCCATCCACGCCCCCGGCAGCCGCAGCGACAGCTGCACTGCCACCTCCAAAAAAGGGCCTGCCGGTTCCAGTACCGGCAACCCGTAAAGCTTCTCCCGCACGTGAGAAGCCTGCGAACACACTAGCGGGTTCCCCGCAAATCCCCAGCGACTCTAATGAGCCGATGGAGACAACCCCCAGCGCGCCAGGCCTACACAGGCGGCGCAACTCCCTCGAACGTCAGAACAGAGGAAGAAGCCGAATAACAGGTCCCGAAAATCTGGGACCATAGTTTTCCACTCGCTCCACACACACACACACACACAAAAAAAAAAACAAGAAACAAAAACACTGATATGGCGTTCCTCATACACTGGAACTGCCGTGGTTTATTAAAAAACTACAGTGACATAAACGACCTCCTGAACACTTTTTCTCCTGTAGCTGTATGCTTACAGGAAACCAACCTGGGTCCGAAACAAACTAATATACTAAAAAAGTATAAGGTCTTCCGCCGCGACCGAGAGCATGTGAGCCGGCTCTCTGGAGGCGTTGCCATAGTGGTACAAAGTGGAATAGCAGCCAACAAACTAAACCTTAACACTAAACTGGAAGCGGTAGCAGCCACTCTGCTAACGTTCAAAACAATCACGGTGTGCTGTGTATATATTGAGCCGCACCTGAAAGTTACCCTAAATGAATTTGAAGATCTTTTAAACCAACTACCAGAGCCATATCTGGTAGTCGGAGACTTTAATGCACACTCCTCTTTTTGGGGCAGCGAAAAAACTGACCCAAGAGGCCAGATTTTAGAAGATTTTATAATATGTAATAATATCTGTTTACTGAACACTGGCAAACCCACATATTGCTCTCCGAGTTCAGGCAAAATGAGCTGTATAGATTTATCTTTTAGTTCGCCGACAATTTTTAGCGATTTTAAATGGGATGTCATCGACAATCCATACGGGAGTGATCATCTGCCCGTTTTAATCAGTTTATCATCTTCACCAAACATCATCCCGACGAAACCACGCCGTTGGAAACTTCAATTTGCAGACTGGGAAAGTTTTACAAGAAAAGCCAGTTTAGAGAAATGTTTTTTGGAAACACTAAGCGTAGACGAATTAAATGACAAGTTCACAACTTGCATCATAGATGCTGCACGCATGTATATACCCCAGTCCACCGGCGTGGTACGACAAAACCAGAAAGCGTGGTGGACAAGGGAGTGTAAAGAAGCAAAAAAACAGCAAAACAAAGCATGGGGTGTTTTTAGAAGGTACCCCACGCACGCGAACCTAATAACTTTTAAAAGAAAAAGAGCTCAAGCTCGATACATTCGTCGGAATGCCGAGAAGGCCGCATGGCAAAATTATATATCATCAATAAATAGCACAGTGACATCAAAAAAAATGTGGGAGAAAGTTAGTAAACTGAATGGCACGTTTTCCCCCTTCACAGTCCCTCTCCTGACAGCCCCTGGCATGCAAACAAGTATAGAAGAACAGGCAGATATACTGGGCGAACACTTTTCCAGAGTTTCAAGTTCTTCAAATTACACAGAATCTTTCCTAAAATACAAAAACACAGCTGAGAAGGAAAAACTCCCAACAAGTGGCAGCACACATGAAGAATACAATAATTTGATAACACTCCAAGAAATTAAAGGAGTACTCTCGGCCGGTAAACAAACTGCACCAGGTCCCGATAACATACACTATGAAATGCTCGCCCATCTCTCTGACCTCTCCATAGAAGCCCTCTTGAACCTTTTTAACAAAATTTGGATGGCAGGAGAAATACCGAAGGCTTGGAAACAGGCGATCATTGTTCCACTGTTGAAACATGGAAAGACACCAACCTCTCCTGGCAGTTATAGGCCCATAGCTCTAACCAGTTGTCTTGCCAAATCCTTTGAGAGTATTTTAAATATTAGGCTAATGTTTGTGCTCGAATCCCGTGAACTTCTTGACACACATCAGTGCGGATTTAAGAAATCCTGCTCAACAACCGATCACCTCGTCCGCCTCGAAAACACAGTTCGAGAGGCCTTTATTCATAAGCAACATTGCCTCGCAGTCTTCTTCGATTTAGAAAAAGCTTATGACACCACTTGGAAATTTGGAATCCTTCGTGACTTGGGAGACCTAGGCATACGTGGGAGAATGCTAAAATGCTTGAGCAATTTTTTGTCCGACCGCGCCTTCCAAGTACGCCTTGGAGCCTCACTTTCAAAGAACTTTGTTCAAGAAAACGGTGTACCTCAGGGATGCATCTTAAGTACCACACTGTTCATCGCAAAAATGAACTCAATATCGAAAATCATTCCCAAATCTGTAATGCATTCACTCTACGTCGACGACCTCCAGATTGCATGTACATCCTCTAGCATATCAACATGCGAGAGGCAAATACAGTTAACAGTGAATAAATTAACCACGTGGGCAGATAAAAATGGTTTTAAGTTTTCCACACAAAAAACAGTAGCTGTCCTGTTCTCACTGAGACGAGGACTGCACATTGATCCCACTATTTACTTGAATGAAACCACACTGCCAGTGAAACACGAACATAAATTTTTAGGTGTAACATTCGATAAGAAGCTCACATTCCTTCCTCATATAAATGCCCTTAAAAAGAAAACCTCCAGATCTTTGAATATACTGAAAGTGCTCTCGCGTAAACACTGGGGGTCAGATAGGACATGCCTGTTATATATTTACCGCTCTGTTGTGCGCTCCTGCTTAGACTATGGATGTATAGTTTATGGTTCAGCAAGACCATCATATTTGAAACGACTGGACCCAGTACATAATTCAGGATTGCATCTCGCAACTGGTGCCTACAGAACATCACCCATAAACAGTATTTATGTAGACACAAACGAGCCACCACTTGCTGACCGAAGAACCATGCTCACGTGTGCGTACATTCTTAGAATCCGTGCCTTGCCTAAACATCTCTGTTACCAAATAGCCACAAAATGTCCATCCAAAACACTCTTTAACAACAAACCTCAAACGATTCGACCACTCCTCCTCCGCTTCGAAGAAAAATGCCATGAATTAAGTATACTGGACACACTGCCGAATATTACCAAGAAGCCCGACCCACTGCCCCCTTGGTGCACTTTTCCCTCTGTATGCGACTTCACACTAACACAGTTCCAGAAAAATCAAACACCAAATGAACACATATTACAGGAGTTTTTCGCATTGAGTGAGAAATATGAAGGTTACACAGCTTTCTACACAGATGGTTCCAAAACATTAGAATACGTTGGTAGCGCAATAGTACAAGGAAAATGGGAAAAAGTGATCAGGCTACCCCAGTGTGCTTCAGTTTTTACAGCGGAATGTCACGCTATTGCTGTAGCTGTGGAAAAAATAATGTGGAAAAAAGTTGCAAACAGTGTTATTTACACAGACTCATTGAGCGCCATCACCGCAATACATTATAAGAATGCAGTTCAACCCATAATAGGAGACATTATTCATAATATAATCGGAGCTAGAACTCAAGGAATGAATATAAAACTCTGCTGGGTCCCTAGCCACGTAGGAATCGGCGGTAATGAAAAGGCTGATACATGTGCCGCACGTGCCATTAATAGAAATATGAATAAAGTAAGCATACCATACAGAGACTCTGTAAATTTTATACGAAATAAACTAAGAGCGAAATGGCAGTCTACATGGGATATTGAAACTAACAATAAACTCCGCCTGGTTAAACCGATCATTACAGAATGGCAGTCATGTAGACACCAGGAACGTTTCATAGAAGTAATCGTTTGCAGACTACGTATAGGACATACGCACCTGACACACAACTTCTTACTAACAAAGCAAGACAAACCATTGTGTGAGCAGTGTGGAAAAGAACTCACAGTTAATCATATTTTATTCTCATGCAGAAAACTCGAACAACTTCGGAAAAAATACTTTACTGCATTTTACGATCAACACATTCCTTTTCATCCAAAACTACTACTCGGTGAAAACGCACTCGTAAATATTCCATCTATTTTTAGCTTTTTAAAAGACGCAGGTGTTCTCAAGAAACTCTAAATTAACACCTTGTACATTGCTACTTCTGTGATACACCTCACCCATTCTTTTCATAGTTGAGAAGAAGGCTGAGGTCTTTATCTACTTGTTGGGTTCCTCGACGTCCTTGTCTGAGGCAAGGATGGTTGCTCAAGTAACCTAGCAATTCCAAACATATTATACCTTGCTCTTGGCGCATGATAGCCTGAGATGCTTATGCGCCATAAAACCCAACACAACCCAACCCATTTTTGGTATTGGGGGGGGATGCAAGTATTGCATCGTTGTATGTTGTGTTTATTGAGCATAGACTGCTTATAACAAAAGTCACCGGAATCGCGAATACCCCCACTATAAGCGATACCACAATATAACCAAAACGACATTTTTCAAAGTGTACACGTGTGTAAAAACTGCCCAGCAGGTAGCGGCACATGTTAGACATTCAAAGCGCGCAACCGGGCTGCTTCCACTGCTTAAAAAAAAAAAAAAGAAGAAATCTGGATATTTCAAAGATTTAAGCTGCGGCCATGCTGTGCAAAAAAAGAAAAAGGAAAACGCGCTATAGCGACGTCGCCGTTTATTCGGACTTCCCGCGGAACCGGACTGCGCAGAAATGGGAACCGATTACTGCACGTGCCATCGTTCGTTTTCTCTGACGCATACACAATGTCAAAAACATAGCGACTGCAAACCACCATTTGAGTGGTGCACCTGTCATCCATGCTTTTGCTTCCGTTGTCGAAGTGATTCGCCTGCGTTTTAAACGTAGCTGCCATGAACCACAGTCGCCCGCGACATCCCATCTGCAGCCAGCACTGAAAAGGTAGCGTTTGTTAAGCCTAGCTCGTGGGGTAGCAGCCAGCACACCGCACGGGGAGCTTGCCCTTGACAACACATGGATCCGGGTACACAAGAAATCGTGCTCGCGGGGTGATTCAAGGGCGGTACGCGTGAAATCATTAAAGGGGTTGTCCAGTGGTATTGTAAACATTGGGAACTGTCAGGCATATTATGTATTTGTGCGTGTGGGGAACACAAAGGTGATTTTTCAGAGTGAAGTGGAGCTTTTGATAGTTTTATTCAGCTTTTTATTTGCACGCGTACGAAACTCCAACGGAGCGCCCGATGAGCGACGGCCGTTGAAGCATTACGTCACACGGAACCGTGCAGGGAACTCTCTAAGCTGTCTACCCTGTACTTGGTTGCACAGTTCGCCGGGCGCTACTGATTGCTTGCGCCTATGCCTCGTTGATTGAACAAATGTGAATAAAAGTCCCTTTATTATCGTTATTGTTTCAACAACTGCAAATTACGCGTGTGGTTATTGCGCTTCTAGATAGATGCGTTTTGCCTCTGGTGCGCTGTTCTGACAGCGCTTTGCTTTTGGCATTTCATGAGTTTTTTCTCACTGCACGTTTTTATTGTTGTTTGGAGCCGTATGTATTAGTGAAACAGAGCTGTGATAGCTGAAAAGGATATGTTGTTGAGCTAGTTGCTTCATTGCTTGAAGTAATAGTTATGGCACTAAAACAACGGGACACAGAGAAGGCAAAACACACACTGGCGCCAGTGTGTGCTTTGTCTTCTCTGTGTCCCTTTGTTTTAGCTCCATAACTATTACTTCAAGCTGTGATAGCTTTCTGGCGCTGTCAAGTATAGACATCGCTGGTTCCGACGATGAAGAATATGAATCTCTGCTTGCGTTAAACCTGCCAGCAAGCCTGCCAGTCAAATGAAGTGACGAGAACGGGGGAGCGTAAGCGTTTCAACAAGCAAATCAGTGAATAACAGTGACACGTTCATGTCAGATGAGCCTGTTCTAGAAAACCAGGCTACGCGCATAGAAACGAGCACGCCACTGCTGCAGAACCTTTCCATGCATTATCATTTTCACATTTCACAGTGAGAGGCATTCGTCGGCGTCGGTTTTCACATTTGTTTTGTTTGCCTCGATGGTAACTTACTTGAGGTCGCAATCACCAGTTACACATAAACAACACGCCTTTGAAGACGTCTCGAACTAGCTGGTGCTACCCAGAGAAATCTCTACACATGCGCTCACCTCCAGATCAGGCCCGTAGCCTGGGAGGGGAGGGGGCTATGGGCCCAGGTCCCTCTTGAAATTTTGGTTGGGGGGTGATGTTAATAACGTGGTGCAATGCTAATAACATAATGTTTCAGCCTATTAATAATATTGCATTGAAAAAGCCACTTTGTGTACATTCTGCGATTTTTACCAGAAATAAATAATGACAACAGATGTTTTTACTCCAATAGTCAAGGTCTTGAGCTAGTGGACCCTACCTGCAAAAATTCCTGGCTATAGGCCTGCTTCAGATACATAGTCTTTTTTTCTCTACCACATGCTTCAGCCAGAGAAATGCTTAGAGCACAACACAATCAAGAGATTTGACGCTTTAATTACAGCGTGACCGACGAAGGCGACACACCTATGTGTATAGTTCACACCATTCATGTGGCCCTTCCACTAATTGCTACGTCAAAACTTTACAAGAGGACGCGATCGACTCCCAGCACACTCATGTAAAGTGCACCGAGCGTTAAGTGTTCGGAAACTTGTTTACGTTACGAACAGCGGCAGCCCACTCAGCCTGTCGGCTCTTGTCTCAGGGAAACTTGCAAAGAGTCTCCACCCTTCCACATTAACAGCGTTACGGAATCATCCAAATTATAGAGGTAGAAAAGAAGGAAAAAAAGTGGTTCAGAATTGTGCGGCTCTATGTACAACACTGCATGGCACGAAAGCCATGACCGCCCGGCACCGGGGGCACGGTACCATGTGACGTCACGCTCACTGTGGCCAGTGCCTTGCTTCACTGTGTGGGATTTTCAAAAAGCGCTGGATTTGATATTTGTTTTCTAATTAACTACATGATTGCCTTCGTAGTGCAAGCTGGCTACAAGTAAAATAAAGCATACACTTTCTTTCAAGACCACTTGTTTTGGTTTGTGAAATGATCGGACAATCCCTTAAAGGAAAAAAAAAAAAAAAAGAGATCTGGAGAAAAACAGCGGTAACAGGCACATCATACGATCGTGGGTGCGCGTTCGGAGCTGACAAACGGCTGCAGCAGCATTCTCCGTCGCCTTGGCAATCCTGTCAATCCTATCCTCACAGGGCGTGCACGCGACACGCTGCTGCCGCGGCTTTATTTTTTTCTTCCCTCCGCTCCTTGTTCATTCGTTCCGCACTTTTTCCTCCTTATGGCGATTCGTTGCGCTCTTCTCGGGTGGTGCACTTCCATTGTGAAGCCTGCTGGCTACCTCGATTGTCCGCTGATTTCCCGGCAGCCACATTATAACTGTTCTTTCATCTCACTGAGCTACACAATAAGTGGTATGTGTAAGTTCTTTGGGAAGGTAAACAGGGGTCAGAAAAAAACTGCATTATAGCTGGGCCTGCACTGTAAGTGGCTAAGTTGCAAGTGGTCTCAGCTGTATTTATTTGTTCCCAATATTTGTTGATCCTTATTTATTTACATTACATATTAAATATTGCCACGTGCAGGAACAGAGTGCTCACCAGCAAGAGTGGTAAAGAAATGTATTTGAAGATGATGTATATACAGGGAGCAGCCGTTGGAGCCAAGATGGAAGACCAGCGCAGCAACAACAGCAGCAGCACGAGAGATTCCAGATCGTCGTCTTCGTCACTTTCCTGCGCACACTGCCACGTGCAGGATGGCGCCCTTTCGCCAAGCAGGAATGCTTCGTAACATACAACCCCCGGCGGTCGGAGCGCCGTCCCGGCGCTTAAGGTGTAGCGGTGTCTTCACGAGAGAAGTACGGCTTAAGGCGGCAAACGTGAACAACGTCAGTGCCCACTACGGAAGAGGATGAAGTACTCTCCAACGGCGTGATCTGATATGTTACTTCGGTGAGTTGGCAGAGAACTTTGTATGGCCCAGAATAGCGAGAAAGGAGCTTCGATGACAAGCCGACGTGGCGTGAAGGCGTCCACAGAAGGACCAAAGAGCCGGGAGAGTAGTGAACTTCTCTGTGGCGGGTATCGTAGCGGGCTTTCTGGGACTGCTGCGAGAGAGAAAGACGATCCCGTGCGATGCTGCGAGCCATGTGAGCGCGAGTAGCGACGTCGCGAGCATACTCCGAGGCTGTGTCGAGCACTGATGGCAACATAGTCTCAAAGGGTAGAATTGGATGACGACCAAACAAGAGATAGAACGGGGAGAAGCCAGCCGTGTCATGTCGTGACGAGTTGTAGGCGAACGTCACGTAAGGTAAAGTGCTATCCCAGTCTCGGTGATCTGCGGAAACATACATTGATAGCATTGTTGTAAGGGTACGATTTAGGCGCTCCGTTAGCCCGTTCGTTTGCGGATGGTAAGCAGTGGTCAGCTTGTGTCGTGTGGAACAGGAACGGAGAATGTCATCAACGACTTTTGAAAGAAAGGCACGACCACGGTCGGTCAGCAGCTGGCGCGGGGCGCCGTGGTGCAGGATAACGTCGTGAAGCAGAAAGTCGGCGACGTCTGTGGCACAACTTGTAGGTAGCGCCCGCGTTATAGCATACCGTGTCGCGTAGTCGGTGGCTACGGCAATCCATTTGTTCCCTGTTTGTGACGGTGGAAATGGCCCAATGAGATCTAGTCCGACGCGGTAGAATGGGACAGTTGGAATGTCTATAGGCTGGAGTGGGCCAGCTGGTAACAAGGACGAATGCTTGCGGCGTTGACAAGATTCACAAGCAGCAACGTAGCGGTGCACATAACGGAGAAGGCCTGGCCAGAAGAAACGGCGCCGTACGCGATGGTACGTGCGAGTGGCGCCGAGATGTCCAGCGGTGGGGGCGTCGTGTAGTTGTTCAAGGACCGTGGAACGAAGTGCGTCAGGAACAACAAGTAGTTGCTCTGGGCCGTCGGAGCTGGTGTTGCGTCTGTAGACAATGCCATCGTGAAGTACGAATAAACGAAGCGAGGGGTCAGAGTGGTGAGAGCGCAGGCGGTGTATAATGGACCGCAAACGTGAATCGGCAAGTTGTTCGCTGCGTATATCGGTGAAGCCTGATATGGACAGGACACATGTGTCGGAATCATGCGCTTCCGAGTCTGGGGAATCCACGGGATGACGAGATAGGCAGTCAGCATCCTGGTGCATGCGGCCAGACTTGTAAGTGACGTCGAAGCTGTATTCTTGCAGTTTCAAGGCCCAGCGACCAAGTCGGCCAGTCGGATCTTTTAGGGAGGATAACCAACATAGCGCATGGTGGTCCGTAATGACTGAAAAGGTACGCCCAAACAAATACGGTCGAATTTTCTGATTGCCCACACTAGGGCGAGGCATTCGCGCTCTGTGATGGAAAACTTGCGTTCGGATGAGGAGAGGAGGCGGCTGGCATAAGCGATTACACGATTTTGACCGTGCTGCAGCTGGGCGAGAACAGCGCCGATGCCATGGCCGCTGGCGTCGGTGCGAACTTCTGTAGGAGCTGAGGGATCAAAGTGGGCCAGGATGGGTGGAGAGGTAAGCAACTGGATCAGCGTGCGAAAGGCATCATCCTGTTCCGGTCCCCAAGAAAATGATACGTCCTTCTTGAGCAATTGCGTGAGGGGACGGGCAATGTCGGCGAAGTTCCTGACGAAACGGCGGAAGTAAGAGCAGAGGCCAACAAAGCTTCGAACGTCTTTGGTCGATCTTGGTACGGGAAAGTTTTGGACGACGCGCACTTTGTCGGGATCAGGTTGCACACCTTGGGCGTTTACAAGGTGGCCAAGCACAGTAATTTCTCGGCGGCCAAAGCGGCACTTAGAGGAGTTGAGCTGAAGGCCTGCTCGTCTGAAGACTTCAAGAACTGCCGATAGGCGGGTAAGGTGGCTTTGAAATGTCGGCGAGAAGACGACGACATCATCCAGATAGCAGAGGCATGTCGACCGTTTGTATCCACGGAGGAGCCAATCCATCATCCTTTCAAACGTCGCTGGGGCATTACATAATCTGAATGGCATTACCTTGAACTGGAAAAGTCCGTCTGGGGTTACAAATGCGGTCTTTTCACGGTCCCGATCGTCGACCGAAATTTGCCAGTACCCTGACCTTAGATCGATGGAGGAGAAGTAGGCGGATCCATGTAAACAGTCGAGAGCGTCGTCAATCCGCGGCAGGGGGTAGACGTCCTTACGCGTAACTTTGTTCAGGTGACGATAATCTACGCAGAAACGCCAACTGCCATCCTTCTTCTTGACTAACACGACCGGCGATGCCCATGGGCTACAGGAATGCTCAATGACGCCTTTCATCAGCATTTTTTCGACTTCACGCTGAATTACTTGCCGCTCAGCGTGGGAGACGCGATAAGGATGTCGTCTAATTGGGTTGGCGTCTCCAGTATTGATTGCATGAGTGACCACAGATGTCTGACCCAAAGGGCGGTCGTCGAAGTCAAATATGTCGCGATAGGACAACAATATGCGCCGTATGTCGGCTAGCTGTGCCGGGTGGAGGTCAGGCGCGATCATCTTGTCAATGTGGTCACCAGCGGGACTCTGCGAGGAGGAGAACGAAACAGACGGCAAAGAAGCATCGGCGATCAAAGCAGAAATGACATAGTGGTCAATAGAAGATACCGTGCCCAGAGTCATGCCGTCTGGGATAACTTGGATTGACCAGCTGAAGTTCAATACAGGCAGATATACTCGGTTATTTGTAACTTTCAGAACTGTGTGAGGAACCGCGATATTTCTGGCCAATAGAACGTCAACGACAGGAGTCAGGACATAGTCACCGTCGGGCACAGCAGGAGAGGACGCCAAGCTCACATACGTCACGGCTTGAGGAGCTAGACGGACATGATCCACGGAGCACAAGCGTGGTTGGCGTATGGCTGTAGCATCATCATAACACGGCAGGTCAAGCTGAAGCGAGCCGGTTCCACAGTTGATAAGGGCAGAGTGGGCGGATAGGAAGTCCATGCCCAGAATTAGTTCGTGAGAGCATTGTTCGAGCACAGCAAGTAGTACAGTTGTAGAGCGGTCGGCAATGCTTATTCGTGCAGAGCACATCCCTAGCACGGGAAACGTCTTACCATCGGCGACGCGGATAAGCGGTACCGTGGGCGGCGTGAGAACCTTCTTAAGGCGGCGGCGCAGTTGAGAATGCATAACTGATATATGGGCCCCAGTATCCACGAGAGCAACAACAAGTTCGTCGTCAATCTGTACGTCTATAAGGTTGCGTCTAGTCTGCAGGGTGGTCAGAGGATTTGGCTGGGAAGTCGTCGATGCAGCATCATCTCCGGGAGCTGCATCGTCTAGTTTTCCCGGGGCAGGCGTCCCATCGGCGATGTCGGGCGGCGATATTGGGGTGAGCGAGAAGACGGGCGGCGGGACTGATGGCCACGCAGGGATGGGGACCGGTGATATGGCATGGACGAAGCGTCGTCACTGCTGGTCTGAGGTGGCTCACGGTATGGTTGGAATCGGCCATGATCTGCCTCAGGACGACAGTTGTGTCCATAGAAAGCCCGACTCCCATACCATCTGTTGTTGCAGTAGCGGGCCACATGACCAATACGGCGGCAGTTGAAGCAGATTGGCCGGTCATCAGCCGTTCTCCACTCGGCCGGATTGCGGAGAGGCGGCGGGAACGTCTGGCGTTGGGTGTATGGAAGAGGAAAACGGCGATCAATGGGTCGGGAAGGAGCTGCTGCACACACAGAGTCCAGGCCCACATTCGAAAGTTCCTGGCGGACGATAGCATGTACGAGTGGTATCATCTGCGTGCTCGAATCACAGGCACGGGAGCACATGGGAGCAGGCGACATAGCCTCGAGTTCCCGTCGGACGATCTTGCTCACGTGTTTGGCGGTTAACGGAGCCGCTTGTGGTGCAGGTGGGTCTTCGCACGACCATGTTGCTGCCGTGTTCGGAAGACGAGTGAACGTATTGGCAACGCGTCGACTTTTAGCGGCCTCAAAACGCTTACATTCCTGGATGATGGCATCCACAGTGTCGCAGCCCTTGCATATTAGCAGGTTGAAAGCATCATCTGCTATGCCTTTTAAAAGATGGCCCACCTTCTCGGTCTCCGCCATGTCATCGTCTGCTCTGCGGCACAGGGCCAACACGTCCTGAATATAGGACAGGTACGATTCCGTCGCTGTTTGCGCGCGGGATGCCAGTTCCTTCTTGGCCGCTGTCTTCCTACTGGCGGACTTGCCGAATAGGGCACGCATCATTTCCTTGCATGCATCCCAGCTGCCGATTTCGTCTTCGTGGTTCTCAAACCACACCTTTGCAGTGCCTCGCAAGTAGAACAAAATATTCGCCAACATAATCTTCTCATCCCAGCGATTACTCTTACTTGCACGTTCGTACAACGGCAACCAGTCTTCGATGTCCACACTGTCGGTTCCGCAGAACGTGCCTGGGTCTTTCGGGTGTGTGAGGACGACCGTTGACGTAGCCGGCGCAGTGGGAGCCGTGGGAGCCTGGCCCTCTTCCGCCATTGTGGAACAAGCCAAACGCCGGCCGCTGCGGAGCTCCGTTGTATCGCGTTCTACCCAGCACCTCCACCAAAATGCCACGTGCAGGAACAGAGTGCTCACCAGCAAGAGTGGTAAAGAAATGTATTTGAAGATGATGTATATACAGGGAGCAGCCGTTGGAGCCAAGATGGAAGACCAGCGCAGCAACAACAGCAGCAGCACGAGAGATTCCAGATCGTCGTCTTCGTCACTTTCCTGCGCACACTGCCACGTGAAGGATGGCGCCCTTTCGCCAAGCAGGAATGCTTCGTAACAATATTATTCATTAGTAGCTTTAATGATATCATTTAATAATGTTTGAATTCATTTTAGCCATATTAAATTTTACATATTTGCATCCTCACTCATTTTACATTGGTAAACATGTTAAAAAGGGTTGGAAATTTCAAAAGTACTGAAACCCGGCACACACCATGCAACTCGCATGCATGTGTGGTCCACTGCTTTGGAAAGCACAAGCACAGGACCACACAACCAACGGTTTGAAAATTCTTCAGAAATTTGATTTCAGTATAAACAGTCGAAAAGTGGAGGGGGGGGGCCTCTGCCCCCTCTGGAAAAACGTTAGGGGGGGGGACTGCACACATACACTTACAGACTTTTTAAATGATTTTTTCAGGTTTATTTCAAGAAAAAAAAAAAAAAGCAATGGTTGAGGCTAGCGGCTAATGGCTTGCATTTTGATTTTTGCAGATGGCCATCATTACGTCTGCTGTTGTGTTTGCATTGCATGCATTGCTGGCTCTGGGATTTGTGGTGAGTACTGCAATATGAGATCTTGCCATTTTAAGTGCGTATAGCGTTACTGAGCAAAACTTTACAACCACATAGGTACGCTGATTGGTCATCATGCATGCTGGAGGTGAACTGTCTCTACAGTGAACTCCTGTTAGGATGG
The DNA here is from genome assembly GCA_013339685.2 of Hyalomma asiaticum. Classification (NCBI taxonomy): domain Eukaryota; kingdom Metazoa; phylum Arthropoda; class Arachnida; order Ixodida; family Ixodidae; genus Hyalomma; species Hyalomma asiaticum. The sequence goes on from CM023491.1 coordinate 4,811,963, forward strand.
AGTGTGCTAAAACAGATTCTTAGATTTAGTGAACATGATGGTAACATTTCGTTAGTTTTGCTTATGCTCAGTGTACAATAATCTGCTGCTTTGTGGTTAAGATGAACTTCTGTAGTCGTCGTCAACATTTTTTTCTGGAGTTCTGCCAGCCAGACGGGTTATGCGCAGATAAGCGCAGATAAGCATGCGCAGATAAGCTGTGTGTCTTCTTTCTTTTTCGCCTCTGTGCTGTGCATCAGTTGTTAGTCGGCGTTCATGTTGTTCACTGCTCTCCTTGTGTCCGTGCCTTGCACGCCTCTTCTTTTGACTATGGACTGTTACCAACTCGCTCAACTTTCTGTCCTTTTGTGATAAGAAATGGCAACATGGTCATGTGTATGCTGAAATCATAACTGCATGAGCGCTGCCAGGCAAATCACACTTTGCCCCATAACATCCTGATGCATTTTCTTATAACGGGGGTGAGACAGCTGCTCATATTGCACAGTTTTGATAAAATTTCATTTTCCTGCTCTGAGCTGCTCCGAGCTGCTCCAAAAGCATGAAAATTTGGAAAATTGCTCCATACTGCTCCAAAACAGCCTGGAAAGCAAGTATTTTGGTTCTCACGTCAGTTTCAGTGGGGAGAAAAAGCAGAGTCGTGCAATGTGCATCGCGTGATGAATCTCGGGTGTCTGAGATTTGCTGCAGGCGCTTCGATTTTCATGTCAGCATACGTTGACACGAAAATCAAGACATGTGGAACTAAGACACGTGGAATGCCATTATCTACATGAAATTGGAATAGCTTCCACGATTAGTTCTCACTACGGTGTTACAGTGTTACAATAGGGTCCAGTGCTCTGGTGAAAAGCTCAGATAAGCTTCTTCGTAATGCTGTGAAGCAGAAAAATCTTGACAAAATCCGAAGTGACCAGACTCTCCTGACAAAAAAGAACACTAACTAACCTACAAGAAGTGCTAGGGAACCTTCGGAAGCTAAACAAGAAAATCTACAAAAAGTCAAAGCAGTAGTTCACGAAATCATGTGAGTGGTCTTAACTAAAAGACTATTGTGTGCCAACAGTCTTGGTGCAGTGAGAATCTTTTTAAAATTTTAAATGTGTACTGACCCCTGGTTGTGAAAAAGATACTTGGCTGCCTGGGCTGACTTTTTGAGCTCTTAAGACGTCGTATTAATTGTTGTGAGCTGCTCCAAACCAAGGTTCTCCTGGTCCAAATTGAAGATTTCACTGCTCCGAAAACTGCTCCCAAGTCTGTTTCTGCTGTCTCACCCCTGTTATAAAGATGTCTTGTAATGCCACGCACATTTGTGCAACAGTGAAATGCCATCACTGAGTAAATGAAATTATGCAGGGATGCTTGAAGTCTCTGTTTTCTGTCATGCAGAGACAAAGTGCTGACTCCTTCTACAGCAGCTATCTTCACATTGTATACCTACTTTATTCACTGTTTTAATTAACTGATATTTGGGCACACCAGTTACCGTATAATGTGGAATATAGGTCGACCCCCCTACCTTGACCAGCAAAAGATATATATACACACACACACACACAAAACATTTCACCTATGCACTTTATTCAGTCCTCCAAACTGTCGGAGCTCACCTCCGAGGACGACTGCTTTTCGCTAGCCGCCTCCCACAACATGTCGTCCTCAGTGCCGTCGAGAGCGTTGCTGATGCAGCACTTCTTGAATGCGCGCACCACCATTTCTTCAGGCAGAGACCTCCATGCCTCGGAGACCCAAGCACAAACTGTCGCGGGGTCCACGGGTTGTCGCCAGCCATCCATTCATTGTATAAAGCCCGCACACGGTCTTTAAAAGGCTTGTTGAGGACGATGTCCAACGGTTGCAGCGTTGACGTCATCCCTCCCGGAATGACGACAAGATCGGTCTTCCCGTCGCGAAGCGCCTCCTTCACCGATGTCGTCAAATGCCCGCGAAATGCGTCCAACACGAGCGTGTTCCGGCACTGCAGGAGGGCTCCAGGCCACCGGTTCCACACTGTGCGGATCCACTTGCGCATTAGGGCCTCGTCCATTTACCCCTTCTCGCTTACGCGGACGATGACATCCCGCGGGAAGGCCTCCTTCGGCAGCGTCTTCCGCTTAGAAATGATGAACGGGGGCAACTTTCTGCCGTCGGCCGTGCAGGAAAGCATCACGGTGAAGCGCGAATGCTCGCTTCGGGTCAACAACAGCTTCACCTCCTTTGCCCCGCATTCACAGACTGTTGTGGATGACGGCATGTTGAACCACAACGGCGTTTCATCGGCGTTGCCGATCTGGCCTAACACGTAGCCATGCTGCCGCCGGAGGCTATTCACGTAGAGCTGAAACTCTATCAACTTGTCCTCGTACTCCTCGGGCAGCTTCTGGCAGATTGATGTGCGCCGTCGAAGGGCAAGCCCTTTGCGTTGCATGAAGCGGCGGACCCAATAAATGGACCCCTTGAATTCTTCCCTCGACAGACCGGCTTCACGGGCGAGTTCGACGGCTTTTGTGCGAATGAGCTCTGCACTCACTGGCAGGGACCTGGCACGGTACTCACGGACGAAATCCACCACTTTGTCCCCGAGTTCCGAGTGCACAGCTCGTCGACCGCGAAACAACGTCTTCCGTGCGTTACACACCGACAGTTTGGATTTCTGGTTGCACCAGTACCTGAAGCTTTTCTCAGACACTCCAAACTGCCGCTGCGCCAACATGTTGCCATTCGCTTCCGCGACTTCAATAACTTTTAAACGCGGCGGTGAACTGGCGCCGCGTCCCGGTATCCATAGCTGGCCGCAGAGCAAGGTCGCCACCCGCTAGGAACACGCTGAACAAGAAAAGAAAAATGGCGTCGGGCGTCGGCCTATGGAGGTGATGTCGATGCTGATGACCAAGAAGGGAACATGCGACGCTCCCTGTTGCCAGACGATCACTCGATTTGTTCAAGGGCCGGTATATAGGTCGAGGGGCGACTTTTTAGTGACATTTTCTGGAAAAAATCTCGACCTATATTCTGCACTATACGGTACCTTGTCACTTCCTTTTTTTGGAAGAGGGAGGGAGGGGGGTGAAGGGGTGGTCCTTTTGATGAGACAAGCGAGTTTTAAAGGTCCCTTCAACGTCATCTGAAGCGTTGTCTACTGCAGTTACTGTCTGGAATAATTTGTTAGACAAGGCACCCAGATTTTCCTTTGCTGTGGCCCACGTTGCCTTGCTCTGATGAAATGCCTTATGTGGCCAGCAATGATATGGACACCTTGGAGCGCTATAAAGGTGGGGACTAGAAAAAGACACACAGGACAGACGAACGAACTAGTGCAAAAACACGTCCTCTTAGGCCAACAGTGCTAGGGCTTCTTTTATGCACCTCCTTTACAATGCAATGAAAATCACACAAGATATAATTTTGCTTGCCGATTAGTAGAGGATACATTTCAATAGCATACAGTGTCAGTCAGTATATCTTGGAAAAGTTGTATACGGACATTCTGCTCCTTTGAATAGTGCTGAAGGAGCTACTGCTTGTCGCTCTAGATTAAGTCGTTCCAGAAGAAATTTCATTGAGAAAATAAAGGGATATGCCATTATTAGTTCTTCGTATAGACAAGTTATGGTGAGAGGGCTGAGTCACTGTTAGCATTAGAAAGAGTGAGCTATCTGAAACAAGAAGGTGATGATAGACTTTGAAGGATGTGGCAGTGCAAACAACGCTTATTCTCATGAATTGCGAAGTATAGCATCTTTAAGTGAAGAACCTGAAAAAAATCAAGCAGCCGTAAAAATAAGGGAGCCAGGAGTAAAGATAGGGAATAAGTCACCTAGAAAAAGATGTCATGGTGAACATTAATTGAGGCCAAAGGAGTGAGCATGTCATTTCATTTGACTCAATCCTGGCTACTCATTTAATTGCTCTGCAGCGATTCGCAGCCTCTAGCGTTTCAAAAAAATTTGCTGTGAACTCTGCTGATTGGCCATCCTTTATGTTAATGGCACTGGATGAAGTTAGGACTGGCAACACGCTGCAGCAAGGAAAACTGTGACCTATTTGAGCATCCCAAGCAACAGCTTTGTGGTCACAGAGAGATGAGAGTTGTGTGGTATCTGTGCCACTGTTAAAGCCACTGTTAAAGGAAGATGGGAGCCTGCAACGGCATATATGTAGTGTGCATATATATATATGTATATATGAGAACTTGTGCTCAATGGGCGAAACGTACTTGGAGTAAAATAGCAGAGACGACTTCGCAGTTATATTGCCAACGGTTTCGACCGCTTGTCCGGTCTTTTTCAAGGCATAGAGAGCCTTGAACAAATCAAGCAGCTGCTGCATCTGTGAAGGTGTCAGGCCACTGCTAATGGCTGCAGTAAGGGCAGATGGAGAAGCGGTGACACCAAGAAGACAGTCGCTGGAGGTGGCAGATTTAAGCGGCACAATGCAAACAGGCCCTGTTTCGGCCATGCAAGCGACTGTGGTGCTCTTGGGGAGCAGGATTTTTTCCGCCGTTGAGTTCGTAGCGGTGACGAGCGCGGGGCCATTGTGAAACCGGACCACACCTGGTGCAAATGTGATGCCTTTCGCAAGGCAGTGGAAAGAGGAGGAAGTAAGGACGTCACCTTTGTCAATGTCTCTGGACGTAATGGTAATGAGCCGTGGTCGGCCGGGGAGGAGTTCGGTATCTTCAGCAGCGATCAGGTGTGACGACATGTAAGCGTCTTCCCCAAGCGAGTAGTCGGTGTCGGTAAGGTGCACGACGCATTGCCCGCAACAAATAGACGCAGAGGCAGACGAGAGAAAGTCCCACCCCAAAATAAGTTGATGCGAACATGGGAACAACACAGCCAACTGTATATGGTGCACAATGTTGTTGATTTACAAACAGCGGAAGGGTGAACCATGTCGCCTTGAGCAGCAATTAACGTCGTTCCATCGTACGGTGTCGTGACTTTTCTGATACGGGAACATAAGTCAGCGTGGATAACAGAAATGGTCGCACCTGTGTCCACCAAAGCATCGACATTTACCTTTTCGACAAATACTGAAAGCACATTGGACGGGCGCGCTGGAGGAATTTCAGTCCTGTGTAGGTATGCAGTCTTTCCTCCAAAAACTACATCACTTAGTTTTCCGGACGAACGTTAGATGCAAGTGAAACGTGGACCGTGACGTGGTGACGTGGACCGGCGGTATGGCGAAGGGGAGCGGCATCTGGCTGAACGGCAAGTGCTTCGTTCGTGAGTCGATGTGGGCGGAGAGGGAGAACGGCGCGGAGGAGAAGATAAACGCCGACTCTCAGAAGGTGCCCCCCTTGAAAAATCGCGTTCATGTATGTCATATCCCGACACTCGTCCTGTTGTCGCTTGCGGCAGAAACGTGTTATATGCCCGCGATACCCACAACAATAGCACGTGGGACGGGGAGGACGCCAAGGCGGCTAGTACAGAGGGCTCAGTGCACCGGGAGCCAGTGCGGTGAAATGGGGGTTCAGGCAGCATTGATGGCATGTTCGCTGGAGACACTGCAGCAATGGATCCGTAGGTTGTTAGAGGCACCATTGAGTTGGCGTGGCCCATTGGGGAGGCAGTGACTTGCGCATATGGTGCTAGGGGACGAGAGACTGAGGGCTGCACGTGGGAAGTGTAGGTCAAGGATGCCAGTTCCTCTCTGATGACTTTGCGCAAGCCCGTGCCAGAAGGCTGACTGTGACAAACCGACGGTGGTGTCAAGCCCATTGATTGTAATTCCTCGTGTATCATCGCCCTTATCTTGATGCGCAGATGTGGATCCGTCGTAGAATATTCCCCGGCGTCAGATTGAAACAAGGCAGCAAGTTGGGCTAGTTGGTATAACGTCATGGTGGAACAGCATCTGTGCGGCTGTGCAGAAGAAAGTTGAGAGCACAAGTAACAATAAGCAAGGAGGGTGTGGAATTAAACATGACGAAGATAAGTGTTCCGTTCCTTGTGCCACTGAGGTAGTTTACAATATTCCGTTGTCATGTGGTGCAGCTTACATCGGCCAAACGGGCCGATGCCTGAATACGAGATTGAATGAGCATAAGTCTGCAGTAAAGAAAAGAGATTATGCTCATTTGTCCGCCCATTGCAGGGGATGTGATTGTAATCCTATTTTCACTAACACATCTGTTCTTTTCAGACATAAAAGTCGCACCATAAGGGAGATAATGGAAGCTTTTCTTATAAAAAAAGGGGGAGAGAATTGCATAAGCCAAGTGTCGCTCAATATCCTAGATAAAGAGATCCAGTTTTTAGGAGGCACATAAGGTACAATCAGCTTTGTTGCACTTAGCCGCTGTTTATGTCATGACCAGTATGTTCACGTGTGTTTCCTCCTTATATATGTGCTATCGTTTCAATAAAATTTCAGTTGTTAGTCAGCGCTCGTTTCGTCTCTTCTTCGCTTCGGTCCTTGTGTGTGCGCGCTGTTCCACCATGTCAGATTGAAGGTGAACGGGCTCAAGTTCATCCAGGCACTGACATGTTGTGACAATGTCAGCGGTTGTAGCTGGGTTCTTGACGGCCAGGGCACTGAAGGCGACGGTTCGAATGCCTTTTATGATGTGACGTACTTTGTCCGACTCCGACATAGATGCACTCACACGGCAGCAGAGGGCAAGAACATCCTCAGTGTGTGATGTGTAAGACTTGCCTGGTTGTTGCTGACGAGTATCGAGGGTTTTCTTTGCGATTGTTGAACGAACCGCCGGAGTACCAAAGACTTGGCGAAAATGCTCCTTAAAGGTAGGCCAGTCAGTCAAGTCTACTCGTAATTGAAGAACCATGTCCTCGCCACACCCATCAGGTAGAAGGAAACATGGCTGAGCTTGAGAGTGTTGTCCCAATGATTAGCGAAGCTTACTCGCTCATAGTCGTCCAGCCAGTCTTCCACATCTTCCCCACAAAGACCAGCGAAGAGGTGGGGGTCACGCTGGTGGCTGCTGACAACGTAAGGTGTGGCTTGACGTGTCACAGAAGCAGTAGCGGCAGAAGTGGAGGGTGGTGGGTCGTGATCCATGCTGGCGGACAGTGAGTGCAAGCGGTGGCCCGAGCAAAGCTCCAGGTGGTAGACCGACCGGACAGAGGATCGAAGAGCCACCTCCACCAAGTATGATGTCTCGGTTGCAACGACGTTTATGTGAACCTGCTACTCGGCATCGAACCAGCCAAGGGCCACACACGATAATGATGATCCGGAGGCACTGAAGATGAACTATATATATATATAGTTAGACCTGGCTATAACGAACCTCGATATAATGAATTTCGCGATTTTCACTTCCCCGCCTTAACTCCATAGAACATGCATTCGTAACCTCTTTATAACTAAGTGGCAGTGAGAGACAGCCTTGGTATAATAAATTCTTCTTACCAACAACCTAGTAATTTCACCCCAAATATAGAATTTTTTCGCAAGCAGCCGCCAAATCCACTCCCGCAACTACCCCACCGACGACGAAGCGCGAAGCGATATCATCGCGAATGGCGCGCATGCAGCCGTCGTGGCATCCTCGATTCTGCAGTGTGCTGCCATTGAAACACGAGGTGGTAGGACGCTTGCCCGCCCGGGCCCCACTGACTTCTCAACTCCCCTGCATCACTAGAGTTGGAAACACCATCTGTGCCGCAGCAGCTGTGTTGTTTTTCATCGTCCCCCTAAACTTCATATCGTTTTCCCAGTGGGTTTCGCGAATGTCCGATTTTTTTTTTTTTAGCCATCACGTTGTTCGCGTTGAGTTTTAATTTTATGCGGTACACACGCATCTGATTACACTCCCATATCCATGCATTTAGTCGCTTGGGTGTGTGACTGCAAGGACGACTGCTTCAACAGACACACAGCCCGGCCATCACGCAGGAGCTTGGCTTTCTTTGCGCGTGAATAGAGCAGCCATGGACTACGTGCAGTTTTGCCGGTTTTTTTAAATATTCTTTTACGTGCGACTGTACCGTCTGCACCAAAATGATGTCAGATGAGGCACTGGTGGAAAGTGTCTGATATCGTGGCGATGGCAACAAATCTTCAGAGGACAATTCAAGCGGCACCTTCCACGTTTTTGCCCTGAAATAAATGTGTTCTGGGCTAAGTATACCTCCAGTTGCCCCTTTGCTTCATTTGCATGTTTATTTTTTCGAATTTTCATACCGAAACTGGATATAACAAAAACCTCTTTATAACGAAAATTTTCGGTCGTTTGTGAATTTTGTTATATCCAGGTTTAACTGTGTATATATATAATAAAGTAGCTCCCACTGGTGTGCATTTGTTTGAGTCGCGGGTTGACATCTGTAAATGTGCTTTGTAGGTGTTAGCTTGCACTATGCATAGAGATACATATATCAAAAGGCATGCCAAGGGAGTGCCTAACCACATGCAACTTGAATGATTATTGTAGTCAGCATGCCACTAAATTGGTCATTCATTTTATTGAAGAAATTACAGGTGAGGACAATTTTAACTTAGAGCACTTGCCTTTCTGATCATCACTAAGTTTACGTCTGGTGTGGATTGCCTCTTTTGTCTTTCTAAGCATTCTTAGTCAGCTTGTTGTTGTGGACATCACTCAGGTAAGCTGTATTTCTATAAAGGCTACGTAGTAGTCATTCACAAACGTACCTTGTGCCTTTGTTCGTTATCGCCTTCAGTAAAGGACCACAATTTGACTTTTCAGGGGTACTTCTTTCAACACGAGATTGTGCACCATGTGCCAGCAACCCCGCCACCCCTGGTTATCACAACAACAAGCAGTCAAGTCAGCAGGAACTTCACAAAAGCGTTTTTGCCAAAGAACACACATTAGCAGTGTCTTGCAGTTCTGTATTATGTTGCATTAAAACATTGAAACACTGTGTATTCACTTATGGCAGCATTTAGTTTGACCGAAAAGCAATGGTAGCTAGCTATCAGTCTGATATATAAAACAACGAGCAGTCCTACCATCGTCTTGGTAATGACAGCACGGAATGGTAGCAGGATACACATTTGGGCGAGTTGGTGGTCTTTAGCACGGAATACAAAAACGAGGACAAGAGAAGGAAGCAACCACACAGGACGCAGGAGCAGTCCTAGCCGAGCACAGCATTTCAGAGATCACTGTCTCCTTGAGTGTGGCGAAATTCTTTGCTTCTTTGGGAGGGAGAGCAACAAACAGCCACACAATGTTCAGCATCAGCCTCAGGCCATCAGCAAGTTTCATTTCATTCAAGAACTTATCAAAACCAAATTCAGTCAGTCATTGAGGCTTCTTTTTGTCTTTTCGTCCACTTTAATTCCTTTCTACTTACCCCCAAAAATTACAATATTATAATTACGATTTGGAATAATTTCCCCTATGCTTTCCTAGGCTTCAATCTTTGTTGTTTCAATAACTTATATATATATATATATATATATATATATATATATATTAGAAACGAATTGCGCACTTGCGAAAATCGCACGTTTATTGTTCAATGTTTCGGCCATGACGCGGCCTTCGTCAGAATGAAGCAATTACAGTCTCATAGCCGCTTTTATGGGCATACACATGTGGGCAACGTCATGTACATGTACGTGTAATCGTGCAAATATGACAAGGTAAGAAGACAAGAGCATGTGAACCACAAAACCGATGCAGATGTGCATGGCATCGCCACGTATATGCGTGACAAAGGAAATAAAAAACAATAAAGAACGATGTTTTTAGAACATATATGCGTGACAAAGGAAAGTAAAAATAATAAAGAATAATAAAAGACATGTTTTCAGAACATATCTATACAGCGCATTAGCTGCAATGTGACGGTGATTATACAAAAAAGAACACAATGATATCAAGACATGACTGATGGGCACGACACTTTACCAACGCTCTCGTTGCTGCCACATGACGCAGTGTTAAATTTATGGATGAGGAATGATTCTCGTACTTCCCGGTCATGGCGCATTTTGAAACCTGATTGTTATTGTTGCCTTTGTATTATCAAACGTGTGTCCCGGCAGCCCTACATGGCGAGATAGTGGTAGATGCGGTAAGCCGTTGAATGTGCTCTGTGGTTATTAAAGGAGTACTGCCACGAAAATTTTCAGTTGGCGTTTTTTTGCATGAAATGAAAGGCCAAGCCCTCCAGAGCCCAGAAAACGTACTGGTAAGCGTGAGCGCGCCGTGAAAATTTATTTACAGCATGCCTTTAAAAGCTGGTTTCAGCTCCTACTGTAGCCTGACGTCACGACAGAGTATGTGCATAGTAATGAGCCCCTCGTGACATGCTCCCGCAAAAAATCGTGACGTTTTCTCCCAGTGGTCTCTCGCGCACAGCGCCTGCAGCAAGTGCGGGGTCGACGATGTAGAAAATTTTGTATAGTGACTCCGCGACGACAGCAAATACTTCAGCACAGTGCAAGATGCAACGTACGACACGCACGGTGGGTGTCGGCCTGGCTCCGGAGCCTGCGATAAGCTAAGGTGGCCTCCGAGACCTCCGTGGACTTTCAGGGGCAAAATGCCGGCACCATAGCAAGCTTACCTTCTGATTATACGCGGGCACACACGATGATAGAGGGTAATTTGACTTCGCTCGCTCGCTTCACGGGCACACTCAACTACGGCGACTCAACGGCGACAGCAGACGACTTACAGTGACGCGCGAGCGGCCTTTTTGCATGTTTTTGTACCTGACGTCATCACAACTTGCCATGCTGCTTCGTGAAGTCACCAAAATTTGTACTGTAGCCTGACGTCACACTAGTGTCGATATCAGAAGGCACGCCATGTTAATATTGACTTTGACATCAAATTAAAATATCTTATCAGCATTTCCTGAGCTTAACATTTGCTCAGGGCTGTCTACGCATATAGGAGAGTTGTATGGTGGAGTAAACTCAGCTTCGAAAATTGGTGTCAGTACTCCTTTAAATCGCGTGCGAAATGAAGTTTCGGTCTGACCGATATACTGGATATGACACAATGAACGTTCGAGTAGATAGATGACGTTAGCGCTATCGCAAGTAAAATTGCCATTGATTTTTACAGAAAAATTAGATGCAGTGCTTTGGGCAGTATTTGATGACGTCATATGCACACAGATTTTGCAGCGGGGTTTTTTACAAGGCTGCAACCAAGATGGACAACAGCTTTGGTCTTCGAACGGGTTAACATGTCACGCAGGTTCCTGGAGCAACGATACACAACCTTTGGCGATTCCGTGAAAATCTTTCTAAGCTGATCGCTCTGTGTCAATATATTGTAATGCTTTCTGAGGATGTAGGACACGTTAGGAACAGATGCAGAATGTGCTAGGACAAGGTTGGTGCGTGAGAATGCCGCTACTCGCTTGTCTGTACTAATGAGGTCCTTTCTGTCCAGCGAATCAGCCCGTTTGATTGCGTCGTCAATTATCTTCGAAGGGTACCTCTGGTCATTTAGTGCTTTACAAAGCTGGTCACAGTTCCGAGTGAATTCACTGTCGTCCGAACAAATCCTTTTAAACAGAATAGCTTGGCTATACGGGATGCTTGTCTTGCAGTGTTTTGTGTGATTGCTCTTAAAATGCAGGTACCGTTGTCGGTCATTTGGTTTCCTATAAAGATTGGTTGTCAGTTTGCCATTACGCAGAGATATCGTGACGTCAAGGAAGGTTATGCTGACTGGTGAATAAGAATGAGCAAATGAAATTGACGGTGCGGCATTGTTGAAGTCCGCAATAAGGGGAATCAATGCTCCTTCACCGTGGTGCCAAATTAAGAAAATGTCGATGAAGCGTTTGTAATAAAATGGTTTGAGGTCATGAGTAGCGAGGAAGTTCTTTTCTAGTATTCCCATATATATGTTCGCATAATTGGGTCCTATTTTTGTTCCCATTGATGTCCCACTAACTTGAACATAATGTTCACCGTCAAATTCGAAGTTGTTAAGTTCGAGGATTAGTGCTAAAATAGCACCAAGAGTGGAATCATTGATGGGTTGGTCGTCAACAAAGTCGTTATACGCCCGTAGTACAGATTGTATATATAGATATATATATAGAGATTATATATATATATATATATATATTGCAACAGAACATGTGATTGTTCCGGGAAACATCTTGAGTGGTTCGCCACAAGGCTGAGTAAATCCGTCTCGTTGTAGAAGCTAAGCAAAAGGACGCACTTGGTGATTATCTGCATCAGCATGGCGTTATGTTTATGAAGGAAGCCGCAGTGGAGGGCCCCAGGAATTTCGACCACCTGGGAATCTTTAGCGTGCACCTAAATCTAAGCACACAAGCCCCAAGCATTTTCGCCTCCATCAAATATAAGATATGGCCAAGTTTGACCAGCCGACCAACCCATTCCTGTTGCTAGTAGCGCTGAGTGTGTGCCTTCTTTTGCCGAGTGCATGAGTACTGAGAAAGGCAGACTGTCCCCACATGCACCTGTACTGCTTTCACCACTTCTTGCATGCGGAAGAAATAATTAGCACGATAAAGTGGCCGGGAACATGTGGTTTACCATACGAAGCACATGGAGCAACACGATTTGGGGGGTTGGCTCGCGACGCCCTCACGCGGAGCTCGACGTCGTCACTGCATAGAAACAGTGCTGGCCATAGAGACGTACTGTATGTGCCAGCATAGTGCCAGTACCATAGAGACTATGGTGCTGGCAGATCCATCGTACTGACTGCAGCTGCTCAGGCCGTAAAGGAAGGAGCTAGCGCGCTCCCCCCAAGGAGGTTCCATTAAACTTATAACCTCCTTGCAGAGAACACGTTGGTTATAGATAGGTATCCTGGGAGAGAACACCTATTTGCTGTTCTGTGTTAGGAGGCTATGTAGTAGGACGCAACCAATGCCTGGCAATGATACAACCAAGGTGGTTCCAAACAAAAGCAGCATTTGGCAACAAGGGCCGACGAACCGCGCGCGTCATGGATGACCAAGGTGGTTTAAAAAAAAAAAAAAATGCTGGAGTGAACGCCCGCTGAGCCTTACCGCGGCAAGTGAAGCCGGCGTTTGCCCATAGTTAAGCCCTAAAAGCTTGCCTAAGTGTCCAGAAACCAGTATCAGTTCAAGCGTTCTTGACCTGCTAATGTAAACCCTATACTAATTGTAATGTAAAAGCGCGTTGTTTTGATTTAATAGACTACCATTGAACAACTATCAATGCCGCGATATTGCGCACAAATTTTCTCGACGTTCATGCTTCATCCAAAAACCCGTGGCACGAACAGGCACATCAAGGATTGTCTGCCTAGCAAAGTTGATTGCTTTAAAAGTGTTAGAAGCGTAAGGAAAACGCTTTTTCTTTTGTGCTATTTGGATGCCGTTAATCAATGCCCTGAGTAAGATGGCGGCCGCCGGCTTCACATTTAGCACAAAATCTCCACTCCAGAATTTCTTTTTAAACCTCCTTGTGGATGACGCTCCCTCCTTACTTTTTTTCCCCCTCCATGGCGTGCGTCATAGAGTTTCTATCGCGTGTCGGTCGAGGAGGTTATATATTGCTTTTCTGGAGTGGAAGGGGCCAGCCGAAAGTGAAGCCGTCGTCGCCATCTTGCTCAAGGAAACAGTAGCAGACGACCACGCAGACGGTGGAGCGCCTAGACAGCTCGACGCTGTTTCGTGGTGTTTAAACACTGTACCGTGTTCTTTTAAAGCATCTAAATATCGGAGAAGGCAAGGGCGACTTGGTGCGCCGCTTTCTGCTGTACAAATCGGGTTTAGAAGACGCCTGGAAGAACATTTCTCGTGTAAGTCTTTCTTACTTTCTTCACGTACGGTTACCAGTTTTCAGTGCATTTTGCTAAGTAGCGGACAATTCTAAATGTTCGCATCCATATATTACATCCCTATGCCTGTGTCAGAGTTAACTGTAAGCTTGAAATACTCGTTAGTGCTTCGTTTTCAGATGCGTGCGTGCATGATTTGCCATGGGCTCGAGTTCTAAAAACGTACACGCAATGTCTGGGATCGTCTCTGTTTGTATCCGAACTTTAGGGGAAGGGCTGTTCTCGGATTTAGTCACAGGAACGTTTGCCCGTATGCGATTTTTTTTTTTCGGGAGACAAAGAGAATTCAATGTTGATCAGTTCACCTATTTATTTTATATATTTTAATCATGATCTGAGTACGTGACAACCAATCTCCATAGCGTTTCCTTCTCTTTTTATAGTTATATAACCTTCAGTCTTCGCAGAAAACTATTCCTTTAATCTACATTTGATTATCAAACTTGTACTACATTTTTTGTATTTTTTGTAGTACTCTCCCACACAAATATCCTTTTCGGTTCACGGCCGATCCCCCAGAGTGGGTTGCGCCAAGGTACCTATCATAGAGTTTCTTACTAAAAACTAGAAGAGATCGATGCTCAGGGGAAGATATGGATGCTTGAATCGATGAACAAATCGCAAGGTACGATTTAAAACAGGGAATGTCGCGGGAGAAGCGGACTTGTCTTCGTCAGGGCGGCAACTGCCTTCTCCAGCGTTCGTTTATGTACGCCTTTGCACACTCTCCACGGTCCTCAGAAAGAGAGAAGAGTATAGCATGTGCGAACAAAAAAAAAAAAAAAAGGGGGGGGGGGGTGCAGGGGTCATAGTATAGGTGTTCTGTGGCAGGGGTATTTGGGTGACCTATATAGGTGTTAGCGTGACTAATATAAATGGCAAGAGCCAGAGCTTCCAAAGAATCCGCTCCTTGTACATATCTTGCAAATGCATTGTGTGCACAGGGCTAGAAAGCTGGATGAAAAAAGGAACACACGCTCGGAACAGAAGTTACTCCTATGGCATGTGTCCCCCCCACCCCGCACCACCTGCCCCGCACCAACAATGCATTTCATGGAAAGCTTGGGGCTAAAAAAAGTAATTAACTACACTGTTTAACGTACTTGTTCTCCTGGAACTGGATTGGGGCTCAGCACCTGAAAGTAGACTTTCTGGGAGAAACATTGTAGCTTGTGCATACCTCAACCTTTTGTTGTCTTTGTTAACACGTACTCTACCGTATCTAATGGATTCAAGAGTTCCCTTTGAAAGGTTTATGCCTGTAGGTTGGAGAGTATAGATACTCATATACAGGTTCAATACTCTCCAACCTACAGGCATAAACCTATTGAACCTATTGAACACGGAGGAAAGAAAAAACTTTCTTTCCTCCATGCCTTGGAGCGGCGACAGAGGAGGTTGGCTCGCCGAAGCTAGCGAAGTCACGTGACGCCGCCTCCTAGTTTTTCTTTCCTCCATGATAATTCCCATGAGGGTTGAAGTACGGTGCCTAGAAAATATACTTGTAAGTATATTTTCTAGGCACTGTATTGTGGGCATGATAGACTGATGATGATGATAATGATGATGTACAGATCTCCGCTGCAAGCCGCCATCCATAGGTGCTTTCTGGCCATGACTCCCAGTCACATTGCCTCAAAGAAGGAAAATTTCTGTTTTGTTTCCTCCGCTCCGCCTGTCTTCCACGGCTCTTTTTATATCCCGCACAAATGGCCTTCTGAAATTAAAAAAATATAGTGGTAGCGCACTCAAATCACAAAGGGCAGGGGAAACGTGGAAAAGAGTTCAGACTTCATTAGGGATGGCTCATCGGCCAGCGTCGTATGAGAGGATTATGGTATCGACATACGGTAATACAGCTGGTATAATTGTTCTGTGGTAATACGGAGGAGGCAAATACTGCTGGTCATCTGACAGAATGTCATACGTCCATGCGTGCTGTGTCATTTTCATTGTATTCAGTAACTCCATGAGTTGCAATTTGTGCTTAGTACCCATGTGCAAGTCGTGTGGCAGGAAAACGGGAGCATTATGATATCTGTGTGATAGGGTTTCAATGATCCAGTGGTCTAGCCTCGTGCCCCGCTTGGCGTAGCGCGCCACTTTTCTTCGTTTTTACCCGTGGAGGTCGTGCACCTGCACCTGGCGGTGGCTGGCAGTTGTAAATATGGCGGCCACGTTTGAAGGGGTGCTTTTATCCAGTCTGTCCGATACCGGTGAAATTACTCAGAAGTTTCCCATCCCATTACTTCTGACAGTGGCCGACGAGTCGGATAACCTCATCGTGAAGTTCAAGAAGTGTGAGTAAAAGCGTCCGGCAATCCTCTGCGCTGGTTGCTGTCACTGCAAATCAAGCTTCTTTGTCTCCGCGCGCATTGTTTACTGTGGCGCATAACATGTCGCACGTTCTATATAATCTATTTAGGCCTAAGGGCTTTTAACTAGCCCGTCCTGTTGTTTCACGGCATTTTGGCTACTGGAAAAGCGTGTTTCGGCTGCGAAGCGCTGGCGCGTCGCGGGGGCTCGTGTTCGGAAGTGCGAGACATGTCGGCCCGCGTGGTACGCTGCGCTGCCGGCGTCAGGCGCAGTTTCACTTTTCCACTGGCTGTCACTTCCTACCAAACGGAGCCGTATTCGACGCTGCTGACGTGTTTAGCTTCCAGTCTCCACTGTCTTTCTGCTCTTAGGCTGTGCTGGCATGTCTATTTCACGACGGTAACCTTTGCTATCGTGGGGCGGCACAAAAAGAAAGAACGCTGTTTGTGACGTATCGACGCAATCGGAACTCATTCGTGCGAGAGAAACTGTGATTAAAAATACCCTGGCAACCGCAGAGACATTTGACGCGATCGCAGTGACGTGGTCGCACATCGCGCACATTTTTGGCCTCCTGTAATGACACCATTGCACCTCTGCGCGCCCGACTAGCAGATGTTTGTCTTACGTGTAGTCGATAACCGGCTAGAATAAGTGCCCAGGTAATCGTCACAATACCTAGTCATGGCTGCATTAAGGCAGTACCAGGCGCTTGCCATTTTGCGTCATATGGTAAAGGAAGCCGACCGATGTAAAGAGCTTAGCTTTTCAATGCGTGCTACATCTAAACGGACGCTGCATTAAATGAAATCCAGCGAAAGCGAGTGTTTGAGAAGTGCAGACGTGTCGATGTGCTTGGCGTAAGCGCCGGCAAGTTCGCAGAGAGCCACGCACAAAGCAGCGCACGCACCGACGACGCCAACGCTGCAATTTTTATTCAGCACACCGATCGGTATATGTGCTGCTGTGTTTAAAATTTCCGTTTATAGGGCATGCGCCTACTTGCGGACAAGACCACGAGTGTGTGCGTTTAATTATGTTACTCAGCGGTTGCACCACATTTTTTGCATCGTGCACACTTGCCGTGGTGCGTGGACGTGTTATAATAGGCGTCGCTGCTGATCGCACACGGCACATGCGGGGCGACCGGCAGGAGAAGACGATGGAATAAACAAAAATGCTTTTTAATGAGAACGTCTTTTGCATATTCTGTTGAATAATATGCACGATACAACATATTTTGGCGACGAGGATTCACCAGCCCATGTGCTACCGGCTTGACTTTCAATTAATTCTGCCTTTGGTTGCTGCATTTCGCCTTCTACGATGAGTTTTCTGGGGCTACAACCACCGCCGCCGTTTGTGTCCTCACCTGGACGCCCGGATATTTCTCGGGAGCAGTGGATCCAAGCATTCAATAATTACATGGTGGCTTTGGGTGCCACCGACTTATCTGCCATGCGTTGCAAGGCAATTCTACTGAACTGCTTGGGTTTGGAAGGACAACGTATCTTTCCGACTCTGACTTCAGATGACCATCCGTTCTCGAAAGTCGCCGCCGCTGGAGAGCCGTCAATGTCTCCTGTCTCAGACGAGTTCGACCGCACCATTACCACTCTAGAAAGTGACTAAAAGAGCACTGTCAACGTCACTGCGGCATGTCACCGTTTCTGGCGACGTGCGCAAGCACCAGGTGAGACTGCAGCCGATTACATCACCATGCTAAGAAGTGTCGCAGGAGTGTGCAGTTTTGGGACTTTGGCAGACGACATGATACGTGACCAACTCATAGAGAAAACTACTTGTCAGTACCTGTGTGAATGCCTTTTACTGGAAGAGTCTCTTACGCTGTCTTGGGCCCTTACCATTGCTAGACAGCACGACCAAGTGACTAGAGAAGCACAAGAACTTGCACATGAGTTGCCAGTGCATTACGTTAAACAAGCAAATAATCCAGGAAAGCATTGTGTCACGTGCACATGCTATGCGACGCAAACGCCAAGTCGTCATTCTTTGAAAGAGAGAGAGTGTTACCGTTGGCAAACAGCTCTCAGTGCAAAGCTAAGACCCATAAATGTCGCAGATGTGAGAAGCTTGGACATCTAGAAAAGGTCTGCAAGTCTTCCTGAAAGTCTAACAAAGAAGTTTGGCATATCGTGGAAGACGAAGACGATGGACGAAAGGCACAGGTCACCGTCCATTAAGGATTGCGCTGGTCTTTCCGACTGCTGTGCTACAATTACACCATGGAATGGCGAGCAAAAAAGCGTTTGTCAGATCTGGAGCCGTAAGAAAGGAATTTATACAGCGTTGGAAATTGAAGGGATTTCTGTGCCATTTTTGATCGACACTGGGTTGTCAGTTTCAATTTCGGCCGAAGAACATTACCAGCGTCACTTCTCTACTGCGTGTCCCCCGACACTGACATCAGTTCAGCTGTCTGGCTATTCTAAGTCAGCAATTCCTGTAATGGGATGTTTCATTACTACAGCCTCATTTCATGGGCGATACACTTCTTTTCTACTGTACGTTGTGCCTGGAGGGACAACAATTCTTGGGTTAGATGGCATCGTGGCTCTGGATATGAAGATTCAAGGGTGTTCGCTCAGCTGTCTGCTGTTGACGCAAGAAACTCCTGTGCTGCCTTCTGAATTACGTTCCGGATTCCAGCACTTGTTTGAAAAACATCTAGGAACTGTCAAAGGTTTCTGCCACAAGGTAAGAGTTTGGACGTCTGTTAAACCAGTAGCCAGCAAGCTGAGACGACTGCCACTTGCCATTCGTGAGCAAGTCTAGGAAGAAGTACAAAAATTAGAAGCTCAAGACGTAATCGAACGTGTCAACTCCTCAGAGTGGGTTTCACCCTTTGTTGTAGCCAGAAAAAAAGATGGCTCGATTCATATGTGCATAGATTTAAGAGAGCCAAACAAAGCTATTGTGGTGGACAGTTTTCCTTTGTCACAGACCGAGGAACTTTTGAACACTTTAGCTGGTGCACAGCGGTTCTCCAAGTTAGATTTAGCTTCCGCATACTACCAGTTGCCTCTAAGCCCGGAGAGCCGTGACCTTACCACGTTCGTCACTCATGATGGACGCTTTCACTTCAAGAGAAAATTTTGCTGATGTTGTTGAGCCGATGCGCACCCTTTTTCAGGGAAATGCACATTTTGCTTGGAACACAACAGCACAATGTAGCTTGGAGCACATGAAAGCTCTACTAACATCTTGCCAGGTGATTCATCTTTTAGTCCCCAGCTACCTGTCTACATTACAACTGACGCCTCAGGCCATGGATTAGGTGCTGTACTTCAACAGGATAATGGAACATCACTGCGAAGTGTCGCGTTCGCCTCACGTACTCTACAACCGCACAAACGAAAGTACTCGGTTGGCGAACGTGAGGCCCTGGCCTGCGTATGGGCCTGCGAACAGCCGAGAAGTTAAGCAGTTCATAGCTAACTCTTGGCCTGACAAGAAATCCTCGACTGAAGAACTGCTACCTTACTTTCACATACGAGCTGAACTCTCCGTCGTCAGCGACATTCTTTGCCGGAGTGACAGGATCGTCGTTCCTTCAGCCTTGATATCTCGTATTATGGATCTGGCCTATGAGTCATACCCAGGAATCAGTTGCACCAAAGCTCATCTGAGAGAGTCCTGCTGGTGCCCATGCATGGACGGAAGAACTTGTGCGCACATGTGTGACTTGCCAGTCATGTGACAAGTCCGCACATACTTCTGCAGCTCCAATGCAACCCGTCATTCTTCCCGATGAGGCCTGGGACAGAGTCGCCGTTGGCATTGTTGGACCATTCACCCAAGCTTCAGTCGACTGCCGCTTCGCCATAAGTCATTGACTATTACAGCAAGTGGACGGAGGTTACCTTCGTGCGGGATGTCCACCACTTCTACGGTGAAAAAATTTCTACTTCAACTTTTTGCAAGAGAAGGATATCCACGTGGTCTTGTGTCTGATCATGGACCACAGTTTTCCTCCGCTACTTTTAAGGAATTTCTCGCAGAATGGGGAATCGCGCATTACAACTCTTACGTGTACTACCCGCAGGCGAACGGTTTGGTGGAAAGGTTTAACAGGGGGTATTGAAGTCATGCATTCAGATGGCGTTACTCGAACACCGTGATCTAAGAACAGCGACACTTGACTATCTGCAAATATGCCGCTGTACGGCTCATGCGACTACTGGCGTGATGACTACTGGTGTGATGCCAGCTGTTCTTCATGGACACCAACCCCGAACTAGCCTCGACATTGTGGGATTGCCTCATAAATGCTTTGGCACGGACCCGTCAAGGGCAATAGAGGAGCTGCGAAAGTGTATCGCAAGCAAGCAAATTAAGTCGGAAGTTTTACACTGATGGTAAACATAGCGCCAAAGAACCAAGTTTGTGTATTGGTGATTACATGAGGGTGAAACTTCCTGGTCATTCAAGGAAAACTCTCTCTGCAGTTCTAAGAAAATTATTGAAAAGCGTGGGCCCGTCTCTCATCTGTGGGAAGATGGGCGAGTGTGGAATGCGTCGAAGTTGGCTGCCATTCACCCTGAGGCTGTGAGTAAAATGAAGATTGGTAGCTCAGGCAGTTGTCACCAGCACATGGTGAGCAACCTATGGCAGCTGTGAACCATCGGACACAACCTGGCCCGTCTAGCATACCAAACTACGAAAACAATGACCATGAACCAGTTAGAACACTGGCACTTAACTCGCCAGTACATGAAGCACCCGTAAGAAGAAGCACGCGCAAGAGAAGGACCCTTAAGAAGTGGAAGGACTATGCTTGGCCGAACAATCATTTTTTTTTTTTTTCACAGATGGGGAAATGTTTTAATAAGCGTCTCTGCTGATCGCAGGGCCAGCACATGGCACGTGCGGGCCAACCGCCAGGAGAAATTGGTGATGGAATAAACAAGAAGTGCTGTTTTAATGCGAACGTCTTTTGAACATTCTGTTGAATAATATGCACGATAGAACAGTAAGCCACACACTGCGCTGGTATGAAAGCGTACCAAGCTATGACAGCACTTCTGATCACGTTGAAAGGTAGAATGATTGCGCATTCCTAACAGTGATCCTGTTTGAATGTCACTGGTCTGTTCATTGCACATGTAGAGAAATAGGTGACTACACAAAGCAAGCTAATAAAGGGCTTGTAGCAGCCTGTCAAGTTAGCCAACATACTTTGTGCAAGAAACAAAATAATTCACGTGCCTGGTGCAAAGCAATTGTCTTCAGGGTGCACACAGGTCCTTGGAATACCCCTGAATTTCGAAAGTCTGTTTTCAAGGCCCTTAAAGGGATACTTAACAAAACTTTCGTCGTCGAGATAAATTATCCAAGTGAAAGATTGGGCACTGAAATTTGTTTCCACCACCTTCACTGAAGCGAGAGACTAGCGGAAAATATTGAATTTAATGCATTTTTTGCAAATGTACGCATCTAGCGGCCGCGCGGTGAACTAGAGGAAGTTGCGTGACACCCACCAGATGCGCCGACCAATTCGTGACGAGCAACTCTCGACTCAAGTGGTTCTCGGGAGGAGAGGGGGAAGTGGCTGGAGGAGAGAGGGTGCATGTGACGTCACGGCCGTCGACAAGCGCACTGGTGTGCAGCCGCCACGCTCTCACAGTCTCACACTGAAAATACAGCCAGCTGTTGGAAAATACGTAAAATGAACTCTGTTAATCGGAATAGTGGCGTCTTCAGAGTAGGTTTTCGATGTTTTCGCTAGTTTTCCCAATTTTTGTTCAGTATCCCATTAAAAACCTTGGATATCACACTGGTCCTTGAAAAACCTTGAATTTGTGGAATAGCAATATCTCGTTAATTTGGATTTCATGCGATGGGCAAAAAAGTCTTCTTCATTTTCAAAATGTTCCTTCTTTTGCACCTCAAAAGGCCATTGTGCAAGGGGCTAAACGGGAAGGTGCATCAACTATCGCCTGTGAGAACACTGCAACATTGTTGAGAACATAAGTGTCGGGGCACCTTGCTGCGCACTGCGTGTGCTAAAGCATGCACGGTTGCTGGCCAGAAATTGTGATCAGCTCACAAGGGAGATAATTGAAGCAGTGTAAGTTAAAGATAGAAATGCTGTTCGTCATGCGTGAATGTGCTTATCAAAGAAAGATTTGTCGTTTTTGTCGCGTCACCCCCTTGCTTGAATGTTGGGTCACTTGGTTTGTGTGTGTCCTCCCTCTCCTCCAGTTTTCCCTTTGCGCGGTGTACATGTGTGTACATATATATGACCACGCGAAATAAATCACTGAATTACTAAGTGCTGTGTCCCGTCTCGTTCTTTTTCTTCGTCTGTGTTTGGTGTGCGCTATCACTTGAATAGAGACTTTACCAACCGGCACACCACTCTATCCTTTTGAAAATGGAGAACTGATCATTTTTTACTGTTTTTATTATTTTCTTACATATACATCCTGCATGTGTCATTCTTGTGTTTTGCAATTATTGTGCATCGCTTCCTATGAAAGAAAGTGTCCCAGACGATAGAACACTCGCACTTGCAATGAAAGGTTGCATAACTGTGGAAAGGTTTGTCTGCCACCAGCGGGAATTTTTTCCGGCTTTTCCTCTTGCTCATTTCGCCTGTGCTTTCTTGAGGTTATTTCATTCCTTGCTCGATTAGCTTTGGGCTTGTTAAGTGATAAAAGGGTGATAGAGCAACCCTGGAGTGCCCATATCGTTTGCTTGCTGTGGCGCTGTGAGCTTCTGTATTTTGCATAAGTTCATTGTTTTAGACAAGGGGACTAGATTGAGTTGTGAAGGAAGCAAGAGCTCAAATTAAATTGTTTTATTTTCATGCTGTTATACTGAAAGAAGGACTGTGACAAAAAGCTGTCTTTAGAGCAGTTTGATTAGTACACATCTGCTTATAAAAGAAAAAAGACAGAAAAAAGAGAAATAGTCTGTGTGCTAACAGCACTCTGGTGAGTAGGATCGACAATTGGCAAGCTTACTGGACCAGACAGAAAAGTTGAAACGTGTGATACTGATGTGCTCCTATGGAGGATTTGGACGTTTCTTTATTTTGCCAAATGAACAATCTGAGTGCAAGGTGGAGTGCCTCATGAAAACGTAACGATGATGTCCCTGCACAGGTGAGAGCAATGGACCCGAGGCTGTGCACGAGGTGGAGGTTTTCAAGGACACAGACACAGCCCGTGTGGGCAAGCGTGCCTTTGTCATCACTCACACCAAGGGAACCCTGCTGGTGCAGTTCCCCAACAGCCAAGGTAGGCCTGCTGCACTTGTGTGTATTGCACACGTTGTTGCTGTGCTGCAAGTTTGGTGGCGTGCTTTGGAACCCATTTAATTGTGTACACTGTATGAAATGCGGTTGAAAATGTCTTCACTCGTTTGGCAGCACTATAGCTGTCCGAGCGGGCAGCAGCCAGGAGGACCCTTTAATTGCCTGTTCTCGCAAATCTTCAAAGCCGTGCATTCCCTTGTTAGCACGTAGCTCAAAGTTGCACCGCAAAGCAAGCCATGTTATAGCTGTTTTGCAGCTACACGCAGATAACCAACGCTCACGAATATTTCACAAGTTTGGCTTGTGTGGATAACTGATATGCCATTTATTACATACACTGCGTAAGAGGACTCTGCAGTGCTATCAATCTGTTGGAAATCGGTCAGCGCGTTGCATAAATGAACAGGGATTGTGACGCGCCTTTAGAGACGCATAAATTTTTCTTGGTGTAAGTTCCCAATGTATGGGTGTACTGCAGTACTTCCATTTAGAAAATTAATCTACCGGGAAGCTGGCTTGCTTGTTAGTTTTGGGGTCAGTATGTACTAGCAGAAAGCTGAGGTGGTGCTGGTTGCTTTGGTTTATTTGGCATATTAACAGTCCTGGATGAAAGAAACCTTAAAAGAAGAGACATTACAGAGTCCTTCATTTTATAGCACTGTTAATACATCAAATAAACATGCTACAACTGTTATGCGGTGGCTGATTACTATGCAGTATAAAACCATGTGTTATTGTTTAGAATTAAAATTTTCTTATGTGCCGTTCTAGTACATACGCAATCGAGCAGGCTGGTTTTGTTAAATAAGTTGTATTAAAACACGTGGTTCTGTGAGTACATAGACCTGCAGTACCTTCCAAATTCATTATCCGCTGCACAAAACGAAAATTGTACAATTTTATTGCACCTGCTTTGGCGCTGGTCTTGTAAGTAAACTCTGTACGACTTGCATCATGCCTTGCATGTGCTTGGCACAATCAGCAATCGACACATGCACTGTGCTGCATGCACCCTCAATTAACCATGGGTATTTTTAGACTTTGTGAGATCACATCTTACTGAATGTGAAAATGTAGGCAGAAGAATCATGGAAGAGGCTAGTTCATTTATGGTAAACGAATTATTCGGCATAAACAGACGAAAAAAAGAAAAGGGGGAAAAGGCACACGGACAATTCAGCGCTTGTCCTGTTTATCCACTTGCCTTTATTGTCTTTTTCTGTTCTTTTATGTGAAAGTGTGTGTTTGCATAGGTCGTCTCATGACAGCCGTTCATGAGACCTCAGACTCCGGATGATCTGCGGCATGTGTTGCACATTTTGCAGAGCTGCACGATTAAAATACCCGATGGCATCGTTGCTGCCAAGCTAGTGGATGAATCACACTGTGACCTTGTAAAAAAATGTTGCAGTGGCTTAGCTCGGCTATGCCAGGATATACGTAGCGTTAGCAAAGGTTCAGCTGATTATTCTTAGCTTTCCTGGTTGTCCTGGTTGCTAGATGTTCGTCCCTTTGCTCCAGTGTCTCCGCAGCACGTTTAGCCTTCTTCTGTTCATTCCTCCTACACTCAACCGCCAATTGCCAGGCAACTACTTCGGGATCCGATGAGTCAAGCTTCTCCGCTCTTCTGCGCTGTTGAGCAGCATTTGCGCTCTCCTTCTCCATGGCTATACCACACTGGCAAATGCCAGTCAGAAGCGCAGCGGCTCCAGCGCAGTGTCAGACGGCGACTGCACCACAGAACACTTGACTGCACAGCGAGCGCGCGCCGGCGCCAGTGCGTCTACCACGGCTACGACGTCACTCCTCTGGAATGCGCAGACCGGCGGCGGTGGCGGAGTGCGCGAGAGGTGCCGGCTCCGGTGCGCAAGCTGTGTGACATCACTGATCCTTGCGCATGCGCAGCACGGCTCTTGATGTGCCGCGCGAAATGGGCTTGGCTAGGCCAGTGTAGCTAACGCTACAAAAAAAGCATTTCCAAGCAAACAGCAGCTTCACTCTGCGCAACAAATGCCTGCAGACCAAAGTTGTGGCCAATCGTTATTGTGTCATTTCTAGGGAAACCATTAAAATTTCACCTTTGGCAGCATTGCGACCAGTGTTCCTAAAGGTTTTATAGAATCAATGTGCACAATGACACAGAGATGTAGTATTTTCCTGCCGCAAGCACACGCTTGCGCTGCTTGAGGCCTGACTGGCCCGTCCAGCCGTAAGAAAGGAACGGGCATTTTTTTTCTGGCACCCGCCGTCATAAGCAGGGGCTACCAGTATCGTGTTTTCTCTCTGGCTAGGCTGTACAGTAGGATCACAATGATACGATCACGGTTACAGATTTCATGATGATACGAATTTTAGAAAAGTCCTGGATGGCCTACGTTATATTGAATGCGCCAAAGTTTGAACTCATACGGACGGTTTCTGAATGCGTCACTGTTCGTGTGAATGTGGGAACCATAGTCACAAACAAGCGGGCCTACGCCGTCGCTCTCAGAGGAAGTGCCATCGGTAGCCTCCTTCCCACTTCTGCCCCCCTTTTCAATCTCCAATCTTTGCCAGGCCACGAAAAGTATGGCGAGGAGGAAGCATGAAAGCACTTGGTCACGTCGCCATCATCTGTGTGCTGCGCTTGCTAGCACTTGGATCTGCATTCATGAAGCCTACGGGCACAAGAGGAACCAACAGCATGCCTTCCAGAGCATGCCTTCCACATGCACGATTGCATTGTAGATGGCTTGGGGACAACGAGCAGTGGTGTCAGTGGCTTGCTTCACTGTCACTTTATTTCCGACACGGCAAGAGCCAGGTGATTACACGTCTGGTTGTTGACTTGTTCAGTCTGCGACTATCTGATCACCAGCATGTCTGACCATAGCAATAACCGTCTGCTTCTGTGCGCGTGTCAGCGCTTGTACGTCGTTTTCATTGAACTAGGGCTTCATCACAGCTTACGAGCTCTGTGGGATTGCCAAAGAAAAGATGATCAAGGATGTCTTCATGAAAAGGCCTAGCAGCGGGTGCCATGGTGGGGACAAGGGAATGACGTATGGGTAGAGCAAATGGGATGTTTTTTTTTGAGGGCAACAGGGGTGGTGCCTGGGAACATCGGTGAATGATAGCAATGCAGAAAAAGCGAATATGGTGGTGCCTGGTGCTCATGGGAAGGGAAAGGTTACCAGTGCCCTTGGGGCCCCCACTTCAAATAGAGCTGTGTGTGTGTGCTCCTCATATATTTCTCCAGCACTGTTTCCTTGTATTATAGTTTATGTACTCTCTTGACGTGTGTATTTGTCCTTCTATTTAGACATAACCGCCGAAATGACATAATGAATGGGGGTGAGCAGCACCTTAATGTCTGCTCAGGGAACTCGCTCAAGAGCAACATATGCAAATAATTCTCCTCAGTTGACAAATTATTGAACTTTAGAAGTGGCAATGGGGTGAGTTGATTAAGCTTCATGATAAAACATTATCATGACAAATTCTTGAGCGAAAAATCGAATAAGTGTATGCTTAGGAGCACCAGCATATTTGCATCATTCAGCTGAGCGGGAAATCTGCAATAACAGGTATATAAGATTACGTAAATATTGTAGCAGAATGCGCAAATACATGTGCGTGCGCACACACACACACACACACACACAGACAGACACACACAATATCTCTTTTTCACTGAAAAACGAGCGAATTGTGTCTAGGGCATTCAGCACATCCTGCGGGGTCGTTCTTTTCTCTGGCTGTTCCGGTCCTGGATCATCAGGATCGCAAGTGATGATGGCTTCATTGGTCATTTCTTCGCATACGATAAAGTCTTCATCTGCGCAAATGAACTCATCGACGCTGAGGCCATTCGGAATTTTGTTTGCCATTTCACATAGTTCACCCCATGCACTGGTCAGTGACGGCGGCACTGCACTGTCAGCAGTACTGTCATCTAGAGCGTCTCCAGGCAAACCTTCTTCTGGCTCCGCTGGATCAGCGCATGATGCCTGCCGAGTGACAGGGCCGGCGTGCGTGAAGCAATTTGTGATCACGGCTGGACTAACCGCAACCCATGTGGCGGCGATCATCTCTAGCACCATGAACGCGTCCACGTCAGTGGGGTGCTTTATCTGTAGATTTAGCAGCAAATGCTGAATCGGCCCCTCTCTGTAAGCGCACTTTACACTGCGAATAACACCCTGATCGAGGGGCTGCAGCTCCGAAGTGCAGTTTGGTGGAAAGAAAACCAGGTGCACATTTCTGAGCTGCACGTTGACGTGATGGGCGCTACAATTGTTTAGAAGATGGGAGACCAACCTGCTTGCCTTTCGCATGTCGGCGTAGAACGATGGAAAGCATGGAAATCTCTGAAACCCCTTATTTTAATTTATTACGAAACTCTCAAAAGGAAAGCCACTGCCAGGAACTGCAACAAAAAGAATTTGTTGTTTGTTCAGCTGTTTCAAATTATAATGGTCAATGACGGTCAAAACAAAAGGGAGCCTGAGGCTCTGTGAGCATGCTACATGAGCAGGGATATAACAGTGGAGTCGTCGGCAGGAATGCTGGAGAAGTGGTTACCGCTCTTTTCGGATGAGCTGCACCACTTCATGCACTCCTGTGGTGCACTTGCATGGTCTTGTCTGCTGCACGTGAAAGTGCCGGCTGTGGTACCTGGCGGAGATGCGCCGTGTCACGTCTGTAAGGCTTTTCTTTGAAATGATATTTTATGATATGCATGGCTGGTTTTGATTTGTTTTGTTTTGTGGACACCCTTGGCTCTGACTCTGGCTGTGAACCACTGCTGATGTTTTGCTAATGCACCAAAGGGACCTAAAACTTAATTGTCCAAGCTTTCGTGGGATCATTTTTGGGGAACTGATACAACAGTTCTTGGAATCTCTCCCGCTAATTGCCTTGCGCGTCTTGCACAGCTTGGGATCGGTGATAATGCTAGGCACGCAAATAAAAAAGATTGCCAAAGTTCATGATGTGATCCGTGGTGACTAAAGATAAGTGTTTGTGCACTGTTGGGGTCGGTTAACTTGGATAGGGAAGGTGTTTGACGCATTTTAACAGGCGGATTGCACATGAGGAAGACTAGTGCAAAGGTTGTTTGAAAAGTTCTCTCTGACGACCAAAAGCAGTGCCATAAAGACAAGTGTGGACATGTTAGAACACATTGCACAAGAGTCAGATTTATTGGAATGTATTGTAACGTGTGACGAGACATGGATTTTTGCCTGTGACAGGGCTCTGTGTTTTCGGAGTTTATTTTTCTTGAAAACATGAGGGTGTTTTTCAGGGTGTGTATTTTTTAGCTGAAATTCAGCGTTTTATCGCAGTTGATTTCTCGTATATACCCAATTCTCCGAAATTTGGAGTTTACTTTTGGCGGGTTATTCTCAATGCACTAAAACATTAAACCAATTGATATCTGGATACGAAAACATAAAACACCTTTTCCAAGAGGTTTGAACATACGAAAACATATACACACAAGCAAAATAGTACAAGACACCAGCATTTGTGCATATTACAACCTTAATTTAAAGGTTGCTGTAAGAGATGTAAGCATACTAAGTGAAGTTGCTGTCAGTGATGGAAGCGTGCTCTTTTAAATTGATGATTCTCACCTTTGAAAATGCCCTTTCATCGTTTTGCGCTAGAAACAAAAAGAGCCAGGGCGACTGGGCAGTGTGAAGTTTACAAAATGACAGGGGTTCAACAGTGTTACATATTTCATAGCACTGAAAGTTCGCAAAATCACTAGGAGCATAGGTTTCAAATGTGCAAGATAGCTCATGCTTCACATTTGGATTCACAATTTGAGCGTAGTACTAAAACGATTCTTCGGTGTACTGGAGTTGATCGCACAGGTTCCTCTCACCTGTCTATCTCCACTTTTCGGCAACTGCAGCATAGTATCCGTGAAAGTCTGTGACTGTCATTGAGCGGTCATTCTAGTCAATGAGGTTTAACTGACTTGTGACATTTGATGTGAAGACCTCAGATGGGTCAAACCATTGACTTTGGAGTGCGTGCAAGCGAACCCCCAGTATGGGATAAACTTGTTGTAGAAGGGTACGCTCTGGCTCAAGTTCTTTAACGATTGTGAGCACAGCACGTGCATTTATCTTCAGAAAGCTCATCCTAATGAGCAAGCCATGCACAGCTTCAGGCGATGAACCATAGTCTTGACCTCCTCACACTTCATTCTCTTGGCTTAGCCGCTATGATACCCCATTATTCCAGAATATCTTCTAGAGCTTCATAAAAAGAGAGCCGCCTCAGCGGACATACAGTTGTCAGTGGCTTGATGGTCATGCCCATGGCCATGTGCACAAGACCAAACTTACGGTCCTGCGATGACTTCAGCAGGGCAGGAAGGTCCTCCAGAGTGTTAAAGGGTTTACTTCACTAGAAGAGGTTCAGGCAAAAACAGAGAATCTTCTGAACAGCATTCCAAAAACCTCTTTCCAAAACTGTTTAACAGAAATGGCAGCAACGAATGCAGAAATGCATTGAAGATAAGTTCATGGAGAACTGTCTCTTAACCACAGTGATTTATTGGCCAGTGTTGTTGTTGTTGTTATTATTATTTGTTTTTTGTCACACCTCGTAAAATAATCGCTTAGGTATAGTGTACAGTTAAAGGGACACAAAAGGGGACATGCTCAATAGCCAGGAGGAAGGTCTGGCACACTAGCAGTGTCCACCACGTTACCGCTGGGTTCGCAGTTCCTGGTAGTCGAGCTGGGTTAGGGCTGCTGAAATGCTGGAAGGTGAGGCTCAAAGTTCAGGTGACTCAATTTTAACGCTCGCTGACCAGATATACTCACAAACTGAAAAGAACCATTGTCTCTGACATGGGTGCTTGAATGGCTGGTGCGTTATTTCCAATTTGAGTCAGATCTTAATGCTTCTTGGGAAGTCTTCGACAGCCAACGATTTGGAGTCTCTGTGAGGCTTATGCATTGTTTGTTCACTCTGGCACGGGGCCCATTGTTGTAAGTTTAGTGTTGAGCACATCAAGACAAGGTGCAGCTGGCACAGCAAGGCGATGTTTCATGTGAGCGCTTTTTGTTTTGTTACATTGCTGGTATGCTTGGCTGCAGTTTTCAAAGGCCAGTAGTTGTCGAAGCGCAGTGTCACATTCTGCAAGGCTTAGTGCTTTTTGGGCCCTTGCCTTATAGAGTATGACGGTGTGCTTATGCGTAGGCCTGCCTAGCTATTCCTTGGGAACTGAAAGGCTAAGTATTGTCATCAGGGAATCAAATATGTTGTAGTCAAGCCTGCAAATCAGTGAATGATTGCCTAGGGTGCACCAAGTTGAGAGTGCAGTTTGAAGGACTAACGGCACCATCTGAATCACCTTATGGGCCTTAGACTACTACTGATTGGGGCAGCAGCTCATTCTCACATGAGCTGTGCATCCCTAGCACGTCCTGATGTCACCAGGCATCTTTGATGATGTCACTGGTGGGACGACTGCTGGCAAGGTCTCCAAGAAATTATGCATGCTCCCTCTTCCTCGTTGCGTTACTCATCGTGCCATTGCAGGTGGTGATTGAGTGCTCCTAGCGTAGATGAAAAATTTCAGTTTCCAAATGACTGTCTTTGATGTGTATTTTTTGCTTCTGGTGACATGTCTATGAAGTTGAGAGTATGACGGAAGCCCATCTGTGTCATGAGTAAAGGGGCCCAGAGCACACGCCACATGGCGAAAAACGAGAGATGGCGTGCGGAATAATTGAGAGGAGCCAGAATGCAGGCGCCGGTGACACGTTCATGTTCGTGGTTGGTGGACGGCTGGCTTGTGGCGCGCGACCCGAGCTGCGATCGGAAATGGTCAATGCTGAGCTGGCAATTGTCTGAGTGGCGATGGCCGAGGAAGGACGCATCGGCAGCTGCACTCTTTCGATGGGACGAGGTGTTCAGTTCGGTAGCCCGGGATGCTGGCACTCCATCGTGTAGCCGTGGGCCTCAATTACGTTCGGGCGAGGCTCCTTGCAGGTTCTGCAGCCGACGGTTCCGGACGTTCGAAGGTCGGTCAGCAGCAATTCACCGGGACGTCACGTCGCTACTTCGAGCGGGGGACCGTACTCGTACTTAGGCCTCAGGCTAGGCCTAACCCTCGGAAGACGTGCCACGTCACCGGCTGAGACCGGGTGTCACTATGGAAGCAAGCGGTACCGACGTAAGGGAGGCCGGCGACTAACTGGAGTCGCCAAACTAGTTTACAGACTGTCAGTGGACTTTGCAGCGACGAAAGGGACAGCTCCGACCACATAAGAACATTCCATGTGCTATTTGCTACAGCGTCGGCAAAGCCAACATGGCCAGACTTAGGACTAGGTACTGCGCCAAATTGAGACTCTAAAGAGTGTGTTAGAGTAGGTAGTTCGCTTCATTCGGTAGACAGTTTTCTGCATCGGTTTTCTGTTTGTATATATTTTGTCAAAATTTCACTTTGCTGTGCTGTGTATAAAATTTGGTTTGCCATGCTCGCAACGCTATCGTTGCCAAATGTCTCTCTTCCTCCCACGCTCGGCATATGCCCTCCGAGATCGGTGTGACAGACTGGCCGGGATGAAACGATTTTAAAAGGATCTGGACACCGACCAAAATGATTTTTTTGAAAGAATGAATGTATGAATACATTCATTCTTTTAAAGAGTCATCTTGGTTGGTGCCCAAATCCTTTTTTTAAAAGAAGGTGACATGTCTGAGTGTATGAATGACGGCTTGCTAATTTCAAGCTAAGTTTGAAGCTGCCCGTTTTCATCACTCAGTTTGCATAGGTAGTCTCTGTTTTGAGGGCCCAAATCAAGAAACTGAACGTGGCTTGTGTGGGCTGTGCAGAGCTGCTTCGGTTCCATCGGATAGTCGATGCATTCAAGACGGGCCAGAGCAATTCCACCTTCCGGCAGAGGACGGATGAGGCGTCCGCCACCCAGTACTTCCAGGTATTTGTGCAGCTGGTGCACACACTTCATAAACTTTCTGATACCTTGCTTGCCATAGGAATGTTTGAAAACTTGCTTATGCACAATGGAGGAACATAACCGTTAGCCATTGGCAACACAGTGAAGGCCTCGGTACGCATTTTAGGACTACAGGCGATCCTGGATGCACCGAACTAGAAGGGGATTGCAAAATTGATATGTTCATTATTCAAAATGCAAAATATGTCTATTTGAAGCTTGTCTTAAAACAGCGCACACCTCAGATTTGTTTCTCGAGATTGTAACATGCAGCAGCTTAGCAATTTGCCCACAATATGCAAAAGACCAACGTGAAAACAATTGCATTTTATCTCGTATGAAAGAAATGTGTAAGCTTGGCTTTAATCGTCTTGTGGGCCATCAAGATCCTCAAGCTATCCTCAGCATCGTTGAGGCCGTACAGGTCAGAAAATCCAGCGCCTTCCATTGTGCCACAATAGCAGACAAATGACTGCGAATGCCAATGCAATCTCTTGGAGCATCGTATAAAGCCGTTCAGGAGTGGCTTATATGTTCATCACTGCTCGGGTCCGATCCCTTGGCACTGGCGATGTCAGCCACGATCAGCCACTGGCGCGGTCGGAAGTGGCTTACACAGTTTCATCGGTGCTATTAAAAGTTGCTTGCTGTGAGCCCTTCGAAGAGGACACAAGGCAACGATGATAACTTGCCATACTCATCGAGGCATCCAACACCGTTGTCAGCAGTGATAACACGTGTGATGTCATCTCTTCGCACCACAAAGCGTGCTTACAGAAATAGTTCATGATGGTGCTTCGCTTGACTAGGCTTCAAGCACTAGTCATCATTTATCGTTTCTAGAAGATCAATCGTCTCAGCGCACAGACAGGTTGATCACGAGCAAAAGATGCATACTGAAGTCCGCAAATCGCGAAAACCACAAAATGGCCAAAACAAACATTTAAGACTGGTGATGGTGATGTCGTTAGTCTTGGCGATGACGATGGAATTTATGGCTTTGTAGCAGACTGCCACTAACAAAAACGTGGCCTTCGAGACTGGCATCGCAAAAGTGATGTTATTGGGTCCGAATCTCTGAGGCTATGCTTTTGCGAACTACATGTGCCAGTGCGAGGACGACCATTGCAATGCGCACATCACACCGATGCAAGTCAGTGTCACTGGTGCAGACTACTGACGGAGCTACAGCGCCATTAGCAACAAAAGGTGTAATAGTGCAAGCAGACACGGACAAGATGTGCTCTTACACCTTTTGTTGCTATGAGCCATCTAGCCCAAGAAACCACATTGTATTGCTCGGCCTTTTTCAAAAGTGACCCCAACTTGGTGCTGCAGACATGTTAGTGCACTGGCAAACACTGCGCAAACCAATGCAATGACGCCGCATTTCCGACACTATCATGTGCAAAATGGTACCACAGCACATTGCGGTTGATGTGTGAACAACATATGTCTATAGGAGCGCACTTGAGACCTTTGGTGCGGGTCAAGTTTGATACAGTCGAAACCCGCGATAACAAAATCCCGAGGTAACGAAATTCTCACCGCAGTGAAATATGTTCGGAGCACCGGTGAACGCCCATAGTAAATGCATTACGATTACTCACGATTACGAAACATACTTTTACTGCAGTCCCTCATTAACGAAATTTTTGAAACGAAGGTGCGTAAATAATCTACCCTCGTAACATTAACTGCATTCAAAAACTGCTCAAATGCATTCGTGGTACTCTTAAATTGTGCAGAACTATTGCCACAGCGCACCTGAGCAGCCGCCGCCTACAGAAGATGATTGTAGACTTAAGCCGGGAAAGTGCTAAGGTAGAATTGAAGATGAACATGCAGAAAACAAAAGTAATGATAGGTGGCAAAGAAAAAGAATGTGCCTTCACAATTGAAAACCAGACATTAGAAGTTGTACACGAACACACATATCTAGGGCAGCTACTGACAGGAGAATGTACTCATGTAAAGGAAATACAGTCGACTCTCGCTACAATGAAATTGACGGTGTGCGGGAAAAATTTTGTTGTAGTGAAATCGAAAAAATATAACTGACCTGGAGCTGGCAGAACAATGAAACTTTTATGCCTCAATCTTGCGCTCTGCACGCGGCGTCACGGCGGTAGTCAGAAGGGTTCAGAAACCGCGAGTACTGAAACCATACCTGTCAAGTTTGGAGAAACGGAACCCGGGAGATTTACGTATTTACTCTATTCTACTGCGCCCTCGATAGTAACTCGCACCCGTTTCCCGGGACCAAAAAAAAAGCGAAACATTGATTGTAACGCACACCCTCGAAAAAAAAAAGTCCTTAGTAATCAACCTTCTTGCATTCATAAAAACAAATGTCGTACTCGCGTAATGAACGCAGTCGCATAATAAGCAGACCGTCGATTTTGGACCCCTGCAGTCCCTCGAACGGCCGTGCTGTGACTTTCCCGCTTCATTTGATACGCGCCGTCTTGAAGACGTTCGGTGCGCCGATTCATAACTCCTGTGTCCCGACAAAACTGCCGCACGTTGCCGGGCCTATCTGCGTGCAAGCGGCGGTAACATCATTTACTCGCAGTGCTGCGTTCCTCCGTGCTGTCGCAGTTCCTTCAGGCTCGCTGCCGCATGCTGCCATGCGTGCTGCGCAGCGGCGTGGTCTCAGAGATTGCCGCGATGCAGTCTCGGACGTCATTTAGCGCACACGACTGTGAGGCTCAGGCTCAGCACAGATATGAGGGAAAAGTGCGATGATGAGCCGTTTTGCGTGCGGTGATGAGAAGCATCTTTTCCCCCGTTACGGCCACCCGCGAACGCTACCGAAAGTTGCTGCGGCTGGGCCTGGGCGTCTCGGAGATTGCATCGGCGACATAGCGACTTCGATTGGCCGCAAGATGGCCAAGCCGGTGCGGTCGGCGCGGTATCGTCGGTCTACGCATCATGTGCGGCGACATAGGAACTACAGAGACTATGCGCGCCAAAGACCGCCGCGACGCTAGTTCGTTTTTTGCCGATGACCATTCGACAGTGCCCGAAGCACATAGGAGGCGGCCATTTTGATGCTGACGGCGATATGGTAGCGTTGTCGTTCGTTCGCACTCGATTCTAACACGTGTACGATTTTTGGACGCATTTTATAGGAAAAAAAGTGCGCGTTAAATTCGAGTAAATACGGTACTTAAAAGGGGGGGTGCTTCCCTTGTGGAGGAGTTATTGCAATGATATGGACACTGTTAGCGGGTTTTTGCAGTCACCGTTTTTCTGTACAAAGTCACGCTTGATAACACCGCCTACGCATCGTATGTTCTACGTGCGAGTAAAAGCGCGCTAACGCAGGGTACGAATGCGGCTGAAGCAGAGATGAAACGACCCAGCCGTTTCCGCCGAACGAACTGAACAATGCGATACCATCGCACCGCGCGTGTGATGGCTGCCGTCGCTTGCTTCTCAAGCAGAGACGAAGTGCCCAGCCCTTCTTTCGTCGGGCGAAGGACCAAAAGGGGCGCCGGTGGGAGAGGGGTGGTCGCGCACGCTATCTCGACGGGCATTGGTAGACGGCATCAGTAGACATCGGTAATCAACCACGCAATCAACAGCGGCCATTTCTGGTGGTGCCAACACGTGATTTCAACTTTGTAGACGCATTTTTATCTTCTGAAATGCACTAAAATCTTTCGGATTGTGCTTACTGCATAGCAAATTGAATTTTCGATACTGGAATTGCATCGTCAAATTTCGTTGAAGCGAAACAGCACAAAAGAATGTGTTCGTTGTGGCGAGCATATTTATGCATTGACTCTTATGGACTGCTGACGGGGATCCGAGAACTTTTCGTTGTACCGGAAATTTCGTAGAAGCTGCATTTGTTGTAGCGAGAGTCGACTTTACGCCGAAGAATAAGCATGGGATGGCGTGCATGCGGGAGACATTCCTAACTCATGAATGGAAACTTACCATTATCACTCAAGTGGAAATTATATTACTGTATTTTGCCAGTACTGACATAAAGGCAGAAACTTGGAGAATTACAAAGAAGTTAGAAAGGAAGTTCCTGATTGCTTTACATGCAATATCTCTTCATAGAATTCTTGCATGGCCTTTCATTTAAAGGCACACAAAATTTAATTTTCTTATGCTGAGCAGTTTTGCTGGACACTCAGTAATATGGAAGCTTGTATGCCAAAAACAGTTTCTTGCTCCCGCTGTTCTCACTGTCATTACTTAATGCTTCAGTCTAGGCAGTAATGCTAAGTGTGGTTGGAAAGCAAAGAAATTAAGCTTTCTTACGCTGCAAAGCTTACATCTGCACAATCACGTAGAAAGCACTGCGCGTTTGCCAAGAACGACTAAAATGCGGAGAGCGCGCTGCTGGAGTGGGACCGCTACCTTAACGGCTGAATTGATCCGGCCTGCTGCTCCACGGAGCCGACCCAGTTAGTAGCGTGGGCCTTGCGGAGACGGAATCATACCGCTGGCTCTGAGACTCCCGGAGATGCGAGCCGAGGCAGATCAGGAGACCGGGGCAGAGGAAAACTCAAATGACATTTATTTCACGGCAGATATGAGAGAATTGCGCCGAGAGAGAGCTCAGCAGCTCGTTTTTCTACATCGCTCGACATCCCCAGATACCTAGCTGGGGGATCAGCCTTAATTATAATTATCCAGTCACAACACAGGTTGAAGAAAGCGTCCTTCGTGGTCACCACCCCCAAGTGGGCATCAACTTCGCACTCTCCCAGAGTCCGTGATGGCCGAAAGGAAGGCGGCCATCTGGAAGCTGTCAAGTCGTGAGCACTGCGCGCAATATGGACCGCTCTTCTCGAACACCGGTCACTTGAAAGAGTTTGCACGGAAGCGCTTAATGACCTTGTTTACGCAGTTGCGCATGACAGTTCACTGCTAGAACCACAGGCAACACCGAGGCGCCAGAGAGTCGCGCTCGCGCCTGTGCAGCGTCGCTGCCGGTCCATTAGCCGGCGGCGTCTTGTCCGAAGGTCACCGGTCGCTGGTCGCCGGGTCATAAATCCAGCAGCAGGGGGGGTCCTTCCGCCGCGGAGCCGAAGCACGGTGGTTTTTCGAAGAGGGGCTCGCGCAACTGTTTTAGAAGTGCAAACCCGAGTCGTAACACTGTGTAGCTGCGACCACGGTTGATCATGATGAAGGAATAGGATGTGGATTGAAGTTCATCGCGATAAACAGTGCCTGTGTATCATCAGCATTACTCATGTTCACGGGTCTCAGGCACGGGAAGTGACTCGGCTATTTTCACCATGCAGAACACTTCTGCCTTGAAATGAGTGCTGTGATAACACTGGCGTGTTACCATCTGCACTTAATCTGAAACATATACAAAGCAAACTGGTTGTGGTTGAACACGAAATTAACCAATGTGAATTTGCAACAAAATGTGCTCTGCTGCTGCCCGTGCCGCCATTTTGTGATGCCGATGATGCTGCATGTGACACCTGATAGGAGGCTTTTGGTGTTGCTGAGTAGAACTTGAGGAATGCAAATTGTGCTGCTGCCCAAGCCATTTATAGCTTGAAATCTGAAAGGGTTCATTTTGAATCCTTGCTTGCCATCATCCTTGTGCGATTGCTTTCGTTTCTGTGGTTGCAGTTTTATGGCTACCTGTCACAGCAGCAGAATATGATGCAAGATTACATACGCACCTCGACTTACCAAAGAGCCATCCTTAACAACATGGAAGACTTCAAGGACAAGGTACTCCACTTCATCATTTTATAAACTGTATCAAGTGCTTCTTTGTATGTGCGCATGTGGATGTTCATTTATGCTGCTTGAAGGGCATTCGCATTGCAAAAAAAAAAAAATACCCACAATGTTAGGAAAATTTGCTTTGTTAGCTTCACTTCGAAAGTTTTCCTGCTAGTCACAAAAACCAAGTTTTTTTCAAGCCAAGGTGCCTCAGCACCGGGGAAACCATGTGACGCCACCACGGTCTTGTTGCAAACTGCATTGATCCTGCTTCTTTATTTGCTGATGCGGATGTCTCCCTCCCACAATGAAAAATATGCAGAAAGCAAGTATTTAGAAGTTATTTCAAGGTCTCCACTTGGCTGTGTCCGTCATATATTTTCAGCGTGCTTTACCGTTAGTTTGGCACACTCTCCCCAGTGGTGTCATCACATTGTGAGTTCACGTTGTTTGAAATCTATGCTACATAGTTCCCCGTTCACACTTGTTCAGTAATCCTTTTCAGCTTATACCCCTGACAGACGGGCGAAAGTAAAGTCCTTTGTAGTGAACCCCTTTTTATACTCTAAAGGGGACCCTCTGCAGAAAGTAGTTGCGTCGATGATGCACGGCAGCGCGTGAACTTCTTTAGGTGGTTCATAAGACGAACGCCGCAAAAAATGGCGCTCCTTGTTAAAGCAGCAAGATAGTGAACATTTTTTAAAAGTTCTGCATTTAATTACCTTTAGCAATTGCTGATTCCAAAAATGTTTTTATTGCTGATGGCTAATAATGTTGATGGTTCGTTTCACGCCGCGACAAAAAAGATAATGACTGCCGGAATCCCGCATGGCGGCGATGTGAGCGTTCGAGAGTGCGGTAAAAATAAATCTTTGCGGCCCGGCAAATCTCATTACATGGCTAAAAGCTAAAGCTTACACGCAAGGCAAGAAAATAGTTGCGGGGTGTTGTAATACTGTGAAAAGTACTCTCCCGTTTACGGGTCGTGTACGCTGTTGGCGAGAGTACGCCTTTACGCTGAAAAAGTACATCGCTGATCTACCTTTCTGCAAAGGAACTTTGCCGGGAAGGAGATACTCCTTTGTCGTGTGTCACTGGGCATGAACTCCTTTCCAGTGGATGTCCCCTTACCTAAAGTACTTTAGCTTGCCCGTGTGTCAGGGGTATTAAACATAAGACTGCACTTTAGTATGGAAACTAAGCAGAAGTATCCGGTGGTCAAAAAGAAGGCTCAATCACCAGGTCAGACAATGTGATAAGCTCCTCTTGACCATTGCAATAAATTGCTGGCCCCCTCAGACTGGCAAGCACATTGTGTGTTGGCTGTTGGGACTAGTGAGTAATCATTTTGCCTAGGTGAGCGCGAATATTCAAATTTTTGAATAGTTTTTAAATTTGCTATTCTATTTGATCCACATCAAACTTATTATTTGAACTATTTAAATTTGTAATTGAAGGCCAGCTGCAATGAAACTCAGCTAGGACAGAATTGGCTAGGAATACAGAGTACACTCGAACTTCATTATAAGGTAATGGGATATAACAAAATAATGGATATAGCGAAGTCAATAAAATTCCCCTTCAAATTCCCAAAGACATAGGTGCATTTGAAACCTTGTTTTAATGAACTAAAAGTGGCTTTTCAATGGATATAATGGACTCAGAT
Organism: Hyalomma asiaticum; assembly: GCA_013339685.2. Taxonomy (NCBI): domain Eukaryota; kingdom Metazoa; phylum Arthropoda; class Arachnida; order Ixodida; family Ixodidae; genus Hyalomma; species Hyalomma asiaticum. The sequence goes on from CM023491.1 coordinate 4,851,673, forward strand.
CATCTACGAAACAAAATCGGCATGCGTTCGTGCCAGCAAGATTGCTTCTCACGGTGTTAGGCTCAACAACTAAAAAATCCCATGGCCCAATTAAACCGCTGCGCTCAGCCATGTGTGAACAGCGGTGCACAGCAATATGTGCTGCTGCCTTCCTCCGTCCTATTGCAGTCTTCACTTATATAGTCCCAAGGATTATTTTCTGTTAAAAACTGAACCGGAGCCTGAGAATTGCTTACTAGAAAGTGGTCAGAAAAACTTAGATATGTTAGTAGCTCGCTACAGAAACTTTCCAAGGCCCTAACTCTGAAACAATCAACCGAAAGAAAATTTCTTTCTTGTGGGTTCTTGCCAAGAAAAAAAAAAAAAAAAACTCTAAAGTGGGTCTTTTTCCTCTTTTGACATTGGAAGCTATCCTGTCTAGATTATGTTTCAACAAGAGATCAACAGCTCATTGTTTAACTAATAAAGGCATCAATTTTACATGGTGAAAATTCTTTTCGTAGCTGCTAATGCCTTATCGGATAATACTGGCCTAAGCTTATGTCCCACACAATAATTAACCAACGGTCAGATAGGGTTAGGAGCCTTAACATGACTGTTTGATCGTTTGATGCTAGCGATGCGGTCTGAAATACAGCGTGACTGTTTTTCCGAGGCAACCCTAGTTATGGATCATAACTAGGATCAAGGGTTAGAGGCTGTTTTTGTAGATAGGTGCGGAGCTTCCACATGTGCATTTCTATAAATTTTTTCTGTGTACTTATAGTCAACGTTGGTTGGGTACAGAGAAGGCGTGCTTTTGCAGAAATCAGGGATTTGTATAGGTTCAAAAGATGCCCCTATTCTCAGGGACCTTTACTTGAGCAAGTTTGTTAGCCAATTGAAGGATGCCTTAGTTGACCACGTCATAATGGTATTTCTTTACACTGATGGTTACTCGTGTTTCTTTCTTTATTATTTTTTTTTGTGGTAACGATCATTTTTGAAATCAGTCTTCATCTCCTTTTACGCGAACATTTTAATGTTAATGGGTTTAAGATTTTCGAAAGAATTGCCTCAGGGAGATGTAATACAATTGCTAGATATCTGTTTGACGTTTGAGCAAGAGCATGTGTGTTGGCAGTATTCCCGGAGAGCTTCTAAGACTTCGTTAAAATTTCACTCCAGACGTTCCAAAGCAGTAAGAAATGGAATAGCCATGTTGTGTCTGAAGTCAGCTCTAACCAAATCATGTGTGCATCAATCAAACGCAAGCTTTTATGTGCAGGTCAAACGCGTATTAGAAGCAGATTACCCCCGAGTTTAGCTGTAGCCATAGGCGGAGACTTTTTCATTTTCCGGGGGGAGGGGCGCCGTGGTCTTAGCTGCGGTCTTCTGTCCTCATTCTCCAATTACCGTTTCTCGTCCTTCTTTCTCTAATTTTCCTCCTCACCCTCTCCCATATTTTTCAAAATCGCCGGGGCGCTCAGGGAACTTTTTTTTTCTGATGATGAAAACAGGAAAACTGCCACACGATTGGACTGGAGGAGTGACGCGCACCCACTTACGCGCGTCGCTTCTCCAGTCCGGCCACGAACACATCAACGTTGCTGTAAATTCAGATCTGACATTTTTTTTGTCCAAAAAATATTTATTTTACAATAAATATAGCAATGTATTTCCAAATGACACAGAACGTACAAGAGAAGAAAAAACGTCACAGCAAGTCACTTTCATGCAAGTAATTTTTGAACTTTACAGGATTATTTGCAGTTCACATTTGTTACTCACATTGTCATGCAATCATGACCCAGTAAATTAACACCAGTTAAAGGAGTACTGACACAAAATTTAAGGCGATCGAGATAACTTGAGGGGTAGATTTGCGTTGACACACACGCATCATCTACAAAATATCAACGGCTGATATAACTTAGAGCATATTTAATATCAATTTTAACGTTCGTGTCGTGCCACTGCATGCAAAACGCGCTTTTGTGTTTCATGTAAACAACCAGTCGCCACCTGCGTGACGAGTTTGTGATGCTGTCATGATTTTTTGGAGAGCGCTCATCCTAGCATACGTTTCCGATGGAAAGAGGGGGCAGAATTGCACCGGAGTACAAACTGACATCCTCGCCTCGGCAGTGCATTTTTGAGGGATCACGCATGTTTGAAACTTCCCAGAGGGGATTACAGCGGCACCCGGCGAGCCTTCACTCAAAAGAGCTGTCCACACGGTGCTCATGTGAACGTGGTTTTGTGTGCACATGTAGTCAGCTATGTTTACATGAATACCATCCTGGGTGCCGCCTCACTCATCGCTCTTTGAAACGGAAAGTGCGTCTGGGCTCCACAAAACCATATACAAAGTATTAACAATTGCGTGCTCGAGCCCTCGAAGTTTGCAGCCGGGGTAAGTTGATCATTAGCTCCTTATTGCAAAAGAAAAAAAAAACATGTAGAATTTTTGTGTCAGTACTCATATAACGTATCAACGTAATTGAAAAATGAAAGGGAAAACTAAAGGTGAACATTTGACAGAGATCTGTCTGGTTGGGACGAAATTAAAGGTGAAAGCAGGGGGACACCAACCAAATTATAATCATTTAAAAGTAAAATTTACTTCTAAACATGAAGAAACCCGACGTTTCGGGTCCCACTCGGACCCTTCTTCAGGGGTGACTGGAGGGCACCAGACAGCAGCAGTGCTTATAAGGCCTTCTTTCTTCTCTCTTCCTTCCTTTCTCACTTTCTCTTTTCTTCCGGTTCTTCAAGCCGAGGGGTCATGCTAATGTTGAATCAGGTGCCGGAGTCCACTAAAATAGACACTTGGCATTGCACCTGCAGACCGGTTCACGTTTCCAGGTGGCGCCTGAATGTGCCATGATTCCACAAAGAGCCGCTTGTGAAAACTGATTTCCAAGTCGAGGACGCGGGAGTTGTCAAAATCGATGCGGTGGTCGTGCACCTCGCTGTGTTCAGCTAATGCACTCCTTTGTCTGTCGAACTTGCGGACATCGTTCCTGTGCTGTCGTAGCCTCTCTGGGAAGTTCTTGGTCTCTCCCACGTAGGACGCGCCGCAATCTGAACAAGGAATGGAGTAAATCACACCTTGCGCTCTCTCCCTCGGCAGCCTGTCTTTCGGGCGCGGAAAGAAACGGCCAAGCGTGGAAATTGGCTTGTGTGCTACTCTTATTCCCTGCTCAGACAGCACACGTGCGAGCGCTTCGCTGGTACCCTGAACGTAGGGAATACACACGCGTATGGGCTTGGAATGCGGCGGGTCAGTGTCCTTTCGAAGGGGTCGGCGGGGATTAGTCTGGCGGCGAGCAACCTTTCCAACGAAGGCTTTCGTGTAGCCGTTCTTCAGAAGGTCGCTTTTGACCACCTGTTCTTCTTCTATCCGCTTATTCTCCGAAGAGCAAACCCTCCGTGCACGGGTCAGCAGAGCCAAAACCACCGCCGCTTTATGGTGGAAAGGGTGGTTAGAGCTGGCGTCGAGATAGCGACCGGTGTGAGTGGGCTTTCGGTACACCGAGAACTGGAGCATGCCATCCACCTTTGTCACAAGGACATCAAGGAACGGCAAGCAGTTGTTCTTTTCCCATTCCACGGTGAACTGAATAGCCGGCTCTATCGAGTTTAGGTGGGCCGTGAATGCATCTACGGCAGAAGTTTTAAGAATGCGGAAGCAGTCGTCGACATACCGCAAAAATATCTTCGGAGTGATGTCGGCCGACTGCAATGCTCTTCCTTCCACCGCTTCCATCACGAGGTTCGCAGTTGTGACAGACACAGACGCACCCATTGCCGTCCCAGTTCGCTGCTTGTAGTACTCTCCGTTCACAGAGACGTACGTGCTGCTGAGACAAAAGTTCAGCAGGCGGCTCAGCTCGTCGACGCTCAGGCTTGTTCTTTCCCCGAGGTTCTTGTCACGCTCTAGTGCCTCCCGCGCTGTGGTCGTCGCCAGCTGAACGGGAACGCTTGTGAACAGGGAGACCACGTCGAAGGACACGAGGCATTCATCTTCGCAAACAGACACAGGGGACAGGAGTTCAACAAAATGGCTGCTGTTCTTTACGTAGGTCGGCGTGTTTCCCACGAGAAGAGCCAAAGTCTTGTGTAGAAAACTTGACAGGGCGCGAAGTGGAGAAGATGTGAAATCCACAATTGGCCTCAAGGGAACACCGGGCTTATGGATCTTGGGGAGCCCGTAGAAGCCGGGAGCACTACCGTTTCTGCACATCAAACGCAGGTGTAGAGCTCTGGCATCTGGGTGTTTCCCAAACACGTCTCCTAGCAGCTTGTTGAGGTCTCTTTGTACCTGTGCTGTGGGGTCGTTCTTTAAGTTGACGTAAGTGTCACTCTCAAGGTGGTCTTGCACTTTGCGGTCGTAGTCTTGCCGGTCAAGGACGACGGTGGCATTCCCTTTGTCTGCAGGCAAGATGACAATGGCGGGGTCATCGCGCAGCTCTCGTAGGGCTCGATTCTCCTCCGCAGACACATTGGGTGGCCGTTTTTTATTTAGGCCATGTGCCAGGATGCCAATCGCCTTCAGCCTCACTGATTCCTGGACCTTGGAGTCAAGACGACGGACCCCGTCCTCCACAGCTGCCGCAATCTTTACCAGGGGTGGTCGACTGCCCGACACATTGAAGCTGTGGCTCCGAAGATATTTTTGCGGTATGTCGACGACTGCTTCTGCATTCTTAAAACTTCTGCCGTAGACGCATTCACGGCCCACCTAAACTCGATAGAGCCGGCTATTCAGTTCACCGCGGAACGGGAAAAGAACAACTGCTTGCCGTTCCTTGATGTCCTTGTGACAAAGGTGGATGGCATGCTCCAGTTCTCGGTGTACCGAAAGCCCACTCACACCGGTCGCTATCTCGACGCCAGCTCTAACCACCCTTTCCACCATAAAGCGGCGGTGGTTTCGGCTCTGCTGACCCGTGCACGGAGAGTTTGCTCTTCGGAGAATAAGCGGATAGAAGAAGAACAGGTGGTCAAAAGCGACCTTCTGAAGAACGGCTACACGAAAGCCTTCGTTGGAAAGGTTGCTCGCCGCCAGACTAATCCCCGCCGACCCCTTCGAAAGGACACTGACCCGCCCCATTCCAAGCCCATACACGTGTGTATTCCCTACGTTCAGGGTACCAGCGAAGCGCTCGCACGTGTGCTGTCTGAGCAGGGAATAAGAGTAGCACACAAGCCAATTTCCACGCTTGGCCGTTTCTTTCCGCGCCCGAAAGACAGGCTGCCGAGGGAGAGAGCGCAAGGTGTGATTTACTCCATTCCTTGTTCAGATTGCGGCGCGTCCTACGTGGGAGAGACCAAGAACTTCCCAGAGAGGCTACGACAGCACAGGAACGATGTCCGCAAGTTCGACAGACAAAGGAGTGCATTAGCTGAACACAGCGAGGTGCACGACCACCGCATCGATTTTGACAACTCCCGCGTCCTCGACTTGGAAACCAGTTTTCACAAGCGGCTCTTTGTGGAATCATGGCACATTCAGGCGACACCTGGAAACGTGAACCGGTCTGCAGGTGCAATGCCAAGTGTCTATTTTAGTGGACTCCGGCACCTGATTCAACATTAGCATGACCCCTCGGCTTGAAGAACCGGAAAAAAAGAGAAAGTGAGAAAGGAAGGAAGAGAGAAGAAAGAAGGCCTTATAAGCACTGCTGCTGTCTGGTGCCCTCCAGTCACCCCTGAAGAAGGGTCCGAGTGGGACCCGAAACGTCGGGTTTCTTCATGTTTAGAAGTAAATTTTACTTTTAAATGATTATAATTTGGTTGGTGTCCCCCTGCTTTCACCTTTAAGGGAAAACTAGCATCCACCCGTCTTGTAGCACAAGACTACAAGGAAATCCATACGGGTTTCTCATAAATGAAAGCTTCCTAGTTGCTGAAAAATTCGTCCTGGTCCGGGGTTCAAGTTGTTGATGGATTCGCCCTCGCGTGGTCAATCGCTTGCCTCCTGGTTAGCTCAGTTGGCAGAGCGAGCGCCCCGGACAGGCGTTGGTCCCGGGTTCGAACCCCGGACCAGGACGATTTTTTCGGCAACTAGGAAGCTTGGCATTTATGAGAAATCAATGGATTTCCTTGTAGCCTTGTGTTACAAAACGGGTGGATGCTAATTTTCCCTTTCATAAACGTTACTCCACCTTGCGGGTTTCCACATAACTCATTTGCCGTAATTGAAAAATGATTAATAACCCTGTCACACAGCGCATGTAAATGTCACTCGCAGCAAACGACATTTATAACTAATGCCATTCTGTTCTCGCGCTCCTCGTCTACACGGTCATACAAAATGACATTCGCCAGTGATGTCGATGTTTACCCGCCGGATACTAGGACAACAGAATGTAAAAATTGTGCCTTTTATTTGAATATTTTCTCTTTATTGTTAGAAAGTAGTAAACATTGGCAGACTATGTGAAAATATATCGAATTACGATACGGGAGCATTAACAGGGAAAAAATTTGCACAATTATCCAAAGCAAGACTAGTCCAAAGCCGCTTTGATTTCTTCTGTAGCTGGCTATATCGTGGACCGTGCCTGCGTTTCTGTGACCGTGATGGATGACAATCAGTGCAGAACGACATTAATTGCCCTCCAGGTATTCGCTACAAAGCGCCGAAACCGGCTGAAGCAGCTCAAGTAACAAATGCGCATTTGTAAACACGGCCGACAGCTGGGAAGAAAGTTATTATAGGGCCACAAGAGAAACTAACAAAGAAAACGTAACGTTGTGCACATTTTGTTGTCCCTTACCAATTTCGCATCTTATTGCGAAGCCCCTGTGGTCGAGAATACGCATGTAGCGACTGAATGAGTTCGGTGAACACATTCAGTGGGCGAATGCCATTCGCTATGCCCGTGTACACGGGCACAGCGAATGCTGCATAGCGAATGCATTCGCTATGCAGCATTCATAGCGAATACAGCGAATGCATAATGAATGCATTTTTGTTGTTGCTACACGGGCATAGCGAACGTCATTCCCTATGCCCATGTAGCAGCAACAAAAATGACATGAACACATGACATTCGCTGCGAATGCCATTACACGTGCCATGTGACAGGGGTATAACAAAACACCAGCTGCCAAAAGAAAGATTCCCTGGGTTAGTGTACGAGGTTCCGTTCACCGATTGCCACGCCACTTACACCAGTGAGACCAAAAACTTTCCGGAAAGGATATGGCAACACCGAAATGACGTATGTAGCTTCAACGTTACGCGAAACGCTCGCAGAACACAGCGAAAGGAAAGACCATCACATCAACTTCGACGACAGCCGGGTCCTCGACATGGAAGGTAACCGCACCACAAGGCAGTTCTTAGAGTCGTGGCGCGTTCAAACAACACCTGGAAATATCAACGGCTCCAGTGGGACCCTGCCGAGTCTGTATATGCATGATCTCCGGAACCAATCGAGAAAACAACACCTCAACAAGAAAGGCGGGAGGAACGACGGTGGAGAGAGGGACAATCACTAAGAAAAGTCGCTAGCTTCGGAGCCGGCCAGACAGTCACCCCCTGATGAAGAGACCAAATGGGTCTCGAAATGTTGGGTCAGTTCTTAATTTGAATATTAAAAACTTACATGAAGAAAAGTGGCTGGAGAGTTTGTTTTTTCGTATAGGCTAATTATTGGACTTCCGCCACCGCTGCAGCGAACCGCTCTAACAAGAGGGCTCCCTTGGCGCCGCCATTATCCCCTAAAAAGGTGTAACCCCCCCAAAAATCCGCTGGCGAGGCTGTGCAGTCTTCCTTTCTACTCCCGTGGTACAGTCCTGAAGCGAGGTGTTTCTTCTTGTATCGTTGGTCGTTGACACGCCGGGCACGTGGATCGGCGAGTGTGGCCTCGCCGCAAGCTGTGGTTGCTAGGTAGACCTATGGTCAACTCACATGGTGAGGAAAGCAATGCATGCTGTCCTACCCATGTGAGTTCATCATCTTGGCGTGTATTGGCGCATCATTTATCAATATTATTAACGCTTTGCTGAGAGTGTTCAGCCCGTTATGATTATACTTCTGAACTATACATAACGATCCTCCTCTCCGGGCTCCGGCAGGGGCTATGACCCCCCCCCCCCCTGGAAAGTTTGGGGGGGGGGGGGGGGCTCGAGCCGCTGAACCTTACCGTAGTGTCAGCCTATGGCTGTAGCCACAGTAGCTTAGTGGCTAAAGGAGTTGATTTCAAGTGGAACGTGCGCTGTAGCAGGCAGCAATAATAAGAAGAAGAGACTCGTATATATTCCATATATCCATTCCGTTTCGCACTGGCTTAAAGGGGCACTGACACGAAAATTTTCGTCTGCTGTTTTTTCGCTGCAATACGTTGCTGGGGACCTGTTAGCCATAACACGGCAGAGCAATTGCTCTAGCACGCGTTGTATAATTATTTACGACCTGTTTATTACCCACTAGTTTCAGTTTTGGTTTGGGAGAGCTCAAAAAACGACAAGGGGCGCCCTGTGCAACTGGCGCCATCTAGCGCTTGAAATGGAGTAAACGAGTTCGACCACCACGTGAGCACACATAACTGTGACGCACTTCTGCACGACAACCACTGCGTGCCGTTTTCTTTCGCCTGTCGCACGTCCTGCGCGTTGTTGTCACTGTTGCTGTCATCGGTGTTGGGTGACAACTTTTTTCTTGAGGTCTGGGGTCACCGGCAGCCTACTAAAGCAGCCACAGCGAATAAGCAATGGCGGCTATGACGTCATCATTGCTAGCTGCACTGTCGGAGCTCGGCTGCCGTGGTGACGTCGCGGAAGTTGGGGGTCCCCTTCAGGTCACCTTTGCTGTTGTCGATGCCGCGATGCACGGCGTCTAGCGCTCGACTGCGCATGCGAACTTCAATATTCATTTATATTAACTTCGGAGCTGTGTTCGCCATTGAGATTTGGTAGATGACATCTGTATGTCCACGAAAATCGATCCCGCAGGCTATCTTAGCAACGAAATTTTGGTGTCAGTGCCCCTTCAAAGGGGCTGCAACACTTGTTCGACTGCCTTTCTGGAACACTGCAGTGTTTCGAATGCTAAAAGAATTAAACGAATCGGTGCACGAGAACTGAAGTTATTAACCCTCAATGTTCAAAATACGAGGAGATGGCCTGAAAAAAACGTTCCCTTCCGCATTCCGCTTTCCTACTGAGGTACGTGGCCGGATCCACTCAGCGCGCACCTCTTATACAGAGATACCGAAAATTTCTTCTCAAGGTGGGTTGTAGAAGTTACCTTGCAGCCGCTTTTTTGGCAGAGTTGTCATCATGGGTACAACTGAGACGACGAACCATATGTGTCAGTCAGGAGAGGCAGTTGGTTTTTAAAATATTATACAGAAAACATTTCTTTTTTTTTGTGTCAGCGATTCTGCTGTTGTCCTTGACAGGCCTCGAGTACTTTAAGGTGCACAGGCGAATCACTACATAGCGTAGCAGCAGCTATGCTGCCAGGCCCATAGCCAGGGGGGTTGCCCTAGGGGCCCGGGCTCCTCCTGAAATTTTGGTTTGGGGTATTGCTAATAATATAAGTTTTAACCATATTAACGATGCATCTAAAAAGTCACTTATTGAACGTTCTGCCATTTTTACTGAAAACATATAATGAAAATAGATGTTCTCATATAGTCAAGGCCTTCATCTTGTGGGCCCTTCCCAAGAAGGATTGCTGCCTACAGGCCTGGCTGCTGGCACCCCTTCCCCGCCAAGGGTGGAAGGGAGGGGAGGGTGGAGGGAGAGCCGGAACAATAGTCTCCCCGCTCGGCTGTGTCTCCGTTGAGGGCGGTCAGTAAATGAGTTTCACATATTCAAGGCTATGCCTAGAGGAGGCACGAGCTACGCTTTTTAAACCACCGCAGCTAACGTGTGCGTTGTGGTCTGAGGACATTCCTGGACACGAGTGTATAACCGCGCGGCCTACCGGGGATCAGTGAACGTAAAATGCGAATTGGTGTGTCAAACCAGTCGCATTGCTCGTGTAGCCCTGCCACAGTAATCACTGCGACATAATCAAATGTGACTTCCTGTAACAAAATTCGCTGTTGTGTGCCGCCACGATTCAAGAAAAACTCTGCAGGAGGTGGTTTCTACGTTGAAATGAGACTATAACCGCTTTACTTCTGGCGCTCCCGCTCTCTGTGACATCCCCGCATGCCACAGTTCTAGAATTAGCGATGAAAACGGCATGCTCAATTGGTGTCGCTGGGCCCTGTTTAGAAAGTGGGAATGTAGATGTAGGGTAAACATTGTTTTTTTGACTCCCTAGTGACTTAGGTAGTATATGCGTTGCCTTGCATAGTAAAAATGAGCATTTGCGAGGAAAAAAGTGAACTGATATTTGGTCCGGCTATTTGTCTGGTTAAGCACACTGGCCTACAATAATTTTACTGACTGTTGCACGTATGGGGTTTATAAGATTCCATTTAGCTGTGAATGTTTCTGCGTAGGGCATACAGTGCATTGTATTAATGAGAGATTGATTGAACATAGAAGGCCGTTGTCAGGTGGAACACCGTCTAATCGTCTAATCTATCGTTGCACTGCTGGGACTGTAACTGCACGCCCAAGTTAGACTAATGCGTAATTCTATACAAGCATAAGAATGAAGATACACATTTAAAGGGGTTCTGAACCACCTCTCTGGCTTGGTTTTGAAAATGGCTGGGTGTGTATGGAAAGCCTTTCAGAAATTCACAGCCGAAAGAATAGTTCAAAAACATTTGTTAGGAGCAAAAGAACCTCCCTTTACAGTCCTGTCTCAACTTTGCAGAACAGAGCTCATAGAGCTTTGTGGGCAGCGTCGAAGGAGGTGCCCCTCCCACCACGTTCCGTCACCAGGCTTCAATGACGTATCAGAGTAGCTGATTGAAAGCATGCCACTGCAGGGGGCGGCAGCATGCGTTTGTGGCCGGCTGCTCACTTCGCGCCTGGGCTTAGTCATGTGCACTTGCGATCTCTGCATTTTTTTTGATCCTCGGAAATTCTGTTTTTGTTCATCACGCATGTTTAGGCTCGGAGGTGGTTGCGCTCACTTTGTCATTGTGCTGCTTGTATTGAATGTTGTGCACATGACATTGTCAGGATAAACTGCGCAACTCCAATGCTGTTCCAGCTTGTGCTGCATAGCCCCAAGTTAGTTAATAGTTGATTAGTGATTCTAGAGTGGTTAATGTTAATCATCCTGTCGTGCTTGAACACGGGACTACTATGACTCGAAAGGAAGACCTTTACAACTCGAGCCCCCCTCGGCAGATTAATGTGAAATAAGCTGTGTTCAGATGCAGTAAGACCGATGGATTAATTTAAAGTGTGAATGCAGCCTTATATGGATGTTTAAGCTATTGGCAAAACTGGGAGATATGCAGAAAATTCCACTATGTTGTGTAATGCTAGCATAACCATGCCAAGCTATAGTAAAGCCAATTAAAACTTCCTAAGATTACTTAGGTAAGGCCTTATTAAGCTGTCTAGTTCAGCAGAGCCTGTTAAGACTAAGTGAAGCCTAGTTCAGATGACTAATCCAACCAAGCCAGACTGAGTTAATTCAAGCTTAATTAGGCTATGACAAATAAGTCGTGCATAATTAAGCTGAGACATACTTTATGATAATTAAGATTTATGAAACAAACCAAGTCAAAGTAAAGCAAATTAAGTGAAGCTGAATTAGGCTGATATAAGCAAGTCTAGTGTAAGTAAGCTTAAACTAATTAGTGAGAGCTTAAGGTAGGACTAATTAAACAGTGCATAACTAAGTTATCACTAATTAAGTTGTACCCAAATAAACTTATCCCGATGTTAATTAGGCTAACACCAATTAAATCAGGCCTAGTTATTATAATACTAAATAAGCAACACCTAATTGAGCTAATAAAGTCTAGTATAGCTAGGCCCAGACTAATCAGGCAAAGTTTAATTAAGGTAGGACTAGTTAACCGAAGCATAATTGTCATGACTAAGGAATCCTAGCTTATTAAGTCGTGTGATTAGGTCAGGTTGATTAGACTGAGTCTAATTTAATAATTAGGTCATGTCTAATCAATTTAAGACTAAGTTGAGCCTAAGTGAGCTCAAACTATTAAGCTACACCAAATTAATCTGGACATTAAAGGCGTAATCCATTTTAATCCACACTAATTCACCTTAGTCAAGCCAAATCTGCTGTATTCCTTAATCTGCCCTAATCTCTTAATCTAGTGTAATAAACTCTAATAAGCCATAGTCCAGCTTAATGTACTTCAGTCTGTCTATCCACCCTAGTGCGCCTTAATCAGCACTAAACCACCCAAATCCGTCCTAGCCCTTTAATCCACCTTATCCAAGAAAGATTTTGGGTTCGACACCAGTTATGTTATTGACTTCGAGTCCTAGAAGGTGGTGCATTGGAGTCCCATATGGTATAAACCCATCTACAGTCACTGATCAATGATTGGTTAAGGTTTGGGAATCATTTATCATTTCTTACAGGCTGCTGGCATGCATTTGTTGCTTCTTGGGCAACTTTTGATGGTGAATTTTGCGCTGCACCCTTCTCATCGATGCCGACGTAGTTTACAGACACCTCCCAATCGCATCTGTCAGACTTGCACGTGAACAAATACATTTTTACATATTTCTAGCAACCATTTTGCCTAGGCGCTCACAAGGCAAAGAAAAAGCGAGCACCTGGCACGCGTGGGCTTTCGGGGAGGAAAAAAAAAACGCGCTTCGGAAGGGCCCACACTGGGGTGCGGTGGGTGTGTCTTCCATCGGCCAATAGCAGCAATGCTCCTTGTGTATGCTCTGTGATGAAACAAAGCATATACAAGGAGCGTGAGGAGGAGCCTCTTTTTGAGTTGAGGGCTTCTGGGGAAGTGGAAACATTGTGCTCTGGCTTGTGAACACTACGCTTCGTGGACGACTGCAGCATTTGGCTGAGGTGTTCATTACAGTGTAGGCTAGCCATAGAATATGTTTCTTCACCAAGCCTGAACGATCGTTCAGGACCCCTCTAACCCTTTGTGGGTCGAATTTTTTTGCAAAATCCAGTCCAAAAATGTGTAATAGTTTTATTGCTGAAATAAATTGTTCAGACGATTCTATTTAAGAAATGTCTGAAATTTTCTTTCGTGACCGTAAAGTGACAAAAAAATCATTTTTGTTGTTACATACACATGGTCTATTCCTAGTAAAATCAAGCAAAATCCTAAAAAAAAGCTTAACAGATTTTTATAAATAAAAATTATGCATTGTATTAAACATAGCTCACAGACAGACAAAAATCAGCGCACTGGAGTACTTTTCTGGTTAAAAATGTTCATGCTCTAACACTAAAAACTTTTCAGCGTGTGATAGTCTTTGAAGCATGGCTCCACACAGAGTGATTTGTTGCACTCCACACATGTAGCGCGTTTCTTTGCGAAGTTTGTCGTCGAGTGGTGGGGCACAGACGTAGCATCTTCTCTGGGTCCTGATTCCCTGTGCATCAGTGGGTGGCACGTTCTCTATGAAGTTTCGCGCTGTCAGCCTAATAGGAGGATCTCCGTTTGGCCTTCCCGCCTTGCTCCTCTCTGTGTGATTCTCCTTGATCAGTTGGCTCACTACTTGCTGTTCGAAGTCCGCAAACGTTTTTGTGGATGCAGTGTTTCTACAGAAGAGAATAAAAGCGTTTAGCAGTGACAGGTCCAGCGAGTGAAAAAAGAATTTGTTGTTCCACTTTATTGTCTTTCTGATGCTTTCGGAGAAGCTCATTTGCATGTCAACTTTGTCAACTAGTCCCATTTTTTTGTTGTATTCTAGCACACATTTTGGCTTCTTTTTCTTTTCACCCGTTTCCCAATCCACTTTTTCAGCTTCGACGATCTCTGCGCTGTGCATTGTGGACAGCATGTGCACGTCTCGTTTGCCACGCCATTTCAGTGCCGACATAGCGTTTGTGTGGTAGCTATCCACTTCATCTAGCTTCAGCTTCTTTGCAAAGTTTGGAAGTTTTCCTATTTGTGCGCACCGTCCCACAAGCATTTGCCTGCCTGTTGAAGAGAAAATGGAATAGTGCTGAGCTAGTGTACCTATTATCCACGAAAACTGAATGCCCCTTGTCCAGCAAGTCTCTCAGCAGCTCTACGACAACAGACCCTGAGAATCCCAACTCCTTCATAGTAGTCACAGCTGTAGTTTCACCGGTATAGACGATGAATCTTAAAAATGTAGCCTGTATGAACGTCACAAAGCATCAACAACTTCACTCCAAAGTGATGTCTCTTGGAAGGAATATACTGTCGTCCTTTTCAAGGCATCAAAGACTCGTCGATGCAGAGGTCTTGAAAAGGAACAAAGAAAATCTTTCCTGTATTTCTTCCATTACCGGCCTGATTGTTCTTAGGCGGTCCTTTGCATTAGTGACGGAACTGAAGTGCAGCACTTGCAGGAGCACGCAAAAGCGTGTGACCGAAAAGATTGACCGGAAGAAAGGAGTATCCAACATGGTGTTTTTGGACCAGTAGTCTCTCTGAACATTTTTCCGGACCATGCCTATCAAGAACATTACCGCTAGATAGCAGTACATTTCGGCAAGGTCTATATTCTGCCATAACCGCAGGTGTGACTTTCGGGACAGCCTTCGCTTGGGAGTCTTCTTAGCGTGCTTGTTCATTTCCGCTACAATATTCGAGACTAGCCCTTTGTCAAAGAAAAGCTTGGGATACTCTACTTCTTTTGACGCCACTCATTCATGGCGTCAAATGGAAACACGATGGGCAAAAGTCACCTTTGATCCAGTCCGCATTGTCTCGCCATGCACACTTTTCACATGTCGCTCCTTGATCGTCATCGGAGTCTGAACTCGTCAGAAAATCCTCGTCTGGCAAATTGAAATCCAATGAATCAGATTCCGATCCGGCACTTGGGGAATAGTTCGCATCGGAAGAATCACTGCTCGACTCACCGGCAGCAGAGCAACTGGCGTGCGCTTCCATAGCGTAAGCGAGCTGCGTCAGTGAGCGCACGGAATAAAACTCGATGGTAGTGCGCCCGTCCGGAAAGCAAAACGAGTGAAAAAGCTACAGTAATTCTTCATCTTGTCGCCAACAAGACGTAGACCCCAAAACAGGAAACGCAATCACGGCGGCGGCGTTTGTCTAATGCTGCACCGAAACAGATGTAATCGCGCCCCGGGGAGCGAGAAACGAGAGAGTAACAAGCAGTCACCCTTTGAGAGATTAGATCACCCTTCGAGAGATTAGAAACCAAACACCCATCAGCTTTGCGGGCGCAAAAAGTGAAAACCACCCGAAGGACGAAACCGAAGCCAACCGTGCCGCGGGCGCGCTCGGTTGCGCAAGCGATAGCTGGCGCGCCATTTTGCGAAGCATAAGAAGAGCAAGAACGGAGAGTCATTGGCACATGGAAAAAAACTCCACGTATTCCCCAAGTGTGGCAGCTCAGGCCAAGCAAGAGAAACTATCGAAAAAGGGGTGCACTTTAAACCAGCTGCACCGCGAACGCGCTCGGATGGGCAAGCAATAGCCGGCGCGCCGTTTCGGGAAGCAAAAAATAAAGTATAACAGCGAGACATCGGCGCACGAAAAAAACTCCATGTATTCCCAAAGTGTGGCAGCACAGGCCAAGCAAGAGGAATGATTGAAAAAGGCGCGCGTTTTAAACATAAACGCTGTGCCGTACATGTACGACAAAAACCCTTTGGTACCAGGAAGCTTCTGCCATACATGTACAGCGAGAACCCTCAAGGGGTTAACGGTCGAGTCCTAGCATATCAATAATAGTCTAAGTGCGTGCGTCTTGAAAAAGCAAAAAATGACCAAAAAATCAATCTTGAGAAAAATGCATTTTGGGCACATTTGGGCTCTCAAGCAGCTGCCTTCAAATTATAAACTCAGATTTCCATCGAGAAATAGCATAAAATGCACTTTCAAAACACCAAGGGTGCCAAAAATGGCAACACAACAGCCAAATTTGTTCAAACTTCCTGCGAGCGTGGCATCTGGTTGATCGCCACAATCCTGGGCTTGCTTTGAAGGTCTTTTCTTCGTGTGCATCTTTCAACTTTTCAAAATGGTGTCGCTCCGACAGAGCAGCCGCTATCAGCCCTTTTCTGAAGGGTAGTTCCAGAACGCTCATTGGTCACAGCACAGGCGCATGGGGCAAGCCCCCCGTCTCGAGCATCTCATTGGCTGTCGCGATCGCGGCGGCCATTTTTTTCCTACTTTTGTCTCGCATTCGCCGTGGTAGCTGCCGCTTGATCAGTCTCGTCTGCTTTCGCTAGCATTCGCGCGGCCACCGCACAGTTTTATCGTTTTGTGATGGCATTTCTGGAGAAATGCTCATCTAAGCAAGGTGCGTCAAGCATGCTAAAAAAACGGAAATGTTCATTACACGCACGGTGGAACGCTGACGAGTGCGCGCTGCCCAAACCACCTGTCGCGTCCAAAGCGGCGCATTCAGCGAGAACTTGCTGGTTATCGGTCGCGCTACGGTACATCTTGTCATCTGATTATCGTCCAGGGATCCCAGCGGCATCCGAAACCGAATTGATACGGCATACTATTCAGCGGACGTGACCACCGAGTGCGCGAGAAATGGGGCATCGCAGTGCGTAATGGAGTGGAATCAAAAGCTGGATGTTGCTCAGCGTTAGCAGCGAGCACCGGAATGAAAATGACACAGGATTTATCTTCGCGGACATTGTTGTGATAAAAATGCGCTTTGGGATTGTGACCTTTGGGACCGCTTTGGGAAAGTGACCTTGAAAGCAGCGGCCGTGGGATGTGTTCAAAGCGTGGGTTTTGTAACAGATGCACGATTTGCGCGAGAACTGTCTAATCTCTGAATGTAGCCATTGACAGAATGCTTATATATTATCAAGATAAGATTTCTGAAGTGAAAGTGCTCACACTGAAGGCCATAAATAGTATCTAGAAGGGAATGACTGCGAGGGTTTATACATGGCCTGACAAGGCAACACTCGAATTGCCATAAGACTGAGATACAGTGTGGGGGAATTGCTAATTGCGTCACAGCCTTGATAAGGTCAAGAGCTGGCATTGGAGGATCATTTGGACAGTAGTACCACCAAGAGAAGGCCTAGAAAACAGCATGAGCTAGCAGGGGACTCAACTTTGCCTGCTATTGATACAAGTCTAACTGTAACAGAACAACAGATTTTGGATTTAATAAAATATTCTGTATGCCTCTTAGACTTAAACTTCATGCAGATATATTTGTCTATGGCATGCCCGCATTATCAGACAATTTTTGCATTTTTTAGTTTGCACAGCATTGAAACAAACCTATGACTTTGTAAATGTGTAGCTTGTCATGTTCATGCTTTATGTAGTACATGGCTTTCTGGCAGTATTTTGAAATTATATTACCAAGATATGGTGTCATATTTAGTATGCCTATTCTTACGAAGAATAAAGCTTTAAAATGATACAGTTGCTAGTGCTGTAGCTGCATTTTTACCAAAGTAACACTTGTCTGAAACTTCAAAAATGCGTTTTTCTCAGTTCGATGTTCTTGCTTCCCTCACTCAGCCTTATGGGGCTTTTTTCAATGTTTTTCTTGGGTTACAGCGACAAGCTTGGTGGATCTAGCTGATGATGCTATTTACAGTCAAACCTCATTAATACGTAGTTGGCCGGGAATGACGTTTGGGTACGCACTAAGCGATGTACGAATTAACCGTCAGTGCCGGTTTAGCGGCTACTAACCAGCCAAAAGTGAACGTCACGAACCCCATAAACACTCACGCACACACAGGCACGCAAGCTTTATTCAAGGGCAGGCAGCAAAAAAATCTGTTATTTTCACTTGCCGCCGTGGTGGCCTCGCCCCGACGACGGCATCAAAACCTGTGCAATTCAGTTGAGCTGCGAAAGTTAGCGCTTTCTCAGTAAGAAGCGGTCCAGTGACAAGCAGGTTCATGCTCCGCGCCTTCTTTAACCAATGAAGCAGGGCCTTTTCCACTTCGGGAGACGCAGAGTCTCTGATGCGGCACCTCTTCAGATTGCTGCCTGTGCCGCCCCTCAACTTTTCGCGAGCGTTCCATATCCCGCACACAGTCGTCAGAGGCAAGTCCTTTTCACGGGCTACCGCAGATTTCTTCGCTCCATTTTCAATGGTGCGAATGATTTCGAGTTTTTCCTTAACACTCAAAACGCGATACTTGGCATAGCAGTCCTCACGTGCGAATTAAATCGCACAACACGCGCACCACACAATAAAAAAAAAATATGCCGTGCAAAAGACCGTTGTTAAGGAACACACCACTGCACAAAAGCACACTACCACCGGCGGACACGGGAGAATGAAAGAAAAGAAAAAAAAAAAAAAAAGGAAACGTGGCGGATTCCAAAGTGCAAAGTGAGAGCGAATTCCCCTACCGTCAGCCGCTGCGGACTAACAAACACCAATCTTGTAGGCCATACAAACAAAAAATACGTTAACGTGGTGATCTCGAAGGCCATCCTTTTGCGCGCTTTGATAAGCAACAGCCGTACGAACAGAAAATACGTCAGCGTCGCCATGTTTTGACGTCACTATCGCTGCAGTTTGCCAATCTCTAAGGCCATACTTTTGCGCGCTTCGATCGGCAACAGACGTACGAACAGAAAATACGTCAACGTGGCCATGTTTTGACCTCACTATCGCTGACAATTTTAGTCCTGTCGTCACCGCTAGTGAATCGAACGTCTGCGCAAGTGAAATTTTGCCAATTTTCTGCCTGTGAACATATAAAAACAAGAAAATGGTACGTACTAACCGTATGTAATGCAACAAGTGACTACGGCTTAAGCGGTCAGCCAATACATGGGGTTCAATGGGGGCTGGGTGGGGGGAATCTTCGCGACTACGTTTAAACCGGAGTTACACATTAAGCGAGTACGTATTAACGAGGTTTGACTGTATTCGTTTGTAAAGTTTTCTATTAAATTATTGACACGTGCGGTTGTTTTGGTTTAAGTGGAAAGCCGTTATCACCTCCTAGTGACACACGCGCTGGTTTTGATTGTTTGCAGGGAGCGCTGTTATCACTTCCTGTTACACGCAACGCAGGCCGCGTTTATCTTGCATGCCACTTCTTGAACTGTGTCGACCATTCTTGAAACTTTGCATGCTTGACGCGCACATTTCAGTGACTTCTGGAACTCCAGAGATAATGCGAGAATGCGTTATGCCGCGTGTATAAAAGCCGACGCATTACGCCGCTTGTCAGTCTTTCCGTCGACCGACGACTGTTCACGTCGCTATTGCTGTGCATTGTCATTGGCTTTGTTTTGCTGAGCACAAGTTTGCCCAATAAACAGTTCGCTTGACATCATTTGAGTCCTGCATGCTTCACCTTTAGTGCTGCGTGCGTCACTACCACGTGACATCTGGTGGAGGTGCTTCTCGGTCCATGTATCGTATGCCCCCGTCCAGCCATGAGCCAAGCCTAAGCCACCAAGAGGACGACTCCAACCCGGTCCTTGAGCTAGTCGCAGACAACAAGGATTCCCTCCAGAATACCTGCCGCTCCCTGACAAGGACAAGAAGACAAGGTCTGCAACGAAACCAGCATCCACGACGACGGAAGCAAGATCTCTGGCAACCATGGTCATGCACCAGCCCAAAGAGCTGCCTACCTTCTGCAGATCATCATACGAGGATCTGGAAAGTTGGCTGGACATCTACGACCGCGTCGCAGCCCTTAACTAGTGGGACCCTGACGATAAGCTGCGCCACGTGTATTTCTACTTGAAAGACACCGCGAGGACTTGGTTCGAGCACCGCGAGTCAACGCTTCGAACCTGGGATGACTTCCGCGCTGCTTTCCTGCCCACATTTGCAAGCGTCGGGCTAAAGGAAAGAGTCGCATCAGTGCTTGAGACTCGGGTGCAGCTCCCCAACAAAAACGTAACCATCTTTACGGAGGAGATGATGTGACTTTCCCGCCATGCCGACGCCGACATGTCTGAGGACAAGAAGGTTCGCCTGCTTATGCGAGGCAAGCGTTCCTCCTTGAGGCTACCACCATTGAGAAGACCCTCGGGATGCGCACCCGGCAATACAATCGCTGCATGTTCCCAGACATCGCAGAAGTCTAAGGACTCAGCCCCGACGACCTACGTGAGACCATAAGGGCTGTTGTTCGCGAAGAACTGCGCCGGATGTTTCCGTCGTTGCAGCCCCAAGTCGCCTCCTTCGAAGACATTGTTCGTGAGGAAGTACAGTGCTCGCTGGGCGTTCCCGAACGACCGCAGCCCCAACTGGAGGTGATGACCTGCGCCGCTGCTGCACGCTGACCTGCCGCCGCTCCTCGCCCACGCCAGGACCCAATGCCTCCGCAGTTTTGTCGCCAGCCACCGCCGCCACCTCCGACGCCATCCCGCTCGCCAGTAGTCCAGCGTGCGTGTCACTGGGAAGTGATACCAGCTTTCCACTTAAACCAAAACAACCGCACGTGTAATTATTGTTGCCAGTAATTATAAATGAAAGTTTGTAAAAATATAGTGATCAAGTCCATATCTATTTATTTTGCATTAGAAGTGTGCCAAGAACATTGGCATCATTGGCTAGAACAGCTTTTGGGCATTCTTGCCATATACTTAGTTTCTGATTTTGGCAAAGCAAAGCTTTTGATAAGCCCTGTAAGAAATCGACCTAATTTCTGTAATAAATGCTTTATAGCTTTTGTTTTAACGAAGATATTTGAAATGTAATTAGATGTTTGGAATCATCAGAAAAAAGTGAACGTTACTCATAAATGTCATTGAAATCAATCCAAAACTAACAAACTTCGTTTTAAGACCCACGTCCCCGCTTAAACAGAGAAGAGGTAGAATGTTGTAGCAGTTGTTTATCACGTAGTCCAGCATGCGGAACCGTTTTGACAGGTGGCGCTGCATTCCTGAGCATGCGCAGATAAGTTGTGTGTATTCTTTCTTGTTCACCTCAATGCTCTTCATAGTCCGCGTTTGGATGGCCCGCTCATCTTCCCTTGTGACCATGTTTTGCGCACTTGTTCTGTTCATTGTGAGTCTGAATATTGTGGTATAGTCAGTCATTACTTAACAACCAAAGTGAGACTGGCTTGTGTGTGTGTCTTCTCACAATGGAAGACGGGAGGCAAGAGGGTGGCGTGACAAGCGCAAAGTGCGCAAGTCGTTGGGGGTGTGCAAATTATGCACGTAACTATGGTATCAAACACCATAGGTCGGCGCACTCACTCATGAGTGCACTCACTCGCACTCATTTCATAGACGTGAGTGCGAGTGCGAGTGAGTGCCAATGAGTGTGAGTGGAAGTGAGTGCGAGTGCGAGTGAGTGCAAGTGAGTGTGAGTGGAGGCGAGTGCGAGTGAGTGCCAGTGAGTGTGAGTGGAAGTGAGTGCGAGTGCGAGTGAATGCCAATGAATGTGAGTGGAAGTGAGTGCGAGTACGAGTGAGTGCAAGTGAGTGTGAGTGGAGGTGAGTGCGAGTGAGTGTCAATGAGTGTGAGTGGAAGTGAGTGCGAGTGAGTGCAAGTGAGTGTGAGTGCAAGTGAGTGCGAGTGCGAGTGAGTGCCAGTGAGTGTGAGTGGAAGTGAGTGCGAGTGCGAGTGAGCGCCAGTGAGTGTGAGTGGAGGTGAGTGCGAGTGCGAGTGAGTGCAAGTGAGTGTGAGTGAGTGCGAGTGCGAGTGAGTGCCAGTGTGTGTGAGTGGAAATGAGTGCGAGTGAGTGTAAGTGAGTGTGAGTGCGAGTGAGTGCCAATGAGTGTGAACGGTATGTATGTATGTATGTATGTATGTATTTATCCGTGGCCGTCTCGTTAATGGATTGTATACGAAAATCGCTATGCCATATGACTGCATGACGAATAAAATGACAGGTCATTATATGAAAATCATGACATGCATGATTTACATGAAACGGTCTTGGTGCTCTCCTGGGCCGTTTCGTTAATGGGATGTATACGAAAATCAGTATGGCACAACATGACTGCATGACGAACATAAATGACAGGTCATAATATGAAAATCATGACATGTATGGCATGAGCGGCTTGATTTACATGCCACGGTCTTGGTACTCTCCTGCCCAGCTAGCATACAAAGGATTTATGACGACTTCGAAACGGATATCCGAGACGTTAACGTTGCAGACGGCACGCGTAAGAAGCCTTAGTCCTGGATGCGTCGTATATCGTCTGATGTCCGGCTCGTTGCACATGCGTCTTCAAAAAGCTGGTCTTTTCGACGGCTTCGAGGAGACTCCAATAATCCCATTTTCCGGGATTTCTGAATCCGTTCAAAGACTTGCACGTGCGTCATCAAAAAGCTGTTCCTGAAATGTTAGCCGTAATCTGAAAAAGAAGCAGGAATCGTGCTCGGGAACTGGGCGCGCCCACCAATATTTTGGTCTGGTTGCCACCCTCAGAATATATAAATGATAATCTGACCTCAGAGCTAACGTCTTAGGGGTTCAAATGACGCCAAGGCATTTTTTGCACCCCTAAGGCATTAACTCTGTGGTTCTGAAGGTGTCAACGGGATAATAATTTTGGGGGCACCCACGATCCACGGACGTCGTCCCTGCCTTATGGTAGTAGCTTCGACCCGCTATGTTACCAGCTCCACCATAAGGTTTAAGGTGCTGCAGAGTGGGGGTTAGTGCCAGCCCACCTGAATACTTTCGTCCTAGGAAGAAGTGCTGATGTCGCACTTGCGTGGAACGTTTTTTTTCTGGTGGGTCAAAGCACTAGCATTGAGTGCAACAGAGCAATAGTGCAGTAAGGTAGGCACACAGTTGTCTGCAAAGGCTTCATCAGTCTTAGCATTTAGGTCACAATTAGTTGTCATGCATACAAAAATCAATATAGCTTGTACTTTGTATAGTATGAAGCAAATCTACCAAAAACAGTAATGACATATCTTTCTACAGTTAAGGATAGAAAGTTTCTTGGCAAGCGGCCAAACAAGGAGGCCCCACTGCCAATGATCATGACGTCAACAACATTTTATTCAACATTTCATTGAGAAACTAACTTATGGTAGTTTAAAAAAAAGAGAAATGTGAAAAAAATAAAACCACCAATATTCATAAGGAACTGCAGAAGAAATAATTTAAATATATCTGGAACTTATTAACGACTAGAGGCTTACAGAAAGCGCACTAGTAACAATAATCAAAAGCCAAACGACAATGCATTTCTCAGCATGAGAGCAGCGCATCCGGTTGTATGAGCACAGACAGCATAGTGGATGAATGTGTGATAGCCGCTTTCAGTCATGTTATGCAGTATCTTCGCCACATAAAATCAATGATTATGAACAAACGAACTCAAATATGACCCAGGTATCAAAGTGAAAATTTGCCTAGGACATCAGCTGATGTAAAGAGGCAAGCTTGAAAAGACTACCAAAAGCATCAATCAAGTGACAATGAATACTGACCAAAGTGACCTTCAAAGAAAATGTCGCATGAAATATTAACATAATCGTTATAATGAACGACATCACAATGCAGTGCATAATCTGTCACAGCGAGCAACGTTACATCGAAGCAACCTCAGTTTCATAATGAAGCTACATACTCGCGTACTTGAAGTCCAATACACTGGAGACAGGTAGAGAGGGTGGCCTGATCTAGTACGCCCGGGCCTTCTACTCTACTTCGGGGACAACGCAACAGGGCAAGAAGAGTGATGAAGCATGAGGATGGGGATAAGAATGAGTGATCCGTACATACATAAGACATGACTGCTTGCGCAAAGGGGACATGGACGCCAGTAATCATATTTCATTACGCTTGATACGAACTAGCCCAACTTATGGCAGCTAATCACTTCTGCAAAACAATGTGCTGTGACGCGGAAAATGTCGGCCCGGCTCTCTTGACATAAACACTGGCAATAGTCAAACCCCAGCACGGGTAACTGGGACCTCGCCTCTACTTGAAACGTGACAGGGGCCGCCATTAGTCGGACGAATATGCTGTGCAGGGAAATGCACTCGAAGATTATGATAAAGGTCTAATAGTCGCATAATGAAAAGAAGCCACTTTAGTTGCATCTAAGTTTAATAGTCGCTTTTCATAATCCGCAACTTTGCGCAGTGGTACCGAACGTCTAGCATCCAGTCCATTTCTATTGAAAAAATGACCTTGTAGCATTAGGTAATTCGGTATGGTCCCCTATTTCGGGTGAAATACAGCTTTCATCTATTGCTTGTACTCCCATATCAGCCAGCCTAGTG
The DNA here is from genome assembly GCA_013339685.2 of Hyalomma asiaticum. Classification (NCBI taxonomy): domain Eukaryota; kingdom Metazoa; phylum Arthropoda; class Arachnida; order Ixodida; family Ixodidae; genus Hyalomma; species Hyalomma asiaticum. Next base: position 4,875,885 of record CM023491.1, read on the forward strand.
GCCGCCGTCTGCTGCTGTGGCACGAATGGGGGACAGTCGCGAAATACTATGTGTTCTATTCTCTGATACATTAGACAGCGCTCACAGTTCGAGATGTACGCGCGACTGAAGAGGTGCGCGTACATCTCAAACTAGGTCGAGTTAGGTCGGCGACCAGGTGAAACCTGCGCAGTGTACTGGCACCGCTGCCGTTTATTCTACCCAGGAGGAAAAACTCGTGTCACTCTATTTGCCGCAGATGCCTGATAGGTCGGCGCACTCACTCATGAGTGCACTCACTCGCACTCACTCGCACTCATTTCATAGACGTGAGTGCGAGAACGAGTGAGTGCCAATGAGTGTGAGTGGAAGTGAGTGCGAGTGCGAGTGAGTGCAAGTGAGTGTGAGTGGAGGTGAGTGCGAGTGAGTGCCAGTGAGTGTGAGTGGAAGTGAGTGCGAGTGCGAGTGAGTGCAAGTGAGTGTGAGTGGAGGTGAGTGCGAGTGAGTGCCTTTGAGTGTGAGTGGAAGCGAGTGCGAGTGAGTGCAAGTGAGTGTGAGTGGAGGTGAGTGCGAGTGCGAGTGAGTGCTTGTGAGTGTGAGTGCAAGTGAGTGCGAGTGAGTGCCAGTGAGTGTGAGTGGAAGTGAGTGCGAGTGCGAGTGAGTGCCAGTGAGTGTGAGTGGAGGTGAGTGCGAGTGCGTGCTTGTGAGTGTGAGTGGAAGTGAGTGCGAGTGCGAGTGAGTGGAGGTGAGTGCGAGTGCGAGTGAGTGCAAGTTAGTGTGAGTGGAGGTGAGTGCGAGTGAGTGCGGATGCTGGAAAAATTTGGGTGAGTGAGTGAGTGTGAGTGAGTGTTCCCCTACACTGCCGACCTATGTCAAACACTCTTTGAATTAATTACAACACACATTTGCAACTGCACTCAACTCTAGAGAGCAAATGGATATGATTGCGATAGATTTGTCAAAGGCATTTGACACCGTTTGTCATGCAAAACCTACCAGAAAAATGCGTGAGCTTAATGTTGCTGTGGAGATATTCAAATGGGTCACTGCCTATTTGCATAACAGAGAGCGAGAGCAATTTGTAGAAATTTCTGGAGCGTAGTCACACACACATTGCCTGTTACGTCCGGAGTGCCACAGGGATCGGTCTTGGGTCCCATTTTATTCCTGTTGTATATCAATGACATTCCAAAAGCTGTTGATTCTTCCATTGAAGTGAGACTGTTCGTGGATGACTGTGTTATTTACTCGTGTAAAAAGCACTGCTGACCAGATCTTGCTCAATGATGCTTTGTGTGCTGTTGACGAATGGTGTGCAAAATGGGATATGAAAATTAATTTTGACAAGACCACATGCATGATGGTATCAAATAAAAAAATGCTATTGACGTTTACGTATAAAATAAAAAATAAGGAGGTTAAGCAATCTAGTCAGGTAAAATATCTCGGTACTACAATTACCTCGAATCTAACCTGGAACAAGCCTATTGAAAATATTTGTGGCTCGGCTGAATGTAAGCTGGATCTTCTGCGGTGAAAGTTAAGAGATGCTCTGCCCAAGACAAAGCTGATGGCTTATAAAACACTAGTATGCCCAACCCTAGAATATGCTAGTATTATCTGGGATCCGCACAGTCAAAAGCTTGTTGATGAGCTAGAAAGGATCCAGCGAATGGCAGCCAGGTTTATTTATTCGAGCTATCAGAGGAAACAATCAGTGACCGTGTTACTTAACAGGGCTAACCTTGAGAAGCTGTCTACGTGCAGACAAATTGCACGCTTGAAGTTTCTATACCAACTACATAACAGTACATTAAACATAGATCCAACTTTGTACTTGTACCGTCCAGCCCGAGTGTCACCGTATATCAGTCATTCGCATGCTATTTTGCCTTATGCCACGAGAGTTGATTTGTTCAAGTTTTCTTTCTTGCCTCGCACAATTATTGACTGGGATAAGCTTGATTCCAGTGTATTTTGTTGATTGCGAGTCCGCTGAAATTTTTTGGCATTGTTTGGAATTGATTTTAACATAGTATTGTAATGATATTGTATATTGTGTTTTCCCACCCCTGTAACAAGCCCGCTAGGGCTTACAGTATTGAAAATAAGTAAATAAGATAAATAAGCCAGCAGTGGTTGTACGAGGTTCATGGGCCCGAATTGGCTAGAGGTGACAGTAATTACAAGCAAGAATGCGGACTGCTGTGACTCCCACCCCATCCACCGTCCATCCATCCCTTTTCTTTCTTTCTTTTCTTTTTTTGCTGCAACGTGAGCGCTGAATTGATCTTAACCTTTTTGTAGCTTACAGCACCAGTGATGTTAAGTTTTGCATTTTGGTGAGCATAGCAAGACATACCTGTGCTGCTGTTTGAAAAAGCTGCATTGTTTTCAGGTGGTGCTCGATGTTGGTGCTGGGTCGGGCATACTGTCCTTCTTTGCAGTGCAGGCGGGTGCCCGGAAGGTGTTTGCTGTTGAGGCCAGTTCCATGGCTAAGCACGCAGAGGTGGGTGTTCCGTGAAGGGTGGTCTTATATGATTCCTCTGACAGAGCACTCTGTTATGACTATGAAGGATATAAGGGGAAGGTGCAAAAGGTTACACTGTGGTGTACACTAGCGAGATAGCTAAAACATGCGCCATCATTGTCAGCACTGCTTACAACACTGCAGTGCTGCATACCGGGGTGCTCCGTTGTCTGCAAATGCTCTGGTTTGAGTAGCTGCATTGTCACTTTATTTATTGCCACACTACTGCAATCGACGTTTGATTTGCCGGACGCCCAAAATTCCGGACATGCCTGATTTCCCGGACTCATTTGTGGCACCGTCAAGTTCCCCATAGAGTCAATGCGTAAAACCTCCAAAATTTCAGATGCTTATGACATGACTTTTTCCAGTTAACCGCAGGCCGTAAGCAGCTATCAGTGCTGCCATTTTGATTATCTTGGACCCTCGAATTCCTACTCCAGCACTGGTGGGTCTGCTGGGTGTAACAAGCCAAAGCACCATGGCCACCATACCTTATCGAAACCGAAAACACAAACCAGCGCGTGCCAATCTGTTGTACGCCATAGTCAACTATAGCAACAGATCTCAGGGGGAGTATTGCTCAGGTGGATTGAGGCACACTTGACGACGAAGTTGGCTGAATGAACATTACTTTATAAACAAACTTGAGGAACGCATAAACATGAGAAAAATAACAATTCACACCCAAAACAAACAAAAGTTAACCAGAACAAAAAACGAAAGCCAACAATAAAGGAGTGAACTACTTAATTTGTCTGCAGTACTCAATGTTTCTACGCTCTAGGCGTAGTCCTAATTGCCAGTCCAATAACAATGTGGCTCGCTTCCACATGCACGGTGGATGCCGAAGTTCAACGGTCTTACTTGGCCGTGTGGACTCGACGACCGACTCCACTCGGTGTTGCATCCTCCCCTGGTGTCAGTATCGACGAACTGGATGGGTAGCAGTCGTCGTTCAGGTAGAGCTCATACGGCCCGTTGGTCTCCGCTGTCTGTCCTCCCGGCTGACGTGGCAGTCACCGATGCCGAATTAGGCCTTCTCGAAGTGGTGACGTGCCGTACCGGGCAATTGCCGTTGGCCGACCTTCGAAGGGGATTGCGGTCGGTGCGTCTAGGACTGTTGGCTGCAGCACCTCCGAGGAGCCTCGCCCGAGTCTTCGAGGTCCACGGCCACGCCATGGAGTGCCAGCGTCACAGGCTCCCGAACTGAACACCTGCTGGTTCCGTTGACAGAGCGGAGCTGCCGATGCGTCCTTCTTCGGCCGTCACCACCCGGACTTCCCAGCTCAGCGTTGACCATTTTCCGATCGGAGTGTGGGTCGCGTGCCACGAGCCAGCCATCCACCAACCATGAACATAGACGTGTAAATGGCATGCCATCTCTCGTTTTCGCCACGTGGCGCATGCTTTGGGCCTCTTTACTCGCGACAGCTGCAGGCCCGTTTCCTGTTAACTGCAGGGCCAAAGCAGCCATCAGTGCTGCCGTTTTGATTATCTTGGAGCCTCGAACCCCTACTCCAGCACTGGTGGGTCTGCTGGCTGTAACAAGCCAAAGCACCATGGCCACAATACCATATCAAAACTGAAAACACAAACCAGCGTATGCAAATTCGTTGTGTGCCATAGCCAGCTATAGCTACGGCTTGACCTCTTTGTGTTCATTCACGTGTTCAATGCCACCTTTCTGATTGTCTGGAAGCCTCAAACCCCTACATGAGCTCTGGTGGATCTGTTGGCTGTAACAAGCCAAAGTGCCACAGCTACCGTACCGTACCAAAACCAAAAACACAAACCAGTGCACGCCAATCCGTTGTGCACCATAACCAGCTATAGGTACAGCCTGATGTCTTTGGCTGATGACGCTCGACTGAAGACGGCTTTTGTCACGCCCGACGGCTTGTACGAATTCAACGTCATCACATGTTGTCATTCACATGAAGTCGCCGCTAGACCTCAAACCTTCCAAACAGGGGTGCTGCCTACATACGCCAACATCTTACCGAGGGCCCGGCTGCAGCACGCCATGCAGCCGTCTCAGCAGCAGCCCCTTCCATCGCGTCCTGCGACATGGGTGGGTCCTGCACCAGCGAACCGATGGTGCACTTCCGACAACCGCCCAATCTGCTTTGCGTGCGGTTGTGCAGGTCACGTCGCACATTACTGCAATCGTGTGCAGCCGCCTCAAGTAGAGTTGGCCGCCACTGGCCGGTCCAGCCGCCCGTATTACGACCTACATCCACCTAGGTCACCGCCGTTGCGACCAGCTTCGTCTCTCCATTCACCGTCTCCACAACGCCGCTCACCATCACCTACGCAGCCACGTGCGGTTGTACGCGACCAGGAACTAGTCGTCACAGTCCACGAAGCAAGGACTGCGATTCTATCGAACTATGCAAGCCCTCAGCGAAGCCCGTCGAACATTATCGACATGTTTGTCGACAGTGTTCGCACATCTGCCCTTGTGGACACTGGAGCCGCTGTTTCAGTTATGGACGCAAAACTAAGCCGTGTGCTGCGAAAAGTTATGATGCCACTTTCTGGGCTGTCCCTACATGCAGCTAGCGCTCAAATTATTCATTCTACGGCGGTATGTACAGCCCGCGTCTTCGTTCAGGACACCATGTACGCCATCGAATTCATCATAATTCCCGCATGCTCTCATGACGTCATCCTAGGATGCGATTTCCTTTCACGCCATGACGCCGTTATTCATTGCGCACCAGCCGAAATAGAACTCTCGCCATTCTCAGACTTGACGCCAGCAAGTGAATCATCGGCTTCAAACAAGCTACTCGTCCGAGAGGACACCAGAGTGCCTCTGAACTCGTCAACGTTTGTGTCTGGCTACTGTGCCGATCTCGCCGACACCATTGCACTCCTTTCACAATCTGACCGCGTTGGCACTAGGAAAGGCTTGCTGGTGCCTTTTGCGACCGTACAATTTTTTTCAGCACAGCACCGCTATCTTCGTAACGAACCCATCCCTGTACATAGTTCCGTTGATGCGAGGTGAATGTCTTGGCAGAGTGGAACCCATCGAAGACGCACAACTTATCAACGTGCCCGATGATTGTCCCAGTTCCAGTGTGCTCAGTGCTGTTTCCACGTCTCATTCGTTACCCACTGATGTATTTGGTTCCTCCATTGCCGACAACCTTACGCAGATCCAATGTTCCCAGCTTCTGTGCCTGCTAGATGAATTTCGTTCTTTCGATTTCACGCAAACTTCTCTTGGCCGCACGTCCACCGTTACACACCACATCGACACTGGCACCCAACCGCCACTGCGGCGTCCATACCGCGTCCCTCCCTCAGAACGTCGAGTAATTAATGAACAAGTCGATGACATTCTTCGACGCGATGTTATTCGACCTTCAAACAGCCCCTGGGCGTCGCCTGTTGTTCTTGTCGTGAAGAAAGACAGTTCTGTATGGTTCTTTGTGGACTACTGGCGACTCAACAAGGTCACTCGTAAGGACGTGTACCGGCTACCGCGAATTGATGACACGATTGACAGCCTGCAAGGAGCAGAATTCTTTTCATCTCTCGATTCGCGGTCAGGGTACTGGCAGGTGCCAATGGCTGATGACGCTCGACTGAAGACGGCTTTTGTCACGCCCGACGGCTTGTACGAATTCAACGTCATGCTGTTTGGACTGTGTAATGCGCCCGCTACCTTTGAGCGCATGATGGGTACCGTTCTGCGCAACTTGAAATGGCACACGTGCTTGTGCTACCTCGATGACATCGTTTTCACTCCGGACTTCTCCACGCATCTTCAACGCCTGCGGCATGTTTTGACGCGTTTCCGGGAAGCCGACTTACAACTGAATCTCAAGAAGTGCCGATTTGCAGCATGGCAGCTAACAATACTCTGCTACATCGCGTCCAAGGACGGAATTCTCCCTGATCCAGCCAAGCTTCAGGCTGTGGCCGAGTTTCCCAAACCGACGTCCGTCAAGGAACTACGCAGTTTCGTAGGACTGCGCTCCTACTTTTGATGCTTTATTAGGAACTTTGCCACTATTATATTGCCGCTAACGAAGCTCCTCGGAAGTAACGAGCCCTCGATACGTGGTCGTCGGAGTGCGACGGCGCGTTCGCAAAGCTCCATCACTTGCTGATGTCTCCTCCCATGCTACGCCATGCATAGGCAAGTTGTACGCTTGCTAAAGCCGAGACCAATTATACCGTAACGGAAAAAGAATGTTTGGCCATCATCTGGGCACTTACTAAGTTCCGACCATATCTGTATGGCCGCCCATTTGGTGTCGTCATGGATCACCACGCACTTTGTTGGTTGTCGTCACTCAAAGACCCCTCCGGCTGCCTTGCACGTTGGGCACTTCGCCTACAAGACTACGATATTCGCGTAGTCTACCGCAGCGGGCGTCAGCACTCTGACGCCGACGCTGTCTCGTGATCTACCTTGCCCAATGACGATGGCCACGGCTCAGTATCTCGTATTGCCATTTCTGCCATCGACCTTCGCACCATCGCTATCGAACAGTGCAAGGATCACTGGATCGCCTCGTTGATCGACTTCCTCTCTGACCCATCGGCAAAACTGACCACTTGAGCGTTGCACCATCAAGCCCACCACTTCGCCATTCGCCACGGTTGCAAACTACAACACCGACGGCCGCCAATGGCTGCTAGTTGTATCCCGGAGTTTGCGTTCTGAACTATGCGCGTCGTTCCACTCTGATCCTCAGTGTGCACATTCTGGAGTATACAAAACATACGAGCACATCCGACAGCGATACTTCTGGCGAGGATTGTACCGCTATGTTCAGCAGTTCGTTTGCTCCTGCCTCCATTTCCAACGGAGGAAGTCTTCACCACACCTGTCTCCAGTAGGTCTACAACCTCTGCCTTGCCCTATCCGGCCATTTGGGCGCATCGGCATTAATTTGTGTGGGCCCCTCCCGCTGACATCGGCTGGTAACCGCTGGGCCATCGTCGCTGTTGACCACCTCACGCGATACGCCGAAACCGCCGCCCTCCCCTCGGCTACAGCGCGCCATGTCGCCTCCTTCCTTCTCCGCCGCTTCATACTTCGACACGGCTCACCTCAGGAATTGCTTAGCGATTGAGGGCGTGTCTTCTTATCAGAAGTCGTCAAAGCCATTCTCAAAGAGTGCCACGTTGTTCATCACACAACTACTGCTTACCACCCGCAGACGAATGGCCTGACAGAACGCTTTAATCACACGCTCGACGGCATGCTCTCCATGTACACTGCCTTGGGATGCCATCCTGCATTTGGAACCTACGCTTACGATACCGCCCCTCAGAGCGCCAATGGGTTTTCACCCTTCTTTTCTTTTTTTTTGTACGGTCGGCACCCGTTGCACACAATTGACACAATCCTACCCTACAGGCCAGATGCATCTGAGGCTGCGCCTATTTCTGCCACAGCCAGACGTGCTGAAGAGTGTCACGATCTTGCCCGGGCATTTACTACCAGTGTCCAAGAGTGCCAGAAGAGCATTTGCGGTGGCACCGCCTCTGCACCTGCGTTCCTTCCTAGAATGCTCTTCTGGGTATTCATCCCTTGCACTATACCAGGGCTCTCTTCAAACTACTGCCCAAGTGCGAAGGCCCCTACCGAGTAGTCGAGCGTACCTCCCCGGTCAACTACCTCATCGAGCCTGTTGCCCTCCTCAGACATGCGCTGTCGGGGCCACGACATTGTGAACGTCAGGTGCCTCAAGACCTACTATGACCCACTCATAGTGACCAGCTGTTAGGTCGCCGGGTGGCTCCCTTTTTGTCCCCGGGGGTAATGTAAAGAAGCATTGGAACGTCGTAGTGGGCCGTCCTCTCCAGCGCCTTGCAGTGGTGTTCGCTCTTCAGCGCTCCGCTGAAGAAGAAGGCGCTCGTGCTCGAAGTTCGGGCTCGTTGAGACGCACATTGCTCGTGTTGTCTCCGCTCGCTCCAGGGTTCGTGACTTGAGCCATTGATCGAACTGCCGGTCGGCCCTTACGCCAGTGTTCAATGAACGCTCTTACAATTGTAACATTCCCAAAGGGCAAAACTGGTAATTTCTGCAGATAGCTGAAATTTGGCTCATTGATCATGGGAAGCTGAAACTGAATGGTGTAAGAGCATAGTTGCCACTACCTTCAGTAATGGCCTGTGCGACACATTTGTTCCTCTCACATTGACGAGCAAATACAAGCATGTGTTGTGGAATTCTGGCAAGTGTGGTCAGGCAGGGGAGTGAAACAAAAATCTCCACTTGAGAACTATGCTTGCTTGTAGTCACTTGGGAATGTGAGGGGAACGTTTTGCGGTGGCTGCCACCACAAACACAGCAATTCTGCAAAAAGTGGACAGATATCTGCTTTTCTGTATCTATAACATTTTTGCAAATGAGTTGTGAGAGTTAAGTTGACTCCTCTACCAAAAAAACATGAGTCCGGTGTACCACTGAGCTCGTCGCGACGCCAGAGCCAGAAAACTCGCCAAACAGTACGGAGCGGACCCGGACATGCTTTACACGGACGCAGCCCGCTGTGACATGCATGGGTTCTGGCTTCTGTTGGCTCGGTCTCTAGGCCAGGCTTATTCACCTGTGCCTCAGCTAGGACTAACTCGGCAAACACGGCGGAAGCCCTAGCGGTAGCTCTAGCCATCAAAACCAAGGAATCACTGAGGCAAGGATCTTATACCCTCACAGACTCCCAAATAGCGTGTCGCTATTTCACTAGCGGCCGTGTTCCTACGTGTGTCGCCCACCTACTAGGTGCAACATTAGACCAGGATCACAGCATTATATGGTGCCCGGCACGCATCAAAGCGACAGGTAACGACAGAGCGGACGGTGCAGCTCGAGCTCTTACACACCGAGCAACTGTTCCTCGTCCAGACATCCGTTTGCAACCCCAGGCTCCCCACACTCCTAGGGATATCTTAGAACACCAGTGTAGACAACGACAGCGCTCTTCAACACCGTGCCCTCAGTTGTGAGAAATCCACATGGATTTCCTTGCAGCTTTGTGGTACAGAGAGGTAGATGCTAATTTTCCATTGTGTAAGAGTCTTGTACATATTTTCTGAAACACCCAGTATAGCATTGATCAGCTGTTGTGCATGTTGAAATGGTGGTGCGTTTCGATTGTCGGCCATTAGAAGTGTGTAGTGTGTGCACTACCAAAGGGTACAGCATGCATACTGTCAAAATTGTGCTTGTTTTGATAGTGTTAGAGGCAAATGCAATGCATGAAAAGAAGCGCAACGGTTTGCTAGTATCAGAACAGAGCATACCAGCATTTTCTTTCATGACACTGTCGGGCGATTGCTGTAGGAAAGTTGCCCTGTTGGGCGATTATTGCCATCTGTTGCGCACGTTTTCAGACTTCTTGGTTGCACATGAGCTGTAGCAGCTGCAGAACATGTCACACAACTGTAGTTTGGTGACAGACAGAATGTTGGTGCCAAATAATGGTATTTTCTTGGAATGATTAACCGGTAAAAAGGAAGTGTAACTCTATGGAATAACTTTGTGTTTGTGATCATAAACGTTAGAACTGGGAAATCATACAAAACACGAACATATCACTGAGCTTCTACTGTAATTACACATTACAAGTTCCAAAATAAGTGGTTCACAACTACCTTTTTCTGAGCATCTTTTATGGACTTAAAAAGTGTATAATGTCAGCAATTTAGGAAGGTAAAAGTTTTTTTTTCTTGTCTATCACTTTGAGATTTGTCATATTCCCCATCAACAGACCTCTGTGCACTGCACAAAGAGCTGAAATTTCAAACAGTTTGCTCTTGTCTCATGTGCCCCAAGACAGGGAATGGGCACTTGCCACTGTTTAGCAGCCGGCAATCTGCCTGAAGCAGTCATGAGGTGCCACGCCTAGCGGCTGTGACGTGCAGTTTGCACTGCAGCAGCAGCAGCAAGTTACTTTTGGGCACCTGACAACGTCCAGCGCATAATCAAAGCCCTCTGTGTGGCCAGGTGAACGGGGTGCTTCAAGGGCCTTCTTATACCCTTGTTACACGGGCTCCCGCAACCACGGTTAGCGTAACCGCGGTTAACAATTTCAACCGTAGTTAACGCCAACCGTAGTCCACCGGAGTTACACGGGCTATCGTGTTCGCGGTTGACAGAAGCTCCGCCCACATTCAGCACATCGGCATAAACACACTCGCAAGACTTCGTATCCTCGTCATTATAGGTACGAGAGAAGCAACTTTACACAACCCTGCATCATTCTATGAGGATATTGTTGATAAAACTACGCCTTTGCGAGCGACAAACGCATCACCACAATCTACCGTCACCTCGGAATGCCCGGCGCTGACAACTCCGAGCGTTAGTCCTAGCGAGGAGTACGGCGGTGCCGTTCGCGATCAAGCGCGACTTGCGCTCGTCACAGAGCGCTTGTTTTTGCCACCACGATTAACATTAGTACTCGTATATCATGCCTGAACATGTGCGATTAGTTTTACCTGCGTCTCGGTGTGAAGAGGAAGGTCTGAAAGGAAGCGAGTCGGTTCGACAAAAAGACCGGTGCCGCTGCAGTGTTTGCCTCTCGCATCGCGGCATGCGATCTGTCGAGCAGTGTGGAAGTGGCCAATGCGTTGCAGAAATGGCAAACTTTACAACTAACTTTACTCAGTTATGAATCATTTTGCGTCATAAGCAAATCGGAGTCAATATTTTAAATGCTGTTGCGAGCAAAGGCCTTGGTAGCCTTGGCCCGAGCGGTACGAGCGTGCGGAAGCAACCGCGGTGCGCTGCAGAAGCACGCGTTTCGACCACTTGGGTGCACTGAGGTAATATCATCGTCCAAAAATTGTATTGCTGCTTCGTATATGCCGCAACGGCTAGAGGGCCTCTTTTGGGAAGCTTTCTGCAAAGCGCCGCTGAACTCGGGAGCGGTACGGTCCGCCATTTCATCTGTTTCCAAACGTCGGTTTACGCTTAACCAAGCTAGGCAAGCTCGGTTGGTGGCCAACCACGGTTAGCGGCCTAACCGCCGTTTCGCGTGCCATGTAACTGCGCTAACCACGTTTAACGATAACCGCGGTTAACCGCGGTTAAGGGCGCTCGTGTAACAGGGGTATTAGAAGGCACTTGCCTTTTGAGAAGGGGAGTGTGTGCGTTAGTGACGCTTCGGTAAGTTTGCATAGCGGAGAAGAGCTTTTCTTAAATATGCATGTGTGATTATTGCGACCATTATCTTTGCGCATATGCTTTCTGTACCTTGTTTACACACACATTCTCTGGCGTTTCCAGATGAATAAACTGTGTGAGTTTGCACTTGTCCTCGTTTGCTCTCTTGTGTTTGTTTGTTTTTGTGCTGCCATTCAGTCTTTCTTATGTAGTGTAACAGGAGTGATTTCAATGTATGTTCTGCAGTGCTTGGTGTACCATAACAAGGTGTCTGACAAGGTGGTAGTGATACCAGGCAAGATAGAAGAGATCACACTGCCCGAGCCCGTGGATGTGATCGTGTCGGAGCCCATGGGCTATATGCTGTTCAATGAACGTATGCTTGAGACGTACCTTCATGCAAAGAAGTGGCTCAAGCCCCAAGGTCAGTCATGTTCCTGTCTGCTGACAGGAGTTTGTTGATGCCAGTCCTTTGTGCAGGTAAAATGTTTCCAACAAGGGGGGACCTGCACATTGCTCCATTCTCAGACACCTGTCTCTACATGGAACAGCTCAACAAAGCAAACTTCTGGTCAGTGACAAATACCACAAAATTTCATTTTTGTCAATTGCTCAGTTTCAAGAGGAGCTGTACCATTCTGTTTTGGTTCAAAGTGTTGCACTGTAGTTCTTCATGGGGCTGCTTGATCCGAAGTCGTCTCTATGTCACAGTGCATTTTTAGCTCTGCTGTCAGGAATGTCTTGGCTCTGGATGCTTGTGGTGTCATGCACCGAGGTTTGTGCATGCACGTTGGTGCTTTCAGCCCATATGCAACATAACCATCACGTGTGGGCACTTAAGGGAGGTCGTGGTTCCTGAAAGTAACGTCAGTTATTTCTTGACCAAATTAGATGGAACAGCACAGCTTTGTTCAGTTTCTTAAAGGGACTGTCTACCGTCCTTCATCGCTCTCCCGTTTTTTTTTTTGTTTCTTTTTGTTTTTTGCTTCATAGAAAGCGTACTTTTTGAAGTGTCCCAGCATGAAGTGGTTTCTCCAGAAACTGAGTAGAAATTACTAAAACAGAATTTTTTCATGTACAGTGCAGTCCACTTATAACGATATCGAGGAAACCTGAAAATATGATCGTTATAACCGATAAACGTTATATCTGGACTGCTGTAAAAAAATTGTTGCCGGACGTACCTTTCGTAGCTCCGGGCTCGAATTCGCTTTTTCCATCAATGAACAGATGTTGTAGTTAAACAGCTTTAAAAAAAAAAGAACTTTATTTCTTACTCGCATTGCGTATTACGGGTTCGGTGCGCTGAAAAAGTCCGAAATCCACAGTTGCTTCCGCGGAAGCTTGAGTTTAACAAGCACGATTCGCATAGCTTCCAGCTGCTGTGCATACTCTGGCGGCATCCCTTTGGTGTGCATGAAGTCAACCAGAGAGTCGATTGACATCAGTACACTTTGCGTGGTCATCGACGGGGTCGGAGAAGCGCCGTCAACCTCGTCATCACTGTCGCTGCTGCCGTCGCACAACGCTAGCGTCTGTCGAGACAGCACATCCGCGACGATTGCCTCATCGGTGAGTTCGTCACAGAACGAAGCAGCACTGTCTACTGTCAGGAAGTCCTCAACCGACGCGACACACCCGCTATCTGCGTCACCAGTAGCGACGTGCTCCGAGAACTCAGCGAGATCCGCGGTGTCCGTGCAGGTCTCGCCAGTCTCGCTGTCATTAGGCAGGGGAGGCTGGTCCTGTCGCACAAAGCCCGCCTTCTTGAAGCAGTTTTGAATGGCGCTCTGCTTCACCTCGTACCACGCGCCGTAAACAAAGCGCACCGCCTTTAGAAGGCTAATCTTCAAGTCAAGGGGCCCGTCTGCATTGCCTGACGTACCGGGAGTCGAGCGGTCAATTGTTAGCACCAGCCACTCGAGCATGCGCCGCCGGTACAACGCTTTGAAATTTGCAATCGCGCCAGCTTCCAGCGGTTGCAAGCCTGCTGTCGTGTTTGGCGGCAGGAACATCAATTAATGTCAGCTTCGGGCTCACGGCATGTACACTGCCGTTATCCAGCAACAAAATGACCTTCTGCCCCTGGCTTTCGATGACACCGTCCATCTCGAGCAGCCACTCCTCGAACAAGTCGCGGGTCATCCAGGCCTTCTTGTTGCTGCGATAGCGGACTGGGATGTGCCGATTCCTGAAACAGACTGGCTTCTTGGGTCGCCCAATTATGAAGGGCTTGAGCCGATGGCTCCCGTCCATATTGACGCAGAGCAATACGGTCACTCGAACTTTGGAGTGCTTCCCGTCGGGACACGGATCGCCTTTCAGAGCATGCGTCTTCGATGGTGTCATTTGAAAAAAAAAAAAAAGGGCAGTCTCGTCGCAGTTGTAGACATCCGAAAAGCGCTCCATAAGTGCGGGCAGGTTGGTCTGGAGCCAATTGCTGCTTTGCCTGTGAGTCCAGAGAAGCCGCTTCCCCCACCACGTTCTTGTAAACGATTCCGTGCTGCTCTTTGAACCTTTGGATCCAGCCGCCTCCGGGTTTGAAATTCGGCCGACCAAGCAGAAATGCCAAGTTTTTCGCCTTTGTGGCAAGTATTGGTCCACTTATCAGCACATTCTGGGAGGGGATTGTTAGGAACCACTGGTAGAGTGCCTCTTCGACATCTGCGTACAAAGGCTCCCGAACCCTCTTCCGCACGACGGCATGGCCACTGGTTCCAGCCTTCAAAAGCGCGGTGCTGCTGGCCTTCAGAATTGTCGATATCGTCGACTGGGCGAGCTCATATTTTTAGGGGCGAAGCTCCTCTTAGTCTAACCTTGTCACGCGTCAGTCGTCAGGCGTAACCCGCGTGCCGGGAGGCACGCGCTCGCCCTCGGTGCGTGCCTCCCGGCGTGTGCCTCTCACCTCTCTCTCCCGGCGCGTGCCTCTGCTGTCTTGTGAAAGAGAGAGAGAGACAGAAAGAGAGCGAAAGGCGCGCGTTGGCTATGGAAACGCTCTTAGAGGAACGCTACCAGCTCGCAAAGAAGGAGAACGCGCCCTCACCCGCGAGAGACAACGTTGGTGCAGGCAGCATCTCCTAGCGAGTTTTTTAATTGACAAATACCGACTGCTCGCGTTGGAGAAGCGTTCACCGGCAACCCATATATATATATATATATATATATATATATATATATATATATATATATGCACTGGATCTTGACTTGCAATGAAGTGCCGGTGGGAGATTTCACTTGTGCATAGTTGAACCATGAGGATTCGTAGCGTGCGCGTTAACTAAATTAATCCGGAACTCGGCACGATCTACGATGAACCTCCCGAGCTTTGCCCACTCATCATCATTCACTCCGTGGATATGCTGTAATTTTTTTTTTACAAGGGCACTCACCTTGAAACCTTGTCGCGAGTCTTGCAAAATTTTCAACTTCGTGTCAAGCGACACGGCCTTGCGTTTCGTCGGCGCCATCTTAGCTGAGGCTTATCTGCTCCGCTCTTCGGTTGCTCCGAGATGGGCGCCGGGCGGGAGGGATTGCTACTGTGGAGCTTTGCTTTTCGTTTTTATTTTTTTTTCTCTCTCTCCCCCTTTGGACATGGGGAGCCGGAGAACTACGCACCGCCCACCACTTTGCTTTTCGAATTTTTTGCTTGTTATCTGTCTCTCCGTGCTCGACGCGTGAGTCTGAAAACGTTTCCCAGCTGGTGCCATCTAGTAGCGCGCCGTGTCAACTCGCGATCCTCTCCCCGTCCTCGGCATTCGTAATGGGCGGGACGCGCCGCCGGCGCTGCGCTGCAATGGCAGTGAATACGAACTCGCCTACGCTAACTTTTCGTCTTGTCGCAGCATAGCTCGTTTCATTGAAACTTATCGATGTAAACTTTACAATTATTCTGCAAGAAACATGTTGTCCAGACGGCAAAATTTTCGTTGTACGTATCCGATATGCGGTGGATCACATATGGTTGTATATGGTTTTTTTCCCCCATAGCCCCAATGTATAAAATGAGACTGTTAGGTCAACCCATCATTATAACCGGTATATCGTTATATGTGGTATCGTTATAAGTGGAGTGCACTGTATGAAGTTGCTCCTTTTCAACACGTAACTGTGCCGGCAACAATGGTTACTGCGCACGATGCGTTGTCTTCCCGGGCAACCCTTACGGGTGCAGAGGCGTCTTCTCAACAGGAACTAGTTCCAAAGACGACATTCCAGAGGTGACGAGGAGGAGAGGTGAGGGAAAGTTGGCGCATGGTGTTGCACCTCGGACATGCAGCACCACACGCATGACAAGCACAATGCTACGGGCCAGAACAGGCAGATGAATTCGAAGGGAGCGCCACCTGCACGACTCTGAAAGCAGTCAAAAGAACAAATTGCTCTTGCACGCTATAAAAAGGTGTCTCATAAGGTGAAGTACACTTTTAAGACATACATAATTCTTTTTCATCACAATATATATGCCTGCGTGGGCTGGTTCTGTTACACTAGGAAATTGACGAACACACTGTTGGGTGACGCTAGCGGCGTTTTTTACGCCACTTTCAGAGCAAAATTAGAAACATACAGTAATACCTCGTTAACTCGAACTCGCATATTTCGAAATATCGACTAAGTTTAAGTTTTCCGCAGCACCGAACCTTTTTTTGTATGTCCCATGTATTTGTTGCCCTTGAAATATTTTTGGTGCAGACTGTGGATATCTCGAAATCTTGCCTGGTAGTGGAACGAAAATTCCGCCGCCGGGCCATTTCACAAGATTTGTGCGATGCTGTCGCGCCTGAAGTCCCTCTGTTTTCTTTTTTAGCTGCCACGAAGTCTATGCTTTTTGCGAACGGGAAGTCAGAGCCTAGCAACATATCAACTTTGTCAAGCAACCCTGTGGCATGTCGTGTGGCACACCATGGGCGCACGCGTAGTACAGGCCCTCTGCCTGCACTTGGCGCACTTTGTCTCATTCGCTTTGTGCAGTGCGTGTGATTTTCTCTTAGGGGTGTGATTTCTGTTGAATCAGCGCAACGCATGCGGAACGGATTTTTCACTGAATGGCAGGAGCAGCTACTTAGTGTGAGTGCGGCGAGCATGGCGTCACTAAAGCAGTGCAAGTAGCTAACGCTAGGAAAGAAGTTTGCCTTAATTAAGGAAGTCGAGAAGGGAGGCCAAACAAAACCTAGCATCGCGCAGGAATTTGGCATCCCTTTGTCTATGCCTTCGACGATGCTGAAAAATAAGCAGAAGGTGCTCGATGGATGTCAGCCGGCGGAAGTTGGTTCGAGGCTCCAAGTTGCCAGACCTTGAAACGGCGTTGCTGGTGTGACTGTGAAATTCCAAAGTGGCCAACCTTTCCGTCACGACAGCATTAATGATGGAGAAGGCCGACGCTCTGGCCTTGCAAACGGGGCACACAGACTTCAACTGCAGCAGCAGCTGGTTTGACCGCTTCAAAAAAAGGAACAGTGTTGTGTTTACCCATGCACGGCGAGAGTGGCACTGTCGACACAGCCACTGTAGACAACTAGGCGCTGCAGCTGGCTTGCCGAGTTGCAAAAGAGTTTTTCCAACAGGCGCATCTTTAACCTTGACGAGGCAGCGCTCTTTTATAAAATGTTGTCGAGCCACACCTTCACACCAAAGGGTGGAGCGTGCTTCGAAGGGAAACAGTGGAAGGACAAGGTAACGATCCTTTTTGGTGCAAATGCCACAGGTGAAGAAAAGCCGCAGTTGCTGATAAGGCAAAGCTCTCAAGCCTAGGCGCTTTAGAAATGCACGACTGCGAATTGCGTTATTCATCGCACCAATAAAGCAGTGTGGGTGATGGCAACTCATTTCGAAGAGTATGTTCATGCCATCGACAACAAGATGGGCAAGAAAAACAGGAAAAGTCCTATTCATTGTGGACAATTGCCCAGGCCACGGCGAAATAGAGAACTTGGAGGCAGTGGCAGTCGAGTTTCTGCCGGCAAACATGACGTTTGTGCTGCAGCCGATGGACGAAGGCGTGATGGCAGTTGCTTGAAAAATCTACTGAAAGAGCCTGCTCCACAAAGTTTTCTTGTCATATGAAAACTACAAAGGCTACGAAATTGACCTGCTGGGAGCAGTACATCTCGTCAGCAGCGCTTGGCAGCAAGTTTGCGCAGTGGCTATCGCCAACTGCTTTGCGCATTCTGGGTTTTCGCGTGCTGCCAGTTTTCCAGAGGTAGAGACGGATGCGTTTTAGCTTTTCGGTTGATGAGCATTTGCCTGATGAAGGCACGGAATGATGGTGGTCCTTTTCAGTCATGTGCTTGGAACTGCGGATGCCAGGGATGAGGCCATACTCTTTCAGAATGTCCGCAGACCTTCTGTCGTTGCTTCTGTTAAATTTCATCCCTGCGTCAACATTAAACAATAAGGCGTGGCGGCCCTTCAGCGCGAGTGCCCATGTCATTGATATTGTTCTGGGTCTTGCCATCGTTGCAGTACCTTATCAGAAAGCCTCTGATATATGGGCAGCACCACCTCACAGACATGGGGAGGCAAGCTGCAGGCATGCTTTGGTGCAGGCTCGCCCTTAGCGTCTGCAGCGTTTTGCCAACACGATGAGTCTGACCGTGTAGAGCAGAACGTACAATTGGCAACTTTATGATTTGATCTCGCATGCTGTGACAACAGGGGTGGAAGTGGGCTTCAGCCTTTTGGAGCAGCTCGGGGAGCAGGAATAGTGCTGCTTTGGAGCAGCCCCGGAGCATCAAAAAATGTGTTTCGGAGCCATGCAAGTTAGTTTTGGAGCAAACTTCTAGGATCAAACATGATCGTTAATTGAAATCTTTTATTTCCTGTTAACGCAAAAAATTTCAGTTGTTTTTACTAAACATTCAATACTGATGAGCCGACCAGACTCACCGCAAATTTTTGCATGTACATATCCCATCATTAAAACATCACAGCTGACTGGGCAATAACTTGGAGAAAACAAGAGATAAGCTATGCTCTGTATTGCGACACTTGACTGAACCTCAGACAAATAAAGAATGTTAATGTTAATAAAACAACACAGCTGGCATAACAACAACTGAAGACTAGAGACTAGACTAGAGCCTCTGTAGCCTTCACTCCATTGTCAAAATAAGTTGTCGCCAAGTGTAGTGCTGTAATACTTGAAGCCACGAAGTGAGGTCCGTGCACAAACAGCACCATAACAAGGATTCAGATGGCCTTCATTGACTGAAGAGCTCAACTGCTTTAATTCGCTCAAGCACAGACGGCAGTTCTGAGTTCACATCCGGCAACAAAACATTGCCACTCTCTGTTGTGTCCATGTGCCTAGTGGCCAAACCTTTGCTTATGAGCTCTTGTGCATTTGTAAGTAGAGCATTAAGGGACGACAGTAGGGTTTGGAAGCTCGACTTCTCGTTGGCGAGCTTCTTTCTGTTGGATCCTCCTCCTCATGCTTTCGTTTCTGGGACACTGCAGTCTTTTCTTGTTCACTCCCGGTATGCCTTGTAGGGCTCTTCTATGCCTCTTTGAATATCCCTGGTCAGTGGCACCTTTGTAGCGTCACCACTGTGCCTCTTCATAAAAGCTTTCGTTTGACGAAGGCTGGAAATGCTTACTACAGACAAAGTGCTTCGATGGTGGACTGTTTGCCTGTTTTCGCTGAACCCTCGTTCGCAGTCTGCATTCCTGTGAGGTAGTGACAGGGCTGCTTTTACAGGTTTAGTAAGCCTTGGGTATTTAGCCTGACCAGCAGACGTCCAAAGTGCAAAGACACTTGCCCAATGGGTGAGCACATTAGGCGACAATTCCCAATCACTGGTCGTTAAGAGATGCCACATCACGGGGTGGAATGACCTGAGGCAGAGCATTAGCCACATAGCGGAGGGAAGGTGCCAAAGAATTCCCTTTGATAAGTGAAGCAGCAGCTTGTTGTCCAATAGCAGCCTTGAAATTAAGTACTTAACACAAGCTAAGTAAAATGCTCGTGCACCGGTGTAAAGTGCCGTTTTTTTAGTAGGACTCCACATTTCCATTGACTGCTCTGTGTCCAGGCCAGTTTCAGGTTTTGCCTTCCAATTTACAGAGGACTGAACATCAAGTTCTTTCAGTTGTGACCCAGTAGCACTTGCAAATGACACTTGGCGTAGGAACCTTCCAAGGACCTGCTTCACGAGAACCAGCATCTCGTCATAGAAAACATGCCGGGGAAGGGCCTTCCTTTGGAAAAGTGTTTGAAACCTGTCAAATATTTGTGCAGCATTTTGAAGGAAAAACAACTTTGCTCGGAGTGTGTTGTCAGAAACTGTAGAAGACAGACGATCGTGCCTCACAGCTGAGGGCCAGCCTTGGAGAAGAATTCCATGAGGGCATCATATGACTTGAGCACTCGCTCAATACTATGAAGCAATGTCAGTCATCTGCTGTTCACATGCTGCAAAAATTCTAGTTGGGTCAGTCCTAGATTCTACAGGTCCTTCATGTCTGAATGCTTTGTCGCAAACTTAACGAAAGGGAAGGGGGTCAAGGGCTCGCTTTATTTGTTAGAAACAAGTTAATGAAACAACAAACATTGAAGCCTAGGAAAGCATAGGGGAAGTTATTCCAATTCGTAATTGTGATATTGCAATTTTGGGGTAAATAGAAAGGAATTAAAGTGGACGAAAAGACAAGATTTCACGACAACGAAATTTTCGCTTCAACGAAATTTTTTCCGCACACTGTCAATTTCGTTGTGGCGAGAGTCGACAGTGCCAGAATTTCGTCTCAAGGTGGCCTGTACAAAGTATCACGCTGCTGCTGTTGTTGAATATGTTGTCATCATGATTACAACAGAGCCTATGTTACGACAAACTACGTGTGTCAATCAAGACAGGCACTCATCTTTAAAATATGATACTCCACGCAGACGCCCTTTCTGGTGTTAAGGATGTTTATGTTGTGTCTCAAACTAGCCTCCAACCCTTGTAAAAGGTAGATAGCAAAATGCCATTTTCGTCTACATCCGACTTCCGGTTCAAGGCTTACCTGCGCGGTTCCTACGTTCGGCCTTGCATGCCTGCTCTTGCTGCACAGCTCGTCTGCTCACAAAGAAAACACACGCTTTTGTGAAGTTATTGTGGTTGGCTGCTCGGCATTAGGGTGCGCGAATTCTTCCGCGAAAGGAAAGAAAATGTCTCGTTTTCGTTAGAAGGAAGCGTGCAAGCATAAATGGGCAGTTGCCGTCAAACGAGCGACTGTGACAGGCGAGCTCTGGGTTCCGAATGTAGGGGCCAGAATATGTCAAGACCATTTCATCACAGGCCAACGTTCTGGCAAATAACTTGATTCATTTAATTTCTAGTCTCAATAACATTTAATTAACGATAAATTACATGTGAACAGGTGCATCCGGCAAGGATCGGTTATGTACCGTCTTCATTTCGGTGCAATGAAAAAACTAGTGAGGCTGCACGAAAAGGGAAGAGAGCTGAGGTCAACTTTATTCATGCACTTTTCATGTACTCAAAGCAATAAGCGCCTTGTCTGTGCAGTTATACGAGGCCCACAGTTGCGCGAATAATTCTGCTCACTTCTTATTTGGTGAAACAGTTTGACAGAAACGAACTGCGCGAAAAACACGGACGAGGAAGACACACGCACAAGCGCAGTGTCTTCCTCGTCCGTGTTTTTCGCGCAGTTCGTTTCTGTCATGCATTACCAACTCGCCCAGCGTTCTATCCTTCAAACAGTTTACAGTCCAGGACAGCCTGTGTCCAAAATATTACTAAGCCTCGGTACGGCCTTTGAAACGAAATGTGCTCAATGTACACCTGCCGCGCATAGCGATAACTGTGATTAGGGAATGTTTAGCACTCGATATCCTTTGCCAAGTGTCAACCGTGTGTGTCAGCGAACGCAAGTTACAAAACCGACTGCCCATTCACATTGGCATTCACCGATCACATAACCACGCTTTGCAAATATTGGCGTTGTCGGGATCGCAATCGTGCCAACAACGTCATCCACTTATTTGGTTGACTTCCAATGTATTAGAGGCTACGTATGTTATGTTGACGCATCTAGCCTATTTAATCATAAACGTTCTATGACTACTCGACGTAACTCCTTGGGGGCATGACATACGAGGCACACAAAAACACAGTCCGGGAGGGTTATGAAGGATTGACGGCTCACACCTACCTTTCAGAACTGTTTGTTTTTCACCAAATCTGCGTTGTGAATCGAACGTCAAGCGCATACGTGAATGGGGAATCGCGACTCCCTACCGCGAAACGAGGGCCAAGGGCGGCATGTGGCGGCGGCGCGAAGCCTCAAGCCAGAAGTTGTACGGAGTAACCCACTAATCTTTGTGACAACCAAGATTTTTCTATCCACCTACTGAACTGCACCGTTGCATGTAGCACTATGTAATAGCACCACTGCTGCTCTGAACCAGTTTTTGGCACCCCTGTCCTGCCTGGAGGACAATGATTATCTCTTAGCGCCAGTTCGGCTGCCACATCTGTTGAAGGCGGGTAATACTATGGGACCCTTAAACTCTGCCTTAAGTGTTTAAACGGATGGTGATACATGGGCCCATTCTGATTGCACTCTCTTCCGCTTGCCGTACTCTTCAGTCGCGTAGCCATGTAATTGTCAGCTTTGGTGTGTGCCTTCTCTGCCTCCTTCTTGCATAGCCTCCCTCGTCGTCTTGCACCATTTGACATAGATGTGCATCATAACTCGTCGATGAAGGAGGCACCATTAGAATTGAGCTAGTTGGTAAGGGTTCATCTTGAGGTGGGTGCTGTGCTAGTGTCACGAAACACATCTGCCCTGTGCGTCGTCTTTGTCCATGTTTCGTGTAGCGCTGCACCCACCTCAATCAAGAAGGCAGGAGCATATGTTTTGGGTGGACGAGCGCATCGCACCTCGAAGCAAGGGGCTGCAGGTACAATTACCCGGTCGCCCAAGTTTTTTTCTTATTTCTTTATTTGAATCTACCTGGAATTTTTGCTCACGGACAACACTGACCTTTTGCTTGCAAGCAATGACGCTGGCACTTGAATTTCTGCAAAATGAGCTCTTTAACGCTACTGCATTACTGAGACAAATTTCACTTGTTTGAGGTCGTGCTTTTTAAAGCACCCCTACTAAAGCATGTGATTATGGGCCGAGGACACCCCTGTACGTAAGTTTCTATATTGTTTTGTGCTCAACAGTGTGCTCTAGCAAGGATCAGTGAATGTAACATGGAAATTAGCACGCCAAGCGAATTATGGTGCACAGCCACTGTTGTCGCTGCCATGTAATCAAGCATAACTTCCTGCAACAAAATTCACTGTTTTGTATCACCACAGTTTAAGCAGAACTCTGCAGGAGGCAGTTAAGATTATAACCAATTTACTTTTGGTGCTTCCACTCTTTCTGCAACATCCCCGCATGCCGCAGTCCTAGAATAAGCAATAAATTTGGCATACTCAGTCAGTGATGTAGGGCTCTTTTGATCTTAGCAACGACTGAGCTTTGCACTGGATTTGACCATATTTATGAGAAGCATGGGCCGCTGTGCAGCTGTAGGCAGAGGCACTGCTATTCTCGTTGCACCTAAGCCCAGCATGTGCTGTACTCGGTTGAGCATTGTGTGCTGCATGTGTCAACATAGCAAGCTTGCTGTGTTTTTTCAGTGAGGACACCATGCTTCACTTGGCTGATAGGCAAGTACATGGTGCTTTTTGCCTGTGTGCTTCGACCATGGAAGGTTGTTAGTCCATAGCTGCTAAAGCTGCGCTAATTATACCAATGTGTTAAATTTGTGACTTATGCTTTTGTTATGTACTGTACAGTCGACTCCCGTTAATACGAAGTTGATGGGGACCTCGAAAAACTTCCAATTAACCGAACTTCCAATTAACCACAGCGGGTAAAAACTGACATTTTTATTAATTCATTTGGAAAAGAAATCTGTTATTGCCGTCTGCTTCTGCTTGCGGCATCTTGCCGCGGAGAGCAAGTTCTGTAGGCTGTAGGCGTGGCCGAGTGCTTCCTTGGCGTTGCTCTCTGCAGCAAAAAAACCGCTGCGCGAGGCCAACGCCCGCAGCTACATCAGCAGCCGTAGGTTGCGGCTCGCTTGGAACATCATTGTCCAAGTCACTTTCGTCAGCAACCTTGTAGGGCCAAATGATCCCGAGTATTTTGGTGTCCATCAGCGTACCACATGTTTCATCTTGACTGTCAGTGGCAACATATTCTCTGAAAGGGATGTCACCGAGAGCTGGTCGAAGACTGTCGTTGTCAAGTTCGGTTGTGTGCGCTTTTCCCGCTGGAGAAGACAAACCACCTCCATCTCTCGATGCACTTGCACTAAAACCGCGGGTCCTGAAGACGTTCGCAACCGTCTCCTCTTTAACGCGACATGTGGATAGCACTGAGGAGGCTGACCTCGCACTGCGTGGAGTTATCCATGCTCAAAAGCATCCGCTCGAGAAGGTGCTTTTGGTACAGCCATCCATCGGACGAAGAAAAATTTTCGTTGTCTAATATCGCCACTGAGCGGAAGTTGGTTGCTCTGGGCCTCCCTAATCGAAATGAGCAACACTTGCTCTAACTCCGGGTGGGCACTGGTGTGCATTCTCTTGCATGACATTTTAAATTGGTCGTTCTGAAATGCTTTGAGTATCAAGCGCTTGTTCTTGAAGTTCGAAAGAGCTCTTGATGCCATACTTCCGTGCAATGTCCGGCTTGGCGGTGCCTCCGTTGCCTCCTTCCTCAACTTCTTTCAAAATCTTAACTTCTAGTCAAGTGCACGATAAGGTCCGCGAGTTGCCATTGTCGCGACTGTGCAACGATGCCGGCGGGATTCACTAACACTCGAGGAAACAGAGGCCCAGAACGTCAACGTGACCACGCGAGGCTGCGATTGCCCTCGGCCGATGGTGCCAGTACCTAACATTGATGCTTTATGAGACGTGGCGCTGTAGTCGGCTGCGATGCTATCGATGTAAATTCAGCACACAAAGCTGTTTTTCATCTTAATAATATGGAATTTCTCAAACATTACGATCATCTCGAGCCATAAGATTGACAAATAACTTCTAATTAACCGACACTTTAGACTTCTAACTTCCAATTACTGCACATTTTTTTCTATTGGTTTGCATGCATAACTGACGGAACCTCGACTTCACTTCCAATTAAAGGAAAATTCCAATTTAACCGACTTCGAATTATCGGGAGTTGACTGTACCATAATCGATAACGCATTGCACTGCACCTGTGTTGCCCCTGTGTATGGCACATAACACCAGAGGTTCATGTAAAATATCATTTTGGGGGAAAGTAGTAACAGGAAAAGCCTTTCAATTCAAATACTATTAATACGAATTTTTTTGACAATCCTAAGTAAGTGGTGCAATCCGGCCAATCTCCACAAAGCTCCCATGTGTTAGAGAGCTTGTTAATTCATATGCAAACTGGATCCGCCATGGATAATTTGAGCTGTGCGCCACCGTGCGAGAACTTTCCCTGCCAAAAGGGGGTGCGACTTTATAGCCGCCATCATCATCATTGTTAGTTGGTGCCTCAGGTGCTATGCTTTGTGGACGAGGATATGTCATGGATACCATTTACATGCGCGTTAATTTTTTAAACTCATTGCATGCATCAGTGCATGTGTTCACATGTTCACGTTGGTGCATTCACTGCAATTATGTTAAACATTCGCCAGCTCTCCAGCGTTTCTCTCGTGTCAAGATACAATGGTCATGCATATATGACAAGTGACATATGGCATCTTGGGCTGAGTGGCACCAGTGGTGGAGTGGAATTACTTCAAACATTGGCTGAAATGCGATTCTGGTTTGTGTCAGACAAACGTGATCAGCAAAGCGCAAGATGCGGGCTTCTTCTTGACTTTTGACTGTGTACGTAAAGTAATGACGTTTGACCGCGCGAGTCTCCTACTGTGCCATCTACTACCGTAGTGCCATGAGCTAACGCTCCCTACAGGAAGGGCTTGCACTACATTCCACTGTTGATCCCCATGGTGGCGTGGTGCATTCACTCATGTGGGGGGGGGGGGGGGTGCAGCTGAATGTGCTGCACCACACGCGTTGTTGTGTCCAGACGAAAGTAGGTCACGGTATGAGTGTGCAGAAAATGCCACTAGGTAGTGCCATGAGTCGAAGATGCCAATAATGGTGTGATTGTTAAAACCGGCAGAACATCATAATTTGCTCCAAGCTTAGAGAAGGCATCGTTCTGTTTTGCTGCTGCATAGTGACCATCATCGCTGTTGTCGGAGGGGACAGCTTGTTACTGCCCATGGAACTTAGGTGAAGTTATGGCAGTTACGTGATTTGGTGAGCTCTGCTGCAAGCTGCATCGTTGCTGAACTCATTCAACAAAAGCACATGTAGAGGCTTGTGTACCAATGGCCAATGTCCGGCATGCGCAAACGCTCAAGATTGCCTGAAAGATTAACTTTGATACCACTGACATTAAATTACACATGTAGTTTTAGAACATGAAACTGGCGCTATTAGGAAGCTATGCCCGCTATACTTGGCTGTCGAAAACGAAAATGAAATTGCCTTTTCACTTTCGGTGCACGCTATCATCATCGCTAAATACGGGATAGTTTTCTTTTTTTTTTTTGTTGATCTGGAGTGGTTTAGGTTGCCATTCCAAGTGTGGTGTCTCAGCTATCTCAGCTGTGGTCTCAGCATCAAGCGCGTCTTCGATACATTGCGTACATCTGCACACATATGATGTGTCCGAAGCACGCCAGGCAGCGAAGCTGGAGGAGATCACATGGTTCTTCAAGCTCACGTGTTTCTGTGCTTCGGAAGAACTCGTAGAGGACCGTGACAGCACGATTTGTGGCACAGTTCAGGTGAACGGATGGAGGACCTAATGTGCGATCTCGGACTTCGCTCGTATGGACATCGTTCTGCACACCGACCTTATGAATGACAATATCATAGGCTGGGCCGTCCCGCAGCTAGAAAGTTGCTTATGTAGCAATAACAAGTAATGATAACCACCCGCAGCCATCGGCGGCATAAATCGCAAATGTACCGCTCTTGTCGCATCTACATGGAAACCTCTCACTCGCCAAAATACAAGTAAATTTGGCTGCCCCCAAGCATAGTATGAGGCAGAACTGTGATGGAGACCTGCTTCGTCACTCTAAGCATATTAAATTAATTTTTTTGGCTGAACGAATTTTTCAGACTGTATTTCGGTCCCTGCCAGGTCTGAAAAATCAGTCGGTGACTGTATCTTGCCTCCATTGAGGCATATTAAATGTTGGTATTTTAAAAACTACATATTGTATTTGAAAAATAACTGTAAGGCAAGTTTACACAACAGTGTTCTTTCCAGTGCACTGGTGATGCTGTTGCCATAGCAACATACGTGGAGTCTGACTGTACTGTCCTGTAAATTGTTAGTTTCTGATATTCTAGTTTTTAATGAAAAACGGCACTAGAGGAAAACAAGGTTGACATTCTGTTCTTCAGTGGCAACCACTTGTAATCTTTTTTTTTGTTCCATCACTCCCTTGCACGTTGTGTCATCATTTCCATCACAATTAGTTCTTGCTAGCACCACTGTATATTGATGAGCTCGACAGCACTGTAGTTTTTTCACTATAGCACAATTAAAATATTAAATCAATTGATACAGGCAGTTTCACATGTGCCAAGGTTATGCCCAGCCATCTGTCTGTGTGACCCACAAATAAACGTGCAAGGAAAGCGTGGCAAGTTCTTTAAGGGCCCACTAATATTGACGATTTCTTGAGAAACTTGGTGGCCCACAAGAAGGTTAAAGCCAAGGACTACCATTATACAAAGTAAAGTGCAACTGTATTCACATTGTACTTTTCTCGTGGACGAATCTGAGACTTGTGCTTTTCAAGACGAGCTTAAGACAGACATGTATTGTCCTTTGAATTATCATTATATCAAAATGTTTCACAATTTCCACCCAGTTTGTCACACTGTTGAACCCACTTATAACAATCCCAGATATAGCAATCTATCCGTTATAATGAGCACATATTGATGCACTTACAATTTTCCTCTGCCACCCATAGAAACTGTGTCCAGATGTAACACACACTTTTCAGTGACCTGCTTGTACAATGAACATTTCAGATGCATTTGCAAAACAAATGTGGTGCATATGAACTGAAAAAAATATAAACGGCCTTGAACTGCCACTACCGAGATAACTCATGAAACCACCCACGCGCACCCCCTGCTACTCCCGAATATACTCATGTCGCTGTTTAGACTCGCTCCCTGCCACTCCCAAGACAACTCGTGCAAAAAAGCCGTCTATGGAGAGGCCACCTAAACACATAGAACTTGTAAATTAAATTTTAGACAACAGGTGGATCGCACGTATTACACCCGCATTGCTCCGTCTCTGCAGAGCGCAGCAGCCATGGTGAATCAGCGTGCCACGTGCGTCCGCACTTTTACGGACAAAGAAATTCAAGAACTGCTGAATTATTTTGACTCAGATGAAAGAGATAATTATGAACGAGCTTAGCTAAGTGACTTCCACTGAACCAACATAAAAAAAATACCCTGCAGGGGTTGAAGTGCAGTCGGAAAAAAACCCGGCAGTGAAAAGGTTAAAAGCATGAGAGTGGTGTGCGCTCGCACATGGCCTGCCTCAATCACACACTATTGAGGTGGTGCTGTCTTGAAAAATTTGATAATGCAGAGTTAAGAAAGACTGCAACCTTGTCTTCGAGGTCTGGTTATATTCCCGTGTTCACCCGTAGAAACATTTCTTAACATCATCCACGAGGTGTGCACAGGTCCTTGAAATCCTGGAAAACCCTTGAAATCGAAACTTTCGTTTTCAAGGCCTTGAAGGTCTTGGAATATCGTTTCAGTCCTTGAAAACCCTGGAATTTTGGGGATTTTCACAGGGCCCAATTGTATTACTCGCATTTCATGGCATTTCAACGTGTCTTGGACGAAGGCTATTGCGTTTCGTGATGCCCCGACCGCGAAGTCAAACACGGTCAAAACACCTGTACTCGATGGATCGAGGCATGCACATGCCCGCAGCGCCATTTTTTTAAAATCTGGTTTGCTTCGGCTTTGGCTACTGATGGCCACAATGAGGCTACAATGGGCTACAACATCTTGAGCTCTCCAGAAACGGTTTCCCTAATCCGTTTATTGCAGTAGAATTTACTAGTGCTTGAAAAGCTTTCTTGCGGCTTTGCTTTTAGTGGTTCCCTCGTAAACCCGCTAAAGTAAAAAAAGAAAAAAAAGCTACAGCACATCCTCACTAGCCTCAGCATCATCTGTTGGCCACATTGTGCGTTGTATACTTTGTCAGTGGTCAGTGCTTGCTTTTCCACGTGTTGGTTGCTGTGTGCGTTGTTATCGCGTGATCATGCATGCAGGTGGCATAATTTGGAGTCATGCCTAGGAAATGTAAGTTCCAGAGCGCTTAGCGCAGCAATGATGAATCTGATCCCCACCGTGCAAAATGCACATCATGCAAGAAGAGCTTCGACATCGCTTCTATGGGCGAATCTGCTCTCAAGAGTCACGTGAGAAGTACAAAGCACTGTGAAAATATGAAAACAGTAGCTGGAAACTCGATACAGACCTACCTGACGGCAAGCTCAAGTGAGCGTGCTGAGAAAAAAATGTGCATAATGTTGCGCATCATGGACTCGGGCCATTTTCTTGTCATGCTTTCAACAGGAGGTACAGAAGTCCGACTATTACGTCGTGCTTTTTGGCGAGTAACTGAATGACTTCCTGCAAGAGAAGCAAACGGACGTGCATGTGCGGTATTGGGACTCCTCACATGAGGTGGTCACCAAGTATTACACCTCCGCTTTTATGGGGCACTCCACGGCAGACGATATGCAGGAGGTACTTCTTAGGGCTTTGGAGCATTTGCCACTTGGCAAGATTCTTCAGATCTCAATGGATGGGCCGAATGTCAACCTAAAGTTTTCTAGGAACATGCAAGTACATTTTCAGGAAAACCATCAGGTCCATTGTGTCAACTTGGGAACGTGTGGCATCCACACCGTCCACAATGCCTACAGGGCAGCTGTTGCAGCCAGTAAGTGGGTAATCGACGTTCTGCTGTCAAGTATGAGTGCACTCTTCCATGACTCTCCTGCGCAAAGGGATGAATTTAACCGTGCCTAACCAGGACAAATTTCCCTGCCATTTGTGCCGCATCAATGGGTGGAAAACACATTTGTAATTGAGAGAGCTTTGCTGGTTTGGGATGATCTGAAGAAATATGTGGAGACTGCTAGAAGTAAGTAGGCAAGCCTTCCAAAGTGTGCATTCCTTGAAAATGTGCATAGCTTTTGTCGTGACTCCTTGACACTGGCAAAACTGAACTTTGCCGTCAGTGTTGCATACATTTATTCAGCCATTCTTGAAAGACTACCAGTCTGACAAACCCATGATCTCCTTTATTGGGAAAGACCTTGAAAGTATTGTGCGGAAGCTCCTTCATAAAGCCCTTAGTGTTGTCTTCATTGGGAGGAGTTGGTGGTTTGCTGAGGGTGGAGGCTGATAACCCCATTAACCACACTCCACTTGAAAAAGTGGATATTGGTCCCAAGTGTGGACAAACACTCAAAGATTCAAAAGCTAGTGCGAAGGATGCGTTCCAGTTCAGAATGGAGTGCAAACAATTTTTGGCAGCTATGACCAAGAAAATAGTAGAAAGAAGTCCCCTAAAGTCATCTATGGTTAGAAGCCTGTCCTCTATAGAACCCCGGCTCATGTGCTCCAAGCCGGATCAGTGCCTGGTGGGCCTAAGGAAGCTGCTAGACAACTTGGCCATAGCAGGAAGAGTGAGTGACAGCCAGCGGGAATGTGCTCTTGCGGAGTACACTGAATCACTGGAAAAGTTCAGGCTTGAGCTTCGCCTCTTTGAGAGAAGCGTTAGCGGGCTGGATGAGTTCTTTCGTGAACTCTTGAGCTCCCATCCCCCCTACAAAGAACTATAGCAAACAGTCAAGCTCCTTCTTAGCCATGGACAAGCAAGTGTTGAACGGGGATTTAGTGTCAACCGCCAAATCTCCGTAGAGAATCTGAAAAGGCTTGTCGTATATTTCACAGCGTGTCATGTGACGCAGTGGAGAGGGGAGGTGGCATTTTAAATGTCACCATAACAAAAGAGCTGAGAATGGCTGTGTCCGCAGCAAGGCAGCACTATGGTGCACACTTAGAATCAGAGAAGAGAAAGTGCCGAGAAAATGCAAATCAGACAAAAAAGGTGCTTGATTATGGAGGAAGTTGAATGCATGCAGCTGAAGAGAAAGAAACTTGAAGCAGTTGTTGCCGATTTGGTAACCTCTGCTCATGGCTTTGCTGAAAAGGCAGACGCTACTGGCGACATCAGACATGTAGTAAAGTTCAACAGCCTGCGAAAGTCAAGACCGAAGAACTTGATAGCGTTAAGATGCAAATGGAAAAAAAACTGAAAGACCTGCCTTGAGCTTCAGAACTTCTAGTCTAGTGAAACTGTGCAATAAGTGAACAGAATACCCTTTGTTTTGTGCAGCATGTGAACTACAATTGTGATCTTTACTTTTTGTCAAAGGTCCTTGAAACGTCCTTGAATTTTTCTCTTGGAAACCTGTACAAACCCTGTATCCAGCTGTAGATTTACTTGCTGTGTTACTTGGTCACGTCGCAATCTCCAGGCACACAAGGAGCTTGATAATAAAAAAAGTGGCTCATCACCATTATTTGTTCGGAACAGGTACAGTGCACACAGGATGGTAGTGACCATGAAATGATCCCACACAAACTCTCTTCGAAGATTATCCACTGCCATTTTGTGATGCCGATGTTTCAGTGGTAGTTCGGCTATTGTTACCAGCGCCATGAACTTGGTTTTGGTCTCATACACGATGTTTTTGCAAAGGCGATTTTTGGGCTCGTTTTGTCGGGAAAGAAAGTGCACTTAGAATTGGAGTAAACACAGAAAATTCTACCAATGCTTACTGCCTGCGTGTCGAAGCGTGTGCAAGAACCTATAAATGTTCTATACTCCACTTGGTTGCCACTGTCGCTCAAGCGTTGCTATTGTAGCTTTCAATCTTTACGGAGTCCAAGTTGGTGGGTGTGCAGCATTGTGTGCCGTGGAAAGGGTTGGTGGTTATAACCTGCTATAGAAAGATGCGGCCTGCCTTCTTTTTAGCAGTTGCTGATATCGAATCATGGTGGCAGTCAACCTTTTGAACACTACTCCCCGGTTGAAGTGACTCAAAAGGACAGAAAGTTGAGTGAGTTGGTAAGGGTCCATAGTCACAAGAAGAGGCGTGCAAGACACGGACACAAGGGGAGAAGTGAAGTTCGGCGTTCGTGGTGTTCACTTCTCCCCTTGTGTCCGTGTCTTGCACGCCTCTTCTTGTGATTATTGAAGTGACTGTAACGAGCCAGGGTAAGAGAGAGGGAAGGACAAAAATCTCTCGGAAACGAGACGCTCGTGTTAGGTTCGAATTGTACAGCCGATGGCTTAACCGTCATTGGTGCAATGACAACGACGCCGTTAATGCTTTTTTAAACAAAACAGTGTATTTAGAAGTAAAATGATAGAGTAGAAAGAATGAAACATGCTAAAGGAATGCGATATGTTAGAAGTGCAATAAATGTCACACGGTCAGAGTAAAAAAAATGGAAAAAGCTCACCGGCGGGCGATCGGTGATCAGTTGTTGCGGCAGGGGACTGCAGAAAGGGGACAGTCGAAGAAGAGGCAGCGCTAAGGACGCGATGTCCGACGCCGCGGTCAGGAACGCTGCTCCCTGTTGAGGCCGTTGAACCGGAGCACGTTCGGCGTCTGTGCTGCTAACTCGGCCGGTAGCTTGTGCTCGCTGAGGTGGCTGCCGGAATTGCCTGGTGGGAACGTCCTGGCGACGTTCCACCCACGCCAGGCCGAAGTGAGAGGTGGTACGGCCCCAGGTGGGTGCTTGCCGAGATCTTGAGTCCGCAACCCGACGGATCTCTGCTCTCGCGCCCTGATTCCTTGATGGCCCAGCCATGTCTGCCTGGCTCTTCTCCGGAAGCCTTGGCACTACCTTCTTCTATGCCGTGACGCTTCCTCATTCGTCGGGCAGTTTCGTGCCTACACGTGCCGTGACGCTATGTGTCGTCGTCTTTGTCGATGGTATCGGTGGCGTGCACTTTAAGCACATTGCACTTTGCCCCGCACGGCCACTTCACTCCATCACAGTGACACAGCCCCCGGTGTTCTCAGCCTGGCGTGGTGTATGGGGGGGAAAAAGGCTGTTACAGAGAGTGCAGATTTAAAAGGCATGCAAAACTTTTCTCTCTCTCTCTCTCTCTTTTTTGTGACTATGCACTGCCTCAGAAGTCGCATATACGATTTGTTGCAAATTCATAACTCACAAGCATGCAGCGGGCATTGTTTCATTAAGCGAAAAGGACTAACTGTTCATTGAAAGGATTATTAGCGCTTTGTGATAAAAATAGACAAAGAAAGAAATGGCATGGTTGCTGATTTGCATATGTTTTGAAGGGAACGAAGTACTGATGCAAGAACCACTTTTTGCAGCACTTTCTAGTTCATTATAAATGGGTTTGACTATATCTGGGATCTACTGTACTTGGGAAGTTGAGACTGTTGTATTTAGCATTATTGACTCATGGCTAATAATGCTGTGAATTTTGCCCTGCAACCATGAGGACACCACTTCATGCACGAATGCAAGGCACATGCAGCACAAAATTGGGTTAAGCCAGTGTGCTAGCTGTAGTGGGTGTGCTGAGGACATGGTATGTTAAAGCAGATGCTGCTAATTTGTCATGATATGCTTAAGGTCTGACCAGGCCAGCTGCGATAAGTAGTTAAGAGCATATGGAGACAAACATGGCACAACTGTGACCATTTTTTGCTATCTTTGTGGTCAAATTATGGTTAGACTGTGTAATATCGGCATTTACTTACTCTGGATAAGTATGAATTTTTGGGGTGCTTTGTTGCACAGGTACCAGCAGAGTTTCCATGGTGTGGACCTTTCCAGCCTGCGAGAGGCAGCTGTCAAGGAGTACTTCAGGCAACCTGTTGTCGTGAGTTTTATGTAAATAGTGTGATGGGTAGTAGTTGAGGTGTGTGTGTCTCACGCAAGGCCTGCCTTAGGAAAAAAAAAAAAAAGGCAATCAGTCTCTTCCTGGGCTCCGCAGTGTCTAGATGTCCATTATGCGACCCATATTTCACAATAATCGACAGCCACAATGGTACATCACACACACCTATGCACGTAAATAACTTTTCTTGGCAATGAAGCAAAGGCTACAAAGCCAAATGGTGCATGTGGTGCCATTTGCATTCGTGTTTTCTGTGTGTGTGAGGAATAATATAGACAACATTGCTTCATTTTCTGCAGGAAGCTTTGTAAAAGAAGATGCTGCACACACCTTGGACATATTTACCGTATTTACTCGTGTAATGAATGCACTCAGCTAATGCTGCCATAACTTGGGGGGGTTTACTAACAGCAACCTTGCCTCTAGCAACCCCGTGCCGTGGTTCAAGCACTCGACGAGCAGAGAATATGGCCGTCGCGTCCACGCGCTCGCTTGTCTCAAGCTATGCACCGCCGCGCTGCCACGCGCGTCAGCCTGCGGCCCGCCTCAAGGCAGAACAGCAAGGACTGGCACACGTGGCGAAAGAGGAGAACATTAGGCGTCACTCTTCAAGCACGGTAATTTAATAAATAGGTTAAACAAAACAAACAAAACAAGGCCGAATCTAAGATCGAATTAAATACAAAGAAAGGATAACGATAACATGCAAACACAGTAACACAAACAAAGGACAATAATCAGGACAATGCGAACACACAATACACAAAGACCATGCAGGGGGAGAGCCACCTAACCCTCGGCCAGCGCACCTGCGACTGTGCACCCGCAGAAAAGGAAAATAGAAAAAAAACATACAGGGATGGATGCCGATTGCAGGTCGCCACCCGTGATCGTTGGGGCCCGCAAAGGCGCGCAATCGTCAGCTGGAGGACCACAAAAGTATGTGCGCACCCTTTCCGAGTCCCAGTCAGTTCTCTCGAGCATCTCCAAAAACCCGAAACGGGCATACGTCAGAGAACTTGCCAGCTGCCCAATCAGAGACTGGTTAAAACCACATGGGAAAAGCAGGCGGCCCTCCAGCAGTGATGAGCCGCCACTCCATCCAGCTGGGGATGCAAGGACATTCCGAGCAAAACAAGGCACTCTGGTCCCCCACATCCCTCCCTCCTTAAAAGCCCCCTTATAAAGAAACAATACTGGCGGTACCGGTACACATTAAAATCCGAGAACCCCAAACCAAAAACAATAAAACAAATGCAACAACACAACTGTGACAAGTCTCTCAAATGTTCAATGAAGCCGACGCACGCCACGGCATCTTCACGGACTCTGGACACCGGCCGCAACAGGTCTCGCGTGATGTCCACCCTGTCGACTCCCTGGCCGCACCAAGTGCCGCGACCACGGCTTTGTCCGCAGCCTCGCTGTCGCCGCCGCCCCGCTCCGGACACGCAGACTTTGGCCGCCATATCAGCACAGCAGAAAAAACACAACAAACAAAATGTACAGCCGCGCAGCACAAGAACCCAAAATCAAGTCAACTAAGAACAGTAACTATGCTAGGCTGCAAATTATTCTTGAGGTAGCGAAAACAAAAACCGAACAAAATAAACGGTACGTAAAAAAAAAAGGAACACAGAAACTAGGACAGCGAAGGAAAGCTAACGAAGGGGTATAGAGGGAAAAAGAGAAAGATGTCTCTGTCAGGTTATCTCTCCGTCTGAATTCAGTCTGACAGTAACGAATGTAAGCGTGGTCTTCACTAGTGCGATGCCATATGACCTTACACTAGCGGATGATCCTTCCACGAACGCACACTGCCCATCCGTGACACCAAGCGAAACAGACTTCCACCACGTATTGGCTATGGAATGAACAGACGCGGAAGGGATGGCGACAGCTGAGAATTCACACTGTACAGTGCCAAATCGCAGAGTACAGTAACTAACTAACTAAAGCCATCCGCTCTGACGACTGGCTAGAATTGTTGCAGGAGTGCGCAGTCGCTCTCCTCTGCTGTCAGGGGGGGGGGGTTGCCACTGCCGACGCGTAAAAGGCGCTAACGGCGAGGGTGGCATGATTCTTTGGCTGAGCTCGTTTGGACCGCGCAGAGTGAACCCCTTTTTTCTCCCGGGCCACGGCAACCCGCCACTTCCAGCCCACAACCCGCGCTCGTTGCAAAACAGACGATACCCGGGCGCATGCCCGTGTACTACAAACACATTCAGGCGCCTCGCCTCCCAGAGGTGGAAAAGCAACAAAAACTATTTACATTATATACACATGGGTCACCCTGCCGTCAGTTACGTACGTCCATGTTCGGGCCAATGAAAAGAAAAAAGCAACAAAACAAGAAAAACCAGAATACAGGAGAGCCCAGCGAGGTTCGACTGCCTTGCCCCCCGACTGACCGGCTGATTTTCGCTACAATGGCTTCGCTCTCTCCCGCCGCAAAGACGCTGCAACGCTCTCCCCTTCTGCGTGCGTGAAGAAACAGGTGCCCGAGGCGCCTCCCTCTGCCTTCTTTGTTCCACTCAGCGGCCACTACGCCATCTTTGCCTCCCTTGATGCATGTCGGCCATGTGCACCAAACAGCGCCTGTCAGCTTTTAACAAAAAGAGACTTTGGGCGACCCTGGCAAGAAACAGTGCGTCAGCTATTCCTTCACTGGTTCTGAATTTACTGAAGAAAGGCACCCACCATGCAAAGTCTAAAGAAAGCCGTTGGACTCACCGACTTGAACGTTCACCGGGAGACGAGATGGTCATTCTCCTGGCCATGGCATGATGGAAGCCTTGGTTAATCCGAGTTTCCGCCACCAAGAAGGAACTGCTGAATCTCAGTGGCAACTTGCATCACGCCTTTCCTCATCCGCGCTTCGCTTCACGCAACTTCGAAGCGGGTTACCAGTCCGTTTGAGAAGTGACATTTGCCTCTCCTCACACCACGATACATAGACAGAAATAAAGGAAGGATGGGCAAAGAAAGAGATACGCTGAGCACACATGGTAGCGCAAAAAACCGAAACAAAAGACTTAGGAAGAAGTGGAGAAGAAACGACAGGTTGGGCGCTAAGTTCAACTGAATTTATTCAAACAGGGGAGCCCAGAATTACAACATGTGCGCATGCGTGCATGGGTGTCGTGAAAGGCGAAATTAAAATGCAGAATTTAACAGAAGTGTTTCATTCTGATACAGACAAACCGATGTGTCACTAATACAACTCGTGCCTCTCTTTTTTATGTGATTAGCGCCCAACCTGTCGTTTCTTCTCCACTTCTTCCTAAGTCTTTCGTTTCGGTTTTTTGCGCTACCATGTGTGCTCAGAATGTCAACCAACTCGCCCAGCAACAAGTTCTGCATAAAGAGATACGCTCGGCACACGGCAGATAGCACCACGCTCAACCAAAGCGCATTTGACGCTGGGAACTGAACGCAACTACCCCACTCTGCCGAC
Source organism: Hyalomma asiaticum (assembly GCA_013339685.2). NCBI lineage: Eukaryota > Metazoa > Arthropoda > Arachnida > Ixodida > Ixodidae > Hyalomma > Hyalomma asiaticum. Next base: position 4,913,073 of record CM023491.1, read on the forward strand.
ACCTGCTCGTTGTTTGAGCGACCAAGGGCTAGGCCTCTGGCCCCATGTTGTTGGGCACCAAAATGTGGGGTTTTACTCACTAACAGCGGACCTCGCCACTAGCAACCCCGTGCCATGGTTCAAGCACTCGACAAGCAGAGAATAGGGCCGTCGCGTCCGCACGCTCACTCATCTCAAGCCATGCACCTCCGCGCTGCCGTCCGCGTCAGCCCGCGGCCTGTCTCGGGGCAGGACAGCACGAACTGTCGCACGCGACGAAAGAGGAGAACATTAGGCATCACTCTCCGAGCATGGTAATTTACTAAAGGGTTAATAATACAAATAAATCAGGGCCGAATCTAAGGCCGAATGAATACAACGAAAGGATAAAAACAATCAAACAACACACGAGCACAACAATGCAAAGGACAATAATCAGTACAACGCAAACACACAATACACAAAGACCATGCAAGGGGAGAACCACCTAACCCTCGGCCAGCGCACCTGTGACCGCGCGCCCCCCCAGAAAAGGAAAATGGAAGGAAAAGAACATGGGCGACGAACGCAGGCCCCTGCCGGTGGTCGTTAGGGCCTGAGACGGTGTTCCTATATTTGTGGTGTTCCCATGTATAAAGTAACGTTTGTTCTTCCAACGCCGTAAGCATTGTCTCTCAATCCATCGCAGCAAGCAGTCCCGAGATCGCTCTCACACATGACAACACTTTGATGTTGCGGCCTTCGGCCAGTTGTAAATCTCGGAAGGTGAAAAAACATAAATAAGAGCATGTAGTTGCCAGACGGATGCATTTCACCGTCATGGTTTTTGTATTTCTCACCAAAGTCCCCGGCAGGCCAAACTGTGACTGTGCTGTCACCTGTTTTGCGAATCTGTTTGCACAGATGGTTTGTAGCACTGTAGGAACGGTTGACGTAGGGTCACGTGATGCATGGTCTACGGACTCGTACTGCGATTTGGTCTGTCGAATGAGGCGACCTTAAAGGGTAGCAGAGAGAATGGCCAGAACTGAATGTGGCATGGTAATACTTGAATCCCTTCATTCAGAACTGATTAGCAGCATTATTTTTTTCTGTTTGGGTTCAGGCATGTTCCAAGAATATTGGTTCAGGTTCAGTTCTGGCCAAAATTACGGTTCAGGTACGGTTTTTAATACTCTAATATTTCTTAATACTGAGATTTTTGACAGCACAGGAGTCATTCATACACACTGTGTTGCAAGCGCAGCAGGTACAAAAACTGTTGCCAGCATTTATCCTGTCTCGTGCACTTGCATTATAAAGGCCATTCTTCAGATTTTTGACTGTTGTACTACTTATGTGGAAGTTCGAGTCAACCCAGTACAGTAAAACATTGTTAATACATGCGCATACTGGGAACAGAAAAGTGCGTACTAAACAGCCGTATGTACCAGCTAGCACACAGTTGTATGAAAGTACACGTTTCTGTCTCTGGGCACAAATGGCCGCAAAGTGGCCACATATTTGCCAAAGTGTTGCGCGTTAGCAGCCATTTGTCAGCCATGTTTTTCTCTGCCCATGTCCATTTATGCCTTAATCATGTCTTATAAAGTGATCCCAGAGTTGCCATAAGAACTGCCAGGAGTGTGATCATGGATCACGCTGCAATTCACATACAGCAAGGACAAGTTGCCACATTTAATTCAAGCTTGAGAAATGGTAATTCAGTTTTTACCTTGTGTCTAGCTTTTGGTAGATTCTGCCTTGCAGTCATTGACCACTTTGTAATGGAATAAGTTTGCTAATTGCATCATTGCAATAGTGTTTGTGTGCTCTTGAAGAGCAAGCATTGCCACAGAGGCACCAATGCATGCAGGACACGTTTGATGTACGCATCTGCCTGGCCAAGTCCCTGCGGCACACTGTAGACTTTGAACGTGCCACCGAGAGTGACCTGCACTGTATCGAGATACCCCTGCAGTTCAGTCTGTTGCAGTCTGGAGAGCTGCATGGTCTGGCCTTCTGGTTTGATGTGGCCTTTGCTGGATCTGTGTGAGTAAAAGCAGAGATTTGAGCTTTGCACATGAAACTATGAGCATGTGTCATCAAGCTGACAAAAAAATGACACCATCTCCCGCTAAAGGGGACCACGAGGCGATGCGAAGCAGCACGGGGGGGTGCACACCGCGTTTGCATGCGTCAGCGTTGTCTCTCGTGGACAAGGGCGCGTTCCAGTGCGGGTGTGGACGCCACACGGCAGTGGGAGGGAGGGGCATAGCCCCAACCATAAGCTGCTTAAAATAAATGTTAGGTAGGTATGTGTGGCGGGAGTTTTCTTTGTTTTGAGCCAGATGAGCGCCACATTGCATTTTCACAAAATATCTCAAAGCACTGCTCAGTGACATGGAGGAAGGACAGCACTTTGCACTGTGTTTGGTAAGTTGCCTCTCTCACAAACGATGTTTTCAACCAAGGAAATTGTATTTGAAGTAACTTTTTCATCATTCGCTGGACAGCCTAGTTTTTGACTGCTAGTTGTCATTTGTCAAATGCAGTAACTGTGCAGCCACTAGGCCCATTAGCTTGAAATTGAACTGATTACCTGGATTGAGAGGAAAACTATGTTCTATGCTTTTTTGTCATGAACAGCCCTGTCATACAGGTGTGGAAGTGGCCACTCAGATTTTGCTGCATTCAACGAAAAGCCCACATCACCGTTTATTGCTTTCACTTACCACTGTCCAAATTCTACAGTTACAGTCGAACCTCGTTAATTCGAAGTCACATAATTTAAACTGCCAGATAATTTGAACTGGTCCTTTGGTCAGGGCAAAGTGACGTGAATGGGGTAAAACTCTCGCTATTTCCTACCTGAAACAGGCCACGGTTAATTTGGACAAAATTGCCCGACTGTGCAGACTCTAGCTCCTGAAATTCCAAGCCGAACGACAAAGTTAAACGCACCACTAGCCGTCAAAGCTTTGCGGAGGCATGGCCACGTGCTAAATGCGCTCAGTAAAGAGTTCACCTGACATTGGCTTGACAGTCACGACCACGTGACAATACATAGGCCTCCACTTGCCACAATAGCCGAAGTGCAGTTGCCATTCAGCCTGATGAATATGACCAGACTTCCATCACTGTCTATGAAGCAGTGCAAAGAATCACTGAAAAGTAGGGGAAGGTGACCTTGACTTGTACCATTGTCGCACGGGCGCTTTTAATTACAATCAGTGCCAATCGAGGTCAGACGCTGTTAGATGGTCACCTTTAATAAGGATGGGGCCCGATCGCCATTAAAGGAGTACTGGCACGATTTTGTGGCGGCACAAAATATACATTTTTTTGTTTTCTAGTTTTTGTTAACGTCCCCCGCACATGGACGCCAGGAAACACGTACAAAATGTTTTTTCGTTTTAAAGTTTTTGTCGTCCAGCACTGCAAGCCAGCCCCAGCGTAATGGACACTACGATGAAGTATGAACACAGTCTCTTTAAAATCACTGAAACCACTGTCAGACTCGTTGGACGACTGTAAAATTGTCGTTTGCGTTCCCCACATGTAATTGACCACAGACGGCAGAGTTGCAGTGACGTTATCACGAATTTCTGTCCCTACGTGGCTTAGACGTACGTCCGACTCTGTTGACACGTCACCAGGAAACCGCTCCTTCGAAATCGAAACCAAACGTGGGATTTCAAGGAAGGCACATAAAAAAATGTTCATTGTGTTGTGAGGCACCATGATACTCATTTTAGGGTTCTCCACGCCAGTGCTTTCATTTACAGCAACAATACAAGAATGTCAAAAATTCGTGTCAGTACCTCTTTAAGTCCACCATCACCTGTGCATTGTGGTTTGGCACCAAACTCTATCCGGATTAGTTTGCACCATGTAGCAGCAATCAATGACTTCATGGCACTCAAGACGTCTGATGTGGGAGTAGTGTGGATCGCTATTGGAAGTGTCCGGTCTGCATGGTATAATGCGCATTGCCTGACACTGCCGTTCCAGATGCCAATACAGCTAAGGATGCAGAGGTAATTGGCACAGTTTGTGGCTGTTTTCTTTTTCTTGCACTGCGATGAAGATTTATTGCACCTAATATGTTGCATTTTGTCTTTCTTGCAATTTAGGCTTGACATTTTAAGCTTCTAACCGTGAAGCTGTTAAGAAAATTGTTAGACTGTGGTTTCCATCGAAAACTCGATGGCACAGCTATCGCAGCCAACACAGGCAACAGTATTATGGCTAGCAAAAGAAATCACCACCACGAGCAACTGAACTTAGGTCCGCAGGAGAAGTGCATCACAAGCCCTTTGTCTTACTGACTAGGCTGCGCTCACGGATGGAGACTGAGAGGCTGCAAGCTGACCACCACCACCACCACCGACGTGATAGTGGCACATCATCGATGCTCGTTCTGACCTCGCTACATGCAATGCTTTGTTGCTTCAGTCGCACGGATGGGGAAAGCCCGCGCATCATCCGCACACCTGAAGCGATAGGCACGGTCCATAGAATGTATGTGTAGTCGTCGACAGAATGTGCCTGGTCTGCATGTTATTGTAGCAAAATCTTGTCAAACTTCAAATCGACCAACTCCACTGTGCTTAACCCTTGTGTGACTTAGTTCAAGGTTCGCCATTTTTTATTGAATGGTTGCTTATATAGAATTTTTTCACTGTCATGTCATTATAAAGAGACAACAATATGGAGATGATCTGTTATAATAATTTTTGGTTTTATTTTCTGATACCGTGGCACTACTGTATCGAGGATTTTGTTCTATTGAACCATTTTGATATCTAACTGTAGTTGGTAGAAGTGCTTGAACAGAGCGTAGTGAGCAGAGATGTGCCTTTCCCCACCAGGCAGACGGTGTGGCTTTCGACAGGGCCTACACAGCCTCTGACGCACTGGTACCAGGTGCGCTGCTTGCTGGAGAGTCCCCTCTTTGTGCAGCGAGGTCAGCGGCTGGGGGGCCGGGTGGTCCTGCGCTCCAATCGGCGCCAGAGCTACGATGTGGACATTGAGCTGGAGCTCGAAGGGGGCCTGCGGGCATCCAATAGCCTGGATTTGAAAAACCCCTTCTTCCGGTACACTGGGCAGCCCCCACAGCCACCGCCTGGCTGCCATGAGACCTCGCCCAGTGAAGCCTATTGGGCCACCTTGGATGCCAATGGTAACACACCGGCTTGGTTGCGCTCACTTGTCTAGAACTGATGTAGACACCTGCCGGGAGTCGTAAAATGATGCGGTTTGGCTTGACTGTTTGCAGGTTTCTACTCGTACAAGCCTAATGGTGAACCCGCCGACTATGGTGCCTATGCTTTAAGCAGTAGGTACTTAACCTTAACCTAATTGCTTTGGGCACCACTTGGAACGTAAGGATTTAAATTTTTGGTGGTCTCTCCTCGCATTTGTTTGCGGTGCCCTTTTAGATGTGCTCTACCATAAACATTTCTGATATCATACAGGGTAGCGTTTTCCTTGCTCTCATTTCTACAGTCTCATGCAGGTGCCCTGCTGTAACCTTTCAGATGCCATGACCATTGCTGGATGGGCGTGCTTGTCGAAGCTTGATATCTTCATTGTAGGCTGCTAAAGTTTTCTAAGCAGTATTGATTCTGTGGTATTGTGGTTGGTACGCATGAATACCATGTTTGTAAGGATGCAATGTGAAGAGTTTCAATCCATAAAATATGGTTGACTGCCACATTGATGAACAGTGTACATATAGGGAACTGGTGGCCAAACAAATGTATTGTATATTGCAGCTTCTTGACAAGCCTACCTGACTTGATGTAGGTGCACTGTGCCGTATTTGCATAAAGCCTGCTGGGCAGACATGTAAGGGTGTATAAATAATGTATGTGAGACCGAATCAATTACAAACGGAATAGTGCAAAGGTGAATCGAATAAAATAAAAAATCAGATGGTACTGTATAAACCTGATTATAGGCCATACTGGAATATAGGTCGACTTCCTGATCTGGCACTGCCAAAAGAAAAAAAAGAGTGTTGTGGAAACAGTATCAACAGGCACCCTTACTTTGAAACTGTGGGAGATGGCTGCGTCTCGGCCCCCAGTCCACGCTAGCCAGCGGAAACGTGCCGAGCCCACGCCCAGCAGTGCGTCTCGTCCCGGTCACCTAGTCCAGGACTGCTGCGCCCAGCTGCACGTTGAGCGAGCTCCCGGCCCATGCTAGCACCGGCGCGCACCGCTGCTGCACGATCACATTGTCGTCGTCCTCTCTCTGCATCCCTCTGGTGGCGATCCCCAAACTCTCCCTCCCTCTGGGATGGCAGTGGTCTGTGGCAGCCTGCGCGAAGATGTGATGCCCTCACCATGGCACCGAACAAGGAAGTGAGGGATGGAGCAGCGCAGCTCCAGGCATGAGGTCTTCCAGCGTCCCACGGCCCTAAACCTTCAGAGGTCTTCCAGGAACCGGCGGGTGCTCAACCGAGGCCGGATGCAGACGCACAAGTGGTCTCTCTCGCCAACCTTATTCTGAATAGTGCACCTAGCAGACATCCAGTGGGCGCAGTCGCTCAATGACGCCGACTTGTCACCACAGACGCGGCACAAGAGGGAGGGTATAGAATCTGCTTGGCAGTGCTCTCCTTTCCGTGATCCCGCTGGTTCTCCCAGCACAGCATCTCAATCTCAAACAGCTCATTGTAGTAGAACTTTCCAGCTTGAACCAGTATGGGGCTTCCTTAAGCTCGGCGACCTGGCTCGTGTGCTCGTCAACCATGTAGGAGAAGTCCCTGGCGCCGGCATCTCCTCCAGGAACCGTCACCACCCTTGGCATGTGCCGTGGACACCCAGATGGTTGGCAGCCCCACACTCTCCCTCCTTCCGTGGTTGTGATGGTACCGATTCACAACGGCCCGCACAATCATCGACGCCCCCACCAGCGGTAAAGCCTCGAAAGCTGGGGCACCGAGCGAGGTGGCGAACGAGGCCAGGTAGTGCAGCGCCAGGCATAAGGTCTTGCAGGATCCCGTGGTCCTAAACCTCTGAAGGTCTTGCAGGAACATGCGGGACCTAAACCGAACCCGGGAAGCTGTAGCACGACCGATTGTTATCGCGAACTTCTCTCGGTGTAGTGCACCCAGCAGGCTACACCAAGTGAGCTACCGCAGGTGGCTGTAGTCGCTCACTCGTGGAGTCTATTGCTGTCGCCGGCAAGCCATTACAGATGAGCAACACGTGGGAGGGTGTCAGAAGTCGCATCGGGACGTCGAAGGTGCCGCCCACAAGTAAAAAAGCCCCCTTGATGTTGGCCCAGCCCGGCTCTCCGGACCGTCGTCTGCCTTGCAGTCGTCCGACTACTAGCTACTTTATGCATCATCCTCATCGTCGTCCTTAAGACCGTCGTCTCCATTGGGGCCGTCCCCTTCCTTTGGAGCAAGCGCTCCTGAGATCTCCCCTCTCATACTCGTGACAGTGCTCGGAAAAAATTTTTTAAGAGGTTTTCACTATATCCAGCTTTGGCATCAACATTAGAAAAAACACAAATGAAAGAGGCAACTGGAAGCATACCGAGCCTAGAAAGTTGCTGTGAAGGCTATGTGCATAGCATTTGTAATTACTTTTCTCCATGCTCAGTCATCGGTGGTGTAGGTGCAGGAGCAAATTTGATATTTGGAGTGAAATTACAAGGTTGTTGGTAGGAGGAGTTTGTTATATCAAGGGTGTCTCCCGCTGCCATCTTGTTATACAGAGGTAACAAACCTGCATATAACGAAAGCCTCTTTATAACGAAGTTTTTCAGGAATTTGCCAATTTCGTTATATCCAGGTATAACTGTAGATGCTTTTTCCAAATGGGTAGAGGTTAAATGCATGCAGTCGACAACAACTGCGAAAACAGTCGAGGCTGTGCGTTCCTGGTTTGCGTCGCACAGGTTGCCTCTGGAAGTGGTTACGGATAATGAACCTCATTTCCGCGCTGCGGGATTCCTAACTTTTCTGAAAGCGAATGGCATGAAACATGCGCTCACCCCACCATATCATCCGCAATCTAATGGAGCGGCCGAGCGAACAAACTAAGAAGGTTCTCCTGAAGCAGTTAATGGATGACGAAAGTAAAGGTACAGACAGGTCACTACAGCAATGTCTGGATAATCTCTTGTTCTCGTATTGTGCAACACCACACACTTTCTCTGAGAAGTCACCGGCCGAATTGTTCCTGCGACGGAAACTGAGGACCCACTTATCGTTACTATGACCAGATGTAAACGGTGTTTTGACTGATCAAGCAGAGAAAGTGAAAACATCCGCTGACAAGCGGTGCACAATGTTCTGTTCTTTTGCTGTGAATGAGTGCTTACTGGTACGATCGGTGCATGGAGAGGCTGTAAAGTTGTTACTAGGTAGAGTGTTGCAGGTCAAATCAATATGCACATACTTAGTGTTGGTGGGAAATCGTGTGCGATATGTGCATGCCAATCATTTGCACCACTCCTGTCTGGAAAGGGAGAAAGAGCCAGCTGTGGACTACGAGTTCGAGCTGCTGCATGTGCCTGAAGAATGGGACCTAACTACTTCGATGGCAACGCTGCCACCGCCCACACAACACCAGTCAAGCACGGAGCATATGCCGCAACTGGGCATGACTACGCTCAGAAGAAGCAACTGACAATGCCGGGCACCTCATCGCTGGGACTAAGTAGCCATACTTGAAGTTTGTCAGAAAGGGAGTGTTGTGTTTATATCGCGATAGGCTACATGTGTCGTAGTTGTCAAGTTGCGGTGGTAAGTGAATGGTCGCCACTGCGCATATACAGGGTGTTTTTTTTTAGTTGCAACACATTTTGAAAATTAGAAAAACGTAAATCGCGGGAATGTCTTGTGTACCATTCGAGTATACAGATTGGCGGCTTCTAGATACAGAACAATTTCCGCACTTGTATGCATAATTAGCGAAATTACGCTAATTAACTCTTTAATTATCGGTAATTGGTGGCTACAGCAAATGAGTATTTGGAGCCTGTCCTCGACACTATCTATCCCAACGGTCAAATTAAGAATAGCGGAGTGCATGTCGGAGCTACGCGAACAATTAGTTCCCCGTGGCAGGCTCCTTGAAACCGAAACTGGACGGAAAAAGAGCGTCTGTGACGTCGATGTCGCCGCCCCCACGGCTTTCGGCACTTGCCCGTAATCACCGCCGCTCCGGCCGCTTCCGCCGCGCAAGCAGCTTGCGTTATCTCCTTGTTATCTGCGGCGTCGGGCGCCGCAGGCGAGTGACGAAATCCAGGGAGGCGGCGACATCAACGTCACATACCGTATTTTCCGGTCTATAAGTCGCACCTTTGTATAAGTCGCAACCCCCCCCCCCCCCCCCTTTCAGCAGTTTTCAAATAAAAAAGTAGCATATAAGTCGCATCGTTGTATAAGACGCACTTATTCTGACTTTCTCGGTGTGCGAGTAACCGCGAAACGCTGTACTTACCATTTCAGGGCACTGAATTTCCATATTACTCCGCAAATTCTAGCAGAAACAAGTTCAACCAACACTCCTTGTAGGCGCAGAAAGGCAACATTTATTACTTTTTTATTCAAACCCGTCAAATGCTTCATCTTCCGATGCACTATCAAAGAGTTGAGCCACTTCAGCCGGCAGCATCGCTTCGTCACACTCGTCAGTTTATGAACCGCTGCTCGATTCCGCTTCTGCGTCGCACTCAGCTGCACATAGCAAAACGTTTTCTTGGGTCAGCTGCACACTCAATTAGGCCAGCTTTCCTGAAGCTGGCAGTTATAGTGGACACAGAAACTGCAGCCCTTAGCTTCCTGAATCCACTTGGCTACCTCGCCAAACGAAGCGCGTCTCATGTGCCCAGATGGGGTGTAGGTGTGCTCAGCATCCGTCATCCAGGCCTCCCAGAGGTGCCGCAAGACACACTTAAAGCTCCAGTTGACGGCAATATCCAGTGGCTGTACCATCTTTGTCATTCCGCCAGGTATTACTACCGGGGTGCAGTTCGTCGCCTTGATTTTCTTTAGGCTTGAGTCGGTGATGTGGGCTCTCGTGCTGTCCATGACCAAAATGCACCTCTTGACGCGGAAAAATCCATCTGGTCTCCTGGCGAAGCACTTCTGAAGCCATCATCTCCTCATCCATCCAGCCTTTTTTATTGGTTTCGATGACTATGCCTGGAGGAAAGCTCTCTTTGGGCATGGTCTTCCTTGTAAAAATGACCATCGGTGGCAACTTCGTTCCGTCCGTGCAACAGGCAAGGACAACAGTGAAGTGCCACCTCTCGTGCCCCGTTGTTCTCAGCGTCACAGTCTTCTCTCCCTTTTCTGTAACAGTCCTTCCAACCGTCAGGGGCACTTCGTCTATGTTTATAACGTGGCTGTGAAGGACATTATGGCTCTCAACTTCGTTGTTGAAAAATGCCCTAAAGTTTTCAAGTTTCTCCTCAAAGTCTTCTGGCAGCTTTTGGCACACGGTCGTGCGAGGTCGAATCACCAGCCTCATGAATCTTGAGCACCATGAGGGACCCCCGACAAAGCCAACAGCACCTATTTCCTTTGCGAGTGTGTGTGCCTTAAGACGCACCTGTACTGTAGAAAGGCCCCTACCTTCTGCGCGTTGTGCCAAATCCCACGACTGCAGATCAGCATCCAGTGCCAGCCATCGTGCATTCTTGTCTCGGTCGGCCTATTTCGTACTTTTCATGGCCCGAATCTTTTCAGATGCCATCCGCAAGTCGCGAACCAATTTCTCGCTGATGCTGAAGTGTTGTCCTGCTGTTCGGTTACCGTTCTCGACCGCATAAGCAACAGCAGTCAACTTGAACTTCGCAGTATAACTTCGCGAAGTTTTAGGCGCCATCAAAAAACACGTAGCTCGCGTTCACCTCGAAGCGGAGCGCGATGCCGAAGCTGAGACAGCACGGACACAAAAGCAAAATGGCGAGCACAAGATCTCATGAGCGGAGGCGGCGAATCTTCTCATTGCGATGCTGATGCGGCTGTCACATTTAGACAAGATCGTATTGCCTGCGTAGTGTACGAGGCGTACAGCTCTTATTTTTATTTCAGAGGTAGATGTAGTGTCACTTTGTCGGAATAAAGAAAAGCAGATGTGTCTTTTTCTTATTAACTGCGGCAATATCACAGGCTTAACAATATCTTTAAAAAAACGCAGTTGTACGTCTGGTTGTCCATCACGGAGGCTATGTATATTGTAGGTCAAATCTCGAAGGCCACGCCGACGCCGCTGTGATACCATAACTGTGCTGTCTGTACCCGACATCTGTCGCCGCGGTCGCAGTGTTAAAATGGGATTTGATTTCTATTAAAGTACTACTGCACCGAATTTCTTACACTCTTCAAAGCAATAAAGGAGATGTGATGCGTAAGTCGCGCCAGCGCCCATGGTTTTTGCGTGTCGCACCGTTGTATAAGACGCACCAGTGAAAATTTTGGAAAAAAACCGCGACTTATACACCGGAAAATATGGTACGCTCTTTTTCCGGCAAGTTTCGCTTTCAAGGAGCCTGCCACGGGGAAGTAATTGTTCGCGTAGCCCCGACATGCACTCCGCTATTCAAAATTTGATCGTTGGGATAGGTAGTGTCGAGGACGGGCTGCAAAGTACTCATTTGCTGTAGCCACCAATTACTGATAATTAAAAGGTTGATTAGCACAATTTCACTAATTATGCATACAAGTGCGGAAATTGTTCTGTATCTAGAGGCCGCCAATCCGTATACTCTAATGGTACACAAGACATTCCCGCGATTTATGTTTTTTTAATTTTCAAAATGTGTTGCAAAAAAAAAAAAAACCCTGTATAACCTGGAGCCACCTGTATAAATGGGCATTGGCACGCCTGAATAAACGGTTCGAAAAGCATGCCCCGGCTCTAAGTTACAACAGAAAGGGCAAGACACTAAGACAAGGAAGAGCAAACAGAGGCACACAAGCAATTGCTGTCCTCCCTCCACTTGTCTTAGCGCCTTGCCCTTTCTACCATGCATAACCAACATGCCCAGTCGTTCATCCCTATGACGAGATAACCGCTGCATCAAGTGCTTAAGGTCAGCAACGATCTTGGCGGGTGAATGTGGCGCAAGTAAACCAAGGAGGTTCCATTAAACTTCCGGAGTGGAAGTCCCTGCAGCCGCCTACGGGGCCAAGTGAAGGCGGCGACGGCCACGTTACTAGACGAAAAAGTACGCGAGCCTACCATAGAAGGATATGGCGCTCGACTTGTTTTGCAACCTCACGATGAAACATAGAGACAGAAACCAACTTTATGCCTATGCCAATTACCAACGGCGTTTTCTAGTTGAGAAAAAAATTTTGCCGCGTCCGTACTCATGCTGTAGGCGTCGAGGAAAACAAAAGAACACAAAAGGCTGAGAGGTCCTATGCAAATCGTACTTGCTGGCTTACTCTGTCTGTTAGTAGAAACTAGGTTCTTGTGATGCGGTGATGCGATACAGCGCAAATACGCGGCACTGTGCGACTGCCAGCTGACGTAAAATGCATTCGTGCCCTTTATTTACGCATGTATCCAACCCGTTGAGTACAGCACGTGCCTTCTGCATGTTGCCTTAACTAACCGCACACTCTATTTTTTTTTTTTTTTTTTTCGTATTCCACGTACGTTCTTCCAAATGGTTCGTTGCTCTTAGCGTTTGCGAAGTCTTCTCAGATCCGCGTCTAACAAGACCCGTTGGGTGCGTTCGGAAAACTTTATTTAGTTCTGGCTGTAAACGTATACATAGGAGATTTCTTACACAGGGGACACGCGCTGAAAAGCATGCGCTTGAAGACAGGTCGGGTTGTTCGGTGTCACTAGAGCAGAGGTGATCGAGTGGCTGTTTTAAGCTTTCCATCCACCCCTCCGAACACCACATGTTCTCAGTCAGAAGGCTACGCACAGTATTTTTTAAAATTTTCCTTCATTTTCGAAAGCACGGAGAAACACGCCATACGGACGTGCTCGCTGCATTTGAGCATTCGTCAACACATATATGCATAATAAATTCTGCGTCTATGCTCCGGAAAGATGCCCTTCCTCTAAAGTTCGCATACAAACACTGCAGGGACTATCCAATATGTGCATCAGAGGCGTGTTTTAGCAGAACTCGAGCCCGTAGCAAATCATGTATGCACGCATCTGAAAACGAAGCACTAGCAAGTATTTAAAGCTTACAGTTAACTTTGATACAGGCGTAGGGATGTAATACATGGATGCGAACGTTTAAAATTGCCCTCTATTTTAGCAAAATGCACTGAAAACGGGCAGCCGTACGTGAAGAAAGTGAGAAAACCTTACACGTGAAATGTTCTTCCAGGCTTCTTCTTAACGCGATTTGTGCAGCCGAAAGCGACGTGCGAAGTCACCGTTGCCTTCTCAGATATTTAGATGCTTAGGAAAAACAGGACACAGTGTTTAAACACCACGAAACAGCGTCGCGTTGTCTATGCGCTCCGTCGTCTGTGTGGCCGTCTGCTACTGTTTCCTTGAGCAAGATGGCGGCGACGGCTTCACTTTCGGCGGCACGCTTCCACACCAGAAAAGTAATATGTAACCTCCTTGAAGTAAACGTGATTGATGCCTTTGTCGCATGGCATTTACGTATATGGACTGTGTCCAGTTATGACATGAGGTATAAGATACTTCAGTCACCACAAGGGCTTGGTCATGCGTGTTCTGGAGGCGATGTGTGAACATGGGGTCATCCACGTGAAATGCTGCCATACCAGCAAAACACCGATAGAAGTGTGCAAGTTCACCTTGGTATACATTAAACTGCTTATGTGAGGACACATCCCACTTTCCTCTGACAGAGGGATGAGCCACATTTTTTTGCCTTCTGTTCAGCCCGCACCCTACTCTGCCGTTTGATATAGTCGTGGCTTTGCTGACGACTACTCCGATAAAATATGCTCAAGATATTTTCTGTCTGGCTTATGTAGCCTGACAGATTGCTCGCTCTCGCCTCACAGCATCACACTCTACTCAGAAGATCTATTACATCAAGACATCCAGTTTTCACCTGGTTGTGTAGTGCTTCTATGGACACCGTCTCGCAGCGACAGCTTAGCAGAAAAGCTTCTGCCATGGTACTCGGGGCCCTACATGGTCCTATGTCGACTTGGTTATGTGAACGACAGGATCACACCAATGGAATCGCGTAGCCTCATTAAAGTGGTGCATGTTTCTCAACTGAAACCTTAATATCCACACATCCGTCATCACAGCTGGTGTTTGCTGCTGAGGCCTCATGATACAGTGCTGTTAAAAGTGGTGCAAAAGACACCACTGCCATTGGTTTGCAGTATAAGATGATTTGGTAAGTCAGGCTGGCAAAGTTTTCGGCAGCCATCTTGTTCATGTGTCACCAGATCACATTAATTGTACGTAATTGCCGATGATTTTTGGGCCTCGCAGCAACTGAAAACTTGCTTTTAACCACGGTGCATGGGCGCAGCATCACCTAGGCGTTGAGCGCATGTGCCTTGTTACTGCAGAGCGTGATGCACACACACCTGATGGCTCTTGGCCAATATTTCAGTGATGCTACCGCTGCACCAATTGCGCCAAAGTGCAGAGGCTGCTACATCCTGCTACATTTCCCTAAAATTTGGGGAACTTGCGCCAACGCTGCACCCAAAGGAATACACCGACTTTCAAAAACGAAACTACAGCTACGCGACGCCCTCCCGTTGACAGCGACATTGCGTGCTAAATTCCATATGATATACACATAAAAAGCTCATTTTGACTCTCGTCAAGTTGGATAGCTTGGACTTATTCTCTAGTCCGGTGAAGCATATGCATTATTTAACGGCACGAAATGCTCGGTAGTTCGGTTATAACTGGCGGTTATTTCAGACAATCCTCGAAGTCCACTTAGTCCGAATCTGTGCAGATGTGCGACATGAAAGAGTGAAGATGGCGCGAGAGTGCAGCCAAAACGAGGCGGTGCATTAGATCAACCATCAGCAGCAGTGTAAACTGTGTTTACTACAGCGTGCGGCATCACGCTACACTAGACGCCTTGCTCAATTCTTTTTTAATTAAAAAGCAGGGTTGCCGACTATGACCGCGTTTATATAGTGACGGGCGGTGCATCCGCTGCGGCTGTGGCAAGCTATAGCTTAGTACCTGCTCGGCACGCATGAACTACGCGAACGCTTGTCCGTGATAGCGTCGATAGCGGCCACTTTGTTGCACAGTGGCTGCGGGAAACAGCATTTTCGTATGCCTGGTGCTGCTGTATGCTTGCTGTATGCCTTTCGAATCGTGTGCTCCCCATCCATGACTGCGCAACAGCGAGCTACGTAGCTACGCTTCTTCCGTGGTAGCTTCGGCAAGCAGTGGTTTCCTCTTGATAGTTCGCTTGGGCTGCCAGGGCGCGCATGCCTTCAGAACTGCGTGGGCGCTGTCTACTATCACGGCACTGCCAGCTGTGGTGTAGGCGGGGTTCATCCCGAGAGAACTCGGAATGCAGTATTTTTCTGCTTAGACAGTGCGCGCGCATGGGCGCTACGTATGATCTCGTTGCCAGCAACTACTGTCACGTCTGCGGAATGCCGCGGTTTTGGCACTCCGTAATAGTTCGGTTTATTTTCCATCGCGCGTGTCTTCGGAGCCTGCATGCAACAAATGTGTCGCTGGTGATCGCAGTTACTTGTGCAGTAGAAGTGGCGTAATTTCGTTTTGACTCGGTGCAATGTTATGAAGTTACATGGCGGAAGCTGTACTGAATACACAGCGATTTTGCCGCATTCCGCATGCTGGCATCGAATGCACCAGTTGCAACAGCAATGGATGAATGGTTTGGTGCCGCTCAATTTGTTGACAAAGAAAAAAAAAAAGAGAATCTCCTCTGGCGCATGGTTATTTTAGTGGCAGCGGCAGCAAGGGGTCGGGGCTGAACACTACTTTCCGGTTGAACTAAGGCACGGGGTTCTTGCACTGCAGTCGCTACAAGAAGGTAGTCATAAAATTACGAGAAACGCTTCTTTTACACTGGTATTATGAGAATTAAGAACAGGATTCACTTATCCATTCATGAAATCAGAGTGCATCTATATGGCAGTCATTTATTCTCTTGGTACTGTTAGTAATTCTGAAATTTTTTTCTGCTGCCCTTAAATTCCAGTTAACGAGCTAGGAGGATCGATATTTGAAAAGGAAGTGGAGACTGTGCAGAACATGCTCACAGGTGCTGAATAGATCGTTTAAAGCGAAAGGCCTTTGGTGAATTTCAAAGTGGCACTTCCCTTTTAGCTGGAGGCAAATCACAGCTGGAGGCAGCCATTCAAAACATATCTTTATGTAATAAAAAGAGAGAGAGAGAGAGCACACTCTTGCGATGTTTTTTTCGTGGCTTTTAGCAATATTCATCATTTTTAGTGGGAGCATTAACATGAATTTGTAATTTTGTAACTGCACTCCCCATGTATGAGACTCGGCTCTCAGGTTTCATCATTGGCGAGCTCATGCATAGTTGCAGGCCAGCAGAAAGGAGAGCTGTGTCAGGATTTTTATGTTTTTATTACACAGTACATGAACAGTGCGCAGCACGTACATCACACTGTCTTTATCAATTGTGCATCATGAAGGCAGCCTGTGTGCGTTTTGCAATTACTGTTGTCAACACCTGCTCCAAAAGGCAGTTTTGCTGCTACGAAAAGCAGTTTCGCCTGCTCCAAAAGCTGCTCCAAAGGGACTTCGGCTGGTAGCATCACTGCTATTTGCAACATGTGTTGCATATGAAACTCCACAGTCAAAAAATTCCAATAAAAATGTTTCGTCGGACTTTTCCTATTGCCATTTCATGATTGCACAATCTGAACGGTAAGCTTTCAACTGAAATAAAGAAAACAATTACCTTAGTCAAAAATTGGTTGTCAGTCCTTTTAAAAAAGCATGTACCGCTTCCTTCACAATCACCAAATTTCAGCATTTTCGTGTACCATGTTAGGGTTCTTGATGAGGAATGAACTCCAAGGTGGTTTGTAGCATATTAGATGACACTAGCTACCAAGTTGCAAGTTCGCAATACTGTGACTTGTCTAAAAAGGGACAATTTGGTATGCCTGAACACATTGAGCCGCTCTCGTATGCTTTGCTTTAATAATCACTTTAATTGTGCAACTAGATTTAAGCAGTTCAGATTATATCACACAATATTGATGTCTCAACTTTGTAGAAAATACAGGTAGAGAAACCCTATAGCTGTTTACCTTGCATTGTGTTCCTTGTTCAGATGGATTGGAATTTTTCTTTTCGAATGGTTTTGCAATATTGTGTGTTCATGGTGTGACTTCCGACAGCAAAAAGTTATAGCAGTGTTACGTGAATGTCTGTGCAGCTGGAGCGGACAGTGCAGCAGCAGCCAGTCAGCTTGTGATGAATGGTATGCCACTCATGAATGGCACCGGGGTAGTAGACATGCACGTGCAACCAGCCGTGGTTGCACAGCAACAGCAGCCGCTGGGGGTGCACCTGTCAAACGTAGTGTCCCTAGGTAAGGACCCATCGGCCCCTGTTTCCTCTCTGTGCGACACTCCGTCCATATTTTTTAGGGTCTCTGCCAAGTCCCGGGACTGTAAACTCAACCAAGACGGTCAACTCGAGAGCTCAGGCCGTGCCTACAAGCTCAATTGGTGGAGGCATCTCACCAGCCTTATTCAATCAGGTGTGTTTCTGATCTCTGTGTCTCTGTCACTGGTGCCGTAGCATCCTCCATCCTGAAGCCTTGTGCATCTTACTGGCAAGTCTGCTTGCTCTACTACAGTTCAAGCCTCGATATAATAAGCAGTACAGTTTTCACTTTGCTATATTGAAACTTCGGTAAATTGAATTCACTTTTCCGTACAGTTGCTGAAGGATTCCTTTTTACAATGAAAGCACTGCAAGAATATTAATTTAGAGTTGAATCTCGATGATTCAAACTCGTAGCGATTCAAAAGTTTGTTCAAGTAAAATGTTTGATTGAATTAAACGAAGCTAATTGATTAGAGGCAGGAAAGTTTCTTGCCCTGCAGTGGGTGTAGACAGGCTTGTGATGGAGAATGTCCCTGCAATGACGCATGCGCACTGAGCATTGCACATGGGTGCAAAGTTCCAGGACAGTTATTCACGCATATTTACAGGCAGGCAAAAGATTAGACAGAGCGATAAAATTAAGAAATTTGCATGCTTAAAGTGGAACCAACTCGCTCAGGTTGGGCCTGCAGGAGACTTAAGGTGGCGATCCCACTCTGGGGGTGCACTGTCATTTTTTTGCAAACGCGCTGTGCCTTCTACGCTGATTGTGCAGATGTAAGCCATACAGTGTAAGAAAGCTTAATTTCTGCACTTTCTGACCACACTTAGTATTACTGCCTAGACTGAAGCGTTAAGTAATGACAGTGAAAACAGTGGGACTCTGTTTTTGGCGTACCTTGCGTGTTACCGAGTTTCCGGCAAAACTGCTCAGCATAAGAAAATGAAATTTGCTGTGCCTTTAAATGAAACGCCGTGCAAGAATTCTACGAAGGGATATTGCATGTAAAGCAATCAGGAACTTATGCAGGCTCTGATGAAAATGATCAAAACAATAGAAGTTTATGACTGAATAGCCTTTTTTCTTTTCAATGTAGAACAACAGTATTCGGTAGTTTCCTAGGCTGTAGTTTATTTATCATGTTTGCGAAGTTGCGTTGTGTTCTGATGAACACATCACGAGTTATTATCCTATGAAAAGAAAATTCTCTTATTCTTATTAGGGAATCTAAATGGGCATAGTGAATTTAACTTTTCTTCTTGCCAGGTCGGTAGAAATTGGCATTTCTCGTCATGCACATGCTAATTCACGACAAACACTGCACTTTAGTAGAATCATAGGGTGTCTTGATGACTTTACTCAGTAGTTTTACCGAGCGGTGCCTCAAACTAAAGATTTTTGATAAAAAAATAGGTGTCATGATTGTTTTCTAGCAGTGGCACCCTGTGTGAAAAAAAAAAAATATGAGCCTTTTGTGCATCAGTTCTAACATTTGTCAAAAGTGGCGCCACTAAGCTTTCCATCCAGCGAGCCTCGTACAGTTTTACCCCCTTCTTGAGACCAGTTTCTGTGAGCGCGCACGTCACGGCATTGGGATATTCGGAGAACCATTGAACGACTTACAGCTCCCCTCCTCTGCTTCCCGCTGGGTGCGATAAGGCAGCGAGTTTCTCCCCTTCTCGACAGCTAGACAACGCCACCTCAATCAAAACATTGCACGCATTTGTGCGTGCATGTGTGTGACCGCGAGTAAGCAAAGGGGGGGAGCAGTAGCTTCTGGCCAGGAAAGGATTTTATGAGCCGAAAGTGGGAAAATAGGGGCTTCGAAGATTTGACTGCATATTTCCTGAAGTGATGTGGCGTACACACAGTCTGTCAGTGTTACGGTCATCAAACTGGCACGTGATTGAGATGTATTCAACGGCGAGTCATCGAAGAAGATGAACTGCTAGGAGAGTACAATTTTCAGTTATGAAGGCCGTGGTGTTATAGCTGTGCCAGTTTCACTAAACTGCACAAAAGGGGACATTCCATTATATCCTGCTGCATTTTTTGGAATCTCTTTGTGCCAAGACTGCATCGGACGCATGTTTTGAAAAACCAAACCATTCTCTCAGGGATGTCCATCCTGACTTTGCAATGGCAATAAATTGAAATTCACACTGGTACCACTTGAACATTTCTTTGAAACTGCATGGCATTCCACCCTCTGATTTGGAGCTGCACCTGTTTTGGCCATGGTTTAGGACGAGGGGGGCTTGCCAACTGAGCTGGGGGAGCATGTGAATGCAAACAGTGTCGTATCACACCCTCCACAATTGACTTAATTCTCAATTTTGCAACACTAGTGTCTTGTGGAAGCAGTAGTCCTAAATGCAGAGCGCTCTTGCATATCTTTCAAGCGCTCGCTCAGGAAACAGATGCCAATAAGGTCAATATCACCCAATCTCTTGCAGTCTATCTCGATTGGCAAGAAAGAAAAAAGCCACTGCGTGCTTTAGCTTTCTCAGACCTCCTAAGGTACCAAACTTAGATGTTAATTTGGACTTCCTGTGAAGTGGTGAGGGCACACTGCCATCAAAAGCAACTGCCATTAATAGGCATCACCATATTTGAAAAAGCAGACATCCCCCCCCCCCCCCCCCCTTCATTCTCTGTTTTTTAGCTCCTCGCAGTCACCCATCACACTGCTGCTGACTTCGTGAAATTATGTAAGAACAAGTTCCTAGACCCCTGTTTAAGCAATGCTCATTCTTCAGACGCATAAGCACGCAATATTAGAAAGTGAAAATGCAGCCACCACAGTTTTCGCAGTTCAGGTCGTTGCCTTGTTTTCTTCTTATTTTATTTTTTCTTTATATTTTTTTCTCCCCTTGTTGTGTGCCAATGTTTTTATTGTTGCACATTTATCAAATAACGTGGAGAGCAAGTGGTTTGGTGAACATGATAACATGCGTGTTGCCACTTGATCTGGGTGACACCCGACGTTTTAATGACAAGGCACAGCAAACAGAATGGGTTTGGTATCACTCGTAACAGTGTGTTGGACCTGCATTTGTTTCCATTACATACTTTTGTTTTCGTTTTCTCTCCTTGTGCAGCAGCAGGTGCTTCTCAGCAGCAGCAGCAGCACATCCCAGTTCCCTGTAAATAACAGCCTCATGATTGGAGACTACGTTACACCTGGCAACATCTTGATGCCCACCGGCACCTACAAGAATTGAGCATCATGCTCTTTGCTGGCGGCTGAGAGGTTGTCGGGGAACAAGGCTCAAAATTGCACTCTCTATTTGGTCGGTTGAGCATAGTTTCCACTGGCAGGCCCTTGCATTCGGCACAGCAGAGCACAAAGGGGCACGCTCTGGACAGGTGACCTTGAAGCTGTGATAATAGGGCCTGGGGCCACCATAGACACAGCCCAGTGGCATGTGGACACATACGTTTGCGCTCAAGCAGGCACACTGTTTTTGTGGATGTAGGCTGGCAGAAGAGAAATTAATGTGCACCTTCAAACAGCTTACCAGTAGAGAACTTACAGTATTGCGATGGCTGAGTTGGTGACCATCATTTGAGATTCGGCACTTGAAAATGTTAGCATGCACTTGAGCACGTGCTAGGACGGGTTTACTACCACACGACTGCCTTCTGCAAGCGCTCTTTATTTCTACGCTATATTCCAGTGGTGAGTAGCTGTGCTGTTTCTCTCCTTGTCAACCGCTTGAGCGCTGCGTGTGTGCACGTGTGCCATCACTGACTGTTGCATAGCTCTGGTCCCCAGGGCCTCACTGTGTGTTCCCTTCAAGCTCAGTTGTTCTGAGTGCCAGCTGTTACACTACAACTGGGCCAACTATCGTGGTCATGCTCTCCACATTTTGCAGATGGCTGGTATGTGTACGCATAAAGAGAGTACACCATGTGTGCACAACAAGAGCCACTTGCTTTGTCACCTAGAGTGATTGTGTGCTGTCCTTGCAAGCCAATCCAGTGTACCTGCTTGTGCCGGTGCTGCTTATTTCTCTTGCTATGCACATAAAATGGGCATTCTGGGTGTATGTTCATTTCTTTGACCATCTCCTACTCGAGTGGTGCTCTCAGGCCTGTCATTCTCAATATCTAGTGCATATAGCCATCTTGTAAATGCAGGAGGGAGCGCAGCTCTAGCTAAGCACAGGTCCGTGCTTGAATCATGGGTGTGACGGCACGTGTAACTCTTTACACAGTGAACCTTCCAGGCTTTGCCACTCTCCATACATTGCCATGGCTGGCAGTGTGCCCTGGCATGAGCACTTGTAACCAGTGCTGCTTTCAGCAACATAGTGAAACTGCCTGTATGGACTGATGTGCAGCTACCTTTTTCGGTGTCTGGCACACACTTCCTGCCAACTCTGGCTGCCACACCACAGTGCCACCTAGGATTTGCAACAGGCTCAATGCCATTCTCACGGCTTGTTTGGCTCCTGTTGTGTGCTCAAGGTGTTCTTTAACGTTAAGCGAACCTTTGACACAGTTAATGTGTGCGTGTTCGTGTGCGTACCATGCATGCATGGCCCACAGCTGCTGTAGAGTTGGCTAGTGCTGTTTCAGCTTCTTGTTTTAAGGAGGCTGCTGGTGCGATCAGATGTATGTGCGTGTGCATGTTTTTCAATATACTTCCTTGTGTAGTTGCCCTCTTTACTTTTACGGTGTTGTTGCTGTGTGTGTGTGTGTGTGTGTGTGTGTGTGTGTGTGTGTGTGTGTGTGTGTGTGTGTCAGTTGACCTAGGTATGGTGAAACAGTGCTCAAATGTTATTTCCTGTTCCCTTGTCTGTGTATGTGAATTCTGGTGCACTTTAAATGTTTTGCTTTAACCTGAGGCAGCTGGATGTATCAGTTGTTGAATTGAGATTAATTGCCTGCTGGTTCATTGCTCATGCTGCAGTGTGTTTGGCACGCCAATGGCAGGTGGTGTTAGCCTCTCCTGCAAGATGAAGTTCAGTGGTGGTAGCTGCCAGTTGGGACACTGGTTTGGCAGTGGGAGCCATTCGGTGCACTTTAGCTGCTAAGAGCCAGAGCAAATGCATGGAGTTATATGCGTAACACCTATTCTTCTGCTGGGTGAAGTCGAGTTTTCAAATTGCCAAATGTTTGTCTGATCGGGCATATTATGGATCCTCCAAAGTAGGTAGTATCATATTTGCGTGAATGTAATGCACTTGCTGTGCATGTAATTAATAGTGAGTGCAACACTCTTGGATGGCAGGCTCTTTCTGTCATACCAGCGCTTGCTGCAGTTCTGCAGCAAATTGTGTGTCATGCAACGCGAACATGTTTCTTTTTAACAGTGCACTTGCATGTACAGTATCTATACTGATTGGTGCTGCGATTTTTTGAAAATTTTTGTCAGTAAATTTTTCCTTTAAGTAATATTCATGCAAACATGATATCTGGGATGGTGGCAGACAACGTCAGGTTGTTGCATTACTAAGCCTGACAAAAGAAAGCAGCATTTTTTGTGTAGAAACAGCAGGAAGCTTGTGTGCATACTGGACGCATTTTCTGTAAACATTTGTAAATTAGCATCCTCCTCTTTCCCTAGGAATGAATTGCTGTTGTGTCCTTTTAATTTTTCATTGTACTGTAGACAAAGGAAGAGTATCCCTTCCAGCAGTGGGACTGTGCTTTGGTGGCCTTGCGCAGAGCTGGTCACTGTGATGGGTAGGATTGAACCTGTGATATGCTTCTTGTCTCTGGCTGAGACTGTGAAGTATCTTGTATAAAATCTGTGTGTGGCATTCTCTTGTACGGCACCAAGAGCTCGTTGAACCCGAGAAAATCTTGCAATAAATCTGCTCATTCGGCTCATTGCTCCCAATGTGGCTCGTTACTTGGCATCTAGGTTTGCACGTATGTGCTTGCACCATTTAGCCTCATTCACTGTGCTTCCAGGAGAACCTGGATGTCTCCCACCAAAGGAACATGGTGCGCATGGCTGTGGCTGTGGACGAGAATACTGGTGGTGCTCTCTCGCGAAAGGTTGCCATTTGTGTGTTGTATAGCTAGGGTATAAACAGCATTGAGTTGGCACCCCAGGTATAGACAGTGTTTGTAAACAGTGGTAGGCACCGGCGATATAGTCGGGCGCTTGTAGTGACACACTGAGGCTCCGCCCATCGCTCGCCGACGACGATCGCACCACCGCTACCAGTGCAGCATATGCGAAAGCTGTTGCCGAGCAAGGGGCATTCGGAGTGCCGCTAGCATGTTTACAACAAAGGTTGCAAAGGACAGCCGCGAGAGAAGTTGCATCAGCTATATAAGAAATAGTCGATGAATATGAAAAAAAAAAAAGTACATTGACACTAAGCTATGACAAGATGTGAGAAACTGAGTGAAACGACAAGCACCTTGCTACCATGGATCTGAATGATTTGCGAGCTGTTAAATTGGCGTCGCTTCAGGCGTTCGCATTTTAATTCAGTAACTAGCGCAAGAAATAGTCTAGAACAGTGAGACATGTTTAAATACTACTCGAAAATGTCGTAGCTAAAATTACTGTTTTGAACTAAAGCCTCCAATTCCTATGCGGAATCTTGCATGCAAACAAATGGACCAGATCAGTCACTCAAGCATACAAAAAGTCACATTGATGACGCTATCTATGTAAATACCATGGAGATAATCCACACACACAAAAGTTGCGTGCCTAATGAATGACCGCCAGCAAGGCGCGCGTAACTGCGGCTTATGCTCAAGTTGCAATCGTTAAGGGGGTCGTGAAACGTTCTCTGAAGGTTTTGTGCGAAGTGTGTTATTGGGATCCTGACCCTCTAATCAATAATACATTGTTCTGTTGCATCACCTGGGTTGGCTTAGAGCAATCAAGACGCTGTTTCAATTTCACTGCGTGCGCTCCCCTCAACTTTGCAATTGTCACCTTAGTAGCCGCCAGGGCTGGTGCGCCCTCAGAGGCCACGGGAGAACAAACTGTGTTGCAGCCTTGCTTTCGAACAGCGGCACCACACGATTTCCAAGCATTTTCTTGCTGTCTAGCTTTCAAGTAAACCTAATATTTTAGAGCAAACAAGAGTTCACTGTACCTTAACACTTTAAATATCTATTCTTTATTCATCAGATACTCCGCAGCACTCATAGGTGTTTCATTGAAATACTTCTTCATTCGTACATATACAATTATAATACATAAATATGCACATACGTAGGTCACACATAAATACATCTTCGCTCACACTACAGCAGGTTGTTCTAGTATAGAATAAACGACATTTCATTCAAACAATGCGCTTATTCTTCATATAGCACTGTTGATTAGTTCTAGGGAAAATTGAGTTGGCATACATGCTCGTTTTAGTTGGATATTCCAGAATTTTGCAACTATGATCAAAGTGCTTTGAAGTCTAATGAGGTTTGTGTTGGTAAATTTCCCTATTTCACTTTTATTGTAGTAAATAAAGACATTTTAATCTGTTTATAGGAGCGATCCGAGAGACATTCCCATTCTAGCTCTGCCTTCATTGCATTGTAGCCCTCCCACCTTCTGTGCCATCCCAGGACGAGCCTGGCAGCACGATTTTATATTTCTTCAAGAGGGGAAATGTAGGTGACTTCAGCGGGGCCATATTCTAATAATGGTCTAATACACGTGTTGTAAATTTATATGTGAGCATTACAAGCTCCTCTGAAAGAAATGAGAGTGTCTATCCACGAACATTCAGACTGTAGTAGCACACCTAGGTAGCACCTAGATACGTAGTATCTTGTTTCAGTAGTGCATTGTTCAGATGGTACAGCAACTGAAATGGTTTCTTCCTGTTAGTAAAAAAGATTTATACATTTTGCTATTTTCAAATTCATTTTCCAATTTGTGCACCAGTTATGAATGAGCGATAAATCATTCTGAAGTTCTAATGCATCATCGCGATCGGCAGTCTTTCTGTACATAACACAATTGTCCACAAACAACAGTATAGAAGATTAAATTACTATAATGATCCATCCATCTTCCCCTGAGCTTCTCTTCTAGTTTGGATTACAATGATATCAGTAATATAAATTAAAAACAATAGAGGGCCCAAAACGGAGCTTTGTGGGATTCCTTAGGTAACGTCCACATAGTCTGAGCATATTCTATTCAGTACAACACACTGTGTTCTTTGCGAAGGGTAGCATTCAATCCCTTTAAAAACAGTTTTATCAATGTTCAGGACAGTAAGTTAAGGAGTGAATGTTAAACCGTGTCTGAAGCTTTTCGAAAATACAGGAACACACAGTCTAACTGCAT
Organism: Hyalomma asiaticum; assembly: GCA_013339685.2. Taxonomy (NCBI): domain Eukaryota; kingdom Metazoa; phylum Arthropoda; class Arachnida; order Ixodida; family Ixodidae; genus Hyalomma; species Hyalomma asiaticum. Next base: position 4,938,850 of record CM023491.1, read on the forward strand.
CGATACCTGACATATGATAAAACTCTACTAGTTGTGCAAGGTAACCTTCTCTGAAATCCATGCTGCACGTTAATTAGTACCTTGCGCTCATTTAAATGATTCATTATGTGCTTATATAAAATGTGTTGAGTATTTTACATGGTATCGATGCAAGCGACATTGGCATATAGTTACCATCTTTTTTGGAATCGCCTTTATGTACCGGTGTAATGTGCAAAGTTTTCCAGTCAACTTTTAGCATACCTGTCTTAGCCTAAGGGCTTCAGAAATTGCATAAAGGTACAAAGAAATTGGCTCTGCGCAATGTTTAAGTACACGAGGAATTCCATCTGGACCACTGGATTTACTAGCATCGATGTCCTTCAATAGTTTCTCAATTCTGTTTATGCCAAGCTCAAAAGGAATATAGATGAGATGTTCATAATAGGTGGATGATAATTACAGCTGTGTTTGGGTAAGAATACTGAATGGAAAATGTTTAGGCATGCAGCTTGATCAATGTCATCCGTAATTGACTTACTATTATAACCCCTGTATTTCAGAGGAATCTGTACCACACTGTTTTATACTTGTGTCACGCGGGTGCTTCAAAGGCCTTCGAACCGACGGTCCATTGACTCAAAAGTCATGTTTGAGCTGCTGCACGGGTGGTTTCGATGGCCATCAAGCTTGGTAGACTATTGACTCGACGGCCATTGAAACCACCCCTATAGCAGCTCAAACTTTACCTTTGAGTCGATGGACTGTCGGTTTGAAGGCCTCCGAAGCGCCTGTCTGACACCAGTATTAAGTGCTTCAAACATTTTAGGATTTTATTTCGTTTTGTTGCTCAATTCAGTGAAGTAGTCATCCTTAGCTTTTCCTATCTTAAGCTTTTGTTAAGTTTTAGTGTATGTGTTGTTAACCATAGCTGTCTCTCTCTCTTTTTTTTTTTTTCGTGAAGAATCGGTATTGGGGATATGTGCATTTATTTAATAGTTCAAGTAACATGCTCTTAAATATGTCCCACATATCATGCACATTGCCCTACCCATAGAAACACTAAGTTGACGTCACCGAATAGCCGGCCTGTATTGACGCAGTCTTTTTTGCGAGTGCAAGAACGCTAGGATTTCAAATGTGTGTTATTAAATGTAGTACACTGAATATTTCGCAGAAGCACTTCATAATCGGCTTGCATACTAAAGCAGTGGGGACTACAACCGGGCAGCCCCATATTCATTTCACGACCCGTTTAAGGCCCTGGAGACGTGGCTGATTTCAAGCGTGTAAGATTATTTGTGCAATTTGAAAATCGTGAATATGTAAAGCGATCACAGCCACTACACCATATGCTATCGCAGCCGCAAGCGATTTGCAAAAGCGTCTCTGAATCAGCCTTCATTCGAGTGGATAAGAATTCGCCTGAAGCGTCTAAAAAACAGCGACCATATGCCATGGGGGATGACGATGGTCGTGGTTCGGGTCCGAAAGGACGCTAATTTCTGCAGCCCATTTAGGGAGCGCGGCTAAGCCAGAGGGGGACATGTTGTAAAGTCAGAGTTCCTAATCCCTTTTGACACAGGGCAGACGTTGAAACGCCACAGGAAAAATATATATCCACAGTTCTTCGTTCCAGAATTTCGTTCATGCAAAAAGAAAAAAAACAGTTTACATAAGCGCACTGGCACACACACACACACAGGTTATCCAGCTGAAGTCAGGTCAAGCCAAGCCAATCCACCATGGACGTCAGCTGACAATGGCGGCGCATGGGTTGTGTACATTGCGGAAGGATAGCTTTAGGCAGTGTTTTCTTCTTCCTTTTTTTTCTTTTGTATTTTTTCTTCATAACCTGTGTGGCTGGCTGGTACTTCCGACACCTGATTGCGCGTCCGCGCTATCAGGTGTCGCCACCATCGAGGCGACGGCAGCGCACCGCCGGCGGCAGCAAGCGAAGCGCCACCTAAGCCTTCCTCGACATGAGGCCTCGCTTCTTTGTCGACTTTGGCTGGGAGTTGCCTTCACAAAGGCATACTCCGCATTAATTGGAGCGATCGACAGTGCAACCTGCGAGATGTGCGACACCGACGAAACCCTGGACCATCTGCTGTGCCACTGTCGGCGATTCATAGAGGAAAGGAAAACCCTTGCTGAGACACTACGCCACCTTGACGATCGGCCACTTGCAGGTGCTACTTGAACACCGCCCTCATCGCTCGTCGGCCCACAAGGCACTAAAAGCACTTTTGCGCTTTTTCAAGATGACTGGTTTGCGCGAACGCCTTTGACCGTTGGACTTGTCCTACGTCTTTTCCATTATTCCTCTTCTTCCTGTCTCCCATCTTTCTATTCCCCCTTCCCATTCCCCCAGTGTAGGGTAGCCAACCGGACACTTAACCTCCCTGCCTTTCTGTTTTCCCCTTCCTTCCTACTTTATTTGTAAAAGTTCAAATCGATTCGCATTTAAAAAAAAAAATAGTTTCCCTTTAAAGAAAAACTCTGGCAATTTTTCATTTTCCATGATCTCGACCAAATTTTCAGCATATGTTCTCATCGGTGCTGCAATAATTTATGCCAAGCCAGGCGTATGCAAGTCATTTAATTATTTTCCTGAAAATGAATTTTAAAGATTTTTAGCGGATTCCCGCGCGAGCCACCCTGTGTGCTTGACGTCATTACCTGCAACGCTTCCTACTTGAGCATGGCGGGCCGTAACGTTGCGGGCCGTCTAAAGGAAAACGGCGATACTTCAGCGCTCAAATCATCCCTGTCAAGTTTAGAAGAGCTTAATACATCGTTCGATAACATCGCCACTTTCACTTTTCTGCCACTAGCTCCATAATTGGTACAGTGTACTAGAATATACGGGTAGTGGGCTCAGAGAGCGGCCGGGAGTGACGCTTCTCACGTTGACGGCACGAGATGGCGCCAAATAAAGAGGGAGGCATTTTATGATAATTCAAGAGGAAGCGCTTTATTGTTTGAAGCGAGATCGGGCTGCCTTAGAACGCGTGTTTATAAAGCGAAATTCAGTAAAGAAGAAGAAAAATGCACATGCTGTGAGGAAGATAGGGAAACGACAGAGCATGTTCTGATTGAATGCGGAAATATCCACCCAGGTGTACGTTTGGGCGCCACCCTACATGAAGCCTTGGGTTTTAGGGCGAACAACGGGAAGCTGAACATAGCCGCGATTGAAATAAGTAAGAGACGGTTAGAATACTGGTGGCAGAAAACTAGAGAGAACGGACAAAAATAATTATAGGGAAAAATATGGAATTTCTGCCATAAGGGGCAGGGAACTGGGATATGAAATTCCGTTTTTGATATGGCATGATCGATTTGATTGAAGTAAATTTAAAAGGCATGAGGAAAATTAAAAGAGGAAAAAAAAGTTCTTAAATCTTCTTACGAGCCTGGTGGCGCACATGTCACCGCCCCGTTACAAAGGGGAAGCTCATAGCATCCATCCATCCATCCATGTACGCAGTACGAAGCTCGAGCAGGCTCGCGCACCATACTCGCGCTGTGCGTTACGTCGGAGCATGGCATTTCAGTGCCTGTACCGTGAAATAGTTACTGCTGCCCGCTAGAATCGCCGGGTAAATGGCATACGTAAATGAGATAGTGGCTTGTAAAACCGTACAGCATGGCTCGATGGGACCGGATTTGCTCAGAGGCGCTCAGCAGTGTCTTTAAGTGTGCGCTGTCTCTAACGAGCATAGGCGGAGAGTACGGGGGGGCTCGGGGGCTCGAGCCCCCCCCGAACTTTCGAGGGGGGGGCATAGCCCCCGCCGGAGCCTGGAGAGGAGGATCGTTATGTGCAGTTCAGAAGTATTATCGTAACGGGCTGAACGCTCTCAGCAAAGCGTTAATAATGTTCATAAATGATGCTCCAATACACGCGAAGATGATGAACTCACTTGGGCAGGAAAGCATCCACTGCTTTCCTCCCCATGTGAGTTGCGCATAGGTCCGGCTGGCAACCACAGCTTGCGGCGAGGCCACGCTCGCCGATCCACGTGCCTGGCGTGTCAACGACCAGAGATGAAAGAAGAAACACCTCCTTTCGGGACTGTTCCACGGGTGTACAAAGGCCGACTGCACAGCCTCGACAGCGGATTTTTGGCGGGTTTTAAGGGGATAATGGCGGTGCCAAGGAAGCCCTCTTGTTAAAGCGGTTCGCTGCAGCGGCGGCGGAAGTCCAATATTGGCCTATATGAAAAAACAAACTCTCCAGCCACTTTTCTTAATATAAGCTTTTAATATTGAAATTAAAAACTGGCCCAACGTTTCGAGACCCATTCGATCTCTTCACCAAGGGGTGACTATCCTGCCGGCTCCGAAGCTAGCGACTTTTCTTTGTGATTGTCCCTCTCTCCACCGTCGTTCCTCTCGCCTTTCTTGTTGCGGTATTGTTTTATCCATTGGTTCCGGAGATAATGTATAAACACACTCGGCAGGGTCCCAGTTGAGCTGCTGATATTTCCAGGTGTTGGTTGGATGTGCCACGACTCTAAGAACTGCCTTTTGGTGCGGTTACGTGCGGTGACCTTCCGTGTCGAGGACCCGGGAGTCGTCGAAGTTGATGTGATGGTCGTTCTTTTCGCTGTGTTCTGCGAGCGCGTTCCGCGTAGCGTTAAAGCTACGTACGTCATTTCGTTGTTGCCGCATCCTTTCCGGAAAGATTTTTGTGTCGCCGATGTAAGTGGCGTGGCAATCGGCACACGGAACCTCGTACGCGAGCCCGGGGAATCTTTCTTTTGGCAGCCGGTGTTTTGTGAATCATTTTTCAATTACGTTGATACGTTATATGAGTACTTGCACAAAAATTCTACATCTTGTTTTTTTTTTATTTTGCAATAAGTAGCTAATGTCCCACTTACCTCGGCTGCAAACCTCGATGGCTCGAGCGCGCGATTGTTAATATTTTGTATACGGTTTTGTGGAGCCCAGACGCACTTTCCGTTTCAAAGAGCGATGAGTGAGGCGGCACCCAGGATGGTATTCATGTAAACATAGCCGACTACATGTGCACACAAAGCCGAGTTCACATGAGCACCTCTTGGACAACTCTTTTGAGTGAAGGCTCCCTGGGTGCTGCTGTAATCCCCTCTGGGAAGTTTCAAACATGCGTGATCCTTAAAAAATGCGCTGCCGAGGCGAGGACGACAGTTTGTACTCCGGTGCAATTCTGCCCCATCTTTCCGTCGGAAACGTATGCTAGGATGAGCGCTCTCCCAAGAACCATGACAGCAACACAAACTCGTCACGCAGGTGGCGGCTGGTTGTTTGCATGAAACACAAAAGCGCGTTTCGCGTGCAGTGGCGCGACACGCACGTTAAAATTGATATTAAATATATTCTAAGCTATATCAGCCGTTGATATTGTGTAGATGGTTCGTGTGTGTCGACGCAAATCTATCCCGTAAATTATCTCGATCGCCTTAAATGTTGTGTCAGTATTCCTTTAACTGGTGTTGAATTCACTGGATCATGATTGCATGACAATGTGAGTAACAAATGTGAAGTGCAAATAATCATGTAAAGTTCAAAAATTATTTGCACGAAAGTGACTTGCTGTGACGTTTTTTCTTCTCTTGTACTTTCTGTGTCATTTGGAAATACATTGCTATATTTATTGTAAAATAAATATTTCTTGGACAAAAGAATGTCAGATGTGACTTCACAGCGACGTTGATGCGTTCGCGGACGGACCGCAGAGCGACGCGCGCAAGTGCGCGCGCGCGTCGCTCTTCCAGTCCGCCCGTGTGGCAGTTTGCCTGTTTTCATCACCAGAAAAAAAAAAGTAAAATTGCCTGAGTGCCCCCGCCGTCTCTGAAAAATATGGGAGAGGGTGAGGAGGTAAATTAGAGAAAGAAAGACGAGAAAGGGTAGTTGGAGAATGAGGACAGAAGACCGCAGCGAAAATCTCGGCGCCCCCTCCGGAAAATGAAAAAGTCTCCGCCTATGCTAACGAGGATCTACTTACAGAACATTCCTATGATAAACGGTTTGTGAACAGATTGAGAGCTGATTTTGGGAGCTCGGCGCGGTCTTGCCGGGGGATCAGCACATGAAAATTATTACTCGCGTACAAAGGAGAAACAGCTGCATCCCTACCTAATAAGTTTCGTCCTTGCATCATTCCGTACGCAAGAAGTCGGCGTTGAAAAAGTGAAAATTTCGAACCATCAATGACGTGAACGATTATTCCAAGATTATATGTAACTTTGCACAAATTTTCGGCCACGATTTGCAGAAGTCCGCCAAAAATAGGTGTTAGGTTGGCAGACCTAACTCGTAGCTTTTTCCGAATAGACCCTCATTCGATGCATCCTATGATGTTTCCGGGTTCGCAAAGGACAGACCTGGTGGTGCGACCTTCTAGCTAATTCCAAAGTCCGGTGCTGTCATTGATTAATAGCGAGGTTCCCTGGCTGCAGAGAGCTACGTACTGAGCGGCTTTAACATATAACTTCCTACCCTCCGAAGAAACCAAAGCGTTGGTGAGTAAGAAATAGCCAATTGCGTGTTCTATAAGAGGGAAGTACAAGAAAGACATGTTTTCATGACATACCCATTATTTATTTACAGCCGTGCAGGTGCTTTGTGTACCCGAAAGTGCATAAGTGATAGGGCGTCCCATCATGCACTAAATATCTGAGAAAGGCAGAAGTTCTAGAAAAAATTTCTCATCTAAATTCATACTTGCAGTAGTCGTACGTATGTACTTACAACGGCTACATTTTATGACTTAGTGTCAGTTAATATTCCTTGTAATTAGTCGACTTCATAAATATTGCTTTAATGTCTAACAAGTCCGTGCAAAGTAGTAGATCTGCCTCAGATAACCCGGACATCAATAATTTCGAAAAGAAAACAAAAATTGGGAAATACGTGTTATAATGAAATAGGCGCGTGCTTGCGTACCTCTGCTCAAGCGTCCCGAGTGATGATTTGGCAAATGCACGGCTGCATGCGTTTGTCGTCGCAGCGTACTTGTCTTCGCCATGCAAGGAGGTTCGAAAAGTGTCACGACTTAAATGGCAGCGAGATAACCGTAAGCGTGTTTCGAGATGCATCATGTAGGTGTATATACTGTCAAATATCGCTTGCAGCGCGCATTTATTTCGCATTCCACGTATACTTCAAGGCTGATTGTCTTTACTGATAAAAAAAACAAAAAAAAAACAAATGTGACAAAGTTCAGCATGAAGGGAATCATTCCCGGTTTATCTAAAGCGAGCTGTAACTTTCTAACTGAAATATAAGGGATTAAAGCGATATTTAAAATTTTGAGTAGGTAAGAAATATGTAATTGATACTTACTGATAAAAAAATACTGGTTGAAAGTACACATCACTGCCCACAAGGTATGTGAGACTGTTTCGCTCCAGCATTCAGATACTAGAGAGAATTAGCAGTGCTGGTTTACCGTACGGCAGTGACGGTAATACCGTACCGTCATGGTCGGCACACGGCTATTGTAGTCGGAAAGACCTGCACCAGTTGCTCGGTGAGTACGGAAACGTGGTCGACTATATGATAAAACTTGCTGGTGAAGCCCTCGACCTCAATTTTCCACGTGCCAAACACGATGGTACGGCATTACGTACCGTACTTACCGTACGGTAAGCCGCTGTTGCTAAAACTCTCTATTTTCAAATTCTTTGTGCATGGTTGTTAGGACACGACCCCGTGGTGTTCTTTCAGAGAACGTAGGCCGAAGAAACAACTACGAGCACTCACTCAACTTCGCATGCAAGTTTTTTTTTCTTTTTTTGCTTTTGTGCTTTCTGTGACTAAGGCCTTTTACAAGAAAGTGAAGGCTTCTGGCGGCACCAAACTTAGCGATGCTGGATGTAAGCATCGGGGTTAACTTAAGCACTTCGGGGTTCTCGCTGCATCCTAAACAAGGAGTCTGAGCATTGCGCAACAGCATCACATCGACTGTGCTGTAGCTGCAGAACAGCGAAGGAAACGCGAGTTACTTCATTTCGCACTCGAGGTAACAGAGAACAACAGCACACGACACAGCGGCGCAAACAAGACAGTAAAAAAAGCAAACGCAAGTCGCTGCTACTGCAGCAGGCGGGAGTGCTGGGGATATTGCTGAGCGCAACCGCCGAGCGTACAGCCCACGCTACCGCAGCGCCGCCACATACATACGAGACCCGTCAACACTCTCCGCTTCAGGCCGGCGCGTGGAGCATGCCCTCTCCTGAACCCACTACCCATATTCTAGTGCACTGTAATATTGGTCAATGGCCGGGAGGCTGTGACATAATCGCATACGCTGAAGGAAGCGTCTACCCGTTTCGGTTTGAACACATCGTTCATTCCGTTATTTAAAGGGCCCATGACAGCTATTTTTTTGTTGGAGACTTTTATGTTCTGATGAGTAGAACAGTGTCTTGTAATCACGGCATGGAGTGGCAAATTCTTCAGCGCGAAGTCTAATTAGTCACAACATCGTTACTTTTGTTCAGTTTTAATGAAGCTTCGAAACGCGCGCCAAAAACTGCAAGAAACTAGCGCCGCGGGGCTAGCGCGGCGGCTGTCGGAAGTGAGCGCATGCACTGATCACTTGAGCTCAAGATTCGGTGACGTTGCGGAGAGCGCGAGCGCCAGACCAGCTCGCCACACTCGCTTTGCATCATAGCGTGTGTACAATGTACGCTTGAGCGACCAACACGGAGAGGAAGCAGAAAAATACGGCTTTTGGGGTGGCCTCCGCGATTAGCTGCGAGAGCCGATCTTGGAGGCTACGCTCGGAGGCCATAGCGCGGCGCGCCCGATGTCGCGAGGTGCTGCAAGCTCGGATGAGCATTCCCGCTTACTTTGAAACCATATTAAAATTAATTAGAGGCGACGTTCGCCGCTAATACTTGGTCAAGATTGCCTTCGTATGCAGGAAAACCAATTAACGCAAGCATCTCGCGTTTGAAATTTTGGTGTCATGGGACCTTTAAAATTATTGGTGAGTTTTTACGACCCTGGCTGCTTCAGGGTTCTCAGTAGTACCAGAGAACACCGTAGTACCATTTAGTTTTAAGTCACGGGAAGCGGCGGCTGCATTTCGATGGAGGCGAACTGTTGAGGCCCGTCACCCGTGTGCTGTGCGATGTCAGTGCACGTTAAAGAACCCCAGGTGGTCGAAATTTCCGGAGACCTCCACTACGGCGTCTCAATCGGAGCTGGTTTTGGGACGTTAAACGCCACATAACGACGGGAGCGAAAGCGGGCAGTGAATACCAGAAGATTGATAGTCGCGCGCGCACCATTCGACGAAAGCTACGCGGTTATGTTCAGATCAAGCTGCGAAATATACGGGTACGGTGAACAGAGTCATACGGTCATACGACATCGTGCAGTTTCCTTCAGCGGTGGACAGCTGTAGTCCGGATATCTGTGGTGGCGGCTGCACATATTGTACGTACCTTTTTGCATATCAACGATTATGAACGATACTCGCCGGTGCATCTCGTAAAACACTACCCACTTGTCCCTGATTTCATACAAACATCGATGTCATATTACAATAAAGAAGTTTATTTGCCGCCGGTTTGTATGATCAATGTTGTGTTTTGTTGTTGTATTTGTTGATGGATGGCTACACATTTTGCAGCGGTATTTTACCCAACTTTAGAAATATTCGCGTTGCGTCTCGCGAATGGTTTTGCTGTTCTTTTTTCTTTTCTTTTGTATCAGATTCGATAGAATCTGTAACCGTAGGGTCGCTTCCACGGCTGACATACATCCCCTGTCAGAAGGCTGTTCTTGTATCTTGTACTACGGCATTTCAATTCCGCTGTCTGATTAATTCAACGCCGACCGAGCGCGCCAAGCAGGCGCACAGTTATCGCACGTAGTAGACGCCTAGTAAACGATAGGCAGACGCGCTGCAGACGACGTCGAAAAGTCAGCTCAGATCAACGTTACTAGATAGTTGGCTCAGATCAAAGCTTAGGCACAGTTTCCGATGAAGTTTAACGGCAGGGTTGTTTATTTAACACCCCGTTTTTTTTTTTTCCACAAAACCAACCACCAGGCGATGGGCGATACTGCGCTCCTGCTACGGCCTCGTGCAGGTGCTTGACCCACGCATATAGTTTGTAAAAATACAGTGGAGCACTTGCCCTGCACTAATAGAGGCGAGCGAAAGCCCGTTTGTTATATTTAGAAGACACATCTACCTTTCACATACTTCAAAATGTCAGCACGTCACTTACAAATGCAAAAATTGTTATTTTAAGTTCGAACACAACTATATCTGGAACTTAAACCTGTATCATCATCATCAGCCAATTTTATGTCCACTGCAGGACGAAGGCCTCTCCCAATCCTCGCCATCCTTGCCTGTCCTTCGCGAGCTGATTCCATTTGATGCCTGCGAATTTCTTGATTTCGTCCCCCCATCTTACTCTCTGCCGCCCACGGCTGCGCTTACCCTCTCTTGGTATCCATTCCGTCCTTCTAACTGTCCATCGGTTATCTAGCCTTCTCATCACGTGGCCTGCCCATGTCCATTTTTTCTTCTTAATATCGTTCATTATGTCGGCGACCCCCGTTTGTTCTCTGACCCACTCGGCTGTCTTCCTATCCCTTAGTGTAACACCTATCATTTTCCGTTCCATCGCCCGCTGCGCGGTTCTTAACTTCCTCTCTAGCTTCTTTGTAATTCTCCAGGTTTCTGATCCGTAAGTCAGTAACGGGGTGAAAGAAATAGAGAAGGGAGATGGGAGAAAAGCCGTAGTGGAGGGCTCCGGAAATTTAGGCCACCTGGGTTAACGCACAGACGTACACGGGCTTCTGGCATTTTCGTCTCCATCGAAAATGCGACCGCCGCGGCCGGGATCGAACCCGCGAATTTGGGTGGCACTCGAGTACCGTTACCACCCCCATATGCTTTTTTTTTTTTTTTTGTTCGCGTGCGCGTTTCACAATTTTCTTCTTTCTCTATGGGAAAATCGTGCGGATAAAACCGAAAGCGAAACTGCCTGCAAACGGACTTCATGGTGGAGTAACCCATGCGATGGTACGCGTGGTGTTGCGCGCTCATCGGCCGACTTCCCTGTGGACGCGCAATTTCTCATTTCGTTGCGCGCACCATGTCAAGTGGAGGCAGAGGTCTCGTTGTGCGTATATGGAGGAATTTTTTGTCATCTATTACAACTAAGCCGAGTCCTCACAAAGAGGTCGGTTGTGACCATTTCGGCAACAAGTACTTTGAGATAGCGGCCGGTAAGTTAACCTTCCCTTACGTGAGCCACGGATAATCCCTTTTGGTGCCTTTCAGATCCGAGCAGAGGAAAGCGAAAGCCGAGGCGGTGGTTTGAGCCACGCACGAAGGACGACTTCAGCGCGGATATGCCCCCCGAGTGGGAAGGTGAGCCGAGCTAATGTAATAGCGGGCGCGCCTCTTCATGTCTCGTTTCCTTCTAGCCTGGCTGCGGGGTCGGCGTGCCTCTCCTCCAACTCAAGAGGTACGGTTTGCCAAACGCTTTTTTTTTTTTTTTTCGTTTCTACCAGCTCCTCCGTGGATCGCCTCTTTTCCACGCTGAAACGATCCATCTCTTCAACGCACGTTGTCAGTGAGGCGGACTGATCGGGGCTCGATCAAAAGTGACCAAGTGCGAGCAGAATGTAACGGAGGTTTAGAGAAGCAGTCTGACTAAGACACAGCTATAGTTAGTGTGGACACTAGAAGACCGTTTTCTACACGAAAGAATAAAGAGAAAGCAGTATGGGCTATGAGAAATGCAATATAAACCTCACCTCATATTTAATTAATTCATTCAAGCAACATTTGAAAACGTTGTGAAAACACTGGAGGCATACTGTTGTTGTTGCCCCTTATAGGCTTCAAGTTTAGTCAGAGTTATTGTTCACTACTGCAGTGGGCCTAGTACGCATGATATGTGAGAGTGAATTTGTGTCCGAGTTATAGATGCGTGAATAGGATGTCTTCATCCAAAAGTTTATCCTTGAGTTATACGTTGTACACATATCCTGGTACCATGCTATTGAAATATGAAGTTAAAGTAAATAATGAAGTACTTACTCATGTCATTATGCAGGTGTGTGCTTACAACAAATAATATTAAAAAGATTACTTGGCGATTGGGCCACAGAAGCCATTGCAGAAAAAGAACCAATCATTGAGCGTAAAAGAAAAAGACGAAAAAAAAAAAAAGGGTAATTTTAGTGGTTTTCGAGCAAGTGGGATCTTGCTTGCTTTCACGAGTGTGCTTGCTGCACACTCATTACCATCTTAGCCTTGCTGGGCATGTTTCGCTAAACATTATTGGTCCAGTTGAACTTCATAAAAAATTTCCAGGCTTGCTCGGAGGATACAGTACAGTAACTGTGTTAGCTAGAGTTTCTTGCATGCTCTCTCATTCTTCTCTTTGAGTTGGCTTCTATTCCTACTTCTCCTTTTCTTGCCTGCAAATTTTTGGCACTACCATGGACACTCCTTTTGCGCCGACATATACCAACATCTTCATGGGTCAGTTAGAAGTACAACTTTTCTAGCGAAATTCCTCTGGTAAAATTGATCTCGTCAACACGATGGTATTCGTTGAAAAAGGAAAACTGAAGACGGCACTTTACAGAAAGCCAATGGATAACCAGCAATATCTGGATTACAGTAGTCATCACTCGTGACACTGCGAACAAGGGATATTTGTCATTGACGAAAAGACGTATTCCAGCCAAAGAAACAGACGGACACAGGAAAACAGCAAGGAAGACAGGAAAGCGGCAATCAAGCGAAATGCATAAGAAGGAGTTCTAGAAATGACATGGATTACATTCACCACTTACGCAATCTAAAGGCAGCCTTAGCTGAAAGAAATCACCTGCACGACACACTTAACGAGGCCTACATTGATGCATGTAAACTAGATAGGGAAGCAGCACTAGAAAGAGAGACCCTAAAGCGCAGACCAACCAGCGGCTAGCATTCATAACAAAATGCTCCAGTGTGCTTCCATGCATAAATAATATTCTCTGTAAATACTATCCAGTACTAACAAGCAACAAGTGCCTTTGTCCCCCTAGAGTAGTATGTTGCTACTATACGGGGACAAAAAGGGGGTCATGTAGGACACGTGCTGTTGCATTCTGTTGTTTGAAAACTGGCCGTGTGAAGAGTGGGAGTCGTTGCTGCCTTGCACCGATTGCCATCATGGATTTTATAACAAGTGCTCTGTCTTATACCCCCAACCATGTTTCACTATCGTTCCTTAATTTCTCAGTAAAAAAGAATTTATGTCTCACTCCTTTGTGCAAATTACGTATTAAAGTTTATGGTTCAGCATTTCTATGAACATGCAGATTGGTATATTTATGTCAAATTCATTCAAAATTAAGATGCAAAAAAAAAATGTGCAAGCAGCATTGAAAAATCAGACAGTAGCGTCTAGGAGTTATGTGGGCACACTGTTATCCAGCCTGTGCCATGTGGCCAGGGTTCATAGGATGCATACAAAGCACTGAAGCTTGGTTTTGATGATTGCATATAAATAGATCAGACATGGTACACAGGCAGTGCCTTGTATTTCACTCAACTGTCCCGCCACGACGGTCTAGTGGCTATGGCACTCGGCTGCTGATCCAAAGGTCGGAGGATCCAATCGCAGCTGCAGCTGCTGCATTTCGATGGAGGCGAAATGTTGAGGCCCGTGTGCTGTGCGTTGTCAGTGCACGTTAAAGAACCCCAGTGGTCAAAACTTCCGGAGCCCTCCACTATGGCATCTCTCATAATCGTAGCCGGTTTTGGGACGTAAAACCCCACAAATCAATCAATCTTTCACTCAGACCACCACCTTCACTATTGTGCACTGACCAGAACCATTCCTTTCTTCAGGAAATTGCTCACAATGAAGCCGTGAAGGAGTTAAAGCAACAAAAAGCTGCACTTGCGAAAAGAAGTACAACAGAGGTGAGGTGATATGCTTTTCATGTACGAAATTTTAGACAGTGCCTTCGATTAGCATAAATGCCTGCTACTTGGGCACAGTCAAATAAGCTAGATTAGTGCATACTTGAAAGCATGGGAAAGCTTTGTTGTGCACGCCCTTAAATACGAAAACACGGCTTTGATGCTTTCATCAGCACACAAACGGGCAACATGGGACATGGTCCTGCTGAAACCTGTATACGTGCAGTCATTTCGTTCTCAATGAACTTGTTTGTCATAATCGTGTCTCTTTTTTATTGCAATTGGAAGAGTTATCTATGGCTCTAACATACTCATTTTGTTACGATTCCACTTGAACTCCACTTGAGCTGTGTTTTTGGCCATTAGAAGTGCAAAGCCAAAGTGTGCTTAATAAGGGGCTCATTGAAGCTTTGTGTGCCAATTTGGACTGCAGGAAAGGAGAGAGATTGGTGCCACCAGGCCACAATTACCCTGTGAGTATGGCTTCAATCCCAACACACAGAATTCCAATCACAGGATAGCATTGTTTGTTGCTTTCTGGGGTTTTACATCCCAAAACCAGCTATGATTATGAGACGCAGTACGAGAAGGCTGCGGAAATTTCGGCCACCTTGGGTTCTTTAACGTGCACCGACATCGCACAGCACACGGGCCTCAACATGTTGCCTGAATCGAAATGCAGCCACTGCAGCCAGGATTCGATCCCACGACCCGCGGATCAGCAGCCGAGTACCATAGCCACTAGACCACCGTGGCGGGGCTATTGGATAGCATTGAAAAGTTATAACATTATACGTTTACACATGCTAGATGGTAGCATTGTTACTTGAAGGCAGGTACTTTGAGTTTATGATTAAAATGTCAGCTTTAGTGGTCTAAAATATGTGTTTAACTCTTGCCTTTAGCCATGATAAGCATTTTCCAAATGCTGACCTGTTTTATGCATTGAATATATGTTGCTATTTTTCATAGTGAGTAGCTAAGGTAGCGTTCATTGGAACTCTGGAAGACAATTACATCACGCTACATTGCATGTGGCCTTGCTATGCATTCGGTATGATGCTTTGCATTCTATTCACACACTGCACCGAATGTGGTTAAAGGGGCCTTATAAGCTTTGAGCATAGTCAGAAAATGCTGCCATTCTACAATGAGGGCTTGTATCAGCACATGAAGCAAATATTATTATCAAGTGGGGAGTTGCAATTTCATGTAAAATTATGAAATTAGCTGTGTGCTGAATCAACTTGGAAAAAGAAGGCAAGACAGGATGAAATGCTGTTGCTGCATTGTCGTACGGGGACTTAGAACCGGTTGGCAGGGGGGCAGCTGCCCTCCCCTAACATTGTTCTAGAGGGGGCAGCAGGCCCCCCCCACACTTATCGGCTGTTTACACTGAAATCAAGATTTTCAAAAGAATTTTCACGCTGGTGGCTGCGTGCTCCAGTGCTTTCCAAAGCACTGGACCATACAGCTACGCAGGTTGCCTCGTCTGCGCAGGTTTTAATACTGAAATTTACAACCATTTTTGAAGTGTGTACCAATGTGAAGCGGGAATGCAAATACGTTAAATATGGCTAAAATGATTTAAAACATTAATAATTGATGTCAATAAAACCATTAATTAATAATACATAATATGTAATGTAAATAAATAGGAGTCAATAAATATTGAGAACAAATAAATAATAAACACAACATGCAAAGACGACAGTGGGTTGAGGGAATGGGTGTGGTTTATGTGGGGGGCCTGGATGAATCTTGTAGAGGCTGTGAATGGGCTTTCTTTGTATTCACTGTCACTGTTACGTAGCACCATCATTATGACCATCACTATCATTTACCAGTGGGCTGAGGGTATGGTTAATGTGACATGAATGAATCTTGTGCAGGCTGTGATTGGGCTTTGTTTCTCTTCCCTGTCACTTTTATGACCACAATCATTATAGCCAGTGGGCCAAGGCCAAGGGTGTTGCCAGTGTGTCGAGGACATGAACACAAATGAAGCTTGTATAGACAATGAATGGACTTCTCTTCACTGTCACTGTTATGTAGCACCATAATCACCATCGCTGTCTTATAGCTGTGAGGTTATGGCAAGGATGTGGTTAATGTGTCAAGGACATGAATGAATCTTGCGCAGGCTGTGATTGGGCCTTGTTTCTTTTCACTGTCACTGTTATTTATCGCCATCGTTTTCAGGTAGCAGTGGGCTAAGGGCAAGGGTGTTGTCAATGTGTCGAGGACATGAACATGGATGAATCTTGTGCTCACAGTGAATGGACTTTCCTCTGATAAGATTGGTTTGCCATTCCGGCGCCCGGGGGCGTCGACGTTTGCAAGGAAATAAATATGGCGCACATGACCAGCCCAGTCAGTGCGGAACCCACCAACGTACGTGCGGTTTGATTCGGTCGGGCGACCGGCATGGCCCAGGACTACCCGGTTATTACAAGTGGCGACAAGGTCGACTGACAAACCGGACGGGCAGAGCACAATCGCATGCCGTCATGCCTGTCATCGGGAAGCTGGATTCATTTGACCCGAGTACACCGGAGTGGGCGGATTACCAAGAGTGGGTCGAGCTGTACTTCATCGCGAACGACATCCCGAGCGACAAGCAGACAGCTGTGTTTTTGACATGCTGCGGTCCAGAGACTTATTCTCTGCTACAAGTCCTCCTAGCACCAAGCAGGCCCGCCCAAGCAGAACTGACCGAAATTTTCACCACACTTGGCAAGCACTATGCCCCTCGCGTATCGGAAGTAGTGGCAAGTTTCAAGTTTTTCTCGAGGCATCGGAAAGAAGGGGAGACTGTAAGTGACTACATTGCCTCGTTGAAGAAATTAGCTGACGACTGCAATTTCGCAACATTTCGAGAGCGCATGTTGTGCGACCAGATAGTCAGCGGAATCAATGATGTAACCATGCAAACACAGCTGCTGGAAACGATGTGTTTAACCTTCGAAACTGCGAAGGACAGCGTCTTAGCTATGGAGGCTGCGCGTAAAGATTCACGCGCATTGAGCTGTCAGCAAGCACAGGTACTCTCTGACGAAGCTCCGGAGCAAGCGAACGTTGTCGCCTCGGGGAATTGCTTTCGTTGCAGGGTAGGTCATTCTGCACGTTGGTGTAGGCACGGCAGCACCATCTGTCACAACTGCCGCCAAAAAGGGCACCTTGCAAGAGCTTGCAGCATTCAGCCGGGAAGTAGAAATTTCGACCGGAGCCAGTCTAGTCTCAGTTGGTCTAGTCGCGTGAACAATGTGGGTGACCTGCCTTTCTCGGCTGACGAGCACGAAGTTTCCGACTTGCGGACACTTCAGACAGCTAGTTCGGAGCCGATGCGCATAGCGGTTGAAGTTAACGGCATAACGCTCGATATGGAGTTGCACACTGGCGCCAAATTCACCGAGCTTTTTCCATCGGTGCTGTTGGAGCCATCGAGTGTGCAGCTGAGAAGTTTTTTCGGCGACATGAAACTCGTCCTGGGAAAGCTGGAAGCAATGGTCAAACTTGGCGACAAGGAGCGCCAGCTACCATTGTTTGTCGTCAAAGGGGCGTGTCCTACTCTGTTTGGACGAAGCTGGATGAAGGCCTTCAAGCTAGGCATCGCTCAGACGGAAGGAGTTAACATCGTGAAGTCTCCGGAAGACCTGGTAAGCCAATATCATGAAGCTTTTTCAGAGAAGCTGGGCACGTTTCACTGCGTTGCAGCTTCGGCATCCGTACAAAAGGGCGCGAAGCCACGTTTTGTCAAGGCACATCCGATACCATTTGCTTTGCGTGATCAGGTTTTTGAAGAGCTACAGAGGATGGAACGGGAAGGGGTTGTCAAACCGATGAAAATTTCTCAGTGGGCCACACCCATCGTTCCTGTATTGAAGCGCGACGGCCGGGTTCGGGTTTGCCGCGACTTTAAGACTACCATAAACCCGGTGACAGTCGTCGAGTCCTACCCCATTCCTAGGATTGAGGAACTTTTTGCGCGGCTTATAGGGGGCAAGAAGTTGACAAAGCTTGACTGGACAGTTTTCGAAGAAGCAATATGGCTGTCGGCTTCCACACCGGTCGCATATTCAAGGCTGACTAATGCCTGGACGATTTCCAAGTCGAATATCGCTGCGGATCCCGGAGGAAGTGCGCGCGGTTGAAGACTGTCAGCTTGCCCTCCTGGAAGAGGCTGATCTACGTCACGGCTTCCCGGAAGTGAGCCTGTGACGACATGGCTTCCCCAGTAGTCCACGCCATGTTGCCTTGACCGCCATGACGTGTTGATTGGAGACGCTGAGCTTGTTCAGACGTAAAAGACTGGTTTGCTATGTGAAGAGCTTCTAGGTTTCTTGCAATTTCTTCGTCTTTGTCGAGGGATAAGTCTTCGCCATACGTAAGCAACTTTTTTCGAACCTGTGGGCTCTCGACTCAATGGATAATCTGGTCTCGTACTCATTCATCAAACGAGAGCCCGAAACAACACTTTACAGCCTTTTCCTTCAGTGCCATGACATACTCTAGGAAAGATCGCCCGGAAGCTGTTTCCTTCCCGTGAATTTGCGGCATTCTGCCAAAATGTTCGTTGACGCAGTAAACAGCTGGTCAAGACGCTTAACGACTCTTTCAAATTCAGATACGGCTGGGGTTACCACCGGAGTTTCTCCTGGAGACGCTACAGTAGACGCTGCGTTTCGTGCGGCTTGCCTGGCTTCATACTGCTCCGCGTCGGCGACATACTTCCTCTGTTCTTCCCGCCCAAGCAGGTTTATGAGCGTGGATGCTCATTGCGTGTCAGTCCACTCGCTGCCGCCGGCCGCCTCGAGGTGGGTCTGAAAAAGTTTTTCCATGTTAACCACAGAATTGGAGGCAGCCCTGGCAGTTCCAGGAAGATGGATAGATGCTCGAAGAGAGCCATGCTTGGATGGAGAAGCAAAGGGAAGGAGGGGCGAGTCTAGGTGAGGTTTTCGAGCAAACAAAAGGTGCTAGGGCTTTCAATGCCAGACGCATGAAAGTCTGTAGAAGCAGTAAGAAGAGGTGCCGAGAAACTCACAGTTCCCAGGCACTGGTCCCGCCTTAGCCCAAGGTCGGCTTCCTCCTCATGGTGAGAAAGAGGCCGATCCTCATTGCCAAATGTAGCGTCGGTGGCGGCCGACGGCTGGGCCCGCAAACGGATGGAGGCTAGACGGGCGCCGGCCGGCCGACACAGGCAGGAGGTGGCGTGCATTCCTTACGAAGCCAACAGGAGAACGCAGCTGACCTGCGGCTGCTTATTCCAAACACACATACAACACACGCGTCCGCACATGATTGGTTACATGCAATCACGTGTGTCGCCTATGCAGACATCTGTCGACGTCAAACAATACGTAGAAGCGCACCGAATGCGCATGCGCTCGCGAGGAGATGCCACTGATATACTACAGCCGGCAAAGCCACTGTGTCTGGATAGCACGTAGCGAAATCGATCATGGTCATTACGTACCTGTTACCTCTATTGGAGACCGGCTTTAAGGGTCCAATAATCACTGCCACTCATTCAAAAGGAGTGTCAATCAGGGGCATTTTCCCAAGGGTTGCCTTGCCTACTTTGCTCTTTGGGTGCATCCTTTAGCACGGTTCACAGGACCGCACATATCTTGATGTCCTCCTTGACTCCCGGCCAATGGAACAAACCCAGCATCCAATCAGTCGTTCTTGTTCACCAACATCAAACTCATGGGCCATGTTCAACACTTGACTTCACAGCTTGAGAGGAACTACCGCCTGCTGTACCAATTTGCCAGAGGATTGTCGGTAGTTGCGATATGGTAATGACTTTTCCATGACGAAGGAACACTGTGTCGATCCTCTTCCATAAAAGACTTGCCTTACTTTGTTCTTGCAAGACCCCAGGGTCTTATCTTCTGCTTGAGCCGCCTCGAAGTCACTGCTGTTTATCTTCAAACTACTTACATTGACTGTATAGATGAATGTGGCTGTGCTCCTGTGCTCTTGATGCTACCAAGTGATCTTTACCTGATGGTCTTCTTTCTTCTCATGTAAGTTATCGGTTAAGCCGTTCAGCTGCAGCTTCGTCTCAGCCATTTTCTTTTCCCATTTCTTATCAGGGACAACTCGAGCTCCTGGAACATTGCCAATGATAATGTCATAGAGCGGGGAAGTCGTGCATTTTACGCAAGGCGTTTCCACATTTTCCTCGAGTAGAGTGATTCGGCTTCCATCTGCTAAGAATAACGTTGCCATGGCTCCCGTCAGTGCTTCATCTGGTACCAAAGAATGCCGTAACACCATTGCATTGCTTCCTATATCCCGTGGGACGGAAGCAGCCTTGCTGAATATAAGGCTCTGAAGCACTTGCGTCTGGTGCTTGGTTGACACTTTAGCACCGTGTTTACCGCACTGGCCACATTCTCTCCCTCCTTATCCGCATCATCAACTTCTGCCTTTTCCTCTTGCGATCACATACATGAAGACTCCCTTGTTGTGTTCCTTTGTGGTTTTCTGGTGCACACATCAAAATCATGCCCCGTTTTGTGACAACAGTCACAGTACAGTTGTCTCGTCCGAGCACGACAATGTGCTGCTCTGTGACCTGTTTTGTCACAGACAAAACATCGGGGGGCAGACTTCCTAGCTGTATTTCTGTTTTCCTGCGTAGCTGTTCTCCTATTTGTCACCAAAAACCAACAAGTTTGACTGCCACTGGGCTTCTAAAAAATTGTCATCAGATTCGGCCATCTCCTCTAGCTTCCGACTGTTTTCCTCCCACAGGAAAAGCGCCACCCGATTATGACACTGATTGCAAAACTCTCCACCCATCTCTCTAAAAAACTTGCTAACCTCGTTGCATACTACATAAGAATGGAGACTTGAGCTAGTTGCATACTGCTTGCCCGTCTCGCCATCTTGAGGTGTGCTGGGCCGGAACTTAAGCCCTCTGCCATGAAATGAAATCGCTGCAGTAATGGCAGCTTGGCTTTCTCATAGTCGAGTGCCTCTTTTGGAGACAAATGACCAAACACTTTCAGAGCTTCTTCTCCACTTATCCTTAGGCCATTCCTGACTGGTAGCCATTCCAGTTTTCATTAAATCCTGGTATGAAATTGTGCGGGTTAGTGGTACATGGTCCACGCACCTGTTGACCTTCGTCCGACGCCGCGGATTCCATGGCGCCTTCCACCTCGGCAAGTTGAAGACGCAGCTGAATCGTCTTCTGGCATTCAGCCTCAAGTTCCCTCTTTTCCTTTCTTGCCTGTCGCTCGGCAGCTCTCGAGCTCGTGCCTCATGTTCCTTTATCCATATCCTCAACTCGTCTCCCTCCAGGCCCATGCGCATCGCCAACACCGTTAACTCTGACATACTCATTTTCTTGTGCAAAGCAATGAAGTGCATAAATGGTCTAAGTGCATAAGTAAAGTGTGTAAATGCCAGTTGTCACAGGACTAGCAAATCAACATGCCCTCGTGTAGGTTCGTGTATTTAGGCAGTCATCGAGAAAGGAGAGATGAGACCGTTTGCAGAGAAAAAAAACAACAAACAACACACTATATTTGAATAAACGGGAATTACGGGAGAAAATGATAGAAACAAGACGAAGCATGCAAAGGAAAGGAATAGTTAACAGAACTATGGATGCGATGGTTGCCCTTTGTCATTGTGCTGGTTCCCTTGCTTGCAGCTGGCTTCCCCACATATGAAGACTACAAGCAGACTGACGCAGAAGAAGCCCATGGCTCCAAGGAACCATCCAAGTAGCCCAGCCTCAGCTTGCGGTGCGTGTAGCTGTGCCTGATAGCCTAATTATGTTTTATAGTCTTGTTATGCTGCACTTGTCATGACGAGGCCTATATGAGCAACAATTATTTATGTTGAGAGCTTCAGTTGTATTAAAATGCAGAGTGTGCAAGATGGACATTCTGTACACTACAAATTAGGGAAAGCTAGCGCTTCATAAATTCTGTGTGTGTGTGTGTGCGTGCATGTATATAGTACATATAACTAGAACCTCGTTATAATGAAGTTGAAGGGAGACGCAGAATTAGTTCATTATATTGATTATTATTATTATTTTTTATTGATATGAGATTAGGAGATGTTGGCGCACAAATAAGGCGCCGGCTACTCCTTGTCTCCTGGGTTGGTCCGTACAACAAGCATGGTTGCTAAGCGGTATGCGAAGCAATCTGGCATAATCACAAGAATAGTGGTTTCGTCAGAAGAGTAACAAAGAAACACAACGTATACGAATATAAGTTCAAACACATGGCAGTACTTTCGAGTAAAAGTCTCTAATAAATAAGAATGTCACTGGCACAAAAACGTCCATAGTCAGTCACAGGCACGTGGTCGTGTAAAGGAATCACCAGATATTGAATAACATATCAATACAGTACCCTTTGAAATTGCGCTAATAAAGTCCAGCGATGCCGCTTTCTTCTAAAAACGTTTTGAGTGCTTTTAACGCGTTTTTTTGCAAGGCCATCGTCGGCCATGGACCCAGAAGTTTCCTTAAACTGAATGGCCGACGGTCCAGTGTCATCAGAGCTGCTTTTAGTTGATGTCTTGGTTCGTCGTGATTTGGGCAATCTAGGAGCAGGTGACTTATATCTTCGTCTTGAAACCTACAATCACAGTTGGGAGTTCTAGCACAGCCAATTTTGTGTAGAAAATGCTTTGTGTAGGCAGTACCTAATCTTAACCGATGAATGAGGGTTTCCATACTTCTCTCTAAAGATAATGATATTCTGAGTTCAATAAACGGATCGATATGATATAAGTCACAACTTTTGGAATTTTGATCAAACCACGTACTTCTGCTCATTTTGAAAGATGTTGTCTTTAGAACGCACCGCAATTCATTTTTCGACAGTGGGAGGGAGACCGTGGCATCCTTGTGATGTGCTTGTCGTGCTGCGTCATCGGCTGCTGTGTTACCAGGAACGTTGCAGTGGCCTGGTATCCACTGAAATACTATGTCGTGTTTCGCTTGGTTTGCTCTTGAGAGTTCTTTAAGTGTCTCATATATTATACTCTCGCTGGTCGTGTGTGCTTTTGTGCTGTGCAGGGATGTTAGAGCTGCCTGTGAATCACTAAATATTACCCATCTTTGTGAATCTCTCACAGATGTTATAAATTTGATGGCACACAGGATAGCAAATAGTTCGGCCGTTGTAGATGATGTAGCACGACACAGCTTATAGGACTCTTGCTTTTTGAATTCTGGGACAACGAATGCCGAAGCAGAGGAGGTTGCTACACAAGAGCCGTCCGTATAAACATGCACGTATCCTGGATACAGCATATATATCTGATACAGCGCCAGTTGTTGAGCGGCCGGTATAAACATGCCTCTTTTTCTTATTATTCCCTCTACCGACAATTCAATTTTTGGTAGTGCAAGCTTCCATGGAGGATAATCAACGTCACAATGCCAAAATGTGTTGCTTGGTAATATATGAATATTTGCTTGAACTGCCTTATGCATATAACTTCTGTCTCTTTTCCAAATGTCTAGTACTAGTGGGTGATTCTTATGTTGTGTTTGAAGATGAAAGAAATGCCGGCATGTTTCTATTGTTCTCATAACTGGAAACGGAGTTTGGCAAGACTCAGCTATTACAAGTCGGCTAGACGTCGCTTTTGGAACTCCTAGACATATGCGCAGTCCTCTTGCTATAAGTCTTTGAAGCCGCTCTTCTGACGTGCGAGAAATGTTATGTAAGATAGCCGCAGAGTACGCAATTTTTGTCTTATTAAAGCATTGTGAACAGTGAGCATGGATGACACCGATCCACCCCATGATGTGCCAGCAAGTCTGCGAAGTATATTTACTATAACGTCGACGTCACTTTCCAGCTTCCTAATGTGAGGTGCCCAGGATATTTGCCGATCTAGTATTATTCCAAGGAATCTATGCATATTGGCAAATACAACAGTTAGGGCTGGCAGTGATGGTAATAACTAAATATTGATTATTTAGTTCCCTAACTGTTGTATTTGCCATTTGTGTGGGAAAATATTAAGGTGCAATTAAAAAGACAGTGCGGTGGCCCTCGGTGATGCTATACAGAGCCAGGCATGCGATGAAGTTTTATAAAAGTAGCAGCAAAAAGAAATCCATGCGAATCGGCAGACAGGCTGCGTTCTGTCGCAACGCGGTTGTCTTGCTCCTGTTTACCGCATGGCTCATTCACATTACCACGAAACCGGAGAAAAGGCTACACCATCGAACAGTCAACAGCAAAAATACATTCGTCGTCAACGAGCACGTGTGCTACAATGCACACGTGTCAGCGTCGTCAACGAGTACGTGTGCTACAATGCACACGTATGTAGGCTAACAAACATCACCGCGCCAGCTTGGCTTGGCTGGCTTGCAGTTTCCAAGGTCGCTACGTCCCCCGATACACTCGTGGAGGCCACGCCCAACCGCGTCTGCGTTTGGTCACGCTCGCGGGCGGCCGTAACAAGACAAGTGGATGCACTGGTAATTTCTGACCACCGCAAGCAAGCAACGGTGCAACATCACCCCTGTCCTCATATCTCTGCTGCCGGCCATCTTACTGCTCAATTAGCATGACCTCCGATATTGCCGTAATACTTGCAAGCCATGCTTTGACATATAGTTGCTGCGAGAAAAACGAAGAAAGGAAAAGCGGAGATGGCAAGGGAGGACTGCACTAGGGTGGAGGAAGGCAGCAGTACCCTTCGAGGTGCGCCTACACGCGGTTACACGTGCCAATGTGCGGGAGTTTCATCTGGCCGCGAGATTTTTGAATCGCCGTGCTGAACACCGTAGGAAAAGATATTGCTGGCGCCAATGCGTGCTGATTTTAGTTCGTTATAGCCATTACAAGGTCAATTATGCTTTGGTAAAATGAGGCTTCAAATGCATGTATATTTATGGGGATTTCAAGGGGAATTTTATTTACTTCGTTATATCCTGTTGCGTTTAACCAGGTGCCTAGACCGAAGCGTTAAGTAATGACAATGAAAACAGTGGGAACAAGAAACTCTGTTTTTGGCGTACAACCTTACATGTTACCGAGTTTCCGGCAAAACTGCTCAGCATAAGAAAATGAAATTTGCTGTGCCTTTAGATGAAATGCCATGCAAGAATTCTACGAAGGGATATTGCGTGTAAAACAATCAGGAACTTATGCAGGCTCTGATGAAAATGACCAAAACAATAGACGTTTATGATTGAATAGCCTTTTTCCTTTTCAAAGTAGAACAACAGTATTTGGTAGTTTCCTAGGCTGTAGTTTATTTATCATGTGTGTGAAGGTGCGGTGTGTTCTGGTGAACCCATCACGAGTTATTATTACCTCATTTTGGCAATTTTCAGCTCTACTTAGCCACGCATTACTGAAGAATTGACAAAACGTTTTAGGTTGGAGCTCTGAAATTTTCAATAATCAAGCAGGAGGCCCTTCTCTCAAATCCTATGAAAAGAAAATTCTCTTATTCTTATTAGGGAATCTAAATGGGCATAGTGAATTTAACTAATTTTTCTGCTTGCCAGGTTGGTATAAATTGGCATTTCTCGTCATGCACATGCTAATTCACGACGAACACTGCACTTTATTAGAATCATATGGTATGTTGATGACTTTACTCAGTAGTTTTACTGAGCGGCGCCTCAAACTAAAGGTTTTTGATGGAAAATAGATGTTATGATTGTTTTTTAGCAGTGGCGCCCTCTGTATAAAAAGATACAAGCCCTTTGTGCGTCAGTTCTAACGTTTGTCAAAAGTGACTCTACTAAATATTACAAAGCAGGTACGCTTTCTCTCCAGCAAGCCTCGTATAGCTTTACCCCTTTCTTAAGACCAGTTACTGTGAGCGAGCGCATCATGGCATTTGGGTATTCGGAGAACCATCTCCAGCTCCCTCCCCTCTTAGGCTTCCTGCTGGACTGGAGAAGGTACCCGTTGTCCCCCCTTCTTGACAGCTATAGATAATGCCACAGCCCCTCGACCACAACATTGTGCAGGGTGTATGTGCTTTTTTTCTGTGAAACATGGGTTCAAAAGGTGGGGAGATAAGAAAAGTTATTACTGATGACCACAGTATCTGTCTAGCTCAAGCAGATGACAGGAAAGAGGGTGAAGTGGGAGGGAGAGAGAGGAAGGTACAGAGGGGAGCTACTTACATATATAAACAATAGGGCACAATGCCTAAAACCCCCCCGCAGGCTGCGCTACTGTGCGACAGTGTCACGTATACGTGGATCTCGGAGGGCGAACGCCGAGCGTTGGAGAGGGAGAGAGAGAGACGTTTGACGACGGTAGTGAGCTCAGCAAACCAAATTTTATCACACAGCACACGGCAAACCCAATAATGAACAAAATATATACAACCAGAAAAAAAAAAAAAAACTAACGCAGAAATTCCTACAAATTGAAACCGACTGATTAACAATACTCAAGTCTCAATTCAGCGCTGCGCTCAGTCCTGAGTATGGCCACGTTGGTTTCGGCGACGCTGTCGTGAATAACAGATGAAACGTTTTTCAAAGGACAGAAAGTTGAGCGAGTTGGTAACAGTCCATAATCAAAAGAAGAGGCGTGCAGGACACGGACACAAGGAGAGCAGTGAACAACACGTACGCCGGCTAACAACTGATGCACAGCACAGAAGCGAAAAAGAAAGAAGACACACAGTTTATCTGCGCATGCTCGGAATGGTAGCGCCACCTGTCAATCGGTTACACGTGCCGGTCTTCGCGATAGACAACTCCTAAGGCTTTCTATCTCCTCTCTGTTTAAGCTAATCGACGGCTGACTCACGCATGCACTTCCACTAATACTGATATGCCAGGCCTCAACCAATAAACGCGTATCTTCGTTCTTATGCCTGTACAGGATCTCGGTTTTGTCTAACTCGGGCATGCAGCTACAGACCTGGCAGTGCAAGGATAGATTGGACGGCGTCCCACCTGATAGCGACCTTCTGTGTTCAATTAATCTTTGATTAATACAACGCGCAGTTTGCCCTACATAAAAACGTCCGCAGCTAAAAGGAATCTTATAAACTACACCCATGCGACAGTCGGTGAAATTGTTCTTGGCTAGGTGCTTAACCGGACAGATATCCGTTCGCTTCTTACCGTCCATCTGCTCATTTCTTCTATGCACTGCAGCACAAACCCTTCCTAACTTATTGGGAGCCGTAAACACAACATTAACCCCATATTTACTTCCCACTTTCTTAAGCCTGTGCGAAACTGCGTGGATATACGGAATACTCACGACCTTTTTCTTGTTAATGTTACTCTCTGCTACAGCTTTCGTTCCGGTCGAAATCGACTTCTTAAGACGCTCAGCTACTGTGGCTATGGCTAGTCTAGGGTAACCTGCATCTAAGAGGCGCTCGACCTGCGCATTAAAGCTAATGGTCAAACGGTGCACGCACGACTTCGATAGGGCTGACTTTAAACAGGACAAGGCTATTCCGTTTTTTACTACTTTCGAATGCTTGGAGTGAAAGTTTAACAACGGCTTAGATGCTCTAGGGGAATACTGTCAACACACGTGATTCTGCTCAAATGACGATATATCTAAAAATTGTATGCGGACGGTATGCGGACGATTACTTGGTACTTTGTAGTAAGGATGATTTTCAATCCGTCGTCACCTATGTAAGCGATCAATTTAAACTTAATGGAGATGGTCTAAGGTTTACGAAAGAACTACCGGAGAGATACGTAATACAATTTTTAGATATCTCGTTGTCATTTGAGCAGAATCGCGTGTGTTGGCAGTATTCCCCTAGAGCATCTAAGCCGTTGTTAAACTTTCACTCCAAGCATTCGAAAGTAGTAAAAAACGGAATAGCCTTGTCCTGTTTAAAGTCAGCCCTATCGAAGTCGTGCGTGCACCGTTTGACCATTAGCTTTAATGCGCAGGTCGAGCGCCTCTTAGATGCAGGTTACCCTAGACTAGCCATAGCCACAGTAGCTGAGCGTCTTAAGAAGTCGATTTCGACCGGAACGAAAGCTGTAGCAGAGAGTAACATTAACAAGAAAAAGGTCGTGAGTATTCCGTATATCCACGCAGTTTCGCACAGGCTTAAGAAAGTGGGAAGTAAATATGGGGTTAATGTTGTGTTTACGGCTCCCAATAAGTTAGGAAGGGTTTGTGCTGCAGTGCATAGAAGAAATGAGCAGATGGACGGTAAGAAGCGAACGGATATCTGTCCGGTTAAGCACCTAGCCAAGAACAATTTCACCGACTGTCGCATGGGTGTAGTTTATAAGATTCCTTTTAGCTGCGGACGTTTTTATGTAGGGCAAACTGCGCGTTGTATTAATCAAAGATTAATTGAACACAGAAGGTCGCTATCAGGTGGGACGCCGTCCAATCTATCCTTGCACTGCCAGGTCTGTAGCTGCATGCCCGAGTTAGACAAAACCGAGATCCTGTACAGGCATAAGAACGAAGATACGCGTTTATTGGTTGAGGCCTGGCATATCAGTATTAGTGGAAGTGCATGCGTGAGTCAGCCGTCGATTAGCTTAAACAGAGAGGAGATAGAAAGCCTTAGGAGTTGTCTATCGCGAAGACCGGCACGTGTAACCGATTGACAGGTGGCGCTACCATTCCGAGCATGCGCAGATAAACTGTGTGTCTTCTTTCTTTTTCGCTTCTGTGCTGTGCATCAGTTGTTAGTCGGCGTTCGTGTTGTTCACTGCTCTCCTTGTGTCCGTGTCCTGCACGCCTCTTCTTTTGATTATGAAACGTTCTTACGTGGTCGGCGCTGTTTTCTTCACGGCGAAGTCCGTTGCCGGTCCGGACTTAGTCTTGCTACTCCAAGTTGTCACTGGCCTCCCTTACGTCGGCCGGAAGGTACCGCCTGCTGCCGTAGCCGTCGCCTGGTCTCAAGTGATGACATGGTGTCTCCTCACGTTAGGCCTAACCGGAGGCCTAAGTACAAGTACGGTCCTCCGCCCGACGTAGAGATGTGACGGCCCGGTGAATTGCTGCTGGCCGACCCCTTAAAGGGGAATTGATGACGGTGCGTCAGGAACTGCCCGCTGCAGGACCTCCAAAGAGCCTCGCCCGAACGTAATCGAGGTCTACGGCCACCCAATGGGGTACCAGCGACCCGGCTCCCGAACCGAACACCTTGTCCCGTCGGCAGAGCGTAGCTGCCGATGCGTCCTTCCTCGGCGGTCGCCACTCAGACAATTCCCAGCTCAGTGATTTTTCACCTCCGATCGCGGCGCGGGTCGCATGCCACGAAGCCCGTCGTCAACCAACCACGAACACCAACGTGTCACCGGCGCGTGCATTCTAGCGCCTCCTGGTTACTTTGCACGCCATCTCTCTTTCTTCGCCCTGTGGGCCCCTTTATTCATGACAGACAGATTCTTACGAAACTTCCGCACGGACTCCAGAGTTACAGTGGCTAGAATGTACCGGAGTGCACAGTAACTGTCTCTCGACTGGGGACGCCTCAACTGAAACATTCGCGCGGGGAGGGGAGTGAAAGGTAGAAGGGACAGGCCACACGCCACCTTCAAAGGCATTCTGGGGAAGGGCGGTGGCTTTCCCTTAGTGCGGTGTGCCCTGCGACGAAACAGCTGACGATTTTGCAGCAAGTGCACACCTACCATTACCTGTCAATGTCCCCGAGGCTTGACCAGCGAAGACATTCGTCTCGTCATTCAACGCCACACACAACAGCAGCACCCCGACCCGGGCATCGCACGTGAGGAGAAACTACCCGCTGTCACCTCGCACAACATGTTGTACTACCAACGGACGGGACTGCTGCAGCTGCGTGTTGAGTGCATGTGGATGCAATCGAGCACAAACAACCCCGTCAATTTCAGGTCGGCACATGCGCTTTGTATTCCCCATCGAACCTACCTGTCTACATGCAAGTGCCTTGGATATGGAGCAATCTCAGCGTTAATTCACGTAACGCTGGAATTTCAGCTTCTCTTTCATTTCCTCTATTTAAATCCTGCAAGGCTATGCTGCGTGACATGGAGCCCAGGTGGCCAGCGAAGCCTGATCCGCGTGGCACAGGGCATTGCAGCTGCTTTTAGTGCTGCAGGTATATGTAAACTGAGGGCCCCACTGTGTGACAAGCTCTCTTGAAAAGGGCACTTCAAAAACGAACTGCAAGATCTTGTGTGCATAAGCTAATAGCGGACCTACCTCATGGCCGTATCTCCTTGCCTCTTACTCTTCCGTCCGTCACCGCTCAATGCCTTCAGTAACCATGGAAGCGATCTTGAAGTGTACGCAAACTTGCCCTGGCCTTCCCCATTTTTCCAGGCCTATACGACGATATCTGGAAACTTTGCCTCCATTTGTATATAAGTCGAACACTGATATATCGAACCCACATATATCTAATTTTCGGGTATATCGAACTCGTAAGTTATCCCCTTGAAAATCCTTTGTAAAAGTATAGAAATTCGCACGTTTATATCGAATGGTATTTTTACCCGCCTTCGGATATATCGAACGCCGCGCAAGCTGGAAGGTGCGCTTCGGCACTTGCTGCGCCCCGCGACCTCTGCAGCAGCGCGGCTCCGCACGCGAGTTGGAAGGTGCGCTTTGGCACTCTCAGTGCCTGGCGACCTCCGCGCGGCACCACGCCTCCGCCGACACACGAAACGCTCGAAAAAATGTAAGGGCGAGAGGGCTCGGACTGCACGGTCTCCAACTTGCGGAACGGCTTTTTTTTTTTTTCTTCTTTTCATTTCTCTCTCTCTCTCTCATGCTTTCTCCACGTAACCGTCGGCTCGGAGAGCAGGAACGAAGGAGCCGACGTCCTCCTCCTTGCGCCCTTTCTTTAATTTTTTTCTTGCTGTTTTGCGAGTTTTGATCAGCCAACCACAGCTCGCGCCTTTTGCTGTTGCCCTCGCAGGTGCCATCGCCTCGCGAGAGCTTTGTTGGCGGAGTCCGCTTCTGTTGTCGCATCACCTACGTACCACCGCATGTGCAGCATTCCTCTTTTGCGTGCGTGGTGTGCAAAGCCGCCGCGGACTCCTTGAATTGTCGACTTCTCGTGTAGCTATGGCCAGCGTCAAGAAGTGCAAGACCCTTGACTTTGCGATGAAGCTGAAGGCTATTCAGCGTGTTGAGGCGGGCGAGAAATGTTCGACCGTCACGGACGACTTCGGGATACCACGGAGCACTCTGAGTACCTTGTTGAAGAACAAGGCAGATATTAAGGCAAAGGCAGCGGAGCAGGGAACGTCGAGAGCCTGTCGTGTGTGCGCTCCCGCCCATGGGAATGTAGAAAAGGCACTCTATGTCTGGTTTTTAGAAGTGCGCGCGAAGAACATTCCAGTGGATGGCCCGATGCTGATGGCCAAGGCCAAATGGTTTGCCGCTCACTCGGTGAAGACAACTTCGCCGACAACACAGGGTGGCTTCGCCGATTTAAGCAGCGCTACAACATCGTTGGCAAAACCATTTCTGGCGAAAGCGAAGCCGTCAGCAGCCAGGACATCCAGCAGTGGATGACGAAGGAGTGGCTGGAAATCTCCGCGAAGTTTTCTCCCGCTGAGATCTTCAACGCCGACGAGACCGGTCTCATTTGGCAAATGTTGCCGAGAAAGACTCTCAACGTCCGCGGTAGCACGTGTCACGGGGGAAAAATGAGTAAAGTTCGCGTGAGCATTCTGCTGGCAGCCAACATGGATAGGTCTCGGAAGCTCCAGCCCTTTGTGATCGGGAAAGCAAGGGCACCGCGCTGTTTCAAGAACTGTAAGCAGCTCCCCGTCCGCTACGCCTCAAACAAGAAGGCGTGGATGACGCGTCAGCTGTTCACGGAATGGCTGCAAGCGTGGGACATCGAGCTGGGCAAGTCGAGGCGTCACGCTTGCCTTCTTGTGGACAACTGCTCGGCCCACCACACCACCTGCGAATTCAAAAACATCGAGCTGAAGTTTCTGCCGGCCAACACGACGGCAAGCTGCAACAGTTCGACCAAGGCATCATGAAGTCCTTCGAGGTGGGCTACAAGAGGCGACTCCTTGATAGGCTGCTGGTCAACCTCCGCATGGGCACTGAGCTTTCAGTTGACCTTCTTGGTGCCATACAAATGATGACGGGTGCCTGGCGAGACGTGAAGACGGACACAGTGGTCAACTGCTTCCTCAAGGCAGGCTTCGAGATGGCGGAACTTGCGGAAACCGGTGAAGACGGCGACGACGAGCACATAGACGACGCGTTTTGCGAGTTGTCCCTCTTCACGGCAGCCGTTCCACCCGAAGTGTCTGCGGACGATTTCATGGAAGCGGACTGCAATGTTCAAGGCTCTTGCGAGTCTCACTGATGAGGACATTGCAGCTGTGGTTGCAGGGACCTAGGATGCCCAGGCCGACAGCTCAAGTGGCGACGAAGATCGTACGGACGAGGCGGCGGCTATGCGCGCGTACTCTACCGCTGATGTGGCGGCAGCGTTCGGCTTAATTCACCGTTGTTGCAGCGACATGGAGGGAACCGGGCTGTCGCACCTGGACAGCCTCAATAAGATCGAGGCCAGCGTCTTCAACTTCATTTCGAAGACGAAGAAGCAGGCCAAGATAAGCGATTTTTTTTCATGCAAATAAAACATCCTGTTGCATGGCGCGTGCGGAATTAGTTGCAATTCTTGAATGCGCCGATTGTAGGTGATCGTCTGCCACTGGTAAGGTCTCGGGGCCTGTATTTTTTCGTATCGAATTTTTCATATATCGAACTAATTCGCGATCCCCTTCGAGTTCGATATATCCGTGTTCGACTGTATTTCCAGCATTGAAATTACACTTACTATACTACTTCTAGACAATAAGCAAGTATTGCCTATGTGACACTGCCTATTACTACTGCTATGCACGTGCGTGTTTATGGCCAATGACACCATCGAACATAACAGCCACGTTCTTTCAAGCTCATGTTACTAACTAGAACTACCAGAGACCTATACATACACAACTTCCTAGTTTTTGCACGCGCCTTCAGTGTAGTCCTGTGGGAGTGCATTCAACTGGTGCTGCTGGGAGAAAAAACAAAGAAAGCGCACGGTATACCCCGAATGCAGTACGTCAGCTGGTTAGGTTGTTGCGCCAAGGAGATTTGCAGATAAAGTAAAATTCCGGCAATACCTTGGGTGTTCACTTTTGTTCCCAAGTGTCTGCTGAAGTGTTCTTGAAGTTCACACAAAACTTGCCTTCGCCTTCCGCATTCCATGCAGACTCGTACGACATCTAGAAAGTTAATTTCTCCATACAGTAAAGCATGATAAGTTTAGCAAGGTAGTGTGTCTTCGGTTCAACAATACGATTAGAAAAAGCAGTGAGCAAGCCCTCCTTCCCCAGTTGCAGCGGGAAGTGCGGATGACTGTGTGACCTGTAGCATCTCTCAACAAACCAAATGTCGCATGTTTCAACATCCAGTGAAAGTTTGAGACCAGTGATAAGGTAGCCTTTCATTGAGATATATGGTATTTACCTCCATTATCATCGTACCTGCATGTTGGTCTCACCTCCACATTTCCCCCCTCTTTTTCTTATAACCACTTTACCTTCGAAAATAGATCTAGCAAAGTCTCCCGTCATTTTTTATCTTTTCGCGAAGTCTCCGAACACAAGAAGGTTGCCGTGACACTTCACTTAGCGAACATGGGATTGTTCCAAAATATTCGGGAAGGGCAACGCCTCCCTTCCGCACTGCGAGCAGAATGTTATAAGTTTGCTGTTATTGTGCGTAAGTCTTGTGGTTCCTTTGTGACCAAGAGGTTCCCAAGGAACTTGGTTGTAATTTTCGTTGCCAGATGTAATCGGGGCCGGAGCCCTTGTCAAGCTGCTGGAAAGCAGCCTTTTGCTCCAGTCCTGGCATTTTGTTTCTTTGTAAGAATTGAAATGCAAAATAAACTGTGACTGACAGAACGCTGGGCAGCCAGTCTTTGCTCATGTGAATTAATTCATATGCACATACGTTACGCTGAAGCGTTTGAGTGACGCCCCCCCTGTTGTACACCGCTTTGATTGTAAATGTGGCGGTTCACTGAAGGGCAGTAGACGCCCAATGAACGTGCAGGTCGGCATGACGGTCCCTTTGGCAATGTGGAAGACAAGGGCCTCTACTCCCTTAAGGCACCCGACTATTCGCCTTACTTCCCGTTTTTAAACGTGGGACGTGTGCTAAATTCAGGACAAGCAAATGCATCACACAGTCTCTGCTACAAACACTTACGTCAAAAAACACAACTGCAAGTTATGGCTTGATATAAATTAATGACATAAATGAATCCATTTCAAGTTTCAGCTTCGCAGACGGAGAGAGACGGCACCCGAAAGCTAGAGCAGTATGCGTTAGCAGCATACGAAGCTGCCGTTGTGCAGCTCGCCGTTGAGATCTCGATTGCCTCTTTCCACGAGACGGCCTATGCTTGTCAGGATTTGCCGAAAGTCAACGTGAGGGACTGTTTTCATGCGACGCGTTTACTTGACAGGCTTGAAAGCGCAGTCGGCCAGCGTCTGTAACATATTGCTGGTGTGAAGACCTGACTATGGAAAAAGGAATAACAGAGGAAAGCAATAGGTAGCCCACCTCTGTTATAGCTGGCCACCAGTGGGTGAACCATGCATGATAACTCTTTGCGCTGGTGCTACCTCCTTAGCATGGAGGGGGATGTGCTACCACCTCAGATTCCTCCGGCTGGAACAGGATCCAGCTGTGGCAAAATCCCGTGCATGATGCAATGGAGCCCTCCAAACGGTTCATCATAACAAAGTGTATGCATAGCTTTGTGCACTCGCACACACACACCGCCAATCAAGAGCTGTGATAACCACCAGTCGTTTGTGTGTACGTGTGTGTTTTCGCCTTTGGTAGTAATGACCACTGCGACAAAAAATCATGGTGGAATTGGAAGAAAGAACATTAAAATAAGAATTTGCACTGAGAGCAAATGCTCGCAGGGCCACCGCACAGTACTTGAGAAAAGCACTTCAACAGACCATGGCATCAGAGATTTTTGAGTGAATTCTCGCTTGCAGCCCTAAAGACGCTAGGCATTTTAAGCCGGCCCTTGCCCACTGCAAAAGAAAAGAGAACATAGCAGATGTCCAGTTGCTGCTAAACGCTGTGGGTCTGCAGAGACCAAACATACCTGCTTTCACTTTACTCATACCTGAGGCGTTTAGCGGTGACTGAATGTTGGCTGCGTTCTCTTTTTCTTTTGCAGCAGACAAGAGCCAGTAGGCAAGAAGTGCTCAATAATCTTGGAGGCCATGCACTGTAGATGTGTTTTGTAGCGTTAGCTACACTGGCCGAGCTGGAGCAGTTTCGCGTGCACGTCCGAGAGAGCCATGCTGCGCATGCGCGAGGAGCAGCGATGTCACACAGCTGGTGCACTGGCGCACGCGCAGCTGTGCGTCTCCGTTGTGCAGTCGCCGTCTGACACAGTGCTGGAGCCGCTTGATAGCGTCTCTCAATTTGCGCGCATGCGGAGACGTATACAGCGAGGAGGAAGGACAGGGAGGTTAGCCAGTTGTCAAACCGGCTGTTTGTAGTGTGGTATAGCCATGGAGAAGGAGAGAGCTTTTTGACAATCGAGAAGCAACCCGACGTTGAGCAAAAATAAATGTACATGTGTCACATAATGCGTATACCGTGTCTGTGTCATTGAAGCAGCAGTAAGCATGATAATCTAATTCTAGAAAACCAGGAAAGCTAAGAATAATCAGCTGAACCTTAGCTAACGCTACGTGTATCCTTGCATAACCGAGCTAAGCCACTGCAAATTTTTTATAAATCTCTGTGCAGTGGCACTGTAAGCATTTGATTTCAGTGCAGATTATTATTTTAACACTATTTTTCTAATTCCACCTTAATGTTTTTGTCAATGTGTAGCAAATGAAGCAATTATTTATCAATTTCAAAAAGGAAAAAACATTTACAACCGAAAATGCTATAATAAAAACAAAAGCAGTACCTTCTCCTGACTCTCGAAATCGGGTCTTTTGGGTGGGAAGCAGGCACCACATGCAGCTCCTACATGACTATATTGTGTTCGCTAATGACCGCAGCGCCACGAGCAGTTTTACTCTCCCTCGGCTTGAGTTTCAATACAATGATGATGTGGTCGTTCTGAGCACTCCCTAGTTCTAGCTCACTCCAACACTAGTGCACCCAAGCTGCTTTGTAGCATGTTGTTCCAGGAACTGTGAACATTGCGGTAAGCTGCTCCAGTATATAGTTCAGTAGCTTATAGCGTACTATGTTTAGTATATAACGGTTGAAAAAATAACCACTCTTCTTATCGACCACCTGGTCTGTGGCAGTGCACATGGCTGGCACATTGCATCAGCTTAGCATGTACTAAGCTCGTGGTGGTCTAGAAGTGGCAACCCCATTATTCCTATCCCTGGAGAACTACCCCGTAGTGCTGGTTCTATGAAAACTGCACAAGAACACTTGCGTAGAATTGACGAGCAACGCTTCTTTGTTTTTGAGTTGTCAAAACCACTTCTTGCACGCTGGAGTGTACCGACAATGGGCAAACAGTGCGGGCCTGGCAAAAATATTTTGTTTGGGAGATTCTGAGACATGGATCCACTGGTCATCATCACAGGAGGGAGAAACGTGTGTCAGCCTTGATTGGCCTACAGTCATCTGTGATGTGTGGTCTTTCCCTCAACAACCAAAGGGGGAAGAGGTCTGGGACTATAATGAGCAGCTGCAGAACTACATCAAAAGTGCGGGGCAATGTGAAGCTTTGCAGCTGAGAACGGAGCCTAGTTGTGAGAACCAACTCGACTAGGGCCATTGTTAAATAAATTGTGAGACCTTCCCCATATAAGTAAATCCCTGTTTTCCTGAAGGCAGTACACCTCGCTGGACACGTCAGATGGAATGTAGATGACTAGTAGGAGCGGACATTGGTAGCACGGATGCCAAAACCTACGGTACCTGTGTCAAAAATAGTTGCTTTGTTGCCCGCCACACCGTACTTGTGAGCTACCATGCCTCTTGGATTCATAGGGGGCTTCGAACTGTATTCAGGAATGCCCTAATCAACATTAAAAAGATTTCAGAGCCATTCCACTAATATGACGGTAGGAAAATGGCGTGGTGTGAGAGGCTAGTATCGCTGCAAGTTTCATGCCAATGCATACAAGAAGCATTTCACCATCATTTTAAGCCTCTCTCCCTGTTCACACCGAAGAAAGTCCCTCCGAAACTTTGCGTTGGCACTGGCAAAACTACCAGCAGCATCGTTGTCATTGTTGCTTCGCCTGCACCTGCTGTCTTCCTATTATGGGTGCATTCTGTATTTCTGCCCTCTGCGTCTCGCCTTGTAAAGCTCGTTTTTTTTGGGGGGTACCACAGCTGCACAGTGAACATTAAGCAAAAATGATCCCCACACATACAAGTGTGATTAACTGTGAGAGTGAAGCTATGCCACATACACATGGCCATTTGCGTGCTTTGATGCAAAAGAACCCGACGTTCTCGCTTGCTTTATCCTCAGCCCCCCTGGTCATGGATTAAAATTTTGTTGGTGCTACATTTTTCTACATCCCTGTTGACTTGAGCACACTTTTGTTGGAACCTGGTCATATACAGTTGCACTGTTAAAAAGAAAGAAAAAGTTGCCTGTGTTTATTGGCTACGTGTCACCAACACAAACTGCAGTGCACCTCATTCACAGTATTGTTATTAGTCTTGTCACTTGTCTTCAAGTTACATGCCACCTTGCTAGCCTAGCCTTCCAAATGTGCCAACACAGCTGGAAGGCAATCATGAAGGTCTGTAGTCTGTTGAATATTAACGTCTGCCCGCACCGCTGGCTAGGGGTCATGTTATGCCTTCTTTTTGGTAGGGGTGCAGGCTTTCTTGGTGGACTGTTGCTGTAGCGTGATGCCAGCTATGCTAAACATTTTAAGCATTTTGACTCCATCGAATGGCTGTATGTGTTGCGTGTTAACCATCGAAATTCTGCTGCTGGGTTAGTAAGTGAGCTTTTTTTTTTTTTTTTTTTTAATGGCTTTCTGTATAACATACTCTGCTCATGTGCACTCGAAATTATCTATACAGTTCTGTCATGGTAGCACTGTGTGGACATACAAATTCTGGTTCAGGAATGCTGCTTTTAATATTCAAACAAACAAGAACAGAAGATCAAGGGGTGATGAAGGCTTGAAGCAGTGAACAGATTGTTGGAAACGAGGAAAGACAGGGACTGTTGCGAGAGCCAGTGTTTTCACAAGTGGCCTTGTCTACATGAATACCACCAAGCAACTATACTAAGGACTGTCTACAAGATGTGTTTAGTAGAGCTGCACGAATGAATGCAAAGCAAATTCGAATATTGATGTATGAGTGTGAACTGAGTCGAATATTTTTTGAATAATGTCTGAATATCTTTTTTTTTTAAAGGATGCCCTTTAAAATTGTACTGCTAAACATGGGCAACAAAAAAAAAAATTATTGCATAGTGTATACACAAAGGGCCATTTTAGTGCATTTCAACACCATCACGGCTTGTATAATGACACCGGCACAATACACCTAGAGAATATACCTTAAATAGGACTAAGATGCATTTGTATCTTTAATACTGAAGGCGTGCACTACAGATATAAGGTTTTTTCTTGAACGGGCAGTCACCAAGTTTGTACCCTGCCAGTGGAGGAGCTTCGTGCATGTGCCATGCGGTGGAAACTGTGTCTGCAGAGCAATGGTAAGGCCGTGCATCCTTCTCGTCGAGGAAGCTGTGCCTAAAGTGACTGCTTGTGTCACCACCAGTCATGGTATGCAAGTTTGACAGTATAAATGCAAGAACAGAAGTGGGACTCCTCACGTGAACGACACGTTCCCTTTAGTACACAGAAGAAGGCAAGGAACAAAGGCTACTTACAGATGCTAGCAGTGGGAAATTGTCGCAGTGCCTCCAGGCAGCATGGCAACATAAATTTCTTTCAACTTCAATACTCAAGCTAATGCTTCATAGAGTGACAGCATACAACATCCAGTGTATAACTAGAATTCAAACGAACCGACAATTGGCCAGAATGTGTGAACGGACCTCTGTGCAGTTTGAAAGACCCTGAATTTCAGTGCTGGGATCGAGCACCCTCTTGCAATTTGAGTAGGATTTGTATTTTTAAATTAAGTTTGAAGATCGTGACAGCCACATGGAGTCGTGTGGTGGAGAAGCCTTAATGTGTTGGCTTGGAGTCTTTTAAATTGCTGTACAGTGCCTGCTGCTGTTTATATAAATGTAACTCTGGCTTAGAACTAGTGTATATAAAAGCATCCCCACCCTATTCATTGCTTTCTGCACAGTAAAACGAGTCAACACTGAGAAGAAGCATTGCCTTCGTGGCAACTGGAAACCTGCATTTAACCATGGGATCTCCCAGGCATTGCGCACATGTGCTCTGTCGTGATAGAGCCTGGCGTAAACACACCCAATGGCTGTCGGCATCGACTATAAAAGTTCGTAGGCAAAAATGTTTCATGATGTCTTCCTTGTTGCCATTGCATGATTAAACACTCCGATTGGTAAGCTTTCCAGCAGGTACCTTAAAAGCTGGTTGCCAATCCCATAATATATGGCGACGCGAAGGACCCTTCTGGCCATTTTGAGCTAAGCGCAGTGCATGCATTGCACGCTCGTGACCCTGTCTGCTAAGCAAAACGTTTTCTTGGGCTAGTTGGTTCATGACTTTCTGCACTATGAACAGTATGGTTCATATGGATGGTGCACAACGTCGGTACAGACCATGGCACCCGTTACGAGAGTGCGGCGACCAGCCCAAACCAGCCAGGAGGTGGCCTCTTTTTTGTGCCCACAGAATTGGCAAACGGTGAGGGTGTCATACTGGCAGTGACTCTCACCTCCTGAAATTTTGCTTTTGATGTGCTTGAAACATTTTTGTCTATGTTAATAATTGAAGAATTTGAAAAAAATGTGGGTAACTTGCACTAGTAGGGCAAGGCTGGACAAAGAGTTGTGGTGGACCTAGCTTCTTCTGGCTTCTGCAAGCTCAACCAAGCCACATGACTAGCTGGTTCGTACTAGGAGGGCTGGGAAAACATTGCAGCTGGTGTCCTTCGCCTCCTCCTCACTTCCTTTTGTGCCCCCTTACTGTACTGCAGTATACACGGCTATGCTATCCTTCCTCCCACCACCTTGCTATACTATACTATGCCAGCAGCTGGTTGGCACACTCTGTTTTATACAAGCCTATGCTGGTGCTCTCCCCTCCCTTCTTCCTGACTTCCCTTTCCCACATCCTATGTTAGGACATACCCGCTTTCTATGCTGCATGCCCACCTTTATGTATTAGTGGGTTGAGGGTACGAGTACAGGACCAGAAAGGAGTGCATGTGCACTGCTTTTATAAGTATGCACACTTGAATTTCATGATAATTTTCTGTTCGGTGATTGCACCAAAAGGCTGGCTTAAGAGCTCCACTCTTAAGAATTCTTGCGGTAGAATGCTCCCTGTTGAGAACTTAAGCTACAGTGTGTAACCGAAATTTGCCATGTGGCCTCGTGAAGGGGCCTTTTAAAAGGCAACTCTGGCAATTTTTCAGTGTCCACAGATCTCAATGAAATTTTCAGTATGTATTCTCCTCGGTGCTGTAATAATATATGCCAAACCAGGCGGTTGCAAGTCTTTCCTAGAAATGAATTTTATATATTTTTAGCGGGTTCCCCTGCGGGCCACCCTGTGTTTTCGACGTCATCACCTTCAACACTGCTTACCCAAGACTGTGGGCCTTCAAAAGCAAAACAGCGAGACTTCTGCGCTCAAGTCGTCACTGTCAAGTTCAGGAAAGCTGGCATAATTCAATGCATCATCGGATGACCTTGTCACTGTCATTTTTCTGGCACCAGCTCCATATTTCTGATCGCAGGGAGGCGGTGATGTCGTCGCATACGCTGCAAGAAGCGTCTACCCGTTTCGATTTCGGTTTGAACACTCCTTTCGGTTGGTTATTTAAAATTATTGGTGCGTTTCTGAGCAAACTGAACCACCCTGGCTGCTACAGGACTATGAGTAACATTCGGAAACATCGCTATCAGAACATGGTGAATGAACTGCCAGAGTGGCCCTTTAAGGTAAAGGCTTTGTATGCAGTTCTGGACCCATGATGTTGTGGGCACTCTGTGCTGTTCTGACTGTACAGCTTTCTGTCCCAGCTTCATTAGTGCAGAGTCAAACTGTTGGTAATATATATTGCCAAACCATCAGCACAAGTGAAAGAGTAAATGCTCATGTGGCACTGTACTGGCAAGGTTATGTTGAATGCGAGCTTTGATACAAATGTTTTATTTTTTCTTTCTTGTCCTTACATGTATTGCTTACTTGTGTTAACACAGTACAAAAGAACCTTGTAATGACAAAAAGAAGTTGCTTTATAAGCTCAGGAGGTGTACATGCATCATTTAGTACTTGGGAACCTGCAGAGCAGACAATGCTTTGCTGGAATGCTAGATATCCAATGTGGAGACGACAGACACAAACATGGACACTCCTGTGGAGTCCACATGCCTGCAGCTTAAATACAAAAGTTTGGCCTCAGCCAAACGCCCAGTCTTCCATGTCTTCGTATCTCTCCAAGACAAGAGGTGGCGAGCCATGTTCAGCGTAGTTATCACTGCAGCCTGCAATATGTGAATGCATGGCTCATTTTAACTCTTTCTGTGGCACGAAGAAAGTCACTTTGTCTTCAAGCTTTGCGGGCCATGCGCGTTTATGTTGGCTGTGGCAATCCTTGCCTGGAATAATCAGTCAGCCTTGGCACGCCTTGTCTCGGCCACATTGGCTTTTTTCTTGGACCTCTGTTTCTTGCGCTTCTCTTCAGCCTCAATGTGCTTCGCGAGCTTCCAGGAGAGAAATGCACTAATGAGGAAGAATGGAGACAGGCAAAGGAGCACATAGTAGATGAACTCGCCAGGGCTCTTGGCGGCCCATTCGACAATAGAGTTGGCCCATTCCTTGATGTCCACCATGTCTGCAACACACACACAAAAAAAGTTGAACCTTTCTGAAGTGCATCTGTCAAAGCTAATACAACTACAAGCTCTTAACCCTTTCCTGCCACATTTCAATTTCAGCTCGCTCCCTGCTCGACACTACCTTTGCGTATTGGTTGTGTGATTTGCCTGTGAGTTGTTTGTGTGGCACCTCCAGTAAGTGAGCTGTTGCTGCTGGCCATCTCAGAGCTCATGTTTCCGTCTTTACAACATGGCACACTGGAGCCGGAAACCAATGTTTCTGAATGGTTTCTAATGAAATCTATGACCTAGGTGTAAGCTGTGAAGTGTTTTTGAGTGACAGCATTGTGGTGGTAAAATTACAATTTGGACAGGCTTTTATTTTTTATTTTTTGAACATGCAGGTCGGGGAAGCGCCTGTTAATCAGCAAAATAATTCCAATAAATGTTATTTGAATAATAAGCTTGTTAGTCGATTTTTTGTATGGGAAAATCACATAAAGGTTTTCATAAAAACGGTTTTACCACAGAGCAAGGTAATACTATGCTGCATGAAGTGCATTGCAGTAAAAATTCCCGTACTCACGAAATGTGCATGGTGGCAATGAATACAACAGGGGCACGACACCATGTGCATTCCTGGTGCCATGCAACTTACATGATATGCATGTGGGGATGAATCCTGCAATGACTTGAGACAAGTGGTGAGAAATGTAGGCAGGGTATGTGCAT
Organism: Hyalomma asiaticum; assembly: GCA_013339685.2. Classification (NCBI taxonomy): domain Eukaryota; kingdom Metazoa; phylum Arthropoda; class Arachnida; order Ixodida; family Ixodidae; genus Hyalomma; species Hyalomma asiaticum. Next base: position 4,981,478 of record CM023491.1, read on the forward strand.
CGTGTATATATACCAGGTTGTCCCTTAAAGCGTCTTTGCGGCACAGACTGAGCATGCCGTTTTCATTGCTTATTCTAGAACTGAGGCACGCAGTGATGTTGCAGCGAGTGTGAAAGCACCAAATTGAACTATGGCGACACACAACAGCAAGTTTTGGTACAAGAAGTGATGTTTGATTACGTGGCAGTGACGACAATTGCTATGCATTGTGGTAGGCTTGACAAATCAATTCGCATTTTACATTCACTGATCCCTGCTAGTTGTTGAGCACAAAAGATTAAAAACTCATGCCTGGGGATGTCCTCAGGCCATAAACACATGCGTTAGTCACAGTGGTTAAAAAGCATAGCCTCGAACAGGTGAAACTGGTTTTTGTCCGCTTTCAATGGAGGTGGCAGCCAAACTGGCATGGGGAGACATAATTCTTTAAGTGTCATATTTTAAAAACTATTGCCTTTGCTGACTGACGCGCATGGTTAATTGTCCCTGTTGTAACTACGACGACAGCTCCGTCAAAAAGAGTGATGGCAAAGTAATCTGTACATGCCACCTTACGAAAAAACTTCTGGTATCTCTGTATAAGAGGTGCGCACTGACTGGAAGCAGCCACAAACGTCAGTGGGGGAGCGAAATGCTAAAGGGAATGCTTCTTCAGGCCGTCTGCTTGTGTTTTGAACATTTGAGGACTAATAACTTCAGTTTTCATGCATCGATTCTCATCATTATTTTTGTGTTCACCTCAGTATTCAATACTACACACACTACAGTGCTCCAGACAGTGTTGCAGTGCCTCTTTAACTGTAAGGTTGTGGGAATAGCAATTTTGAGACTGAACCAAGCACGAATCAAATAGTGGCAGAAGCAAATGCAGTCAAATCAAATGCCAAGTACTTGTATGAATAATAATTTTCGAATACTGAACAGCCATTCTCACAAGTAGTGTAGGTCAATGTTAACATTTTTGCATGAAAGCACAGCCACAGACAGCACAAAGCAAGGATCCAATGGAAAAACTTCGTGCTGATAGGGAAATGTAATTATAAAATTTGCAGGCATAAAATGGAATCGGCCAAACCAGGACCGGTCAGAACAGCGCTTGTTGGGAGAGACCTGCAGTGGACATCAGTTAGGCTGATCACGGTGATTCAAAGTATTCCCATTAAGAACACCACCTGGGGGAAAAATGCAGACTCTTTGTATCCACAGACCTGCTCCCAGAGCAAAGCAGCCCGCTGGACTATGCAGGCTCTTATGCTTTATGCCTATGCAAGTGTGCATGAAATTAACCATGACAAAGTTTAGTGTTTATTTCAGTGCAGTAACCATTCTAAAATACCTTCACACTATTCAAACACGATTTGAGCCTACGTTATTCGATTAAAAAATCTAACTGAATGGGACACTTTTCAATTCATTATTCAAAATTTTTAACATTTGCACCGCTCTAATTAAGCCTGGCAAAGTGTATGAATTGAAGGACTTTTCAGGACATCTGAAAAGGACTTTCAAGGCCTTGAAAATAGTGTTTTAGTAATCAAGTGACCGCTACAAACCTTAAGGGCATTTTATTCTCTACCACTGCTAGGTCAACACGCACAGAATAAGGGTCATCTACCCATTTCAGAAGCCATGCTTTGTCTTGAAAGAAAGCAGGGCCAGATAGTCATGATGAGAACAGAGGGGTGTTGAGCACAACTGGAATGGAATTGATAAACTAGCTCGGGGTCTCCGGTTGCGCACATGTGTCCAGCCTCAATGATATCTCTTGTATTGTCTTTTGATCACAGGAATGTAAAGGAAGCACTCCTACATAGACACTTTTGCTGTTCCATAGAAGAGTACGGTATGCAACTCAGAATGGCAACAAACGCATGCTTGTTTTGTGGCTTGCTTGGACTTGGTAAGAGAAGCAGTGCTCAATCTACAGATGGATATGGCATGCACACTTGTGCTGTGCAGGTTGTTTCAGAAAATGTGTCCAAAAATATTATAAACGCAGAACAGAGAATTATATCTGTACATTTATTGTGCAAGCACTTTGTCCATGGTGGTATGCACTGTAAAATGTGTCGGAGTGAAAATTTGAAGAGTAATTCACAAAATTAGAGTAATTAACCTTTAAACCAAAACAGTCAGACGCTCAAGCATAATTGGGGAATGTAAGTTATTTATACAGGAAATGCTGTAGCATTTGCAAAGAGGCAGTGCTCTCTGCAGAATAAATCCGGCTAATTGCACCAAGGAAGCCGAAAGTGAATGATCAATGAGCACACCTGCCACTGCTTGCTATAGAGTTCTGTGTGACATAATTGATCCCCTCACATCGCCGAGTGAATGTAAGCATGCCTTGCTGTCGCAGCAACAAAAGACTGCCACTTGATAATGACGCTTACTCATCGTCACTCAGCAGTGTGAGCGGAACTGTGTCACACAGGCCACTACTGGAGGTAGTCTTTCACCATTCAGTCTTGGTTTCCTGGGCAAAAGTAGTGCGATTTCATAAATCTGTAGAAATCAGCAGCATCACCCTTTTTTAAATATCACAATGGATAGATTCCCTGCATAAATAATTTCCATTCTTCACTTAGGTTTCTGTGTCTAGCTGTTCTGGCTTAAAGGTTAATTAGTCATATTTTCTTAATTACTGTTCAAATTATTGCTCATACACATTTTACAGTGTGTGCCACCATGAACAAAGTGCTTCTGCAAAACGTGCACAAATATCTGCATTTCTGTATTTATAATATCTTCGGACACATTTTCTGAAACACCCTGTGTATGCATGGTATGTTGAAGCACCGTATTTAGAAAAATGCGAATAGTGAAGACTGTGAATGCACAATGGTTTCCGCAAGATACATATCCTTTTTGCTAAGGTATGATTTGCATCACATAAGGTGACACAGTTCACAACAACACTGAAGAGCAAGTGCCACTAGCAAACACTTAAGTCAAGCATTATGGTTGCCAAGAAGGGCTTATTTTTTCTGGCTAGGTAAGGAAGAAAGCAATTCTTAAGATTTTAGACTTAAATTTGAGGTTTTTCATGACACACCCATGATATGATTGCGTGGCATGGTGTGGTGGTGAACCAAGTTAACCTTACCACTCGGTGTTGTTTAACATATGCCTCTGTCTGCATTACATCCCTGCATTCTGCCCCCATCAAAATGCAGCCACCACAGTTGCCGGAATCAAACCAGTGGTCTTGGTTAGCAAAGCAATGTCTCAGCAACTATAGGCTACCATCACAGGCAAGATAGTAACGGTTTGGCAAACATTTCCAGAACAATTTACTAAAACAAATTGCATAAATAAGCGCAAATGACTTGATAATGCAGTTGCCATTGTGTACAGTTTATGCTGAAAACAGGTGTTTAGTGAAAAAGCATGACATGCATTCTTGCACATGTTCCAGAATGTGTTTGTGCGTGCCTTGTATTCACAATTTAGACTTCCAGTGCACAAAATCGCCTAGTGTCACATAATGCTACCAACTTGTAAAAACCAATGTACTGAACGCAGCTGTACATAACGAGTTGTGCCTTATTGGTATGTATGGTGCTCCACTGCAAAATGTCATGGGTTCAGTCCCGTGCAGCATTCTTGCGAAAGTGCTCGTGTGCACAACTCAAGTGTGCATTCCTTACTGTGGCATGCCTCGAAACCCGGTTGTGGTTATGGCCTACGGGATTATCTGAAAAGTTGCCTTGAAGCAAGTCGGCTGTATCCGCTGCAGACGAAAGTACTTCGTAAACCTCAGCACCTTGCATCAAAAAGAGCGTGTCTATCCAACCATCGATTCCTTTTAAATGCTCACTGCGAGATATTAACGCGTACTACATACACGACTTCCCCAGCGTCCAAAAAACGGGCTCTGCCTCGGAAATGCAAAAAGAAAAGTTTGTTTGAGTTCCCGGAAACCCTTCCCACGGCTGCTTGAGAACAAGATGCTGCACAGCAGATGAATTACGGACCGAAAGAAAGCACGGGGCGCGCTTGGGTACAGCGGCAGTGTGCAAACGTAGTTTTCTATGATACGCAGCACATCCCGCATTAAGTGAAAAGCTGGTTTATGCGACTTTCGCCATATGCGCACAGAATTTGCGAGGCGGGGAAACTCGGAAAAAGATGGGCGTCGAGTGCAGAAAATGCCACAACGGTGCCGCTCGGTGCTGCTGCTGTTCATGCGCAAGTTGCCGCCAACAAGAGGTGCAGAATAACTTTATTTGTTTTCAGAGAACATACAAAACGCAGCACTTCTCTTACAAAGTAAAAGCAGCAAGATCGTACCTCGGGAAGCTTCGTCGGCAACCAGCAGCGTGTGTGGCCCAGTGTTGCCAGAGAACACCTATATACGCGTTGTGTTGCCTCCTCCGCTACGTGCGCGTGTGGCGGTCGTGCGCAAAATGCAGGAAAAAAGTTCTCCCTGCCGGGTCGGTCACCCATTTTTATTCTTTTTGAGAATGCTGTCCAAGTATTATAGTCGGACCTTGCTGCAGAGAAAGGCACGATGCATAGAATGCCAGCCGCTTTGCGATCTGCGCGCCTCCTAGGAGTGAATGCAAATGGATTTTTCGTATTTTCGACGATAACGTGGGTTGATAAGTGCAACCGAAGAACACAGATGTCGCGGCGCAATGCCGAAGCGTAGGGTGCCTCGATGTGCGCGCGCCTCCTTTCTCCACAGGGGACAGAATAGGAGGCCGGTAGGGAAGGGAGGATATTTTGGGGAAGTCGGGCTATCGACTTGTTGATCGCGGCCATGGCTCCGCCGGTGTCCTGCTGCCTGAGCGAGGAGGCCAAGCTCCAGCGCCGGGTCAACGAGCAAATTGAGCGGCAGCTGAGCCGCGAACGCTTCGAAGCCGGCCGCGAGTCAAAGTTCCTGCTCCTTGGTCCCGAAGAGGCGGGAAAGACGACGTTCCTCAAGCAGATCCGCCTCATCCAGGAGGGCGACGCGCGGGAAGACCGCGCCGAGCACGTGCGTAGCGTTTACCAGGCTCTGCTGGGCGCCATGCAGCGTATCGTGCGCGCCATGGACGCCCTGGGCATTGCGTACAGCAACCCGTCGAACGCCGAGAGCGCCATGATGCTGGCCAGCGTGCGCTGCGAAACGCTCGAGCCGCCGCTCACGGAGCCCGTCTCGGAGGCACTGCGGCGCCTCTGGGAGGACGCCGGCGTGCGCGAGTGCTACGCGCGGCGCGCCGAGTACGGCGGCTTGCCTCCTTTTCTGCCAGACGTGCAGCGTGTCACGCGTCCCGGCTATGTGCCGTCCCGCGAAGACTACTTGCGTGTGCGCACGCCGTCGCGCGGTGTGCTCGAGTACGCGTTCGAGCTGGACGACCACCCCGTTCGGCTGGTGGACGTGGGAGAGCAGCGGTCAGAGCCCAAAAAGTGGATCCACTGCTTCGAGGACGTGAGCGCGGTGATATTCGTGGCCCCGCTGTCCGACTACGATGACCCGGACAAGATGAATCGCGCGCGCGCGCTCTTCAGCACGATCGCATCCAGCCCGTGGTTCGCCGAGTCGCATCTGCTACTGCTGCTGAACAAGAAGGACCTGCTAGAGCAGAAGATCAGGCGTTCGCCGCTGGGCGCCTATTTCTCGGCGTACCGGGGCCCACCAGGCGATGCCAAGGCAGCGCGCGAGTTTCTGCGTCGCTCGTTCGCCGAGCTCAAGCCCGAGAGACCTGTCTACTACTTCTTCACTTGCGCCATCGACACGGATGACGTCAAGTACGTGTTGCCCACGCTGCGAGAGATCGCCTGCCTACGCTCCTGTCCCACCAGGGGCCGTCAGCCATCGGATGCTTCCACGGCCAGCAACGCGGCTGCCACATTCCAGTTGCCTGCCTGACAGGAGCCCTTCATGGCGGCCTGATACGGAGCGCCAATGGACGTCTCGGTCGATCTCGAGTGATATGTGGCTTTACGCGTTCTTCCTAAGTGCACAACTCTGCGCTTTCCTGTCGCGATGTAGTGTACACTTTATAAGAACTTTGCACATCTCTGCGACGTGCGCTGCCCCACCTCAACATGGAGCGGTTGCGTGGTTTCTTTCTTATTTTTTTGTTTATTTTTTGAGGAATGTTGATTGTACCGTTGTTTTATAGTATCAGGCGCGGTCTCGTTCGCGAATTGTTTTATCGAAACTGTGTTAATATTATGTTGCTGTGACTAACAGCTTTGCCAAGTAGCGACGAGTCCCCCCCCCCCCCCCCCCCCTCTAGATTTTATCGTCTTCTCCGGCGCCGTCTGCCATCCGCTTCCTAACTTGACCGTTTCTGTAAGCCCGTGCAGGGCAACCCCCTGCGCAGACCGCGACAAAAGCTCGTACTCGATCTTAAAGGGACACTGAAGAAGTAAATCAGTTTTTATCATAGACTTCTTTTTGAGAATTCTACTTCCGTTGATTTCACTTTCGTGAGTTCAGTACTAAAGGAGAAAGTGAAGGTAAAAGTTTCATTTTTGAATTTCTCGCTGAAAGCTCCCCACGTCAACGCAAGCATGACGACACGGAGTTCGAAGTCCTTTTTTAGAATTTTGTCTGCATTGGCTCCGTGGAATTTCATGAAACTTGCTACATTAACTCGCCTTCTACACACAAACACAATGCAATTCAATTTTACCAGCCGATAATTATGTGGGTCCTAGCAGGTGCCTTCCAAATCTATCGCGTGACGGCGAGCTGGTGCAGGAACCTGAAGGTGCCGTCGCCACCTGTATTTTTCTCTTGCGCGTTTTGTCGCTTACCAAGCGCCTCCCCGCTGTAAGGGTGGAGCTTTTGGTATTGTGAAAGTTCTTTATCGATAGGAGAAAAATAGTTTTGTTCTTTAGTGTCCCTTTAAACGCACGGTCGTGTGTTCTTTTTGTACTCTCTCCGTGGGTGCCTGGCGAGCAATAGAGGGCGGGGAGAAAACAAAGGGACCCAACAACTAGGGGCTTCTCGCGCTTGGGGGCCCCAACAATAGGCCAGGTGGCACAGTTGGCACTTTGTCGGAACTTAGGAAGAAAATGGCCGCAGAAACCGGAAACGTCTGTATCGGAGAGGGAACACTCAGGCGCAGCCAATGGGGAAGCTTCTCAGCACATCAGTCGCCTTTGCTGCTTGGCAAAGCGGTTTACAGGGATTTTAACTGTGACGTTCCTGAAACGAAACCAGACCTAAAGGGACACAAAGGAAACTATAAAGTTTGGCTAAATCAATTTTTTTTTGCCTGTCTAAACGATGTATATTTTTCTTTTTTCTTTTTTTCGTCGAAAACTGTCGCCGAAGGTCCGTGTGGTCACTGCTGAATTTGAAGAGGTCGGGCGGAAAAGACGTCGCGATCTTCGCTGCCGACTACAGTGGTGAGCTCCGCGACCAGTAATATGCAGCGCCATCTTTGGCTACTGCACGTTTATTTATTGTCAAAGTTTTTCTAATTAATTTGTCGTTTATAACCCGGAGCAGCAGTCGAGTATTAAAAATGGAACAACTGATGTCATTTTAAAACAACTCTGTTCTCGCCAGGAATGACAATCACACAAACCTAATATTTCAGTCTTGCTCAACTTAATATTTGCCTGTAGTGTCCCCTCGGCGCTAACTCACGAAGGTTTTTTAGCTGGGCAAGTTTGGAGTCACTGGAAAAATTTGGGCTAGTTCACGAACACTGGCGCATAACGGGACAATGAGACAACATAAGACAGCGCTGTCGCCCGCATTCCTCCGTCCCGCGGTTTGTGCTGTTGTGCCATAATGAACGATTGTACATCTTTTACGAAGTGATGGTGTAGACGCGCGGGCCTGCCGGGCGCCGCGCCAAATCATGTCTTCGAAGCTGTAAGAATGTGTGACTCCGTTTACGCGGTAGAAACGTATCGTGCTTATTCATTTACTCTGTTGCGTATTTTAGAGACGTCGTTACCTATACATGAAATCGAATTTTGAGGAATGTGTAAGCGTCGCTTGGTTTTCGAGGCGGTGACCTTCGAGTCATTAAGCTGTTTTTAATTCACGCTTGCCAACTGCATTAAAGTGCTTCTTAGAAAAAAAAAAGGTTATAATTTTATAGCTTTAAGAGATACGGAACCAAAAGAAAATTTTATGGAAACGCTGAAAATGAGTTCTCAGTGCGCGATTCCATTTCCCTCACTTACACATTCTGAGCCCTGCTCCTGCAACGGCTGCGGCCTTTCCTTAACCGCAGTTATTATTATTCAAAACCGAGGGCCGCGGCATGTGCCAGACAAAAATACGACTCCATTATGCAAATAAAAGGTGTGCGAACGGACAGTTGAGGAGGAGGGCAGTGAACACGAACGATGGCGTTCGTGTTGCGCTTCTCTTGTGTCCGGGTTTGCAGGCCATTTCTGTTGCATAAGAAACGCTTGTTCAACTTTTGTTTGGATGGAAAGCTTTAGTGTCCTCTCCCTTTGACTTTATATCGCAGATGTAGTCTTTCCTCAAAAGGACAGAAAGTTGAGCGAGTTGGTAAGGGTCCATCGTGCTTATTTAGCGCAAAAAAACAATACACAGGAAGGAAGGACAGGACAAAGCGCTACCGTATTCTTGATCAGAGCCGACGAAGTTGGAGAGTTCTTGGTGACAGTCCTACGCAAGCTGTCCACACCATCTAGGAGGCACCGTTCTTGGTCTTCCAGTGCTGCTTTCCTTGAGATGCGCCTGTTCAAGGCCAGCAGCTCATGTGCAGGGATGTTTGGTTCCGTGCTAAACTTCGGTCCTTTCTAGATATCGTGATTACGCCTGTGTGCCTATTGAAAAAAAGAAAGAAACAAATAGGAAACGCTCAATTGGTATCGGGTGCCTCGTGTTACACTGCCAACTCGCCTGAAGTCATCGCTATACGAATAATCGCCGATAGGTTTACACAGTTTAGATATGTCTCATTAAGACGATGCAATTAGTGGTGCAGGTACGTCTTCAAGGGGCCCATAAAATTGACTGAAGGCGAACTTAATTCTAAAATCCCCGAGGGAAATGTATGTTTGGCTTCTCTATAACATGGTCTGACCTCCCTTTGCTCCGGGACAATTTTTTGCCTAATGTTGAGATTTTGCGGCTTGTCGTCTGTCTATGTACTGGATGATTGAACTGAGCGTGTCGCTTGCGCTGAAGAGCACGCACAGACGGCATAGCCAGCGCGACAGCCATGGCGAGGGTGAGCTGAGCGAGGTATACTTGCTCTCCGGCTGCTCAAGCTCATTGCGACGTGATGAATGACTCCACGAGACCTCTGTTGCTTAAAAAATAAATAAATAAAAAGATGAGGACTCGATCGCCATCACGGCCCTGTGGAGTGGACGATCAGCCGTTAGGATCACGCGCGGTAGAAAAACAGTCAAACGGCGTCGTTGATAACAACGTACTTAATTAGTATCACAACAGAGTGAGTGCACTGATGTCAGTACTAACTGGTGCGAAAGTAGGACGCCACGTTCTGTGAAAAGAATCGGAGGTGGCAAAATATTTTGCCGCATTTTTTTGCTCCTATGACTTGCGCTATAATCACTGCCTTTGGGGAGGAAGTGGGGCCCTGTTCTGAAGCGCGTTTACTACACGATTATTATTATCATTATATAGGTTGTTTCACTTCCGCCGCTGGTCGGTCTGGCATTTATGTCACTATGTGCGGCATTGGCCCATTTTTTTTTCTCAGTGAAGCGGACGACCAGATCAGCTCTTCGGGCTGCTTAGGTCGCGGATGAATATTTGCTTTACGTACCGGCCCGCAGCGTTTGTACAAATACGCTTTCAAGCTGCGCGAATATCTATACTTCGTTTTTGTCCGCGTGCACTGTAGTTGCCGTAGGAACGGAGTCAACGTAAACTTTTGAGGGACCCAAATGCGCTGTGCCTGCTTTTGTTCTGCAGTTCAAGAAAGAGCTAGGAGTCATCAGCTCTCCAATCTTGTTCGCTGCACACTCATATCATCAAGTTTGTGACCTGTGAGTTATTCATTTCGAACGCTTGCTATTGCTACAAGAAGCACGATACGCTCGAATGTTCATTCGCAGTAAATAATTCGATATGACATTACTTACGTGAACGATTTGCAATTTAGCCTTCTGGGCTTCCCACGCAGCGTGCCATAGTTAGAAAAAGGTGCGCGTAGCGGTAAGACATGAGCGGAGTGGATCAGAGTACAAACAGGAGTGATCAGCGTGCAGGACGGGGAAAATTTCTGAGAGGGTCCCGCGTCGACATAGCTGTGCCCACGATGAAGGTGTATGCAGTCAATTCTTATCTATGTTCGCAACAAATCTACGAGCAGTTTCGAATCTGAGCGCTTGTTCCAAGCTTTTGGAGCACTGTAGGATAAATTAAAAAAAAAAAGCAAAAGCAGTTGTCAACAAGGGCTGACCGACCACACTCGTTGGTGTTACTCCACCAGCCAATCAAAGAAGCAAAGAAAATCGTCATGTGGCCTTTTCAAAATGGCGCCGTGTACGCCTTCGGTAGACTACACTCTACCTTCAGTAGGTGTCGGCTGTTCTTGGGTTCTTTCATTAGTAGAAGCCACAAGGTGCTCAAGAAGCATGAACAAGAATGTGTGGAGTCTCAGCGTTTCCATGTGCAAAAGGCCGCGGCATAGTTGATTTCGCTTCCCAACCCGTTTTACGCGTGAAACTTTACTAAACTGAGTTGAAAAACTCAAGTGGCGGCCATTTGTGGTGCGCCGGGTTTTTGCATTGCAGGCTCTTGATTTCAGCTTAGTAATGAATTATCCTTTCCATGTTCGACTCTAATAAACGAATGAAGACGTAAGAATTTATGCACTTATCCATTATTGTTTCTAGCCTCACCTTATTGTGGTTACATATATGGAAAGTTCAAAGAAGAAACTATTTGGAGCGTTGCGGAGGTACAGCGGCTGGCGGTTATCAAGGCGTGGGAGGGGCTTTACTGCAGGCTTGCGCTGTATCCGGCATTGTTCACCGCGCCATTATAGCGATGCACTTGAACAAAATTACTGCGCCTGCACCGACGGACGCATTCAATCGGAAACATATATAAGTCGCAGTCAATAGTCGCCTCGAAAGACCGTGAAGATGTTGCCTTTGGCAGAGCAGCTGCGCCGCTGACACGTCTTTGCACCTTTCGGAAAGGCCGATAATAATATGGGCATCAGCTTCCAACAATGTCAGACATCATAAATCACAATGCTAAGATATAAACGCGCGTCCCTGAGCAGGTGCATGGTATTACTGCTCATGCGAATGCCCTTGTAGGGGCGCGAGTACGCGCGGAGAAATATGCTCACAGCGTAAGCCCCAAACAGCTACTCAATTTATTCTTTCCTCTGCCGGTCTCCTCATCCATACCCCCTGTAGAGTGTACTAGAACTTTTGAGTGGCGCGAGCGCCTGCCTGTGCGCGGCCGTTTCAGCGTGGAAAGATGCGGTGGCGCTGGCGTCGACCAATCTACCCGGGCGGATGGCTGGCAGGCGTTCCGCGTACGCGTTGGTACCTCTCCGTCGCACCCAGGATGATCTTTTTCATTCCTCGTTATACCCCCCCCCCCCCATCCCCTTTTCAAAAATTTTAATGCAAATAAATATTATTTGACATTATTGTTATTGAAGTTGCCGCCGACTGTATTGCAGCCTGAAGTAGCGTAGCACATCGTACCGCATAACGAGCGCGTCCCCCCCCCCCCCCCCCCCCTTTTTACGGTGTACACTTACACGAGAAACCAGCTAGCCGGTACACATCGGAAGCCTCCATCATCCCCCCTCCCCAACGAAAAAAAAAAAGGAAAGTGTTGCGCATAAGTCGACGAACTCCTCGCCCGTTCCACGCATATAAAACACCAATGTTGAAATCAAATAAAGGGAGCGTTGCTTGTGGTTGCGTTCACTCACAACAAAAGCAGGCTTTATTGACATTGTCACTGTCTGAAGAACAGCAGAGTTTTTCCAAAGCTCAATTTCATCATTTTAATATGGGAATGCGTTTATTGTTGTAGGACCCACAAAAATGCACATACGTAATACTGCATAAAAACGCCTTCAGTGAAACACAGCAGTGCAAGATTTCGAGAGTTTAAATAAGCAACAGCACGGCAAAGCAAAGTCGTATTAACAATCGATAACGCGAAAATACAATTGGTTCGCATACTTATACAAACAATACATTTGCAATTAAAATTATAAAAAGCATAAAATTATAGAGCCAGGATACACCATATAACATAAAACAAAACAAAATGCAGAGCTTAGGTTGTCTTCCTTAAATGCATTTAAGTAAAAAAAGATATTATCGTTGCAAAATCGTTTAAACAGACTCTAAAGCGGAACAATGAATCGGCTTAGTTCGAGTAATTATACTCTGAGAACCCTAAAGTTGCCCCGCCACGGTGGTCTAGTGGTTATGGCACTCGGCTGCAGATCCGAAGGTCGCGGGATCGAATCCCGGCCGCGGCGGCTTCATTTCGATGGAGGCGAAATGCTGAGGCCCGTGTGCTGTGCGATGTCAGTGCACGTTAAAGAACCCCAGGTGGTCGAAATTTCCGGAGACCTCCACTACGGCGTCTCTCATAATCAGAGCTGGTTTTGGGACGTTAAACACCACAAATCAATCAACCCTAAAGCTGCTGAATTAACCATCACAGGTTTATTAATACAAAAAGATTCAAGAACAAATTTTATTTTCAGATTTCGCGTCAGAATTTGCACGTTTTCTTGCTTACAAACCTCTTCTCGGAAAAATCTCTCTTCTTGGTGCCCCTTTAAAAAATTAAGAGTGCAATAACATATGCACGAAAACTGACATCTTTTTTATGCCAATGCAGCAATTTATAGCCTAAGTTTCAGCTGCTGCTGTGCGCTTCTTCGTTTCTCATCCCGCCACTTGTTAAGACCCTTTATATAGAAATGCATACGCCTGACCACGTAAAAGCTGGTCAACTTAGCAGTTAATGACTTGCAACCAGCACCCCCAATGCTTCTCCTGTTGATCACTGCCAGGGCATCCAAGATGCCATCTTTGTGTAAGTCACTCTTACTAAAGCAACCAGTGAAAATGTCTTCAAGTTCACTAATAAAGACAAAAAGTTTCGGAGAAGGGTACAGAAGACCACCGAAATCACAAGGTTTCACGTCTTTCGATCGGGGCCTTAAAAAGGGATAACTTGCGACTTTGTTGCACACACGGATATCCAGTCGTGCAACCTGGCGCGTAACAATGGCTTAAACGTTGTTTTATTGCCATTTCGCGACCAAAACAGAGATGCCGACTACAGAGGCTACCATGCCGCCGAGCAAACCTGGGTAGATTGGGCGATGGCAACGCCGCCGCTACTTTCGCCGCAAGTTGGGCAAGGGGCAAGCAAGGGAAGAGCGCCGCGGTCGCGCCACTCAAAAGCTTCTAGTACACTCTACCCCCTGCGTGTTGGTACCACCGATCTCACCATTGTTTGGTTCGTCCCGGCCACTTCCTGTTCCGCCGTGGATGTTATGAGCGTCCCCTTTGTAACGGGGCGGTGACATGTGGGCCACCAGGCTCGTAAGAAGACTTAAGAACTTTATTTTTCTCTCTCTCTCTTTAAATTTTCCCCATGCCTTTTAAATTTACTTCACTCAAATCGATCGTACTATAGCAAAAAACGGAAATTCATATCCCAGTTCCCTGCCCCTTATGGCAGAAAGTCCATATTTTCCCCTATAATTATTTTTGTCCATTCTGTCTAGTTTTCTGCCACCAGTATTACCGCCTCTTACTTATTTCAATCGCGGCTATGTTCAGCTTCCCGTTGTTCGCCCTAAAACCCAAGGCTTCCTGTAGGGTGGTGCCCAAACGTACACCTGGGTGGATATTTCCGCATTCAATCAGAACATGCTCCGTCGTTTCCCTATATCTTCTCCACAGCATGTGCATTTTTCTTCTTCTTTACTGAATTTCGCTTTATAACTACGCGTTCGAAGGCAGCCCGATCTCGCTTCAAACAATAAAGCGCTTCCTCTTGAATTATCATAAAATGCCTCCCTCTTTATTTCATTTTTGCCCTCTCGGTAGTTATTCAGAGTCGGTTTTTTTTTTTCCATCGCTGCCCTCCAGTAAATCTTCTCCGCCTCTCTGACTTTTCCTTTTACGCTCTTTGTTGTCAGTTCTCTTAGAGCGGTATATTTACTGGTGGGCCTCCTAATTCTCTTTCTCCACTGCGTGTCAACGCTCTTTCTATATAAATAGCGGAACACCTTCTCTGCCCACCGTTGAGCGCCACTGGCGCCATCTCGTGGCCACTGCAGCACTCCCCTCTCCTCCTCCACGGCCGGTCTGGACGCGCGCGCTCGCTCTCTCTTTTACGGCCTGCGCACGGGGGGCTGTTGCTACCTAGAGAGAGAGAGCTCTTTATTGAAATGCAGAGAATTTAGCCGGCGTTGAAATATCGCTGACATGCTACTCTGCGTGGGGAGGGAGTTGCTACCTATCGCCGCAACTTGGCGGCTGCGCTCCGAGCCAACCCGCTCTAAACCAGCTCCCGGCCGTTGCGGAGGCTAGCGCGCGCTGGGAATGCTCGGCCTAAGACTTGCCGTGTCACTTTCTGATGCTCCTCTATATGCTATGCATGGTACCAATGCGATGAGAATACGGTAGCAAGCATATATATGGCAACTCTGGTGCTTTCCGCTTTTCCGAGGGAGAGGCACAAGCCACTGATTCGCCCGCTTCTGCTGCTCGTGAGAGCACTTACCGATGCGCGTCGCGCTCAGAAGGCTCGGCCGCATGATTCGTCACCGACCGTCAGAACAAATGACACGAAGCATTCTTTTTTGAAAGAAATTGGTTTCCAAAACGTTTACGTCAAATGCACATATGCCAACCATTAATGTACTTGAAAATGATAAAATATGGTCATTTTTATTCAAGCTGTCGCAATTAATTCTTGCTTTATTATTAAAATAAATACCTCGAAAAGAGGAAAGTCACTCTCCCCACAAGTAGCCGTGAGTCGCAATCACAGCAGAAGGAACATAATAATAATAATAATAATAATAATAATAAACTCGCACCACACCATGCCGAGTCCCTGCATGCATATAAATTCCCAAGCTCTCACGTGTCCAGACGTGGTCTTCAGCGTGCAAGAGATGAGAAAAATCTTTTTATGCAATAACGTACGCCGCGCGCAGGCGAAGAAAAATAAAGAACTTTCACAGAAACTGTTCAGAATCATACAGAATGTTGTCCTTGGTACTAAAATAATATAATGCACAAGAAGAACTGAAAAAGAAAAAAAAAGCACTGCTGGTAAAACACTGCCGTGATGCTTACAGGTAGTTTAAAGTAGTCACGTCGTTCACAGCCGGAAATGTTTCCGCGCGGGCTCGTGAATATAGCCAGAAGGCTTGTCATTCTGATCTGTTAACTTTTTTGTGTAGTTCACAAGAATCCGGAGAAACTTTTCAGAGATGATGTGCGCCGACACTCTGGCGTGACTCTTGTCCACACCTTCCGGACAGTCCAGAAGCGGCGAATCTTCAAGATATGACTGAACAGTAAATTTCAGTGTCTCGAGGATTTTCTTTCAGTAAAGATATTTCACTGCCTTCTCTAAGAACGTCACAATCTCATATGATGGTTCCGGGAAACATTTTGACAATCACACAATTGAGCGGTTCGCCACAAGGCTGAGAAAATCCGTCTCATTGTAGAAACTAAGCAGAAGGACGCACTTCGGGACATCTGCATCAGCATGCCGTCTATCATCCGAAAACTGCGTTATGTTTATGAAGGACGCCGTGGTGGAAGGCTCCGGGAATTTCGACCACCTAGTAATCTTTAGGGTGCACCTAAATCCAAGCGCACAAGCCCCAAGCATTTTCGCCTCCATCAAATATAAGATGGTCAAGTTCGACCAACCAACCAACCCATTATTGTTGCTAGTAGCACTGAGTGTGCCTCTTCTTTTGCCGAGTGCATGAGTACCTAGAAAGCCAGAATGTCCCCACACGCACCTGTACTGCTTCCACCACTTTCTACACGCGGAAAAAATAATTAGCACGGTAAAGTGGCCGGGAACAGCTCGTTGAAGTGCATGCAAAGCAACGCGCTTTGGGGGGTTGGCTCGCGACGCCCTCGCGCGGAACGCGCCGTCGTCCTGTATAGAAACTACAGCCACTGTAATAGAAACAGATCCATTGTAGTCGTGGCAGCTGCTCAGTTGCTGCCCTCTGTGCAATGCACCGAGGGCAAACCTAACGCACATCCTCCTGGCCTGTCCGTCTTCTCCTCCACCCGATGGGCCGGTGCGACTCCAAACCTGGGAGGACTGGGAGACCACACTACGCTCCACGGACCCGGCAAGGCAGAAGATCGCCGCCAGCCGGGCTGCCAGCGTCATGGACACTTTAGGCATGAACGTTTGAGCGTGGTGTGGTCATGTGGGGACCCAGGGGACCTGTGAGGTCCTAAAAGCCCTCACAATAAAGTTTTTTTCCTTCCTTCCTTCCTGCTCAGGCCGTAAAAGAGTGCGAGCGCGCGCGTCCAGACCGGCCGTGCCTCCTCCTACTGTCAATGAGCTGCCGAACGATCCACTCGAGTAGGGGGCTCTTGAGCACCTCCAACTGTGGGTTCGTCGTGGCTGTGCCTCTGGAGCTTTGGATCGTGCTATAGCTTGAGGACTTGGCGGATTTGGTGGCTCTCTTTGTGGAGGCGCCGCAGCGTCGCCACTGTGTATGTGTGCAAGCTGGCTTGACGCGGTCAAGCGACACAACCTCTTGGCGGCCTCATCTGTCGATGTTGATGTACTACGTACTTGTCCCCACGACGGAGCCTCCCGAACAGAGTCGTGTTGCACAAACACATATTCAGACGATGTGAGCCGCAGGTCGAGATGTACAAACCACGTTCCCTGCTGCCGCGGGGGTGCATGCAGCACGAAGTTTGCTCATTATGTCTCGCAGACGGAGCGCGTGATCCCTGCTGGCGAGTGGCTCGATCGTCTACTGAACCGCGAGAAAAGAACTCCCCTGGCAGCCGGAGTGTCGTATATACCAATTCAGCGGCGCTGCAGCCAATGTTCTCCATTGGACCGTGTGCCAAAGAGGACGAGCGGTAGCGCCTCCACCCAGTTGTACTCTTCGTTTGCCGTGAGCGTTGCATGCTGCTGCTGCTGATGATGATGATCCTTCAATTTTGGCATGTACCCGCTTGGGGGGATTAGCCAAGAGTCAGGCGGATTTGAGTTTAATTTACTAAGTTATACTACCTCGAAGATTTAGTCGTCCTTTGATGTTGAATTTGAATATTACAAATGTTGCATGCCTTGAACTGATGATGAGCTAGGTGATGGTAGTGAAGATCGAGGGCGGACTCGAACTGCCGGCCTTGCTCCGTTGCGATTATGGAAGGCACTCCGAAACGGACAATCCAATGATATAAAAATGCGTTGTCCACCATCTCAGCAGTGATGTCAGCGATAAGAATGGCCTTCGCCCAACGGATGAATCTGTCCACGCATGCCAGGAGATAAATTTTGCTGCGGCATGATGGTAGTTGGCAAACTATGCCCAGGTGAGCATATATGGTCGAAGCGGGAGTCCGGGGTTGGTAGTGCTCCAAGCATGCTACCTATAGGTACGTGTGTCGCTGTATTTTGGAACGCTGGCAACTGACACACTCACGTGCCCAGCGCCGAACGTCGCGATTAATGCATTGCGAACTTTTGTCACCACCTTCCGTGTGGCCCTGTAATCCCTGGGTGGGAAAGCCTGTGCAGAGGTTGAAACACGTGGCGACGGATGTTGGAAGGCACGAACGGGCGGTAGCGTCGTAACTTTTATTTCACCGGGAAAGCGATCGATACCAAAATCGTCATAATCAATTTTGTTTTTAGGTGCGGAGCATCTCTTGCTCGCGGGTATGTCACGCGTCAACCGGCGTTCGCACTCACACTACGCATGCGCGACTCTCCTCTCCCCTCTCTCCAACAGCTGCTGCAATAAATAAAGCGGGTAGAGAGCGCGCGCGCGCGGCGTCCGTCCGCACTCACACTACGCATGCGCGACTCTCCTCTCCCTTCTCTCTCTCCAACAGCTGCTGCAGTAAATAAAGCGGGTAGAGAGCGCGCTTCGCTTCAGTAGTATCTCCTAAGAAGTTGGTGGTGGTGTGTGATGGAAGCAACAGTTCCGTCAGCGAGTGGGTTAACGCATGTACGCACCAGCATCAACCCACACTCTGACAACGGTCACGCGATGCGTGGTAACGAACCAAGTTAACGTAATAACACGCAAGGTTCACCGCAAAGGTAACACCGAAAACACTGCAAACCTGTAAACACCGCCGTTAAATGCACCGTTGAAACTCCCAGCGATGCTCCGCATCACCCCATGGTCCCCTTCGGGGAGATGGTGTAATGTTTTTTTGTTCCCATCATTTAATAAGTACAGACAATCATCTCATACGCATAACGTAAATAGGGAGTTTTCGAATAGGGGCCCCAAAAGTTTGGGGCCCCAAAGTGCTTAGCGTGTGCTAACTTGGGATCACGTATGAAGTAGGAGTTTTCGAATTGGGTTTTGCGCTCGCTCCTTGCGTCTCGCGCTTACAGCGCCAAAGTGGCCAAAAAGGCATGCTACCATAAGTAAAAATAGAAGATTTATAAACGCATTTGCCTTTCATAAGCGTACCCTTTAAAACTGCTATTTAAAGCGTGCAGTGGCAATGAATTTACTTGTGATCCCCATCATTCTGCGAGTCTTGAGAATTTGGTATTATATGAGCCAAGGTATGATTATTAAAGAGTCAGTACTCAAGCGGATGGGCGCCGCCATGTTTGTTTACGCTAAAAAGTTTGGGGCAAGCTTTGGGGCTCACGCTAAATTCCAGAAATAGCGTGCCCAACCCAAAACCCAAAGGCAGTTCGGGTCTCGCGCATGCGCAGTGGTGTCGACGCTATTTCTTTGGGGACCCTATTAGAAAACTCCCTATTATTATGAACAAATTGCAATCTGGTTTGCTAAATGCGGGAAATAATTAAAAATGTGTCTGATGTTTTGAAGTTTTTACTAATTTGGCCAGAAGGTCCTTAATTATGACACGATTCTGTTTACCCACGGTTAACGAAATCATCAAAGAGGTGAATGAGTTTTAGTATATCGGAAAGCAGCAAACGTAAAGATTTAGCGCTAGGTTAACGTTACGGTAAAGCTGGGTGCACTTGGCGGCGCAAACTAGACTGGCTGGCTTATCCAAGTCGCCTTTTTGACTGAAGGAATACTTCGCCAAACAATAGTGAGTTTTAGTATATCGGAAAGCAGCAAACGTAAAGATTTAGCGTTAAGGTTAACGTTACGGTAAAGCTGGGTGCACTTAGCGGCACAAACTAGACTTTTAGTATAGCGGAAGAGAGCGAAACGCTAAAGCTAACGCAAAGGCATGTACGGCGACAACTACACCTTAAAACAACTCTTATTAAATCCCTAAGTGCGCCACAAAATCATTGAGCCAGTATCGTGTAAGTGTGTTGTTAGTGCTGTGTCGGCAGACCCGAAAAACATCGCTTCGTTTCAAAATGACGCCATCGAGTCTCCTTTCTGGCCCGTACTGCCTGTCATTTGGAAGTTGCGATGACATAGGAGCGCTTAATTTATACTTTGGAAACCAGAGAAGCTACGCAGGCAGTCCATGTCGTCGAGGCTATGCCGTATACGAGAAATTTCGCCGACATTTCCGCTTTGAGAGGGAGGATTTTCCACTTGTCATCAGTGCCCCGGAGCTTCTGCAACATTTCTCCAGTGCCCAGGGGATGCGCATCTGTGCATGTGCCTGCGAAGGCTGGCTTATCCAAGTCGCCTTTGTGACTGAAGGAATACTTCGCCAAACAATACTGTCATTTCAAGCATTATACATCAGTAATGCACCACACTACTCGTCTCGGCTTTATTTAATTGGTTGTAGCTTGAAACAGCCGATGTACAAAAAGAAAAAAAAAAGCACCGGTGGCAGTGCCGCCATCTCGACGAGACTACCGTAAACGTGAGCAAAGCGACATGGCCTCTGAGATTTCGAGCGCCGGCACGCGCAGTCTCGAAGGCCGTGAAAGCGAGTGCACTCACATTTTAAGCCTTGTGTGGCGCTTACTGAGAGCGTATCTTGAAAACGGCGACACAATAGAGAGTTTTAGTTTGTCCGTAAACTTCTTTACGTTTGCGGGATACCGGTTTACCGTGCGTGTTCACGGTGGAAGTAGAACTGCTAGCGCCATCTATTCGCGGTTTGCTTAACTACAAAGCATTCGATTTTCTTTTTAGTAGCGTGAGCGTTTTCTTCGAAAGAGGTAATGAAAGTACTAAGAGCCAATTATTATCTCACGTCCAATACTTTACACTAAGGGTCAAGCAAAACGGGCACGCAACAATAATATTAGTTTTTTGTGTGCCTGGTTAGGTTCCGCATCATCAGGTGTCGCCACCAGCGCTGCTGGTCACGTACACTTTCGCGTCAAACCGGTATCCGTAAACGTGAAGAAGTTTACGGACAAACTAAAACTCTCTATTGTCACCAATACACGGCTGGCGAAGCTTAATTAGCCAAACCTAAGGCAAATAAGAACATGAGCGGGTAATGAATGAGCTTAACAACGCAGGCCGATGTCCCGACAGATCTGAAGCGAGTGGTCTCACTTCGACTGACGCCGCCATCTTGCCAGCCGTACGGGTGCCTTTGCGAGCGTATCGTATACGTTAACGTTCTGCGCATGCGCGGTGTGTTCCACGGTAACGTTAACCTTACGCTAAATCTTTGCGTTTGCTGCTTTCCGATATTAAAAACTCACTATCGTTCAACGCTCGCAAAGGGACCCGTACGGCTG
The DNA here is from genome assembly GCA_013339685.2 of Hyalomma asiaticum. Lineage (NCBI taxonomy): Eukaryota > Metazoa > Arthropoda > Arachnida > Ixodida > Ixodidae > Hyalomma > Hyalomma asiaticum. The sequence goes on from CM023491.1 coordinate 5,002,296, forward strand.
GCAAGATGGCGGCGTCCGTCGAAGTGAGACCACTCGCTTCAGAACTGTCGGGACATCGGCCTGCATTGTTAAGCTCATTCATATATACCCGCTCATGTTCTTATTTGCCTTAGGTTTGGCTAATTAAGCTTCGCCAGCCGTGTATTGGTGACAATGTGTCGCCGTTTTCAAGATACGCTCTCCGTAAGCGGCACACAAGGCTTAAAACGTGAGTGCACTCAACCTCCTTGGTGCACTCGCTTTCACGGCCTTCGAGACTGCGCTTGCCGGCGCTCGAAATCTCAGAGGACATGTCGCTTTGCTCACGTTTACGGTAGTCTCGTCGAGATGGCGGCACCGCCCCCGGGGCTTTTTTTTCTTTTTGTACATCGGCTGTTTCAAGCTACAACCAATTAAATAAAGCCGAGACGAGTAGTGTGGTGCATTACTGTATGTATAATGCTTGAAATGACAGTTTTGTTTGGCGAAGTATTCCTTCAGTCACAAAGGCGACTTGGATAAGCCAGCCTTCGCAGGCACATGCACAGATGCGCACCCCCTGGGCACTGGAGAAATGTTGCAGAAGCTCCGGGGTACACTCTATCCGGGGCACTGATGACAAGTGAAAAATCCGCCTTCTCAAAGCGGAAATGTCGGCGAAATTTCTCGTATGCAGCGTAGCCTCGACGACATGGACTGCCTGCGTAGCTTCTCTGGCTTCCAAAGTATAAATTAAGCGCTCCTGTGTCATCGCAACTTCGAAATGACAGGCAGTACGGGTCAGAAAGGAGACTCGATGGCGGCATTTTGAAACGAAGCGATGTTTTTCGGGTCTGCCGACAAAGCACTGACAACAGACTTACACGATACTGGCTCAATGATTTTGTGGCGCACTTAGGGATTTAATAAGAGTTGTTTTAAGGTGTAGTTGTCGCCGTACATGCCTTTGCGTTAGCTGTAGCGTTTCGCTTTCTTCCGCTATATACTAAAAGTCTATAGTTTGTGCCGCTGAGTGCACCCAGCTTTACCGTAACGTTAACCTTAACGCTAAATCTTTACGTTTGCTGCTTTCCGATACACTAAAACTCTCTAATGAAATCACTGAAACCACGAGGAATTGTCATTTCATGATACGCTATCTCTTTCGGAAGGAGGGAAATGGAACGGAGGCTTATATATGTCTCTCCACTACTGTGAATATGACAGGCGTATGACTCTAGGCGACACAGGTTATCCACAGGAACTAAAAGAACTGTACCACAGGCTTCCGAAAGGCTCGCCACAGCTTAGCGGGGCCTGTCGTATCATGAACCAACCAGACCGAATGCGTACTCTTCTACGTTCAACAAGTTCTGAGTGACAGCATGCTTCTCGTTGAACGGTTTGACGCAATTTCTTCCACGTGCAGTATGGCAATCGTTGGGCATGTGTCGGCTTCTAGCCCAAACTTCTTTTCCTTCAACGAAACACCGAGATCCAACGCCGCGATAGGAGGAATCCACGATCTTTGTTTATTACTTCATACACGCGAGAGAACGAAACCGGAAGTTGCTGTCAGCGCTCTCTCTATTTCTCGGTCAGAAAACCAACGGACCAACGCGCGCGCAAAGGCAGCTGTGGGCAAGGCGCGACGTGTGCGCGTCGCCGGCTTTGAAAGGTCGGCATGCATCCCCGTCTTGGTCGCCGCTGATCGCGCAGACTGCTCGAAGCGCGATGCTGCAGCGCTCCGGTGCCTTCTGGAGGTCGTCGGCGGCCTTGCCGTATTATATACGGCGCCAGGAGCGCCCACATCTTTCGTCCGATTGTCACCGCGCCTCGAACGGACTGCATCGGTGCGTGCCACTTGCGCTGCTGCTTGTGTTGTGCAGCTTTCAGGTGTCTCATGCTGCCACCGAACTCGAGGATATCACAAAACTCGCCGAGCTGGCCTTGCGGCGGTACGAACCGTCTATTTATAAGTCCACTGGAAATGTTAGCGACACACTGGTGTCATTGCTGAACAGCCTGCGATCGTCGAGACTGTCGCACCACTTCGAAGCTGTAAACTGCCCGCCTCCTTTCAATGGTACTGCTCTTTGCAAAGAGGGTGCCGAGGTGAGTTGACTTGCTATATCGGTTTCGTCGCTAAATAAGCGACGTGCTCGCTGTTTGGAAAGCTTTTGCATGAGCAAAACTGCGCGATTGGCGCGTGGCTTGCTCTTGTAACACAGCAGGAAACGGGTCTCATGTTGCGTTGTTTGTTTCCGAGTGGCGCCGGTGGGAGTCTCGGTTATCCCCGAGGTGCATTCGTGCACGGCAACCCTGGAATTTTGCTCTGCCTCTGGTTTATGTGCTATCCATATTGATAGGCTAAATATCGATAAGTGATGACGAGCTTCTTCACGCTGGTACTACACGCGTCTCGCGAAGTAATTTGTTCTGTATGTTCTTGTGCTCGGCTGCGAATGCATGGTGTATGCGCATTTAATAGTTTTCTTGTCATTTGCTGTTGCTAAATGCTTCTGGAGTGCAAGAGCTCTGAAATGCCATTCTGTTTGCAGTTTCGTAGGCATGTGTTTTCACGTAGATTCTGGTGGGATGAGTGGTTTCTTAATCTCCATCTTGTTTGCAGAATCACGAGAGGCTCTTATCTTTTTGAGGCACCAACGTAGCTCGTGTATTGGGTTTACACAGAAGCTGCTATCAGGTGTGCTGGGGAGGCACATCACACAAGCCGTCCCTCTGTGTTGAGTGGACTTTTCATATGGATTATGCCACTGGCACTCTGTGTAGCACGTAGTCTGTCACAGTCTATATGTGCTCTCTAATTGCTCATAACAGTAATTCATTCATATCTGCTCCTTTAACTGGTTATCACAAGCCCATACATATGTCCTCATAAAGTGTGAAACAGCACAGAAGCTAACATGGATAGAAAGAAATACGATAGCGCCATCTTTCCTTGGTGTTTGTTTTTTACTCTGTTTTACATCTCGGGTGATCAATCCCAACCCCCAACTTGCCATCCTGATTTCATATCTGTCCACGGCGAGAATACCTCCCCCAGTGTTACCCCTTCTTGTGCGAGGGGATTCTATTTTATGCTTGTAAATTTAATTTCGTCACCTAATCTAAACCAAGCCCTGCTTCCCTTGGGCATTCCTCGTCTTTTGGTGTCTATACCCATTTCTGTGATGGGCCATAGGCTATCGGTCCTTCGTATTACATCACCACCTAGGTCTATTTTCTTTCTTTCTATATGTCAGGTCGAATGTAGCTTACACCTGTTTGTTTTCTGATCCACTCTACCGTCTTACTGATATTATGCCTGTCATTTTCTGTCCTATCCTGTGCTACACAGTCCTCATCCCCATTTTGAGCTTCTTCGTTATTCTCCAAGTTTCTGCCTCGTATGATAGTACTGGCAAAATGAAAGGATTGTACACTTTTTGCATTAAGGACAGTGGTAACTTTCTGCGACCTAGTTACTGGTGTGAAAAAATAACGGAACATATTTTTTTCGCACTAGTTTCAGTGGCGTACCTTATGTGGTACCTTATGTGGTACATAAGGTACGCCACATAAGCCGGCACCACGGTATACAATGCCTAATTGATGGATTACTCTTTAAAATGTCTACAGACTCGGACAGCACTGGCGCGGCGAATGGCACTCGTCCTCATCGCGGTCTCCCCCATTTACCTGTGAGCTGTGATGATAAATTTTTAGGTGTCATTTTAATGTCTGAAGTGACCGTCATCCCTCATCTGCAGCATCTAAATGCTTCAAAATGGCACATCTACTGAAGCTGCTAGCATGAACTACATATTAGTGACAGCGGATGCCCTCCGAGCTTTTCTAAGAGTCTTGTATTTACAGGCCTCTGCTATGGCACCATGGTGTGTCAGTCTGCCACACCCTTTGCCCGTAAGATGTTTGATCTTGTTCGTGATGCGGCTATCTACTTTGTGACCAGTGCGGTTAGGGCAAATCTGGCACAGAGCCTTTGCATTGACTGGAATTAATACCCTTTTCATCTGCGAAAGACATATTCCTGACCACATATTTTCTGAAAGTATAAATGCACATTCACACTGTCGCAGCCAGGCAATAGAGAAATTCTTGGATCATTACCAGTCCCTGCATATAACCTTTATAGCTAAGAAAGCATTTGATTCTGTCAAAACCTCAGCAGTCGTGCAGGAAGTGGGTAATCAAGGTGTAGAGAGATTGTGTGTGAGAATACTACCAAAGTGGCTCCACAGCCACCATAATTTTCAATTAAACAACAAAATCGAAATGAAGGCGGGCGAGGAGATACAGTGTCGGCAATGCCCTCCATTATGGTGTCTCTCGTAATCATATCGTGGTTCTGGGACGTAGAACCCCAGAAATAAAATCAAACTTACAGCTAATGTCCTCTCTGCTTTCTTTTTCCCTGTTGCGCTTTGCATGGCTGTGTCAAATGTGTTCCGTTTTGCGAGCTTATCTAATGTTGACTTCCAATGCAGCAGTTGTATGTAGCCGTTTCCTAGCACGCATAACAAAGTGTGCTGGAATTTACACCCCGACATGTGGCGTGGAATGGATGCTGTTGGCGGGGCTTGTCGTGTGGGTGCAATGTCAGTGCACTCTGCAAGAAGTGTGTTGGGGCTTGTTGACCACTCTGTGCAGTGCCTTCCGGTGGGTGACCTGCTGCAGTTGTTCCCCGAAGCGGCCGAGCAGAGTGTGGCAGAGGCACTGGTTCGCCTCTGTCCCATACTGCTCTTCCAGATGCAGCACCGGTCGTGTGACTTCACCCCACCAGTTGCATCACGGGGCAGAACACGTCCCACGCCAGCCCAGGGTGAGGCATTGCATTCGGAGGTGATAGTGTGTGTGACAGTATGCCTTTCAGTGAACAGACTCACAGCAGCATTGTTGAAGCGTCTCTGTTGTGTTTTTTGTTGACCCATGCCTACCAATTAAGGACAGCCACGTTCAGGCAGTTGTGCACTGCTTCTCTGCTGCCACGGGCACGATGCTACGGGACCCAGCAAGGGTTCTTGTTGTGTCGGCATCTACATTGCAGCTTCGTGAGTGTCCTCAGAGGAGGCTGTGTCAACCAGGTGCATTAAAGAGGTGATCACAATCCAAATATAGGGATTCTAGAACAAAGCTTGAGGGGCACTGGTGGAGCATTCTTACTATATAGTAAACTTCTGACGAACTCTGTTAAGATGGATTTTTTGGTGTAGCGAGTAATGTGGGATCGTTTGGTTGGTTTTTTATACACTCAGGGGGGTTTAAAAAGTCATCCTAATATGAACAAAATCTTGTGCTTTGTGGCCAAGACGAAACCTGTATTGTAGCAGTCATCAACAATGGGCCTTTCTTATTTTTTGTATTATGGCAGCCATGTGGAAGCCACCTACTTCCTCTAATAATAGGTAATAATGATAGGAAATGACATGGTCACATGTGTTAGGACCATGGTAAGCTCTTGAGAGCTGCCAGACCAATAATGCTCTGGCCAAATCATCGTGACGCTCTACACATGATGCTATAAGGGGACTGTGCCATCCTAATAGATTTCCTGTTTTTTATTGCTGTACAAAGCATGCCATTCGAAGTGTACAAGCTTGCGCTGGGTTCGCTGAAAAGTCGGTCGAAATTGTTAAAACAGAATTTTTCAGTCTTCATCATTGCCCCTTTTGCATGTGCAGGGAAGCCGGCAACATTGGTACCGAGTTTCTACAGTATTAATTAGAAAATGAGATTACTCTCCATCGCGAAGTAACGCTATCGGATGTGTAAACTACAGCTGTAAGTAATGAAGTGTAGCTTTTAAGCAATATTTGGGAACATGCATGGGTATTTCTTGGTTTTTTTGATTATGCTTAATGTTTGACACATCACAAGGGATGGTGCCACTGGTCATTTTTTCATGACTTTGTCAACAAAGTTAAAAATAATATTCCTTTTTTACAGGGTACAAGCATGTTTATTTTTGTCTATTAGGAAACGATCTTCCTATTTTTACTAAAACATGTAAAAAAAAAATCCGAGAGGTAGACAGTCTCTTAATTTATAGTGGCATGCCAGCTTATGCTGCAGGAAAGTGGCATTCTGAAAAAATTTTGAATAGCATTTGCTGTTCTATTTGATTCACACCTAACTTTTACTATTTGAACTATTCTAAGTTTGTTTGTAGTTTGTCTTGTCATAGGTGGCCCATTCTTATATACTGTGTGTCACATAACACTCTTGTGCTTTGGAGAAGTTAAAAGGAAACAGAACACGTTTTTGATTCCTAAAATCTGATGTTTTCCTGAAGTGCACACCCTTCGAACCAGTGTTATCAAAGTTTGTTTTGTGATAATGCTGGTAGTGGCGCTGTAATTGAGGATCGAAATCAAACCAATACTCCGCCCACCCTTCCTCGCGGGACTGACCAGTGGAGATGGTGGATGTGACAGGAGTCGCCCTCTGCAGCTTGGGGCATCAGTCGCGTTGTACTTGTGCACCCTATCGCAAGTGTCCAGTGTCTCCATTCTATGTTTCTAGCTTTCACTTGAAAGACATGCTGCTGTAGAGATAATTCTGTTTAAAAGGAAGCATTAGTGTCAACAAGCCATCCTGATCTGCTGTCTAAGGCTCTGTGGGCACTGGTGGCTGAGACAGTGTCGTCTTTTGAGACCCCTGCAGCAGAAGAAGATTGCTGTGGTGAAAAGAATTAAAGGTTTTGAGAGCCATTTTTGTCCTTGCTCCTTCAGGAAGACGGCCAACGTCTTGTTGCACCGGCTAAGGAATTGCTCGGACACCATTTTGTCTCGCAGTGCATCATAAGTTTTGGGAGTCTGCGCCAGCTCTTGCCAGCGGTTGAAGTATCCACAGAGAGACGTCCTGTCCTACAAACTGTCGACCTGTTGCAGCATTGTCAGGTTGGGCATCCCTAAACTTCATGCGGTATCCCTCCTCTATGTTACGATACCACTGGAGGAGAGTCTCTTTGAGCTTTCATAGTTCATAGAGCCTTCTGCAGACATTCGTCTTAGCACGGTCAAGGCTTCTCCCATCAGGCATAAGCTCAATGACAAAGCCCATTTGTCGGTTGGCCATCCTTGGCTTATGACAACCTTCTCAAACCTGTGGATGTAAGCATCCAGTTCGTCTGTACCCTCATTATAGAGAAGAGTCATCTTCACTTAGAAGACACGATGCCGCCTTTTCTCTGTCTCGTCGTCGTCTTCCTCGGCGCACTGCAGAACAAAAAACGCAAACCCTGCACACTACATGAAGGTACTGCGCACACCATGACAGACATAGTTTTCATTCTATTTGGGAACTATACACACTCAACATTTTTGTGTGGTAGCGTAGCCCGGACTCTCCACATATTGTTTAGGACTGGCTCCCACGTAGTGTGCGTGATGTTTGACGATTAGGGCTGTGTATGTAGTTTTTCCCTTTTCCTTTTCTCTCCAATTTAGTGTGAAGCATACTTTTTTAGGGGCAAAGCTCCTTAAGGTTTGGGTCTGTCCGTCCGTTGTAGTAGTGCGTTACCTACTAGGAACGCACTACTAGGAGGGCGCGTGTAGGAGGCGCACACGAGCTCCATCACTCTTCCATCTGCTATCTTGTGAGAGAGCGAGAGAGAAAGCGAAAGGCACGCGTTGACTATGGAAACGCTCTTTCTTCGATGAACGCGCTACCAGCTCGCAAAGAAGGAGAACGTGCCCTCATCCGCGAGAGACAACGTTGGCGCAGGCAGCGTCTTCTAGCGAGTTTCTTGATTGAAAAATACCGACTGCTCGCGCTGGAGAACCGTTCACTGGCCACCCATATATATATATATATATATATATATATATATATATATATATATATATATATATATATATATATAGGCACTGGATCTTGACTTACAATGAAGTGCCGGTGGGAGATTTCACTTGTGCGTAGTTGAACCATAAGGATTCGTAGCGTGCGCGTTAACTAAATTAATCCGGAACTCTGCACGATCTACGATGAACCTCCGGAGCTTCGCCTACTCATCATCATTCACTCCGGGGATATGCTGTGAATTTTTGCCTTCGCCCTGTCTCAGGTGTTCATGTGAATCCTTTCTCATCCTTTATCCCCAAACATAGTGAGGAATGTCCATTCACCATTGCACTTGCACAAAGAATTGAAATTCCTGAACAGTTGTCTCTTGCATAGGCCCCCGCATTTGCTTGATTTACAGGTGCCATTTTTGAGCATGTGTAGATAAGTTTTGCGCCTGCTTTCTTTTCTGCTACCATGTGTCCCTTCTGTCGGTTTGTACTGTCTGCTTCTCTTTTCTTGTGTCGTGTGTCAGTGGCTGCATGTCTTACTGCTTTTCTTGATTGGTAATTTCTGCAAACTACCATTCTCTAATGCAATAATTATGAAAACTACTAGAAACAAATAGCAGACACAGCTGAACACAATCAGACAGAAAACACACTTATATGATATTGCAACCCGGTATGCTATCACTGGGGCTCTTCCGACCAGCACTGCTACGGACGTCGCCGACTTCTTGTTGCGTGACGTTATACTACACCACGGTGCCCCTCGCCAACTGCTCACAGATCGTGGCCGCGCATTTTTGTCGCGAGTAATCGACGATCTCTTGCGATCCTCCTCCACACAGCACAAGTTGACCACCTCCTACCATCCCCAGACAAATGGTCTCACCGAGCGCCTCAATCGTACCCTCACGGACATGCTTTCCATGTACGTTTCGTCTGACCACCGCGACTGGGACCTGGCCCTACCGTACGTCACTTTCGCCTATAATTCCTCACGCCATGACACCGCCGGTTATTCTCCATTTTACATGCTTTTCGGCCGCGAACCGACCTTACCACTGGACACCCTACTTCCGGATGTTACCGCGCCACCTAGCGAATATGCTCGTGATGCCATCGCTCGTGCCGACCACGCGCGTCAAGTCGCCCGCTCGCGGCTGTGCGCCTCGCAAGCAAGCCAGAAGCGCCTTTATGACAGCCGCCATCGCGACGTTGCCTTCTCACCCGGTTCCTTAGTACTACTATGGTGTCCTTATCGACGTGTTGGCTTGTCCGAAAAGCTGCTATCAAGATACACGGGTCCTTACCGCATCGTCCGCCAAGTAACGGACGTTACCTATGAGATTGTTCCCGTCTCCCCGACTCTGTCTACTGCAGCTCCTCCCACCGACATAGTTCACGTGACCAGACTGAAGCCTTACTACCTCCCGTCTGACGACCGAGTTTAAAGTGCGCCGAGACGGCGCTTCTACCACCGGGGGTAATGCTACGAAGCGACAATAGTATCTGGGTATGGCTCATACCATCGATGAAGAAGAAGACGAAGACGGGACTGGCTGATGCGTGGACAGTCCACCATCTTGGTTGTTGCCTGGTTAAAGCCTCCCTGTAAATACATTGTAAATAGCCATCCTCTGTGTCTTTCTCGTAACAATATCCTAAGTAATAAATATAGGCTGAAGAGAATGAGTGTGTCTGCAAATGATGAGAAGTGGCTGACTGTGGCACACGACTTCAGCTCTTCATCCAGTGCAGAGTGCAAAATGCTGCTACTGCAAGTTTGCTAGGGAACATTATAGCAGGTGCTGCGCAGGAAGAAAAGAAGGTAGGTCTCACCATGCCAAGGTAGAAGCGCCTTTTGCCTGCAGTACCTATGAGTTCTTGTAAATACTTTCTTTTGCTGTGAAGGTCCTCCCTGGAGTCATGATTCTTGTAAATGTCTGAATGAGCAAAATAAAGCAAATTACCCTCAGTATAGTGCTGCCCAGATACCGATTTACGACTTCCACTAAATAATCATTACAGTCGAACATGGATATATTGAACCCACATATATCGAATTTTTGCCTCTATCGAACTCGTAAATTATCTTTTCGAAAATCCTTTGTAAAAGTATAGCAATTCGCACATTTATATCGAGCGGTATTTTTATCCACCATCGGATATATCGAACGCCGGACGAGCTGGAAGGTGCTCTTCGGCACTCGTTGTGCCCGCGACCTTCGCCACCTTCACGGCACCGCACCTCCGCCGACACCCGAAACGCTCGAACAACATGAGGGCGAGAGGGCTCCGACTGTACTCCTGTTGGGCGCGTTCTCCAACCTACGGAATGGCTTGCTTTTTTTTTCTCTCTCTCTGTTTCTCATGCTTTCTTCATGTTACCGTCGGCTCGGAGAGCAGGAACGGAGGAGCCGGCGGCCTCCTCCTTTCGCCTTTTCTTTTTTTTTTGCTGTTTTGTGTGTTTTGCTCAGCCAACCACAGCTCGCGCCTTTCGTACGTCACTGCTGCCCTTGCAGGTAGCCCGGGTAGCCATTGCCGCCATCGCGACTGATTGCGAGCACTTTGTTGCCGGAGTTCACTACTGTGAGTTGTTGCATACTACTGCATTCCTATTTTGCGTGCATGCGTGCGTGCTGTGCAAAGGCACTGCAGACTGCTTGAATTTTCGACTTCTCGAGTAGCAATGGTCAGCATCAAGAAGTGCAAGAGCCTTGACTCTACGACGAAGTTGTAAGCCATACAGCATGTTGAGGCAGGTGAAAAAAGTTTGACGGTGGTGGACGACATCAGCACGCCACGGAGCATTCTGAGCATCTTGTTGAAGAACAACGTGGATATCAAGGCAAAGGCGGCGGAACAGCAAACGTCTGGAGCCTGTCATGTGCATGCTCCTGCCCACGGGAAAGTAGAAAAAGCACTCTATGCCTTGTTCTTAGAAGTGCGCGTGAAGAACATTCCTGTGGATGGCTAAGGCCCAATGGTTTGCCGCTGCACTCGATGAAGACAATTTCGCCGACAACATCGGGTGGCTTTACCGATTTAAGCAATGCTACAACATCATCGGCAAAAAGATTTCTGGTGAAGGCGAAGCCGTAAGCAGCCAGGACATCAAGCAGTGGATGACGAAGGAGTGGCAGGAAATCTGGGCAAAGTTTTCACCCGCGGAAATCTTCAACGCCGACGAGACTGGTCTATTTGGGCAAATGCTGCCGAGCAAGACTCTCGACGTCCGGGGTAGCACGTGTCACGGCGGCAAACTGAGTAAAGTTAGCGTGAGCGTTCTGCTGGCAGCCAGCATGGATGGGTCTCGGAAGCTCCAGCCCTTTGTGATCGCGAAAGCAAGGGCACCCCACTGTTTCAATAACTCTAAGCAGCTCCCCGTTCGTTACGCCTCGAACAAGAAGGCGTGGATGACGCGTCAGCTGTTCACAGAATGGCTGCAAGTTTGGGGCGTCGAGCTGGGCAAGTCGGGGCGTTGCGCTTGCCTTCTTGTGGACAACTGCTCGGCCCACCACACCACCTGCAAGCTCAAAAACATCGAGCTGAAGTTTCTGCTGGCCAACACGACAGCGAAGCTGCAACTGCTCGACCAGGGCATCATCAGGTCCTTCAAGGTGGGCTACGGGAGGTGACTCCTTGATAGGCTGCTGGTCAACCTCTGCATGTGCACTGAGCTGAAGGTTGACCTGCTTGGTGCCATTCGAATGACGACGTGCGCCTGGCGAGACGTGAAGACAGGCACAGTGGTCAACTGCTTCCGGAAGGCAGGCTTCGTGACGGCAGAATTTGCAGAAACGGGTGAAGACGGCGACAAAGAGCACATAGACGACGCGTTTCGTGAGTTGTTGTCCCTCTTCCCGGCGCTGTTCCACCCGAAGTGTCTGCGGACGATTTCGTGGAAATGGACTGCAATGTTCAGGCTGTTGCGAGCCTTGCTGACGAGGACATTGTAGGTGCGGTTGCAGGGACCCAGGATGCCCAGGCCAACAGCTCAAGTGGCGACGAAGGTCGTCCGGACGAGGCAGTGGCTACGTGCGCGTACTCCGCCGCTGAATTGGCGGCTGCGTTCGGCTTGATTCGCCGTTGTTGCGGCGACATGGAGGGAACCGGGCTGTCGCACCTGGACAGCCTCGACAAGATCGAGGCCAGCGTCTTCAACTTCATTTCGAAGACGAAGAAGCAGGCCAAGTTAGATTTTTTTTCACGCAAATAAAACATCCTGTTGCATCGCGTGTGCGGAATTAGTTGTCATTCTTGAATGCGCCGATTGTAGGTGATCGTCCGCCGCTGGTAAGGTCTCGGGGCCTGTATTTTTTTATATCGAATTTTTCATATATCGAACTAATTCGTGATCCCCTTCGAGTTATACCCATGTTCAACTGTATTAGCAACATTGCCTCGTGAGGGGGCTTCAAAAAACGCCAGGTGGTCAGAAGTAGTATTTTGGAGTCCTTCTGCTGGAGTGCACCTTGAATCCATATTGTGGTATTTGCATGCAAAACCCCACAACAACAACAGCAACAAAAACAGCAACACTACATAGTACATATGCAGAAAGGTTATGCAGGACTTGATTGATACAAGTTTTCTGAATCTTCTAATGAATGAGGGTTGGGGCAGTAATGTTTAAGTATAGATCGTAGTGAGTTCCCAAGCAGTAAAAAGTACGGTGAACTCCTAGCTTGCTGCACTTAGATCAAACATTTTGCAAAATGAGATCCTTAGGGAAGGAGACAAAATGAAAGGGGAATATATTCTTGATTGACTTGATAACCAGATGCCTAGGTTGTATTTAGTTATGTAACGGGGTGAATCTGGGAGGCGGAGCCCAGGTGTCCTGATCTCATCTAAATTTCTGAATCTACGCCTCCAATAGAAGGACTTATTTCAGAAATGTCCTTATAAATGACTTCTTATGAGCATCAGCTGCATCATAAAAGGTAGAGTCAGGGACATACGCAACCATAACGTGAAAGAAATAGAAGCAGCCGTCAGAAAAGCAGTCAGCGTCAAAACAACTAAAAGGAGGCTTTGTGCAGGGAAGAACTTAAAGGGATTGTCCGGTCATTTTACAAACCAAAACAAGTCGTCTTAAAAGAAAGTGCGTGCTTTATTTTACTTGTAGCCAGCTTGCACTACCAAGGAAAAGGTGTAGTTAATTAGAAAATAAATATCAAATCCAGCACTTTTTGAAAATCCTGCGCTGCGAGGCGAGGCGCTGGCCACAGTGAGAGTGACGTCACATGGTACCGTGCTCCCTGTGCCGGGCGGTGGTGGATTTCCTGCCATGCATGCGCCGTACGTAGAGTCGCAAAATTCGAACCACTTCTTTCCTTCTTTTCTAGCTCTATGATTTGGTTTGTTCCGTAACGCTGTTAATATGGATGGGTGCGACGTGAGCCCACAGGCCGAGTGGGTTGCCGCCGTTCGTCACGTCAACTGGTTTCCGAACCCTCAACGCTCGGTGCACTTTACATGCGAGTGCCGGGAGTTGATCGCGTACTCTCATAACGTTTTGACGTAGCTGTTAGTGGAAGGGCCGCACCAATAATGTGAACTACACACATAGGTGTGCTGCCTTCCTCGGTGACGCCGTAATTAAAGCGTCAGATCTCTTGATTTTGTTTATCTGGCTGAAGCATGTGGTGGAGAGAAAAGACGATGTATCCGATGCAGGCCCGTAGCCAGAAATTTTTTTTCGGGTAGGGCCCACTTGCTGAAGACCTTGACTATTTGAGAACAAGCATGTTTTCATTATTTATTTTTGGTAACAATCGCGGTATGTGCACTGAGTGACTTTTTAAATGCAACGTTATTAATAGGCTGAAACGTTATGTCATTAGCATTACACCACGTTATTAACACCACCACCCCCCAACCAAAATTTCGGGAGGCGCCCGGGCACCTAGACCCCCCTTTACGGGATTGATCTGGAGGTGAGCGCAGGTGCGAAGATTTCTCTGGGTAGGACCAGCTAGTTCGACAAACATCTTCAAGGCGCGTTGGTTAGGTGGGACTGGTGATTGCGACCTCAAGTAATTTACCATCTAGGCAAAAAAAAAAAATGTAAAAACCGACGCCGACAAATGCCTCTCACTGTGAAATGTGAAAATGATAAAGCATGGGAAAAGATTCCGCGGCAGTCGCGTGCTCGTTCCTATGCACATAGAACATGCTCATCTGAAACGAGCGTGCTGCTGTTATTCGCACTCATTTGCTTGTTGAAATGCTTACGCTCCTCCTTTCTTGTCACTTCGATTCACTGGCAGGTTTGCTGGCATGTTTAATGCAAGCGGAGATTCATACTCTTCATCGTCGGAACCAGTGGTGTCTCTACTTGACGGCGCCAGATAGCTATCACAGCTCTATTTCGTTAATACATACGGCCCCAAACAGCACTGAAAGCAGGCAGTGAGGAAAAAAACTCATGAAACGTCAAAAGCAAAGCGCTGTCACAACAGCGCACCGGAGGCAAAACGCATCGATCTCGAAGCGCAATAACCGCACGCGCAATTCGCAGTTGTTGAAATAATAATAATAATAATAAAAATAATAATAATAATAATAATAATAATAATAAAGGGACTTTTATTCACATTTTTGTTTAATCAACGAGGCATAGGCGCGAGTAGTGAGCAGTGTCGAGCGAACTGTGCAACCAAGTACAGGGCAGACAGCTTCGCGAGTCCCCTGCACGGTTCCGTGTGACGTCATGCTGCAACGGCCGTCGCTCGTCGGGCGCTCCGTTGGAGTTTCGTATGCACGCAAATAAAAAGCTGAATAAAACTATCTAAAGCTCCATTTCGCTCAGAAAAATCACCCCTGTGTTCCCCGCACGCGCAAATACATGATACGCCTCACAGCTCGCAATGTTTACAATATCACCGGACAATCCCTTTAATGCATGCAGTGAAAGATAGGCAGGCCAGCATCGTTACTAACTTCAGTGATATAGCCAAGGTGGCCGAGGACTTCTATTCTGAACTATACAGCTGAAATACGAGTCTCCCCTCCATGAGTGCAATAAATGTCGATCAGGAAGCCGAAATTCCATGCGTCACTAAGGACGAGGTCAAGAAAGCAATTCAGGGCATGTCCTGTGAGAAAGCATCTGGAGAAGACGATGTAACCACCACCTTGGTCGAAGATGGACGAGACTTGCTAGCTAGAAGGCGCGTGACACTATTCACACAATGCCTCAAAACTTCAAATGTACCAGGAAGTTGGAAAAATGCAAATATTTTATTATTACACGGGAAGCGAGATGTAAGAGACTTGAAGAACTACAGGCCAGTCAGTCTACTCTCAGCACTTTACAAAACATTCACAAAGGTTATCTCAAACAGAATAAGGGCCACACTTGAATTTAATCAGCCAAGGGAGCAAGCAGAGTTCAGAAAAGGATACTCCACCATAGACCACCTTCATGTGATCAATCAAGTAATCGAAAAATCTACTGAATACAACAAGCCCCTCTATATGCCTTTCATAGACTACGAAAGGGCTTTTGACTTGGTAGAGATAACAGCAGTTCTGGAGGCACTGCGCCATCTAGGAATACATGATAGCTACGCAAATACAATAGCCAACATGTGTAAATATTCTACAGCCACCCTACTCCTCCTTAGGAAAAGCAGGAAAATCCCATTAAAGAAAGATGTCAGACAAGGAGATGCAATTCCTTTTCTCCAATGCCATTTACTGCATGTTCAGAAGAAATCTTCAAAAGATTGGGACAAAATAGGGCTAAGGATTAACGGTGAATACTATTTGAGTAACTTGCGCTTTGCCGACGACATAGTAATCTTTAGCAGTGGATGGAGACAAACTGCAGAAGATGAACAAAGACTTAAGCCGAAAAAGCTCTAAGGTAGGATTAAAGATGAACATGCAGAAAACAAAAATAATGCTAAGTGTCATGGTGAAAAAAAGAGCCAGGCCTGCGCGGAACTGCAGGGCAGTGGCAACATACTGTATTTACTCACATAATGATCACACTTTTTTTTCAAAAAAATTGACGCAAATTTCGGGGTGCGATTATTACGCGGGGTAAATTTTCCGCAAAATAATATTTTGGGCACCAAGAACGCAAACAAGTCGCGTGTCAGAATTTTTACGATAGCTATCATGAACGTAACCGAAAATAAATGTATAGTATGGCTTGCCTTTGTAATAAACGCACACATTACGCAGGAACTATGTGCATTGCATATTGCCTTTTAATTTTTTCATTCATTGACCCCCTAACTTTCATTGAGAGTCTGAAGTGTCACTGGCATCAGTGCTGTCGCCGCTCGATTCCCTGTCGGAATTGGCAGTGTCATCGCAGTCCCACAGAAGGTTATCTTCCGTTCCGTCGAGCGCATTAGATATGCCCGTCTTCTTGAAGCTGTTGGCGTGGTGAAAACTACGGCATTCGTCTTTACTGCTAACCTAATACGGCACGTTTCCACCAAGGGTAGGCAAAAATTAGGCATCTGCTTGGTGCGTGCAGTTCACTTGGTGAGTCTTGAAGAGTTATTTACGTAATGTTCGACAGATGGTAAACATGATGATCGTCAGCTAGACTTGGCACACGACATATCGCTGAGGCAAGTTCAGGGTGCGATCATTACGTGGGGGAAAAAGAAAATCGAATTTTGACAACAAAATTTACAGGTGCGATCATTAAGCGAGTGCGACCATTATGCGAGTAAATATGGTAAGCTGGAGAAGCGATCTTCTTTGAGGTAGAGACCATTTTAAACGCTTGAGAAAACTAGTGCAACTAGAGGTGATAGGTATTCCCTGCGCCATAACTCTTATCATTTCGCCAAGTACAGAAGTACCCGCTATGCAATAATAACTACGGTTTGTAACGTGCAAATCTGTATAACTGCACATCTTAGAGAGCCTCTTGGCGTCGTTTTCCTGAGAACGAACTGATCTTTCGGCCTGGCGTCCACGGCTAGCTGCGGTTTGGGCTTCTCTCTGCACAGCTGTCTGTTGTGCCTGACGTTGCCTTGCTGGGGCCACGTGCGTGGCTCTGCGATTCGCTTCTTCAGCAGCGGTCCGCACCGTCAGGTATATCGAAGAGCCAAGTCAGGTTGCTGGCGGGGCTGCGTACGTCGCCTGGCGCATGACGCATGGCACGATACAACAGAACTGCTTCAAAGGGCAACGCTTCATAATAATGATGATGGAAGTGTTGAAGATTGTTTCATAATGGATGATGTTGATGATGCCTCTGTAATGGGTTAAGAGCTACAAACCATGCAGCCCTGTGTTCTTTCAAATGATTCCTCGAACTCGTTATGCAATCCACTTTCCCCGACGTGTAGTGGCGTATTATTAGTCTGCCACGTGACATTACATTTGTTAATGCGATTCCTTAGCAGACGTTATACCTGTTTAGGTCTTTTAGTGAAGACCTTTCAAGCACAGGCGTGGCTCAGTGGTAGAATGCTCGACTCCCACGCAGGGGGCGTGGTTTCAAATACACACTGAGGGCGTGGTTTGAATCCTCCTCGGTCCTTGTTACTTTTTCTAAAATTTGCACGATAGTGGTTACGGACACTGGCGGCAGCGGCGGTGGACAACTATGGCGCAATAACGGCCCTTGTTGTGATCACATAACAACTTACGCTGTAAAACGTGTCTTCATGATTGAAAACCAGATGTTAGAAGTCATACAAGAATACTTATACCGTAAAGCCCTGCTGATACGATTTCTACAAGACCACAAAAAAAAAAAAAAAAAAAAAGAAAAAAAAAAAAAAAAAAAAAAAAAGAAACCGTGAGCTGGGAAACGTAAGAGCCAAGAAACGGGAAAAATTGAAAAATGAGAGAAGTGGTGATCGGCACATAATTTTATCTCAGTGCTAGCACTTGAAAAAATCGTGAAGCGTTGTCTGGCTAATTTTCTCACGCCCCAGCAGCACGAGGCATTTTTCGAAAAGCTGCAGTGCCGTGTGGCAGTCGACATTGTCGCTTGAGCTCACGTATCTTCTGAGTAAACATAGTGCCGTTACAGTCGCGACGAGGAGGTTGGCTCTGGCAGCTGCTGCCTTTTCTCCTCCTCCTCAACTTCGTGTTCACTGCTTCACGCATCAGCACACTTGGCCACGATTTCGTCGACAGATAAAACCTAGGAGGTGACGACGGCGTCGTTAATGGAAACGTAATCACTCCATGCGATTCCGTCACCAACAGTTTGCAACACTGTGCTGAGTTGCTGTGCTGGAAACTTAATGGTTGTCACCCATCGTGCAGCTAATTACGTGAAAAGTAAATATGGCCGTCGGCACTGGTGGCTTGGAGTGCCGATTCACGACATAACATGTGGGAACATTCCCTCACTTGCGACGTAACAGCGGGGTTCCTAACACATTGAATCCTATGGAAGCTATGCCAGGACCGGCCAAAAACGATGTAGCAGCTGGGAAAACGGAGCAGCCGAGAACGTAACAGTGGGGTTCTACTGTATCTAGGATAGCTATTGACAGGAGAACTCGCCCATGCAAAAGAAATACGCTGAAGAATAAGCATGGGATGGCATGCATACGGGAGACACTTCCAACTCATGAACGGGAACCTGCCACTGTCACTCTGGCGGAAACTGTATTATAACTACTGTATTTTGCCAGTACTGACATACGGGGGCAGAAACTTGGGGAATTGCAGAGAAGCTCAAGAGGGAAGTTAAGAACCACACAGTGGGCAGTGGAACGAAAAATGATATACGTTACATTAAGAGATGGGAAGACAGCCGAGTGGGTCAGGGAGCAGATGGCGGTTGTCAGCATAATAAAAGATGTTAAGAAGGAAAAATCGACATGGGCTGGCCACGTGATGAGAAGGCTGGATAACCGATGGACAGTTACAACGACGGAATAGATACCAAGAGAAGGTAAGCATAGCCGTGGACGACAGAGAGTAAGATGGGGGATGAAATGAAGAAATTTGCAGGCATCAAAAGGAATCAGCTCGCTTAGGATAGGCAAGGATGGAGGCAAGGATTTCACGTTACCACGCTGTATCTAGTTTTGTGGCTCGTAGTAAGCAAGTTTCGTTATTGCGGCCTTGTCAGATTACAACGATAGCATCGTGCGTTAAGGCGAGGCATGGCATTTGTTTGACGGGCTCTCTCTTTGTAGTACCATACTGCACCATTTCCTCTGAAGCTAGATTCAATGTGCAGTGTGGGGCTTTGGCATGCTGGCCGTGTTCGTGATCAGCTGCTGCTCTCTGGCTGGCTTGGTAATTGTGCCTTTCCTGAGCCATGCCCTCTACCATCGGCTACTCATGGTGTTTGAGGGCCTGGCTGTGGGCTCCCTGCTGGGCAGTGCCGTCTTTCACCTCATCCCACAGGTGAGCTCCACTCGTCACGCTTTTGTCACCTGATATCACTCGCCACTTGAGGGAGTGAAAAGTATTTTCCCTAAGATGGCACATTTTGAGCACTGTCCCAGATGTGGTCACGCAACGTAATCTGGCTGTGCCTTTGTGGTTGTGTGCTTTACGGCAAGTCTGTGCACGAACCTTGAACAAGCGCACCGCAGTTGTTTCCAGCCATATGCAAGTAGGCACATGGGTGCTACTTGTAGATGGAGGCACAAGAGGCCACACAAAGAATGTGGATGCTAACATCACTTTACTGGGCAGCAGCAGCTATTCAAGTGATTCTCTTGTCCAGAGGAGCGATAGTATTGAATGACACTGGCACGCTGAGCTGCTGTCCCCATTGGCTACGTAGACATGCTGGCACTTGATTGGTGCCCTCATTCAAAAGTTGTGCATACAAAAGTGAAATCTAGGTGAATTGGTGATAATTAATTAAAGAGAGAACACACTTACACACAGGGCGCTCTGTGTGTGTGTGTTCTCTGTTCAACACGCCCAACTATACACCCTAACGTCACAAGTGCACTCCTCCACAGTTCAGTGGGATGGACCCCATGCGTAAACGGACAGTGAACTTCAGTGATAGGTTTCTCTTTCTGCAAAGTGTACACAAATGCTGTGTTAAAGCGTCCTGTTTGCAAAAAACTTGCTGTAGTTACACTTAGAAGCACATTTAAAAATAGTATTGATACCCTACATCTGCTTGCGCTCAGTGCTTGCACATACTATTAAAGGGGGTGCATTTAGCCATGCTTGTGAAGCTGCCTTGGAAGGGGAAATGTGTTCTGGCAGTTCTGATGCAGTATGTGGGCTAGAAACATATGTATCAGCCATTCAAAACCATTGATGTGTCGAGCATACATATCTATTAATATGGCGAGAATTTTGAAAATTAACAGGCTTTAAATTGTGGTATTGTATACGGAGTACTAAGCGCAAAAGGTTGTTTACTGAAAGCAAGCCCCTTTTTTTGGCACTCTAGTGAAATCTGGCTGCCATTCCACGACCACTTTATTAAAAATGAAGCTATCTAACGCTTTTTATGCACAGACAATAAGGATACTTGTAATGAATGCGATTTACAATTTGACCTTGATATGGAACAGTAACAATATGTTAATGAGAACCGCCAGTGTGGCTTTACTTAATAAAAGATGTGGCCCTCTCTCAGAGGTACTTGTGCAGTTTAGAAATGTGGGCCTGACCTGAATTGAGGAAGAAATGTTGTGCTGGTACCAAAGCTAGGAAGGCAAATTTGAGATCAACTGAACACTGATGAAAGATGTGGTATTGTGAAAACCTGTGTCCAAAATTAGAATGAGATCTATAAGCAGCTTACAAAGCATTGCACAGAAGGATTGTTATTATTGTTAATAACTTGCTAACGCCATCATTCTGTGAGGGATGAGCAAAAAAAAAAAAAAAAAAAGAGAAGAGATTGAAGAGGTGTGTACTCCTATACAGTGGAAATGCTAGCTTCTCTGCATAGGTCCTCTGGTGGTCCAAGGGAAACAGAAGATCAGGATGTCTCATCATATATCTACGAAGGTGCTCCTTGCTCACTGAATTTGTGCCTTTCAATTTTATGGCATTGAGGACTGCACTGGACATGCTGATTTGTGATTTCTCGTTATAGTAAGAGGTCTCATTGCAGGCATTCAATCTGCTTGGCCAAGACCAAGAACATGACTACCTGTGGAAATCACTCATAGTGTTCTTGGGTGTGTACCTGTTCTACCTGAGTGACAAAGTGATGCGCTTCATTGCTGATTACCGCCAGGTAAGCATATTTTGTTTGCACATTTGTAGGCCTAGCCTGTTCTGGAACCTGCACCTCTGCAGTAAAACAGCTTTAATATGTACCCACCTTAGATGTACTAACGGTCAAAACATAGTTGTGATCAGTCACCAACTGAGTTTCTATAGAGTCTCATGCATCCATAATGACTTTCCCTATGGCCACTGGGAAGTGTTCAGCTGTGTCACACTGTCGAACCGCACCCCTCATATAGCGGGACATCGATGCCACCGCCAAAAATATTGCACCTCTCCAGCAGGATCAGAGACTGGTCGGCTAATAATTGCGGCAGCGCCTACACAAGTGTTGGAAAACAGTGAACAAATTGCAGCGGCCACCAGTATGGCTTGTCGCAAACAGTCGTGTCGTGATAAGCATGTTCAGCTGGAAATTGGCCGTTGAGCATGGAAATTGCCTGGAAAATTGCATGGAAAACCTAGCATGGGAATGGGCCGTTGAAAGTAGTCGAACAGGGTGACATGCGGAGCAGGCAGAAGTGGAATGCTCTGAAAATGTCGACTGAATTCTTGCTACGACAGGATTGAAACAGATGACCCTGAATCGACAAGTAATGTCAAGGTGACATTCGCGACTTGCACTTGAATATGAATTCCGCTACGTGTGGAACGGTGCACAGTCAAAACTTGCTCAGCACTGCTACACAATGAAGCATCTTCATGAAATTCAACTTCACAGACCCTGCCTTGCATTTGAGTTCGTTTGCGGTTGCCTTTGCGACTGCAAAACAAACAAGTCTTGCCATGCGCTGGGCAGTGCGGCGCTGATGCGACGTGGTTCCGCGAACCGCATCGGACATACTAGCGTGATGAAAGGGAGCGGTTACTCTGTTCTCGTTTGCGCTCAGGTGGGCGGTTCCGCTGAGGCGCGCAGGAACCACCTGCGCTTCTCGTTAAATTCTGTTGAAAGGGGGCTGCCGGCTGTGAACTGCTCTTTTGCGCAGTATACGAGGACCGCTTACGACGCTGGCACAATGAAATTGCCTCGACCGAAGCAGAAAACTCCTTTAGTTCTTCAGCCGCCTGCTCAAACTGAAGTGCAATTCGGACTGAATTCTCGAACGAAAGTGTGGAACCCTCGAGCAGTAACCGCTCACGTACACAATTGGAAGCTACGCTGGCAACGAATTGATCCCGCAGTGAAGCTCATGGTGAGCGGATGCTGGCGGTGCAGCGGGGCTGGGGTACGTTCACGATGTTCACATCATCGTCGCCAATGTGGTATTAAAGAAGGTGGGAGACAGACTGCAGCCGTCCCTGTGTACAAAAAGCCCCCTTTATTTTACATACGGTGAGATATATATATATAACAAAGAACAGAGGCGCCCCCTGGGGGATAAGAACTCAAATAAAAACCGAAACAGAATACAATAGCTAGCTAATTGGATCACACCTAAGAAAAATCCAGCACCCCCTCCCTTGTGCAGGTCACCTCAGCTGCATCACCAGAACAATGGTAGTGCAATATCAAGGCACCCATTTATCGACAGGGGCGTGAGTTCTTGAGAAAATATTAGCTGCTTCTGAGCATCGGTACCAGCAAGTAAGCTCGCCGATACACACGCTGAGTGCCTGCGTTATTACTGCTAAATCTGCACTGCACAAAAGGATCCAATATGGCATGGCCGCACTCGCTTCAGCTAATGCTCGCCCACATCAAGGCCACCATGTTATGATGACCCAGCCATCGTGTTAAGCTTTTCTGGACAGTAGAACAGAATTAGAGGTGCGCTACGGAGTGAGCTGCTGTTAAACATGCATGTGAAAATCACAACATGGACAATACCGTACTTACTTGCATAATGATCGCACTTTTTTTCAAAAATGTTGGCGCAAATTTCGGGGTGCGATTATTACACGGGGTAAATTTTCCGCGAAATAATATTTTGAGCACCGAGAACACAAACAAGTCGCGTATCAGAATTCTTACGATAGCTACAGTCGAATCTCGATAATTCGAACTCGAAGGGGCCCGAAAATTTGTTCGAATTAAAAGAAGTTCGAATTAAAGAAAGCACATTGAATTGAGCACTCACCTGCAGCGGCACATGTGCAATGAGCGAACACGAGTGGGAAGCACACAAAGATTTATTCGCACTTATTTTCACGCACTTATTCCCGCTTATTTCGCGCTTATTTACACCATACCCATCATTAAGAAAAGTAGTCGGTTATGCGCGTCTGCACACGTTTTTCCTGCAATGAGTCAATGAATATGGCTTGAAGCTTGCTAACGAGTTCTAAACCAGCATCTGCATTTTGCTGGAAAGAGAAGTAGCACGTGGCTAAGTCCAGCGCCGACGCTACTTCACTTGCATTTGGTGGAGTCGATGGGCAGGGGGTACTTCGTCGCTGGCATCAGAGTCCTCGCCACTGGGAGTAAAGGGTCCCCTGAAGCCCTCTGTCAAGGGCACGTGGCTTGTAGGATTTCAGCGTCGGTGACGACACCACAGACGTCTACACCCGCGTCCACATTCACGTAGCCCTCAAAGGCCATGCCGTTCGGAAGAACACTGCTGCCCCTTTCGGACACGCAGTTATCGTCATCGTCCGACGAAGTCTGCACTGCCTCATCATTGGCCTGATCCGCATCACTGGCCGCGGGTTCGCGGAGGCATTGGCCAAACCCACATCGCCGGAAACAGTTGTTGATGGCGTCTGGCTTAATGGAGGCCCACGCAGCGGCAAGGATATGGATAGCGCTGAGGAGGTCGACGGCATATGTTTTGTCGCTGTCCATGCACAATAGCATCCGTTCCACGATATGGCGCCTGTAGAGAGTTTTCAAATTTTGAATGACTCCCATACCCATGGGCCATCGTGCTTTTCGGCAGAAAAACGAGCCGAATTGCGCGCAGGCCTTCTATGTCGCAGTGCGCCGTGCAGTTGTCAACGAAGAGTACATTCCGGCCTTTAGCGGCAAACTTTCTGTCCAGAGTACGCACCCAGTCTGAAAAAATGTCCATAGTCATCCATGACTTCTTGTTGGCGACGTAATTGGCTGGCAAGGTCTTCGCGCCCTTAAAACAGCGAGGCTTGGCCGATTTACCGATCACTAGCAATCGGCAACGCTCCGTGCCCGTCGCGTTTGTTCACACCATTACCGTCAGCCTCTCCTTGCTTAGCTTGCCGCCGGCACAATCGTCGCCTTGAAAAGTAATCGTCTTGTTCGGGAGCAGTTTATAATACAGCGCCGTAGAACGACCACAAAAGAACGACCACGAACGAATATTCTCCGGCGCTCCACTGCCGCGGCTTTTGTCTGCGAATGCTTTTTTTTTCGCAGCCGGGCTGGCCGGGCGGCCAGGCTGGCCAGGCGAGGAGGCTACGCAACACGTGATCGCTCGGTGGGTTGGGTTTTTTTTTTTTTTTTTTTTTTGGTTACGGCAGACGCCGCACGGCTCTCTCCTCTGAGAAAACGGAGGAAAGAGTTAGCGGCTATGCCTCGGCAACGCAGATAACAGCGTCTTTCATTCTTTCCTGGATGCTCAAGCAGGGAAGGCCACAACCGGAATCGACTCTCTCCTCAAAGGAGAGAGGCAAAGGGGCCCCCGGTCTCCCCGCGAGTTGTGCTGTCACATCGGCGTCTCCTGCTGTGCGCGTTTTTCTTTTTTTCTTCCCGTGCCAGTGTTCAATGTCCATGATACCTTGACGAATGAAGCGCGAAGGGGAAGGGGGGGGGGGGGGGGGGGGAGGCTCTATTACGCGTTTTCTCCGCGGCGGGGTCAGAAATACCAGTGGAAATACCCTCGTTGTAGGCGCCGCCACGTGATTCGAGCAATTTTCGGAGCGCGGGATGTTCGAATTAACCGTCGTAGATGCTTGCGCGTTCGAATTACCGGGCGTTTTCGGCCATTGAAATACACATAACTTTGCCGGGACCGCAGCGTCAGTTCGAATAAACCGGAAGTTCGAATTAAGCGTGTTCGAATTAATGAGATTCGACTGTATAATGAACATAACTAAAAATAAAAATAGAGTAAGGCTTGCCTTTGTAATAAACGCACACATTACGCAGGAACTACATGCATTGCATATTGCCCTATAATTTTTTCATTCACTGACCCCCTAATTTTCATTCAGAGTCTCAAGCGTCACTGGTGTCAGTGTCATCGCCGCTCGATTCCCTGTCGGAACCGGCAGTGTCATCCGAATGCCACACAAGGTTATCTTCCGTTCCGTCGAGCGCATTAGATATGCCCGTCTTCTTGAAGCTATTGACGTGGTCTTTACTGCTATCCTAATACGTCACGTTTCCCGTCTTCTTGAAGATGCCCGTCTTCTTGAAGCTATTGGTTTTTACTGCTATCCTAATACGTCACGTTTCCGCCAAGGGTGGGCAAAAATAAGGCATCTGCTGGTGTGTGCAGTTCACTTGGTGAGTCTTGAAGAGTTATTTACCTAACGTTCGACAGATGGTAAACATGATCATCGTCAGCTAGGCTTGGCACACGACATATCGCTGTGGCAAGTTCGGGGTGCGATCCTTATGCGGGGAAAAATAAAAATCTAATTTTGACAACAAAATTTAGGGATGCAATCATTACGTGAGTGCGATCATTATGCGAGTAAATATGGTAAATGCATCGTTAACATGACACCTCAAAAGCAACCAGGTAAAGCAACATGAAGTGAACACAGCCCTGTTCACTCTTGCCTCGCAGGCATTGCCTCACTCAGCTCGTAGCAGTCCGATGGCAGCTCGAAATTCTAGTATCAGACCATGTGTAAAGCAGTGTGGGAAAATGACTCGGGCCATAAAACCTAACAGGAATTGCAGCACCATGCAATACAAAAAAGGAGCCACAACACAGTGCAACACCGGTGCGGCCAGCTTGCAGCTGACACTGTGCAATGATAGTACTTGGGCGGGAGCATTGTGGGCATGACTATCCATTGTTTATATGTCACATAAAAGGCATAACTCCTTTCGCCGTAGTGGTCACGACGTTTTACACAAAATAGTCTCTTTACGGTCTGTTTTTACACCGGACTATTTGCTTACGCGCGTGTTGGCCATAATTGCTTGGGTGGCCACGGTTGAGGGAAGCTTTAATGAGGGTAAGCGTTGCCTCTTGCAGGCGGACTGTTCCTCCCTCAGGTTGCACATGGCACCATCATCTTGAAATTAATCTTTTCATGGACCAACTGCTTGCCGCAGGGATGGACTGCAGCAGTTACTCCCATTTCACTCCCTTGTGGCTTTTGGCGTATTCAGTTGGTCGCACTGGTCCTCTTGCTCGTACCTGGCAGATGCGAGGACAGCTCGCATCGGAGTGGGAGACTCTGTGTATCAACCAAACATTTTTGCAATCTCAGAGTGGTTGCCTGTAGCGCCTAAGCACGGCCAGCGTGAGCAGCCACCGTGTAAATCCATGTGCGACATCGGCAAACAGCGTCGTTTAGCTGTGTGCGAGCTCTAAAATGTCTGGATGCAGTGATAGCCCACATTCACAAATTCAAATAATTCACAGTTGGGCCACATCTGCAAAGCAGGTCCCATTTCCAAAGCACGTTAGAGATTGCAAGCAGTGGTGGGAAAGGTGAAAGTGGCACGGCACTGGCCATGTCATGTAGGACTGGCTTGCTTCGCTTCCACGATTCTTCTTCACTTCAAAGTGACGAGAAAACATATAGCATGTGTTAGCACATGAGCACAAATAGTAGTCATGTTGGCAGAGGTGGGATTGCACTTGATCGTTAACAGCATCGGCAACAGCGTCCTCTAACGCTTGCATTTGCAGTGAACCGCTGCGGTGCGTTTGTTGCTCTTCAAGGCGTAGGTACATACACAACAGAATGAATCATGGCAGTGAAAAGTTCTTGTTCTATGCCTAATGCCCTGCCCACGTCTGAGGCACCAAACGTGGGCAGCGCCAAACATCCTTGTAGTTGCTCGCCCCATGTGTCCCGAACTGTCGTACGCCGCACGTAGGATAGGACGGTGAACCTTACCATCTACATGCACGGAAACGCGCCAAACACAATCCAGCAAATGTGCACGATGTTTTAGAACATCTGACAGTGTCCACTTGAGAAATGTGCCGTCACCTGTCAAACTGCAGCGGATAGTGTCACATGACCGAATCTTTCTGCCAGGTCGTGCCAACACTCTCACTTGGAAGCCGGAGTGTTCTGGAGCACTCGGAGTCTGACGCTGACGCTCTGAAAGAGCCATCCGAACATAGTTAAAGTGCTTGACTTCTACCATCCAAAGGCATATTCACTTTTCGGAGCACTCTGAACGACCATCCAAATGTGCCATTAGAGTGTGGTAGTTTTGAAATTCTGCACACACTATAGTGCGGTTGTACAGGAGCGGCAAAATTTTTTTTTGCACTTTGGTGAAAAGGAAGAAAAAGTCTTGTAAGCCTTGTAATTGGTGCTCGAAATATTTACTGTGCCATTGCACATACCTCATTGTTGTAGCGGCGGTGCGTGTCAGCAAATACAAATCTGTACTTGATGGTTTGTGCGTACTACCGTTATGTGCAAAGTTTTGCGCCGTTCTCTTCAGGTACGCATTAATTTAGTTTCGCTGTAGTGTCCATTACTGACCATGACTAAATGGAAGTAAGTTGTATTGCCCTAAGGTCACTGGCACTGAGGCTGGGTAAGGTGAAAATACAGATGTGGCACCATAGGTTTTTGTAGCATTGGCTTGTTTTGATTATCAGTTGTTGTGGTGAAGGACTACATATTGCAAAACTGCACTGGGCCTAGCCCTCAACTCTAGTGCATTCTGGCCCAGTGTTACAACTTGAAGCAGATATAGCAAAAAAGCAGAAATGCTTGTCAGGTGCATGGCGCCTAAAACCAAACATTTCTAGTGATCCTACTAGCTATGTTTTTAACAAAACATTGCGTGTTTGCTGTCATGTTCTTCCTTAACAGAGAAGGAGTGATTCAGAGATTTCCTTTGGGCATGCACTGGCCAATGGCTGTGTCTTTGAGCTGTCATCGGGAGACCCGCCTGTTCGAAAGAGTGCTATTGCCACAGCTGAACCTCAGCCTCTACAGGTGCGGGTACATTGCACTTCCCTACTTTTTGACTATGGCCTGTGCTTAGAAAAAAAAAAAAGCAGTTGCAGTGTGCATAGCTGGTTCAGTTAATTTGAATGGGTTTCAATATAAGGGGGGAGCCAGTGCGGTGCTAAACCATGAGAGGAAGCAAAGGTGGGTGACAGTAACTTCCATTTCATGCCACTCGTCTGGGATGTCATGGACAGCATATGCTTCACTTCGTTCAGTCTGAATATTTGAAGCCATACCCATTTCATTGTAAATTATTGCATTAAATTTTGATTTTGAGGAACGAAATAGACTTGAACCCCACAATAATGATATCTGTGGGGAAAATGAGAAAGTTTACCGTTGTGAGAGTTTCATTTTTGGGAACTAGAGCAGTACAATGACGTAACCACTGAAAAATGATGCATTACTGTAAAAATTTTTTTAGCCTGCATTGGTGGGCTTTGTTCTAAGCTATGCAGTGCTTCGTTCCTGAGAGCAAGTTCAGTAAATCGTAGTTAGGATGAGTCTGTGATGAGCCTTCATGCATAGAATGGTACATACTGTTTACCACATAGTATGCCTGCCGCGGCAATTGAGTCTTTCTCCATGTCTTGCTTGTACCCAACTTTGAAGTGTTCACGATAAATATGCGCCTGAATGTATTATTAATAAGCTGTGAGCCTATCTGCAAGGTCCGATCATTTAGCTGTTTGTGGCCTGCAGAAGCATCCACAATCGTTTATTTTTTCTTTCCTCATGGTCGGCGGCCTTGGGCATGCAAGGAAGACATAGCACAGCTGTCTTTACTGTGCAAAATAATTTTCATTTGCAAGCGTTTAAGAATAAAGGCAGTGCATCACCGTGTGAGTTTGACAACAGTTACCGATGCATATGGGCCACAGTCGAGCGTAAAACTAACCACTGTAAACTTGTCGCATATGTCCTCCGTTGACAGTTTGCAGTGGTGATGACACTGCACTTTACTGATCTGACGGGCGGTTTCAGTTTCTGTTCTTTGTTGTAACACGCAGGCAGCTGTTGCACTTCCTTTCTCTTGTTCTTTTTTTTTTTCCGGAACAAAAGTTCAGGTTCTATCCTAGTAAATACGGTAATTACACTCCAGAATACCCAGTGTAGCCTGTGCCATATGTGCTGTGCAACAGAAGCAGAGACTAGTGACATTCTGTTATCGAGAGATACAAAATGCATTGAATCTTGTGGACTTTCTCCAGGGATTGCGAAATCTTTGTTGTTGCAGGAATTTCGTTATTACAGGATTTGGTTATTGCGATGTTCGACTTACATAGAATGCCTTAGAATATGTAGTATAAATTGAGACCTTAATATAACAACCTTTAATTTGAGGAGATTTTCATTATACTTAAGTAGTTCATTAAATGATTCATAGAATACCACGGATATCTATTCTTGATATATCGAAGTGCATTTATTCACGATATTGCCACCTGGTGTTGGCACGTTTGGTTGAGCACAGAGAAGACGACGAAAGAGGAGTTAGAACTGGCCCGCATCTGAGCTGCAAGAGCCAACCTTCCATTTATTAAACTTCACGTTGTCGTCTCACAGCGTGACAAGACTGGTGGAGGAGCTGGGTACGACGATGCATCCCTTGCGCAACACGCCACCCAGCTGCTAGAACTTGACTCCTGTATGCATGAACACCCCAGTTCACCAAGTAAGCCGCCGGCTACGAGGCCTACCTTCAGAAACACCAGGGCAACCTATCGAGAGAGGGACTGTGACGTTGTCCTCACTCACCATAGAAGGTACATCAGCTTCTTACTGTACTCTCGAGAATCCGCTGATGCCTCTCAGGAGGCCTACCTCCAGAAACACCAGGGCAACCTACCGAGAGCGGGACTATGACGTCACCCTTACTCGTCACGGAAGGTACGTCACCTCCTATGCCAACTTACTGTACCCTCGAGAATACGCTGACTCCTCCCACCTTTCACGGAGATTTGCAGGAGGACGGCGATGACTGGCTTAATGAGTTTGAGCGTGTCGCCGTGTTCAACCACTGGGATGATGACAAAAAAATTAGGCATGTGTACTTCAGCTTAAAAGATGGCACCCGCGTGTGGTTTCGGAACAGAGATGTGCTGACGTCATGGTGTGAATTGCAACGTCGCCTTATGGAGTGTTACAGAAGCGCTGACCGCCGCGAGTGTGCCGAACCTGAACTGCAGTCCCATGTTCAGATGTCAAATGAGGCCGTTACCATGTACGTCGAGGATATGACTCGTTTTTTCAAACGAGTGGATCCCACTATGCCTGAAGAGAAAAAGTTACGCCACCTCATGCTCAGTGTGAAAGAACAGCTTTTCGCCGGTCTGGTACGGAGTTCCCCAAAGAGTATGGCCGAATTTCTCGCGGAAGTCGTTACGATGGAGAAGGTTCTTCATCGGCGATCTGCCCTATTCGATCGGCTACTTAAAGTCGCAGCAACTTCGAAATCGTTCGCCAGCTTGGGGAGCAGCAGCACTGAATGGATTCATGAAATAGTTTATTCCGCTGTTCGCAAAATTGAAAGATACTGCAGAGTGAGACAGCCTGCAGTTAGCTCCATCACCAGTGCCATCCACGATGAGGTTCAGCAAGCTTTGCACACCCGCCAATACGCACCTATGCTCACTGCTATGCCCACCGAGGTGGACCCAGTTCCTGTGACGACAGATATTCCACGCTGCATGTATGCAGAAACGGTGAGAAATTCTATGCCCATGTCTCATCCTACGGCCTGAATCCAGGCAATTCCAGCAGTTACCATTCAATCAGCACATGCTCGTTTTTACATCGACGATCGCCGTGCACTCATGCGGAGGCGTGATCTCTGGCGCACGCTGGACAGACAACCCGTCTGCTACCACTGCGGTGAGGCTGGTCACATTTACTGTGAGTGTTGGTATTGACAGCTTGGATTGCGCGGTTTCCCGATCAATTTGCCTCATCCCCAGTGTCACATGTGAGAGGGGGAGATCTCGGGAGCGCTTGCTCCAATAGATAGAGAGAGAGAGATGCTGGTGGCATTGACAGAATAAGCGTTATCTTTAAACGCAAGAACACCAAGACATGTACAACACTGGCAAACAAACAATTCGTGCACAAAAAGGAAAGAAGAGTAAAGTGAACAAGCCAAATAGACAAATTCGTAAAACTGCAGTTTCCCCGCATTGGGCGCAGTTCCAACGGGAGTTCGCCAGCAATGGCAGTTATGTTTTTCTTGTTCGTTTTCTCCTTGATGTGGATTGAAGTCCCGTCAAGGAGATGATCGACGTCGATGAAGCAGGAGGCAGGTTGGAGGTAATGAACTTGAAGGTATATTGCAGCAAATATTTACAGTCATATGTACATCTTGCCGAAGCACACTGATGATAACATAGACATCAACAGCGTCTTACTCTTCTACTTAACTTTTCTTAAGTTAGAGCCTAGAACACTGTTACTACATACAACGAACTTAGTCTCACTGTTCGACCACCGAGTGGTTACGGCCCAGACAGAAGTTGCATCGTACGGAGTCTTACTGATCGATCAGTTAAGTGATTACAGCCTAGACTGAAGGGAAACGAATCCCGTCCAGTCTTTAGTACCTTGCGGTAACAAAGAAAAAGGGGAGGTGGCCACTGCTGGTCCGCCTCAACCTTCTGTCATCCAATCTGTTTATCCTCAGATTAAGCCACTCCCTACAGGGCTGTCCCTAATCCCGACAGCAGCGTCTTTGCAGTTTAAACAGGCATTTTGGCATTCTTTCCCATCATGGCTCTCCCTCTCCTTATCCCACGCTCTCAGATATTCTCACAATCGAAATATCGGTATCGTAGCAGCCCTGCGGCATTCGGGCCATCTCCCACGCTCATCCAGTCGAACCCTGTCGTTCCAGGAAACACAGCGTGTCTTCGCCTTTCCCGAAGTTCGGACAGTGCACTGGCTGCGACTCAACGCTTCGTTCCAGTCGGCGCGCCGAAAGCGCATGCTGGTCGTTAAAGAATTGGTTGGGCCAAGCGCATTGTCGCTTCAAGCGAGGGCGCACTTCTCATGCATTGTCCTCCTACGCGTCCGAGCTGCTCTTCCCCGAAACGGCCACTAAGAGGACAAGTACGGTCGCGCAGCCGCGACCCCCCCCGAGCGACGTTCAGCGAAAGGGAAGGGTCTCGTACCAGGAACCCCTGGGGGCCAGCGTGGGAGACCAGCCGCTCAATGGGAGTAGTTTGCTTTCCATTGATAATTGCTGTCCAAGAACATGCAGAGAGAGAGCCGAGAAAGAAGCTTTGTATAGCGTACGGTGCTACGCCGTTCCTCCTGCACGATCGCCTTATGAGCGGCAACATAACACGTCCCCCCTTAAGAGTACGCTGGGCTGTTCTACGCTCAGTGGTACGATAAATCACTGCCGCGATTAGGTCACTGGACTTTCTAAGCATACAACAGTATACACAAACATCAAACACCATTGCGAGACAACACGACAGGAGAATACAAGAAACGAAAACAAATACATGCTAAACGATCAAGCACACCATTGCTGCTTCAAGCAGTAAGATCACTAGTGTCTGTTTCTTGGATTGTCAATCACACAGTCCACAATATACAGCAGCGAGTGGGCAGGAACATTCACGTCCCCCCCTCAGTTGGCATGGCACTGTTATTCTGATGGCTTCCACAAACTATTCTGGAGCCTCGATAATGCATCCGCATTCCCGTTACATATACCCTTCCGATGTTGTACCGAGACATGATATCGCTGTAAAGCCAGCGCCCATCTTGTCAATTTCGCCCCGTGCAGAGTAGAAGTTGTAAGGTACGACAGCGGATTGTGGTCGGAAACGACGTTTACTATGGCACCGAAAAGCCAGTAGTCAAACTTCTTTAAGGCCCATATTATTACGAACGCTTCCCTCTCAATTGTCGACCAACGCATCTGGGTCGGTGAGAAGCGGTGGCTTGCAAAGGCGATAGGCCTCTCTTCTCCCTCAGCTGACATTTGCGCCAAACATGCTCCCGCCGCCGTAGCTGAGTCGTCTGTGAAAAGCCAGTAGGGCTGAGATGGCTCTGGGGTGTTTAGCGCCACGGCCTCGCACAAAGATTGTTTGAGCATCTCAAATGCTGCCTGAGCTTCCTCCGGCCAGGGTATCTTATTAGGTACCGCTTTCTTTGTTAACAGCGTGAGCGGGCTCGTCACCTCTGCATATCCTCGGACGTACTCGCGATAGTAACCGCACAGTCCTAACAGGCTGCGTAGTTCCTTTTTGGTGCGCGGTGGTACCAGGTTCTTAATCGCTGCTATTTTTTCAGGGTCTGGTGCGTGTGTCCCTGAACCGACAATATGCCCCAGGTAATGTATATGGGATCGCGCAATCTGACACTTCTCCGGACTGGCTTTCAGTCCCGCCTTCTCTAAGACATTAAGAAGAATGTCGAGATGCTTTAAGTGCTCCTCCCAAGTGCTAGAAAAAATAGCAATATCATCAAGGTATGCCGTGGCATACATTTGATGTTGCGACAAGAGTTTATTCACCATTCTTTGAAAGGTTGCCGCGGAATTTTTTAGCCCGAAAGGCATCACTTTCCATGCGTACTGACCCTCGTGCGTTACAAACGCGGTGAATTTCTGACTCTTCTCTTCCATCGGTACCTGCCAGTACCCGCGCCTAAGGTCCACTACCGTGATGAACTGCGCTCTGCCTACTCGGAAAATCAATTCCTGAGGATTCATCATAGGGAACGCATCCGCTTTGGTGACGGCATTTAACGCCCTGTAGTCCACACACATGCGGATAGTCCCATCCTTTTTTCCGACGCATACTACCGGGTGTGCAAACTCACTCTCCGTGGGGTAGATCAACTTCCAAGTCAAAAGTTCGTCAACTTGCCGGCTGACTTCCTTCTTTAATAGTTCCGGCACCCGATAAGGAAACACCTTTTTTGGCTGGTGGCCCGGTTCTATTTCTATCCTATGTTCGTCTACCTTCGCTATACCCGGGGTGCCGTCAAAGAGTGTGCAATGTCTTTGGAACACCGCCTGTATTTCCGCCTGCGCGTCAGCATCAAGGTGAGCAACCTTCTCGCTCGTTAGCACTAGCTCTTCCCGCTTTATAGTGGTTGGTTGTGGAGCATATTCCACCTCCCCAAAATCATGGTCCTCATCGAAGACTACCCCAATATGACTGACCCTTGTATAGTAAGGTCGAATGTTGTTGGCGTGGACACTTTTCACCTTTCCCTCAGATGTTTCAACGCGGTAAGAGTGTTCGCGCTCACGTCCAACCACTGTGAATGGGCCTAGCCATTTAGGTGACATCTTACAATTCCGATCATTATCGAAAACCACAACCTGGTCGCCAACGTTAAAAGCTTTGAGCCTGGTGCTGCGATTATAGGCACTGGCGTAACTCTCCTGTTGAGTTGCACTAGTTAGCTCAGCAATATTAGCGGCCGTCTCGAGCTGCTCCTTAAGTTGCTGTAAATACTTAGCGGGGCTTTCTCTCTGGCCTAATGATGCCTCCCTTTCTTCATCAATTTGCGCATCTTCGCCGGAAACGTCTTTCTTCTCCAAAGTAACGTTGCATGCCACAACCTTTGGTTTCTCTACTGCTTGTTCTGCCTCGGGAGCAGGCTCGGCCGGTGCTCGACAGGGTGCCAGGGGGCTGCTGGCCTTCGACAAAAGTTTCCAATCTTCCTCGGTCAACAAACAATCTGTGCCCTCGACGAGCTCATCAGTTAACGCGCAGAGTAGGTCGACGCTCTGAGGCTCCGTAACCTCTCGCGGGCTATTTAATTTGACCGGCAACGTAGCTAGCCTTGCCTCGATAGTTTTACCAAAAGCAGACACCAATCTCACCTTGTCAGACGGCTCTACTAAACTTCTCGGAAGCAGACTCTCCCGAAAGACAGTTATTTCACTCCCTGTATCCAAAATTGCATCTGCGGATATACCTGCACATGATACGGGAATTAACTGCAGTTTATTTGTGCCTTCACCCTCGTGTTTTAGAGACTTCACCTTTGCGCTAAGTACTCCATCAGGTATTTCAGTTTCCGTCTCGTGGGATAACGTTACCTTTTGGACCTTCCGCTTTGGCTCGGTAGCCTTCTTCGGGTTGCTCTCCTTATCACTAGACTTCGGGCACTCTTTAGCGAAATGGCCTGAGCCGTGACATAAGTGGCACTTCAGAGCCCCTTTCTCTACTCGTGTCGCCGGCTTCTGCCCCATTTCTACAGTTGGTTGCTTTGAAGCACGCCCTTTTCCTTTCGCTTGTTCGAAAGTTTGCAGCACTTTAGCGATCTCAGTTGGCCTAAGCCATCCCTCGCCTTCTCTTAGTCTCACATACTCAAGACCCTCCGTGCTAAGGCCCGATTTTATACGATCAGCAACCATGAGTTCTGCCATCACTTCTACCGTGTCGGCCTCTCTCACCTGAAGGTAGTAGGAGAAATAAGTTTTCACGCGGGACGCGAACTGCGCCCACGTCTCTTCCTTCCGCTTTACCGCTCTTTCGAACCTCTGCAGATACTCTGCCGGAGAAAGCTTCAGTTCCGTCAGTACTGCTGCTTTAACTGCCTCGTAATCTGCACTCTCTTCAGAGTTGAGGTTACGCAGTAAGTAACGAACTCGTTCAGTTAGTGCTGGTATAACCAAATGCACGCGACTCTCATACGGTACTTGGTAAGTAGCAAATAGTTTTTCTACTTCCTCAAACCATAATGGCACATCCGCGTCACTCGGCAGGCGGAACCCTTTCAGCACTTTTGCACATTGCAGGACAGAATCGAAACACCGTCGCCCCCGATCACCCGTCTCCGACCCAGAGTTGGACAACGTGCCATTGAGACGTTCCGCGTTCATTCTAGTTTGCAATAGCTTTTCGTACTCAATCTGGAGATTGAGCTTTTGAATTTCAAGTTCGAGCGTTCTCGTTTCACTTGAATTCGGCAAAACCTGAGATGCCTGCTGCATCGATTCTTGCCTCTGAGTAGGCACTCTCGCCTCATTTGACTGATCAGAATTTAGAATACCATGGTTTGATGGCTCTCGACTCCGATCCATTGCTACCGCACTCGCACCTTCATCTCCATTAGACTCCATTGTTTCAGCACCCCCGCGTGTTCTCACCATGTGCTCTACACATAAACTGCCATGCCAACTAGAGAAAAACGCAAGAAATCCTGCTCACCCTTTGCTGTATGCACTGTCGTTCCTGGATCTCTTCCACGGTGCCGGAGTTGGCTGCTGTGGGATCGTCTCGACGTTGCCGCTGGTGGCTGACGGATGCCTTGCCCCTCGGTCTCCTCGGCACTGGTCCAGTGTATGGTGCTGTAGAGCTTGCCGATCCTGTCGGCTGCGCCAGTTATGTTTTTCTTTGTTCGTTTTCTCCTTGATGTGGATTGAAGTCCCGTCAAGGAGATGATCGACGTCGATGAAGCAGGAGGCAGGTTGGAGGTAATGAACTTGAAGGTATATTGCAGCAAATATTTACAGTCATATGTACATCTTGCCGAAGCACACTGATGATAACATAGACATCAACAGCGTCTTACTCTTCTACTTAACTTTTCTTAAGTTAGAGCCTAGAACACTGTTACTACATACAACGAACTTAGTCTCACTGTTCGACCACCGAGTGGTTACGGCCCAGACAGAAGTTGCATCGTACGGAGTCTTACTGATCGATCAGTTAAGTGATTACAGCCTAGACTGAAGGGAAACGAATCCCGTCCAGTCTTTAGTACCTTGCGGTAACAAAGAAAAAGGGGAGGTGGCCACTGCTGGTCCGCCTCAACCTTCTGTCATCCAATCTGTTTATCCTCAGATTAAGCCACTCCCTACAGGGCTGTCCCTAATCCCGACAGCAGCGTCTTTGCAGTTTAAACAGGCATTTTGGCATTCTTTCCCATCATGGCTCTCCCTCTCCTTATCCCACGCTCTCAGATATTCTCACAATCGAAATATCGGTATCGTAGCAGCCCTGCGGCATTCGGGCCATCTCCCACGCTCATCCAGTCGAACCCTGTCGTTCCAGGAAACACAGCGTGTCTTCGCCTTTCCCGAAGTTCGGACAGTGCACTGGCTGCGACTCAACGCTTCGTTCCAGTCGGCGCGCCGAAAGCGCATGCTGGTCGTTAAAGAATTGGTTGGGCCAAGCGCATTGTCGCTTCAAGCGAGGGCGCACTTCTCATGCATTGTCCTCCTACGCGTCCGAGCTGCTCTTCCCCGAAACGGCCACTAAGAGGACAAGTACGGTCGCGCAGCCGCGACCCCCCCCGAGCGACGTTCAGCGAAAGGGAAGGGTCTCGTACCAGGAACCCCTGGGGGCCAGCGTGGGAGACCAGCCGCTCAATGGGAGTAGTTTGCTTTCCATTGATAATTGCTGTCCAAGAACATGCAGAGAGAGAGCCGAGAAAGAAGCTTTGTATAGCGTACGGTGCTACGCCGTTCCTCCTGCACGATCGCCTTATGAGCGGCAACATAACAATGGCCTTCGCGTTTATGTCCGCAGTAGCTGTTCAAACTCAAATTGGATGCTCTTACGTTGATTTAGGTGCGGGGCCGGGAACAGAGTTCTCTCAGCGGTGTCGCGTCCACGTAGCCGTTGTCGACAAACGGTACCTGTGGTAGCTGCCGCTCACACAAAGTCCTCCAAGTCTCCGCTGCCTTCCTTCCCGGATGACGTGGCTGTCACCGGCACCCTGCTAGGCCTAGCCACAGCCTCGGCCTCTCCTTTGAGGTGATGCCCGGTCTCCCAAGCGGCCTGGCCCTCTGCTGTGATTGCTCTGCTGGTAGTCCCGTTCTGCCGGCAAAGGTGGAGCGCTGAGGGTATGCTGGGAACTGCTGCAGTTTGGCCGCTGCCACTCCGAAGTTCGTGCTCGACCGTACGGCCACCCCGGAGCCCGGCACCCTCGTGTCCTTGTCACCAGTCGTAGCTGGCAGGACAACCTTCGTCGACCGGTGCCACGCAGAGAATGCTAGCTCAACTTTTTCCAACACCGATCGCTGCTTGGGTCGCATGCCATGAGCCCGCTGTCCACCAATTATGTGTGTTGACGTGTCTACAGCGCGTGCTTTTCTGCGCCACTTTGCTGATCTCTCCTTTTCGCCGTGTGGCCCGTGCTTCGGCCCCTTTTACTCATGACACCCAGGTAGGCCAGAGGCCAAGGGAAATTGAAGATTATCTCGCCCAGCAATGTGTGCCATACTCATCATGTCAATATCTTGATCGTCATCTCCAAGGCAACACTCACTATTTGGCCACGTTCCGATGCAACAGCACAGGGGTGTCCGCCAAGCCCCCATTTGGGAAAATTGAAGGCAGCAATTTTCAGGGACGAGGTCGCTGGGACTCAAAGTGCGGAAGACCACCCACCGGTGTTCAGACAGAATGTTGCAGATTCAGTGAAGGCAGCACGTTCCACGCATAACGAAGGCCTCTCACCCATTAAATTCCTGTTTGAGCGCAGTGACAAGGGACCTGTGGCAACCACATCCGAACTTGATGACCGAGTCTCGCTCAGCATACCTATGCTGCTAGATGGTCATGAGTTCAGTGCACTTGTGGACACTGGTGCAAATTATTCGAGTATTTGTGGAAAGCTGGCAATGGCTCTTATGAAAGTTATAACGCTGTAGAATGAAATGCGTATTCGCACAGCAGGAGGTCACGTTGTTAACCTGCTGGGCCACGGCACTGTAAAAATCAAGATCCGGGCATCAGCGTTTGTGCTAACCTGTGTCATCTTCCACGACTGCTTGCGCCAGCTCGGTATGAACTTTCTACGCGAGCATGGCCCTGTTGTAATTGTCCGCAAGCACGTTGTGACCTTCTTGACACAGCGCACCACAGAACAAGATGCTGAGAGCTGTCATAAACCTGTGCTGTGCATTGCTGAAGACAGCGTGACGTTACCACCGCGAGTGACTCTTCCTGTAGAAGTTAGGTGCGAAGGCCTCCGAGACAGTGATGCGGTTTCCAAAAGCAACATTTTGTTCTTGCTCATTCTAGGTGTATGCACAGCTTGAAGTCTTGTACGTGTTTGTAACGGGCTGTCGCAAATACTTATCATGAGTTTCATCTATGAACATCGGCACCTATTCCGTGGTACCGCTGTGGCCTATGGAGATCCCGTTACTGACGTCACAGAGTGCTTTACATCTGAGGAAACGCATGCCGGTGAAGATTGTCTTGACCGCATCGACATCAATTAGAAGCTGTTTGACAGCAGGAAGGCTGCACTTCACGACTACTAAAGGAATTAAAGTCTTGCTTCACCTCTTCGTCTAAAGTCCGGCAAACACCACTCACCAAGCACCGAATTATTACCGGTGACGATGCTTGCTCAATCTGACAACAGCCCTACCGTGTGACTGCTTACCCGCTTCCAGGGGTCGACGACTCTGTAGACAAGCTGTGGCACACAAAGTACTTTTTATCCACTATTTGAAGAACAGCTATTGGCAGATCGACGTTGATGAGCAAGACAGAAAAGATGGCGTTTGTAACCCCAGACGCCCTTTATCAATCCAGAGTTCTTCCTTTCGGTTTTTGTTCTGGTCCAGCCACTTTCCAGAGGATGATGGATACCGTTCTCGCTGGCCTGAAATGGCAGAGGTGTCTTGTATACCTGGACGATGTGATCATCTTCTCCTAGTCTTTTGAAGAACATCTGAGACGCTTCAGAATGG
This sequence comes from Hyalomma asiaticum, assembly GCA_013339685.2. NCBI lineage: Eukaryota > Metazoa > Arthropoda > Arachnida > Ixodida > Ixodidae > Hyalomma > Hyalomma asiaticum. The sequence continues at coordinate 5,041,983 of CM023491.1, forward strand.
TCCTAGGAGCCATTCGCTCGGCTGAGCTAACGCTGAAACCTCAAAAATGCCACTTTATCTATGAAGAGCTGAAATTCCTCGGGTACGTTGTGAGTGCAGAGGGAATTCAACCTGACCTAGACAAAACTGTAGCCGGTGCCGCCTTCTCTGTTCTGTCAGACATAAAAGCACTACGATGTTTTCTTGGCTTGTGTGCCTATTAATGTCAATTAATTTCCGACTTCTCCAGGATAGCTGAACCGCTCACTCGACTCATTCAAGACAACGTGCCTTTTGTCTGGACCACGGTGCAACAGACGGCTTTCGCAGAGCTACGGCAGCGCATACAGTCAGCACCTGTACTTGCCCTTTTTGATGAGGAGGCAGACACAGAGATCCACACAGGCACTAGCAATGTCAGACTTGGTGCTGTCCTTATGCTACGACACAGTTGAGTACTTCATAGCTTACGCCAGTCGTGTAAACTCTTTCGAGCTGAGATAAACTGTTCTGCTTCTGAGAAGGAATGCTTGACAGTAGTGTGGTTGATGACAAAATTCCGGCCTTATCTGTACGGTCATCCCTTCAAAGTGGTGACTGACCACCACTCGCTGTGCTGGCTGGCCAATCTCAAAGACCCGTGTGGCCACCTTGCTTGGCGGAGTTTGCACTTGAGGAAATTTGACATCACGATTGTGTACAGGTCAGGGCGCAAACACAAAGATGCCGACGTGCCTTCTCGAGCACCTGTAAGTTCCCCTGTTCTGCACTCTGAGGATGATGACAGGTTTCTAGGAGCCGTTACTGATACCGACTTCACGTCAAGACAGTGAGCAGATGTGGAATTACGGCCTATTATCGATTACCTTGAGGGCTGAAAATCCTACTTTCCTCGGCACGTTGCTTGCAAGTTATCTTCTTTTTATCTGAGTAGGGGCATTCTGTACGAGGAAAATACCTGTGGCAGCAACAAAGCCTTTGTCCTCGATGTACCTACTGACATGCGTAATGATATTCTTTTTGCTTGCCACGATGAGCCCACGTCAGGACATTTGGGTTATTGACGGACACTTGCGCGAGTTCACCAGCAATACTACTGGCCACGACTATCATCTAGCACGAACCGCTATGTGAAAGGCTGTCGAGAAAGTCAATGCTGCAATACGGCGCCTGTGAAACGTGCGGGACTACTGCAACCAGTTTCACCACCCGAGACATCATTTGGCCTCGTGGGAATGAATCTTCTCGGACCCTAACCTTTATTGTCCACGGGCAACAAATGGATATAGGTGCAACAGGCTACTTAACTCGTTATGCTGAGACAAAAGCACTATCCCGCGGCACGGCCTCTGAATTTGCGAAGTCCTTCCTACAACAGATCATCCTGCGGCATGGCACCCCATCATGTGTGGTCGCAGACAGCGCAAATGATGCAGGACATCTCCAAACTGAGCTGCACGAGTCACCGCAAAACAACAGCGTACCATCCTCAAACCAATTGGCTAATCGAGCGTTTCAACAAAACCATAACAAATATGAATTGAATGTCCTACTGTATCAAGCGGAAGTTGGCGCCAGTGTGTGTTTTGTTTTCTCTGTGTCTCGTAGCTTTAGCGCCATAACTATTACTTCAAGCAATGAAGCAACTAGCTCAACAACATATCCTTTTGATCATATGTCATAGGCCCTGCCCTCCACTACACTCGCCTGCACGATCCAGAACGTAGTGGGGGTAAAAAAATAGCCCTACCGCAGAAAAAGCTTGCAAACAGCATACCTTTTTGGTACTGAAACTAGAAAAAAAATGTATCATTGCTGGTGACCAGAAGGGAAGCAGATCTGCTTGCCACAAAAGCACGCATCTTGGTCGTGTTCCAGAGGATTATTTATAAATCTTGGCATAAAAAAACTATGTGAACACGCACTAAAAGCCTCTTGATCACAAAAAAGCGTTTCTATCTCAGAACACCCATCACCGGCCTTTCGCTTACAGTGCTGTTTCTCTGAACGTGGCCTCCGAGACTTGCACGTAATCTCAGAGGCTGTGCAGACGCCCGCGGCTCGTTGACGCCAGTGAATTGGTAGAACTATAACCTTAATGGTCAGCGTTACTGCACGTTCCATGCAAAAAGCACATTCCATTTACAATATGCAAAGGACAAATAAGCACACTGAAACCACTGGATGCAACAGAAACCGCGCAGTCCTTCGCCCTAGCATGCAGTGGCTGAACATTGTAGGCACCACATCAGGCTTTGACCATTTCATGTTCAGTAGCATTTTGGCTGTGAGTGGCCAAGTGTGCATGAGGTTGTCATGTTGGAAGTAGTGCCGAGCAAAGCACCTGACTCTTCGATAGCTCCCATTTGTTTTGCCTCTCTGCAATAGCAGAGGTCTTTTGGTCTTGGCGCTTTTAGAAAGCCTAACGCATGAAGGCCTGTCCCGACGATGACATACAAGTTGAAGCAGCCTACGGCAGCACTTTGGTTGGCATTGTACTAAAAAACGGTGGCAATCGCCAGTTGAAACCTTGAGCAGTCGATTGTAGGGGTGTCACACAGAAAAGGAAGCGAGGTGGCAGCCTGGGATGTCCGTCATTTCTGGTTGTGTTCCACCTTGTTGCATAATGCCCAGGCACACCGCCAGAGTGCCACGTCTTCTGCTAGCTGACAGTTAGAGTACCAATTAATGAAATGATGTCACGTGGTCATCACAAAGGACACAGGAGAACTTGAGGCATTGTCAGTCGAACTGTTTAATGGGCGACCCAGCAAAGCAAAGAAAATCACACTGCAAGATGACAGTGGCATGAACGGTCGTTGATCGATGGAAAAACTGACATGCGGCGAAGCACGTCACAGCACTTTCTGGTGTTATCACTTAGAATCTAGAAGGCACTCTAATTGTACGTATTGGGAATGCAAAGTTTCTCGAACGGATGACACAAGTGACATGCAAGATAAGCGCGGCCTGCAATGCGCGTCATAGGAAAGGGATAACCCCATAAGAAAATCAAAACAAGCAGATGTGTCACTACTCAGTTGCAAGCCTTCTTCACTCTCTCATCACTACTTACTCAATATATACTCCGTATTCCTAGCCAGTTCTGCCAAAGTCAAATTACATCGCAGTTGGCTTTAACGACAGAGCAAGTTTTTGTGTGGGCTATTGCTATGATAACTTGCCTTTGTTGTTCTTTCTGCCCCCTTTTCTTTGTTTATGCTGTGAGTTACGATTACAAGAGATTATTGACCTCAGCAAGCACAGGATGAGGTAAATTGGAGAAATGTGGCAGATGCCTTTCTTTTGCTGTAGGTGCAGACAGGTTGGTGATGATGATTAAGGATGATGTTGAGACACTTTGTAGGTAAGGGCAGTGCTCTTGAACATGCAAATAGTGCGGTACTCGGTGTAAGAGACCATGTACTCCGTGAGTTGTTCTAGAAGCCCCTCTTTATTTCACCACTTTGCACATATGACTATAAGTTTAGTCAGTGTCTCATGTTGCAAAATTTAGCTGCACCAAAAGCCTGTTTTCATGCTCCGAAATGCCCTGTTTGCTGATCCAAAAGCTGCTCCAAAATGGTTTCGGCCAATCACATCACTGTAAGTGAAAGGAATTAAAGTGAATGAAAAAAATGCACCTGCCTTTGGTAGGGGCCAAACCTGCTACCTTTGTATTGCGCGTCTGATGCTCTGCCAAATGAGCTACGAAGGCAGCCATTTTCCCATCCACTTTATCGGGTTTTATGTGCATATAATCCTGGGAGTGCTAGACGGCACCGCTTGTAACCATGATGGCAAATGTGGGACACTCTTTTTGCCAGCAGGTGCCACATGGAATGTGACAATCTGAGTAGATGGCTGCTGACCAATAAACCCTCTAACGCTATCTAAAAGCCGTCACATTGATTTATTTCCTTGGGAGCAGTAAGGACCGAGTTAAAGGTACACCAAGAAGGTCGTGGGTTCGGTTCCCACCAAAGGCAGGTTTGTCTTTTCATTCACTTTAATTCCTTTCTACTTTCTCCACAATTACAAATCCACAAGTAACTTCCCCTATGCTTTCCTAGGCTTCATTGTCTGTTTGCTCATTAAGTTGTTTCTAACAAATAAAGAACGAGCCCTTGACCCCTTCCCTTAGAGTTTTTTGCAGTTACTTAGAGGGAAATGGGGCACCACCATCTCTGCAAGTTTCTTAAATGGCGCTCTGCTGAGATGGGAATGAAGGTCTCTTGTGAACCAATAGTGCATATGGCTGCATAAATAATTCTACCTAAAATAAACCCTTCATAAATGGGTCTTATGTACATGTGCTAGTACACCTTGTAATGAAATGTTACTCACCTACTGGGCATAATTAAACGGCGAAAAGGAAAAGAAACTGACGACAGACAGATGTGAAGTGACCACAGACGCTGTCATGTGTCTTCCAACTTTAGCTGCTTTAGTTGCTGCTTTTTACACAGGGCTCTCAAATATAAATAAAGCTTCTTTACAGTTAATGCTAAGAAGAAATATTTCTTTACGGGCTGAATCCGATATGTCCCCGCACTCCCATGTGTACAGCACTGCTACAGCATCAGTCTTCCCTTTAGGTCACGGATTCTGTGCCAAGAACCATACCGCAGCTCTGAAAAGATGTCAGGTAGACAACCTTATTGTGTCAGGAGGAGTGACTGCAGTGCTTTTTGTCACAGGCCCACAATCATGACCACGGGATCAAAGCGGGCATTGCAGCTGTTGCCTGGATGATCATCTTTGGTGATGGCATGCACAACTTCATTGACGGCCTCTCCATTGGGGCAGCATTCTCGGAGAGCCTCCTTGCTGGTGCCAGCATTTCAGTTGCTGTGGTGTGTGAGGAGTTTCCACATGAACTTGGTACGTGCTGGTACTGCGCTGGCTACATTGGCACAGCGGAGCTGAACTCAGCTTCACTGGCAAATTGTAGTTATTCAACGAAATTCTCAGTATGACAAGGTATATAATGTTTAAAAATTCATGTATTTGGGACACCATAAATTTTAACTTACGTATTACGAACCAGAATTATGATCACTCTCAATATAACAAAGTTCCACCATTGCAAGAAGATGAAAACAGCGCAAGACACAGGACAAGGGAGAGCACAGACAGGGGCGCTGACTAACAACCATATGTGTTTATTGCAACAATCGTCGTGCATAAGTGCGCCGCCACTATCAATACGAAATGAACCAACAAAAAATCAGCATGCGCAGAATCCAGCTACATATCTTCAATTTAGCAACTCAGGTACGATATCTCCTTCGAAAGAAGGGAAATGGAAGGTGGGCTAACACATGCTTCTCCATCATTATGGATGTGATAGGCTTCTGATACAAGACGAGCACGTTCATCCCGGTACTTAGACAAGAAACTCACATTTTCAAAAGATGGCTCGCAGCCGCACTCATTGCAATGTATTGATAGTTGGCTATCAGTGGCCTTCTTTTTAACTTTGTTCACGTGCTCACCCACGCGTACATTAACACACCGGCCGGTTTGCCCAATATAAAAACGGCCACAACTGGGCCGTTTTTCTGGGTGTGTGGCTGCGCTTGGTAGTGAGCTCCCGACGCTGTGTTTGCGGAATGCCTAACAAGCTGCTCGAGCCACCAACAGCACGGTCAGGTGTAGGCCCAGTTGCTGGCCTAGATCCTCGTGACCAGGTACATGAGGCCTCAACTTGGCCGTTTTCTTCGTGGATGTCAAGGAAGGCTACCCACAGCACGGTTGGGCGTAGTCGCGAGTGCTGCCCTGTTTCTTTGCGTCATGAGCAGCAACACAATGCTCATCGTGTCCTCGCTACCCATTGTCCTCCTCGTCGTGGCCCACATTGCCCCTCAAGCGTTGACAACCTACCGCCACAGTCTCCTTCTCACACATACGCTTCTTTTACGTGAGCTCCTCCTTCGCTGCCGACCAGCCTCGATGAGACTGTTTTGAGCTGTGTGACTTGAGACTTGAACGCTTGGATGTTTTCTTGCCCCACCACGGTGGTCTAGTGGTTATTGTACTCAGCTGCTGATCCGAGGGTCGCAGGATGGAATCCCAGCCGTGGCGGCTGCATTTTGATGGAGGCGAAATGTTGAGGCCAGTGTACTCTGTGATGTCAGTGCACGTTAAAAGAACTCCACGTGTTCGAAATTTCCGGAGACCTCCATTATGGCGTCTCTCATAATCATGGCCTGGTTTTGGGACGTTAAACCCCAGAAATCAATCAGCTTGCATGTTTTTGCTGTATTTGAAGATGTCGTGCTATTTCCATTGTGTTTATTGTTGTGTGTCCTTGTTCACTCGTGTTTTGATAATTTTCTCCTCACAGAAAGCAGCCTCGCCATATCGTTGAGCACGTTGTCAGACGCCGTGTACGTTTCATGTCTGACAGGGCACACAGTGGGATGTGCAGTGTGGTAGGCTGTTTTCAGGTGTGTCTTCCTCAGCTGTGGTGGCGAGGAGGAAAACGTGCGGGTTCCTCCTTGTGCCCTAATCGGCTGGCTCCGGCTGGCGGGCATGCCACACATTTTGAAAAATGTTTGTGCAAAAGTCGTGTGAATCTTGCCCATTTTCCGCTGGCACCAGCAGGAGCATCAATTTATCAGCCCAGTCTTCGTCTCTGGCAGCAGTGAGACTTCATTATGTTGAAATTATGGATGAACATGATTTGTTATATAGAGGTAAACAAAATACACAGTGTTCTGCGGGCATGTCACTGATCTCGGGGGCGTATGCAGAGCATGGAAGAAGAGAGAAGCTTGACAACGATAGCGTTTTGGGACATGGCAAACCAAATTTATACACAACACATCGCAAACCAAAAATTGACAGAATATATACAAACAGAAAACTAATATAGGAAATTAACCCCTAATGAAAAACACTTCCTTAGTAACAATACTTTCTAAATTCTCAGTTCGGCACTGCCCTTAGTTCTAAGTCAGGCCAAACTGACTCTGCTGATGCAGTCACGATGAACAAGTGGAATGTTCTTACTGGGGTCGGCACTGTCCGTTGCCGGTCTGGAAACTAGTTTGGGCGACTCCAAGTCGTCGCTGTCCTCCTTTACGTCAACTGGAAGGTACCGCTTGCTTACGTAGCCGACGCCTGGTCTCAGCTGGTGAACGTCCTTCGACGGTTACGCCTAGCCTTAGGCCTAAGTACGGGTACGGTCCCCCACTCGAAGTAGCGACGTGACGTCCCGGTGAAATGCTGCTGGCCGACCTTCGAAGGGGGACTGTTGGTGGTGCATCCGAAACTGTCGGCTGCAGAACCTCCAAAGAGCCTCGCCCAAAACGTGTCCGAGGTCCACAGCTACGCCACGGAGTACCAGCATCACGGGCTCCCGAACCGAACACCTCGTCCCGTCGACAGAGCGTAGCTGCCGATGCGTCCTTCCTTGGCCATCGCCACTCAGACAGTTGCCAGCTCAGCGTTGACCATTTCCGATCGCAGCTTGGGTTGCGCGCCACGAGCCAGCCGTCCACCAACTAACTATGAACATAGACGTGTCAACGGCGTGTGCATTTGGGCGCCTCTCTGTTATGCCGCACGCGACCTCCCGTTTTCGCCATGTGGCGTGTGCGTTGGGCCCCTTTACTCATGACAGGGCACCATGTCGTAAAAATAAAATACTTCGTTACATTGAAGTATAAGTTTACATTGAAAACATGGCAGATGAACCAACTATTTGAACTTCGTCTGAATTAACCAAAAAGCTCGAATTATCAGATTTTGGATTATCATGAGTATACTATGCCCTGTCTGTGCACTTTAACATTGTGTGGAATGCAACAAAAATTGGCTGCCAAAGCGATGCATGACTACATTGCACACACACAACGACACAGGCGCACGCACTTCCATGTAAACAAAACCACCGACAGAGCATCATCCATGAGTGCGTGACACTATGCTACAAAAAGAGGGCACTTTGGCAAGGCAAAGCAGTATTGCTTGGCCAAGGCTATTTCTGACTATGTAGTTTGTACATGGGGCTCTGACCACCACCAGCCTCTCCTTGCTTCATCCTGCTACTCCAACATAGCTGCAAAGTGTCTTCTGCCACTTTTTGTTTCTCATGTTAGTCATGAATTTCGTTATATTAATGTTTGTTATATTGAGGTTTAACTGTATTGTTCTTGTTTGAGTTCGTGGAAAAATTTTGTGTTCACCGCTTGGTGTAGGCACTGTTCTTGACAAAATAATTTGCCTTGGATCCACTATACTAGGTGCATCCATGTCGCTTTTGGCACTGCCTTAATCTGGCAAAAAAATGTTTGCCTTTGCTGCAATTGCTGTGTAGTTTTCTAGACAAAATCTAAAAACAGAACAGAATAGAGTGAAACAGTAAGCTTTCTTCTCTATGCACCCACAGGCAGCACGGCAGGCGTCAGTTTTGTGCGCTAGCAGCTGTACTCCAGGCGAAACGTCACCATTGGTGGCCATGCATGCATTGGGAGGTTCTGGGTATGCATGTGTGCGAGTAAGTTAACCACCAACACAGAAGCCTGATACTCTGACCTTTAACACCATAGATGCTCATTTGCGCAGCTTGAATGGAACATCGTTAGAACATCCCACATGGAAGTCACCGCAAGCTTTTGATATCTGAAGTCAAATGGCATTATTTGCAGTGGTGACATCTTCCCGTTGGTCTCATCTTGTGCATGAATGAAGTGTGATGCTTACGCCACCATTAGTGTCACTCTTAATCATGCCAGTATTGTCAGACATTTCATACCTGCCAAGGTGCACTTACTACTTGTTCCCAGCTGGAGCTTGCCTGTGTGCTGTGTCTGTGGAGAGCATGTGCAGTTGTGCTAAGCAACTCTATTTGCCATGTCCATAGACAGCAGCACCACACAGCATACAGAGACTGAAACACCACGGATCAGCAGATGATCAGGTGGTACAGCCGTGTTTCTGCATGATAGTGCGGGCTGTATGAACAGCTGCCATACAGGCAAAGGGGCGCTTATTCGATTGCTCACAGTGGTCAAGAGCGTCAAGGGCATGCTTAGGGGTAGCTACCTAGTTGGGTTTCACTATCGAAGACAGTAAGACATGGACACAGAAGATGATTGGATAACGTAGGTGCTATCAATTGAAAGGGTGCTCTGTAGCGGAAGAAGAGGTAGATGTGGTCTGTACCGTGTCTGGGCTAGTTGGGAGGAGGGGCCGTTTTGCCCTTGTCTTTTGTTGTGCCATGTTTCTAGAAACTAGTATTATGCGCGTGCTTGGGTGTGATGGTTCTCAGCCAGGCCCACATGTGGGTCCACGCAAGAAATTTAGGCAACCTATTGTGGCTGTTGTTCTGTGTGTAAAAGATGCTTTTGCTGAATGCAGGAGACTTTGCGGTCCTGCTGAGTGCAGGCATGAGCACCCGCCAGGCTGTGGCGTACAACTTCCTGTCGGCACTAACCTGCTTCTTGGGCCTGGGCGTGGGCATCCTGGTGGGTGACCTCACTGAAGGTGCACCTCACATCTTTGCCCTGGCTGCTGGCATGTTCCTGTACATTTCCCTTGTTGCCATGGTGAGGAAGAAAGAAACTTAATGAAATGTGCTCTACTCATTGTCTGTGCAACTCTATTATTTACTGCATGGCAATTTTCTGTTGATTGAAAAGCACAAGCTATTTGAAGATTGTGTTTCTTAATTGGCATTAAATGGGCACAAACTTTTGTTGCTGGTTTTCTAACGCTGCCTGCACAAAGCTTAATGGTGCCTTGAGAAAATTTGCTGCAGCACTGATCTCCAAGAATTTGTATGGTAAATCTGCGGTGTTGCCATGTCCTTTCCTTGTTTGACAGCATGTTTAATATGTGCCTAATTGCATGCACTCATGTGACCTCTCTAGGGTAAGGGCCTTGTACAATGGTTAAAATGGCTTGCATTTATCTTTGTTGATAACAGATTGCAAGCTTACCAAATTTTACAGTCAGTTGTTTACTCTGACTTATCTATATTGAGAGCTATCAGTATTTGTTTACTAAAAGCACATGAGAGGAATTGCTGTAAATTACACTCTGACACAGCTACTTGTGCTGTGCTTGTCCTTGTGCATATGCTTGCAAAATTTCATTGAGTTGGAGTGAAAAAAGCTTTGTGCTTTTGCTACGAGAGCTCGTAAATAAAAAGAAATTGGTTCATCCCTCTTTTATATTAATCGGTAAAATGCGACAGTGAAAATATCTTGACAGAAGCACTCAAATGGTATCGCCTCGTGAACTGATGATCCACGGCAGCACAAAGTGCATTTCATTTGCTGCACGGACGCCATCCTGTGGGCTTACATGCACACATATACACATACGTGTACATATATGCAATAAAAATGTGCTGATTCCGCCAGTAGCAGAGGAGGCACTCAATGGCACACCTGTATACATAGAGCAGGATAGAGTGGTCACGCAATGTAGGGTCCTTCACAAGGCCATGTCTATTGCAACTAATGCTAGCCCAGCTGTTAAGGGGGGACGCGGCCTTCGTATCGCGAAAAATGACCAAAAAATCGATTTTTTGAAAACCACATATTCAGTTTCTACAAGTCCTTTTCTATCCGGTTCCAAAATATGAACGCTGAAAACCGCGTAGAAGTGCTAAAAAAAATGTTAATAGAGGCCAACGTGGCGAAAAAACTCGATAGAAATCGTGAAAAAACGGCACTTTTCAAGCCCCAATATCTCCGCAACGGCGCAACCGAGCGCCGCCATTTTGCCCTCGTTGGAAAGCGCGATTCTCCGTCTTCAAATCTGCCGCTTCAGCCAGCTCCTCCATACAGAAGCAAGCGCACAAAAAGCAAAAGATTCTAGGCCGTGCCGAGGCCTGCAATTGGCCGCGCCCGTCACGTGACGAATCGGAGCCTCGCCATTGGTCTCCTTGGCGGTCCGCGTCTTCTGCTACCGCGCCAGCGCGCCTCTCTGCGCTGTATGTTCGTCTGTGCGTGCCTTCCCCGATAGTATTTGCAGTGTCGGCGATCGGGCGGTGTGTAGACAGAACGGCAGCTGATCCCAAAGCTGATATCTTATCGCTCGCGGCTCGTGGCGCCGCGCGTTTGACGATCGCGTCGCCATGTTTGTCAGCTCCGTACGGAGCGTAGCTGGCGTAGTTTCGGCAGCGGACTCCGCGAGTGCTTTGTGCGCCTCTTGACATCTCAGCGCGCCATTATCGTCGGTATTTGCGGAACGTAGTTTCAGCGGCGGATTTTTGTTGTGATGGGCGTGTTTAGACTTTTCGGCTCGCTGTCGGTGCGCGCGGAGCGTAGTTTCGGAAGTAGCGCGTGCGAGTGCCGATGGTGCGCCCGCTCCCGATCACTCGCGCGCGGCCGGTATGCTTGCTTTTGTCTACTTTGACGGGTCGCTTTGCGGCATTTCATCCGCGGGCGAAACATCATGTGCGAGCGGCAGTGGCACTGTTGCCCATGTCGCGCGGCGTCCGACGTTGCCGACTGCATGTAGCGATCGCGCCACGGATGTGCCCGAATCTCGTCACGTTGCCACGCCGTCCGCAAGTATGGATGATACCCTTCAGGCACCCCTAGAGCCGCATTTTGTATCACCAAACGCATTCCGCGAGGTCGCCACGTACGTGCAAGTAAGTTGGGTGTCTGCGACCGCGCTGAAAACGGAATGACAGGCGCCGATACGCAAAAAAGCGAACGAGTTTCCGATCGTTAAAACCACGGCCTAGAACCCGTTTCTCGGCGTTGTAGGAGTCAGCAGCGCTCCTAATAACTTTTAATTGAGTGGGAACTAGATATTGGTCAGCATCGCAAATGATACTGACGTGTACGCGCGCCTGGCAGCGCTCTCGTGAAGCGGTGGTTAGAGTAACTGTATATGTAGGGGAACATATACAGTAACTCTAGCGGTAGTAATTGCCGCGAAATGAATATCGTAAGATTTTCTGTGCGAATAGGAGAGCTGTGCAGGCTGTAAAAAGTATTGAAAAGGGGCTAGGAGCCCTGACTAATTATACTGGTCAGCAACCAACATCTCACATAGAGGGTTGCACCATAAAACATTTCAGAAAAATCTGAAGGCTTAGTTCAGACCTTCCAGTGAGACAGCTGCTGCCAGTATTTGTGTACCCTGGTACCAATTCCTTTCTGGCATGCAGATCTGTCCATGAGGCAGTATTTCAAGTACAGTCATTGAGCCCACCATGCTTATGCTGAGTATTGTGCAACACTTTGACTGCAGCCTGGACAACATGCCTTTCCCAGAGCAGCAAAGAAAGGTGTGTTTTATGGAAAAAGAGGCCAGCAAGGCATACCAAACTAAAGAAAGGACATTCAAGAAGCCGTGCACCAAAAAGGACACAAAACACTGCGTATTCAGTGCCCTTTTCTAATAAAAATCCATGGAAAAACTTTGAAAGCCGTTTTCTCAAAACGACTTTTCTTGCTCCTTGCCTTGCTTGTTCCGCTGATTTCTTCATGACTACTAGGTCTATTTCAGTTCTGTTTTTTTTCCTATATTCCTAGAAGAATTGCCCAGGTCGTGACATTCTTGTTTTTCCAGTTTTCCTTCACAACATTTAACAATACGACTAATTGCTCACAGCCTGAGCTCTTGTGGTGCAGTCACCTGGTAAAAAACGACAACTAAAAAAATTGTGTAGCAAATAAAAAAATCTAAGAATGTCACGCCCTCGACCATTCATCATAGAGCTCACAGCACTTTGAAAAAGCTTTCTATCACATTTTTTAAGCGATTCAGGCTCGGAACAAGGTCAGAAGGAGGACATTGTTGTAAATCAGAAAGTTTTAAAGATAAGCTAATGAAATTTATACAGTAGTATCACAGAATCATTGCTAATAAGTCTATCAAATTTCATCAAAATCCATAAAGAAATAAGAAAGTTGGTTTCCAACCCCCCCTTAAACAAAAAAGACAAGAACATGGTGAAAAGCCTGATTATATGACCTACGGTGTTCTGTCAGCAGCTTTTAACAGTTATGCCTAAATCATTTGGTTGGCCTTGGTTGGCCGCAGGCTGGAGTGGTGATGATCATTGGCATATGCATGGTGCGCATTGTGGCATCATTACGGGAAGGACCCGCGGCACGTAGAAACTCTATGGGCGATGCAGACTGCCGAGTGCCGCTCGTTCGTTTTTTCGCTATTTACCGTTCAACAGCATCGCCATTTTTCTGGTTTCGTGGCTCTCTAGGCGAACACGCATTAGATGGAAGCTAAAGGCTATCACAGTGGAACAAAACGCAGGCTTGCAGATAACTTTATTCATGTCCTGAGGAACAGTGCTGGGACGTCCCCTTCTAGGGGGAGCCTGTAGCAGTTGTGGACGGCTCCCACGCAGGGACTGCAAGACTGTCACGAGTGTGAGCGTGGATCTCGGGAGCACTTGCTCCGATGGATTGAGAGAGTGAGAGGCGAGAGGCGTAAAGCGTTAACAAAAACAAAGACGTTACTTTATAAACAGGAACACAAGGACATGAAATAGATGAACAAACATCAAACCGCACACCAAAAGAGAACTAGGGAAAACAAACTCAGTTAACAACCTAAAATAGCCAACTACCCATCTTCCGCGTTGGGCGCAGTCCCACCGGGAGTCTCTTAACACTGTGCCTCGCGTTTATGTCCGCGTTGAAGGCCCGCCGCTCAAAGGGTAATTGGACACTCTTACATTGCATCCGTCGCGGTGCGTTTCAGAGTCGATGCTCTCTTGTTGTGTCGTGTCCCGTAGCTGTCGTCGAATGTGCTGCTTGTGGTGGCTGCCGCTCACGCAAGGTCTGTCCTTGTCTGCCGCCTTGCTTCTCCGTTGACGTGGCGGATCACCGATTAGGCCTAGCCTAGCCTAGGCCTCCTTCCTGAGTGCTGCTCGGTCTCCCACAAAGACCTGCCCTCTGCAGCGATTCTTCTGCCGGTCGTTCCGTTCTGCCGGCGAAGGTGGAGCGCTGCGGTTACGCCGGGAACTGCTGAAGTTCGGCCGCTGCCACTCCGAAGTCCGTGCTCGATCGTAAGCCAGATCGACGGCACCCCGGAGCCCGACGCCCTCGTCTCCTTGTCACCAGAGTGTAGCTGGCCAGACACCCTTCGTCGACCGGTGCCGCGCAGAGAATGCCCGCTCAGCCTTCCCCACCACCGATCGGGTCGCGTGCCGCGAGCCCGCTGACATCCTAGTTATGAACGCCGACGTGTCCACTGCGCGTGCTTTCCTGCGCCACTTCGCCGATCTTTCCATTTGGCCTAGTGGCCTGTGATTGTGGGACCCCTTACTCATGACACTGGCCCCCCTTTTAAGAGTTTTTTTTCTTAAAAAACTGCTTCCTCCTCTTCTGATTTCTTGAGGACTCTGCGAATGTTGCTATTCGACGACCCCCACGGACACACCGCAGGTCCCTTCACACCGACACACTTTCGCGCACATTGTGTTTCTTGGTCATCACCACACCCAACACCATCACATAGTCTCTTTCCTCAATGTTCACCACCTGAGTGAGTGTTCACAAAGTTCAAGTTCCTGTCGCTAAATAGTGCACTCCTAAGCATACACTACCTACAATGCTAAACATACAATATGTCACTAAATCAACTATGAGTCCATCACCTCATTAATAACACACTTCTAAATATAACTATATATTTCACCACAATAGCACTCAGCACATTTTGCTCTGCACGACTGTGTGCTCTGCATGTGTGTTTTACATGGCCCTGCTATTTGTTAGTTTTGCTTTGCATCTAGGGCAGGATTTACCATGACCCTTTCCACCCCTATTGTCTTCTTGATGTTGCACTTCCTCACCTTCCTCTTCCGCTATCACCATGCAACTCCTCGCTGTCTCGTGCTTATTCCCCTTTTCCTTTTCCTCTCTCTCTTCATATCTTTTTAACATGTTAATATGAAACACCTTTTCAGGCCCTTCACCGAAATTTCGTAATCCACATCACTTTTCCTTTGAGCTACCGTAAACGGTCCCTTCCACTGCATTAGCATTTTGTTATTGTCAGTTAGTAATAATATCAACACCTTATCGCCTGGGCTGAGTTTCCTAGTCATGGTTTTCCGGTCATAGTATCCCTTCTGCTTTTGTTTAGCTTGCTCCAGCGCTTGATGTGCTAGTTTACATGTTTCTTCCAATCTGTTCCTTAACTCTAGCACATACGTATACGAGGTCCTTTCCTCTGTCTCAAGTTCCTCTCTAGACCAGAGCTCCTTGAGTATGGTTATGGGTCCCCTGACTGTTCTTCCGTACAACATTTCGAATGGAGAGAACCCTAGGCTAGCCTGAGGCACTTCACGGTACACGAACAAGAGGGCAGGTAGATACCTATCCCAGTCCCTAGGCCTCTCCTGACACATCCTTTTGATCATCGTTTTTAGCGTCCCATTAAACCGCTCTACCAAGCCATTGGCCATTGGATGATAAGGCGTGGTTAACTTCTGATCGATGGACATTAGTCGGTTTACCTCCTTCATAATTTCTGACGTGAAGTTCGATCCTCTGTCACTCAATACCTCTTTAGGTACTCCATATCGGGCAAACATCTCTAGTAGGGCTTCTGCAACCTGTATGGTGTCGATGCTCTTCAAGGCGACTGCGTCTGGATACCTCGTAGCCACATCTACCAGTGTGAGCACATACCTATTTCCTCTCCCCGAGACTGGGTTGAGAGGTCCCACTATATCAATTGCTACCCTATCAAAAGGCCGTTCTACAATGGGCATCCTACCTAGTGGTGCCTTACCCACTCTTCCCTTCGGTACCGTTTTTTGACACACATCACAGGATTTGACATATCTTTTAACGTCACTCTGCACCCCAACCCAAAAGAACTCTTCTGTAATCCTCTCCAAGGTATTTTTAATTCCTTGGTGGCCAGCCATTATACTATCATGCCCCAACTTCAACACTGTACTTTTTAGCTCCTCTGGAACCATCAGCTGGTGCACTTCCCTGCCAGAACTGAAAATGCACTTTCTATACACTAGTCCATTCCGTTTAACAAACTCCGCTACCGTCCGACTCTTCTTCCTTTTAATCATCTGGCCCACCTTTGCTTCACAAGCCTTAATAGATGGATCCTTATCCTGTAATTCCTTGAATTCGGCCGCTGTTATACTTAAACCATCTACAGCTGCCACCTGTAGTGCTTTCAAAGGTTTTGGTACCTTACTTGCGGCTCTAGTCTGTACCACCGCTGCTATGTCTTTCTGAAGCTCTTTCCCCTTCTCTGGGTTTTCCATCAGTTCTGGACCCTTCTTGGTCCCTCTCCATGTTGGATCCGGATCGTCTGCTTTTCTAACTCCTGGTACATTTCCCACGATCAAATCGTAGAGGGGGTCCTCTATGCATTTTGCAGTCACAAGCCCTGTGTAATACGGTGTTGATATTTGAATTTGGGCCTCTGGAAGGTATCTGACCGACCTGTCCACAAATGTGACCGGTTTTGTCAGGCCTGTCATCCTCTCCGGCGACACCAAGCTTCTCCTTACTATAACTGTGTTAGCTCCCGTATCTCTTAATACTGTAGCCTTATGTCCCTGTACTTCTCCTTCCACTACGGGCATATCGTGTTCTTTTTGTCCTTCTCTTGATCTTACTACACATGCGGTTTTTTCTACCGTTTTAGTCCTACACTCATCTGCCTTATGTCCCTTCCTTTGACACAACTGGCAGGTCACAGAGCGTTGTTGCAAACTGTTTCTCGACATGCAATTCATGGCTAAATGTCCAGGTCGATTGCATAGGAAGCATCTCTGTTGGACCTTAGAATTACAACCTGGGACCCGGCTCCTTGCTTCTCCCTCTGCTCCTGTGGGAGCATCTTTGTCCCCTTTTGCCAAGTTCTTTAGTCCTTGTGCTTCCATAAACTGGTCCGCCTGCTGGGCCAATTCCTCCACTGAGCTTAACTTACGCTCCTTCAAAAATATGGCCAGCTTACTACTACACCGACTCAGAAACTGCTCTCCCACTATTCTATCCCTCACTCCTTCATACGTTTTCTCAGTTTCAAATAAATCTACCCATCGGTCAAAATAGTTTGTCAACCTGGCCGCGAACTGCTGACCAGTCTCAGAATCCTCTGGCTTACTTGTGCGAAACTTCTCTCTAAACCCTTCGGCTGTTAGCCGGAACCGTTTCAATAAAGTGTTTTTGACCTTGTCATAGTCCATTGAATCGTCTGCAGGCATTCTGCCAAACACACTCAATGCCTCCCCTACCAAACAGAGGCTTAAGGCGCTCGCCCACTCGCTTTTCTCCCAGCCTTGCCCGACTGCTATTCTTCCGAATCAGTGCAAATACGCGTCCAAATCATCCCTTCTTTCATCAAAGGGCGCCATCAGTTTCCTGGGGCAAATTTGTCTAGGCCTGGCAGAAGGCGAGCCGGGCGACGCCGTCGGCGTGGGGGTTTCACTATGCCGTCCCATCGCATTTGCTTCTGCCAACCTCAGCTTTAACTCTAAAAGTGCATTTTCGCGCTCAAACTCTCGCTCGCGCTCCCGTTGAGCGTTGAGCTTTAATTCTAAAATCGACCTTTCGCGTTCGTGCGCGTTCTCAAAAAACTGTAACATCTCTTACTTGGACATATTCGTGTCCTTTGCAATCGCTGCCAACCGCTCCCAATCCATCTTTGCAACCCCCGACGATCTCTCGTGACTGGGCCTGGAGATGTTAATCCTGGCAAAGGCTCGCCAATTATTTGTCACGAGTGCGAGCGTGGATCTCGGGAGCGCTTGCTCCGATGGATTGAGAGAGTGAGAGGCGAGAGGCGTAAAGCGTTAACACAAAGACGTTACTTTATAAACAGGAACACAAAGACATGAAATAGATGAACAAACATCAAACAGCACACCAAAAGAGAACTAGGGAAAACAAACTCAGTTAACAACCTAAAATAGCCAACTACCCATCTTCCGTGTTGGGCGCAGTCCCACCGGGAGTCTCTTAACACTGTGCCTCGCGTTTATGTCCGCGTTGAAGGCCCGCCGCTCAAAGGGTAATTGGACACTCTTACATTGCATCCGTCGCGGTGCGTTTCAGAGTCGATGCTCTCTTGTTGTGTCGTGTCCCGTAGCTGTCGTCGAATGTGCTGCTTGTGGTGGCTGCCGCTCACGCAAGGTCTGTCCTTGTCTGCCGCCTTGCTTCTCCGTTGACGTGGCGGATCACCGATTAGGCCTAGCCTAGCCTAGGCCTCCTTCCTGAGTGCTGCTCGGTCTCCCACAAAGACCTGCCCTCTGCAGCGATTCTTCTGCCGGTCGTTCCGTTCTGCCGGCGAAGGTGGAGCGCTGCGGTTACGCCGGGAACTGCTGAAGTTCGGCCGCTGCCACTCCGAAGTCCGTGCTCGATCGTAAGCCAGATCGACGGCACCCCGGAGCCCGACGCCCTCGTCTCCTTGTCACCAGAGTGTAGCTGGCCAGACACCCTTCGTCGACCGGTGCCGCGCAGAGAATGCCCGCTCAGCCTTCCCCACCACCGATCGGGTCGCGTGCCGCGAGCCCGCTGACATCCTAGTTATGAACGCCGACGTGTCCACTGCGCGTGCTTTCCTGCGCCACTTCGCCGATCTTTCCATTTGGCCTAGTGGCCTGTGATTGTGGGCCCCCTTACTCATGACAAAGACTGTGGCCCTCCACCTTCTCCCAGGCTCTCTGGACAGCCTGAAGTTGAACCGAAAAGCTGATGCTTCTAAGGGCTTCCTCCCATTTCTCTTCTTTGTTGAACTCTGTGTCACGTAACATAGGACATTGCCAGAGCATGTGAGGTGGTGAACAGTAAGCCTCTCCGCAGTTTGGACAATGCAGTTGGATGTTGGGCAAGAAGTGACTAAACCTGCCTCTCGAAGGGAAATACCCATTTGGAGCATCCTGAAGGCCGAGGACTGTGGTCGAGGGAGTTTAGGGTGAGGAAGGGGTCCGATTGGGATGATATATGAGTCACGATCTCGTGGAAAGTGAGGAGCGGGTCCTTGTGCATTCCTGCGTCCCCGCCTGCGAAATCGCCGGGACTGCCGCGGTGAGTGAAATCTCGCGCACGGTCATGGGCAAACTCATTGGCGTTTGGAACATTGGGGTGTACATTGGCCCCCATGTAAGTCGGTCGTTACGTTTAGAGGTAGAAAGATAGCCGAGTGGGTCAGAGAACAGACGGGAGTTGCCGACATAATAACCGACGTTAAGAAGAAGAAGAAGAAAAAAATGCACATGGGCAGGCCACGTGACGAGAAGGATAGATAACCGAAGGACAGGTAGAACGACGGAATCGATACTAAAGAGAGGGCAAGCGTAGCCGCGGACGACCAAGAGTAAGAAAGGGGGATGAAATCAAGAAATTCGCAAGCTTCAAATGTAATCGGCTCGCGCAGGACAGGCAAGAATGGAGAGGATTGGGAGGTGCCGTCGTCCTGCAGTGGACATAAGATGGGCTAATGATGATGATGATGACTCCGGCAGGAACCTGAGCACCCTGATGCAGTCTACCCTGGGGATTTTCTGCCCTTCCCGTGTGTATAGAGCTACTGGAATCTGCTCTAGGAGGAGTGAGGTTCCTCACCCCTTGTCGAGTGGGTCGGTACAGTAACAGCTCGGACGTGGCAGGTGACAGGCTCAATCTCCTCAGGACTAGAATGTCCTCCGTGACATTTAGTGCCTGTTGACATGCCTGCTCTACATCGGCATCGGACCCTCCCGTGCACCACATGGTGATGCCGTCCGCGTAGAGAGCATTGCTAATCCTGTGGACTGTGGCGAGTCGCTCGGAGAGGCCCTTCATGGCAATATTGAAGAGCAGAGGAGAGATGACAGCCCCGTGTGGAGTGTTTCTCACTCCTAAGGTCAATTCCGCGGATTTTAGTCTTAATGGTAGCCCTGCATTCCCCAAGAAAGGAGCTAACGTATGTGTGGAAACGTTGTTTCAGACCCATATCCGAGACTGCCTCAAGCACACGAACTTGTGAGAGGTAGTTTTGAAAGCTTTGGCCAGGTTTAGAGCTAGTATGCTTCTAGTATCCCTATGTTGTCGTCAATAATTTGTCGCTTGATGAGGAGCGTGACGTCCTGTGTAGATAGTGCAGGTATAATAAAGAATACCAACGCAGTCGTAGACGCAGCGGATGCGGCTCACACAAGGCGAGACAGCGTAGGCCTTCCAGCCAAGGCAGTCACAACGTCGAGCACGAGCACTTGCGATGCGCTGGCGATACGGCTGCAGGGCTGTGCATGGTGTGCTTCTTCTTCATTACATCTTCCCCCCTCGCTGAAGACGGAGTCACTCAGGTGACCTAAGGCGTCGTGAGGACGGAGGGCTCATGGTACTGCTTGAGGCGATCAACGTGAACAGTTTCGCGGCCGCGGCGACGTAGGTCCATAGCAGATGTCACAGGTTCGATGACGTAGTTCACCGGCGAAGTGCGCTGTAGGACCCGGTAGGGTCCATGATATCTCGAGACAAATTTTGACGACATCCCAGGTGTAGAAGCAGGAGGTACCCACAACCATACGAGATCGCCATGAGAAAACTGCTGTTGTGGGTGCCCATCGTCATGACGAGATTTCTGCAGTACTTGATCTTCTGGTGTAAGTGAACGAGCCAGTTGACGACACTCTTCAGCGTACCGAGCGGCTTCGGACGCCGGTGTGCCCTCCGATGAGTCAGGGCGGTAAGGAAGAATGGTGTCGATTGGGGACGAGGGTTCGCGGCCATAAAGAAGAAAGAAAGGAGAGAAGCCCGTTGTCGCCTGAGATGCCGTATTGTAGGCGTAGGTGACAAAGGGAAGAACGATGTCCCATGTGGTGTTGTTACAGGGCCGAGTTCAAGCTCCCCGGCGCGAAGTCGGTGAAGGGAACCACGGCAGTTTCGGTCGTTCCGTACGCAAGCAGACACAGTGAAAGGATCAGAGTCGTGGTTGAGAAAACAAAACAACAAAAATTTAATCTATAGTGATAGGGCGGCACGTAGATTACAAGGCGAAATAACACTTCACTCAACTAACAATGAACAGCAATGAAAAAGCTTAACAAAAATACTAAAGCGCGAGAACAACAAACAAATAAGAAAAATAAACTAACAAAGAATAACTAGGGTAATGAGAACAATAAAGACTAATTTACAAAAGTTCAGGTAGAGAGTTCAGGGGTAGAAACGGGTGGTGGCATACGTGCTGATGACCGGCAGCGTCGAAGGGTCCACGACGGTCTGGTGCGGCAGTCTGGTACGGCACAGCGTTGAGGTCTATGGAGTTGCGGCGCTGATGTTCCCGGGGAGCTAGTGCTTGACGGCAAACCCGAGCAGTTTTAACTAACTCGAGCCGAAGTCCCGATGCCTACGTTGCAGACGGTAAGCGCACATCTCAACTAGGCGAAGCGGCTAAGGTTAGGTGGCCAGCCGGTACAGAGCCACGCTAACAACTTCTAGAGCGATACGATGATCGGCTTCTACGCCGTGTAAGCCAAGCGACTAGAACCCCGTGCTCCTCAATGCTCCTCGCTTAAATACCCGCATGTTTTTCCCGATTCGCTGTCTTCGGAATCGGGGCGTGTTTTTGAAACAATTGTTCTACGACTTCATTTCTGGCTCCGCCCAAAATATCCCTCTCGCAATTACTGCACTGGAGAGGGCGATGACCAAACCCTTTCTCGTGGTCCCCGACGGGCCTCTTCATTCTGCTTCCCCGACTGACAGGTCATCAGCGTGGCGGGGGGGTGCCCTTCGAGTCAACAACGGGATGCATACTTGTCCCCTTTGGACACGGTGGCCGACGAGCAAACAATAGCGTAGGTCCGCGCGCACGTGGCCAGTGCACGTCAAACGGCTGCTCGCTGTCTTGCCCGGCATTGTTGGTCCGAAGCACCGTTGTTCGGCCATCAAGAACCACGCCGGGGGGTCGCAGGAGAATGTTTCAAGTTCAAGCTTCCCCGCTCAGGGGGGCCATCTCCACGTCTTCTCCGAAAAATGCCGAGAACTTTGGACGTACTTGGAGAGCGGCCGAAGCGCTTCGAAACTTGCACGTGCGGCCCTGCCGTACATCTTTAGTCATATTAAACCACGAGGCAATGTCAATCCGTGACACAGCCCCCCACTTTCGGAATGTTATCCCATAACATTTCAACACACGGATGACATTCGCCGAGAGTAAAGTACAAGCACCAAGTCTCGCTCAACTAAACTAATCGGTGGTGCTTCACTTATGCACCCCATCTTACACACAAGCTCACAACGTGAGTATAAAAATAAATCAAAACAAAAGAAAAAAAACATCGTTCCACAAGGTTCTTCTACACAGCCGTTCATCAATGGGCTCACTACACACAGAACATGCAGAGTGACACGAACACTTCTCTGTTATCTACTAGGATAACCAGGGGTTCCGCAAACATGAAAATACAGCCAGTGCGCACACAAAAGGGGAAATTCCACGACGGGCATACTTCTCTATACAGTGCATCAATAAATACACTTGACACACAAAGCACAAACCATAAAAAAAACAGCGTATTTTAAAACACAATGAATCACTCTACATTCGGCTCAAGTAATTATCCCCCATATTTTCACTACTCTTAGTATGGGCAGCACTGAACTGGCATCCCCGCAGCTGCACATTGCGCCGAAGTAGCCGACTGTTCGGCTGCCTTGCTCGCCTGATATAACTTAGCTGCTCGTGATCGCTTTGTACAAACTCCCAAGTACATGGAGAAATTCCCGATCTACTATCCTAGCGCAAGACACTTTTTCTAGGCGCGGTGCAGTCTCGCGCTGCTTTCGGCTGGCATTTCATGAAATGGGTCACTGACATTCTTCGCAGTGCCGCTAATGCTTCCTCAATGAACAAAAGGTAAAGCTTACAAAACATCGCGGCAATCTGCAGTCACAAAGGTGCAATCGAACATTAGCACACAAATCTATCTCAAAACTAAATATGCACGTGGTGACCGCTAGTCTTGCATCTCTGCGAGATGGTTATCTCCGGGTTCCACAAATGCACCCTTTTAGGCGAACTCTCGGAAGGCGCGCAGTCCATGCTTTTCGCGGTGCACTATTCCAACAAAAGGACGAACGGTTCGCCTGCCAGTCAGGACAATTAGCTACGGTCTTCAACTCGTTGCTTCTACTGTGTACGAAGCCTGCCCCCAACTGGTACAGTAAGCTCATTCTCCTCCTCCTCGTCGAATGGCCACCCTTTAGCCACGGAGGGGAGCGACCTTTGTTAGAACTCCGTCGTACGCGATCCTTCGCCGCGTTCCTGCACCTGATGTGCAGTGAAAGAGATGAGACGGGGCGGTTTCTTCGTCGTCTTATTTTGCATGAAATGCTCTTCGCGACGCGCCTCATGTGTGCTCTCGATCTCAGCAACAGTCTGAACCGCACTTTTTTCTTTGCGGACCCTTTTGCAATCTCAAGCCCAGAATTAAACTTGGCGCCTCGACAGATTACTTCATGGCGATTAACCGCTTTAGCGCGCTTGCCGCTACTCGCCACTATCGGGTCGGCCTTCCCGCGGTTTCGACGGGAACTTTTCAACTGGCAATGGCTCGCAATGCACAAGGCCTCATCACTCGTACTCGCATGTACGCTGCTCTCTATCTGCTTGTCCAAATCTCCGGACAACTGCACTCGCTTCTCTTCCTTGTCGTCGCCAGACATCCGCGCCGCTGACGGAACAATAACTCTGGCACCGTAGAAGCTAGCCAGCTCTTCCTGCTCGAGATTTTCGAGCTTCTTTGTCTCGAGCTCTCGCTCTTTCGCTTCTAGCTCGCGTTTCTTCGACTCGAGTTCGAACTCTTTCACCTTAATCTCAGAATGCTTCACATCAAACTCACATTCCTTTTCATCAAGTTCGCGCTCTTTCGCTTCGACCTTTTTCGGAGCTACCGCGGGCTCCTCCGAATCCCCCTCTTCATTACTGCTGTTGGCCTCCTGGCCCCGCTCTTCAAAGTTGTAATTCACAACTGTCTCTTGCGCTTCAGGTGCGTGCGCACTCTTATCTGTCTCCTCAAAATACATTGTCGTCTCATGGACACTGTTCCTTAGCTTCATTCTTAATACCTGCAACTTCAGTTGCAGTTCTTCGGCTTCCTTCGCCGCTATTCTTTTTCTTTCTTTGTCCTCTCTGGCCCATTCTCTTTCCTTTCTTTCCCATTCCTGCTGTTCTTCCACCCACTCTCTCAGCTCAGCGCCCTCAAGGCCCAGCTCTTTGCCCACTGCTGTGAGCTTTTCTATCTCCATTTTGCCTCTCACAATCCAAAATATTGCCACAACACCCTAACACTCAAGTGCCCACAATTCGCGCAAACGGGCTCTTTCAACCATGCGCAACACTCACCCCTCACTGTGTTACTATTGTACGGAACGTCCTGTCCGCGGACGCCAGTTTTGTTACAGGGCCGGGTTCAAGCTCCCCGGCGCGAAGTCGGTGAAGGGAACCACGGCAGTTTCGGTCGTTCCGTACGCAAGCAGACACAGTGAAAGGATCAGAGTCGTGGTTGAGAAAACAAAACAACAAAATTAATCTATAGTGATAGGGCGGCACGTAGATACAAGGCGAAATAACACTTCACTCAACTAACAATGAACAGCAATGAAAAAGCTTAACAAAAATACTAACGCGCGAGAACAACAAACAAATAGGAACAATAAACTAACAAGCAGTAACTAGGGCAATGTAAACAATAAAGACTAATTTACAACAGCTGTGAAAGTTCAGGCAGAGAGTTCAGGGAAAACAAGCGATGGCATACGTGCTGATGACCGGCAGCGTCGAAGGGTCCACGATGGTCTGGTGCGGCAGTCTGGTACGGCACAGCGTTGAGGTCTATGGAGTTGCGGCGCTGATGTTCCCGGGGAGCTAGTGCTTGACGGCAAACCCGAGCAGTTTTAACTAACTCGAGCCGAAGTCCCGATGCCTACGTTGCAGACGGTAAGCGCACATCTCAACTAGGCGAAGCGGCTAAGGTTAGGTGGCCAGCCGGTACAGAGCCACGCTAACAACTTCTAGAGCGATACGATGATCGGCTTCTACGCCGTGTAAGCCAAGCGACTAGAACCCCGTGCTCCTCAATGCTCCTCGCTTAAATACCCGCATGTTTTTCCCGATTCGCTGTCTTCGGAATCGGGGCGTGTTTTGAGACAATTGTTCTACGAACTTCATTTCTGGCTCCGCCCAAAATATCCCTCTCGCAATTACTGCACTGGAGAGGGCGATGACCAAACCCTTTCTCGTGGTCCCCGACGGGCCTCTTCATTCTGCTTCCCCGACTGACAGGTCATCAGCGTGGCGGGGGGGTGCCCTTCGAGTCAACAACGGGATGCATACTTGTCCCCTTTGGACACGGTGGCCGACGAGCAAACAATAGCGTAGGTCCGCGCGCACGTGGCCAGTGCACGTCAAACGGCTGCTCGCTGTCTTGCCCGGCATTGTTGGTCCGAAGCACCGTTGTTCGGCCATCAAGAACCACGCCGGGGGGTCGCAGGAGAATGTTTCAAGTTCAAGCTTCCCCGCTCAGGGGGGCCATCTCCACGTCTTCTCCGAAAAATGCCGAGAACTTTCGACGTACTTGGAGAGCGGCCGAAGCGCTTCGAAACTTGCACGTGCGGCCCTGCCGTACATCTTTAGTCATATTAAACCACGAGGCAATGTCAATCCGTGACAGGTGTGGTTGGAGCCAACGTACATCGACAGCATGTCGCGAAGAGTACGGTTAAAACGCTCTGTCAAGCCGTTCGTTTGCGGGTGATATGCAGTCGTACAACGGTGAACAACACGGCATGCGGCGAGAAGCTTTTGAGTAACATCAGCGAGAAAGGCGCGACCTCGGTCGCTGAGGAGCTTGCGGGGGGCACCGTGGCGTAGCACGAAGCGTTGCAGCAGAAAGGAGGCAACTTCACGAGCCGTCGCGGCTGGTAGAGCAGCAGTTTCTGCGTACCGCGTTAGGTGGTCGATAGCCACAATGATCCAGCGATTTCCAGCAGCTGTGTATGGCAGGGGCCCATAGAGGTCTATTCCAACCCGATCAAAAGGTCGCGATGGGCACGGCAAAGGCTGCAGTGGTGCGGGAGAGCGGGAGTGATCAGGCTTGCGGCGTTGACATTGAGTGCATGAACGAATATACCTTTGTACAAAAGTGTACATTCCACGCCAGTAAAACCTTTGGCGCAGTCTGGTGTAGGTCTTGAACAGGCCAGCGTGTGCGCACTGAGGATCGGCGTGGAAAGCGCAGCATATATCAAGCCGGAGGTGTTTGGGTACGACTAGTAGCCATTTGCGGCCGTCGGATTGATAGTTGCGGCGATAAAGGATTTTGTCGCGGACGGCGAAGTGACAGGCCTGTCGTCGTAGGGTTCGGGATGGCGGGCGTGCAGGTGAGTCGGAGAGGTAATCTATTAAAGAGGAAATCCAAGAATCTTTTCGCTGCTCTAGAGCCATGTCGATGGAGGCGACGAGTGAAAGCGAGTTGTCAAGAGCGGAGACGCTGGCGTTTTCGGTATCGACAGGCGAACGCGAAAGAGCGTCGGCATCGGTATGCTTCTTGCCCGAGCGGTAAATAACCCGGATGTCGTACTCTTGGAGTCGCAAAGCCCACCGGGCTAGGCGGCCGGAGGGATCTTTGAGCAACGACAACCAGCAAAGGGCATGGTGATCGGTGACGACATCGAAGGGCCGGCCGTACAGATATGGCCGAAATTTTGTGATTGCCCAGACGATGGCTAAACATTCCTTTTCGGTGACTGAATAATTCACTTCGGATTTTGTGAGTGTACGGCTCGCGTAAGCAACAACGTATTCTTGGTAGCCGGCCTTTCGTTGGGCGAGCACAGCGCCAAGACCGACACCGCTAGCATCCGTGTGTATTTCCGTGGGCGCAGTTGGGTCGAAATGGCGCAGTATCGGTGGCGTTGTGAGCAGGTGACGCAGTGTCTCAAAGGCATTATCACAGGCCGGGGACCACGAGGAAAGATTGTGGTCTCCACGAAGAAGCTCAGTAAGCGGTAAGCTCACACAAGGCGAGACAGCGTAGGCCTTTCAGCCAAGGTAGTAACAACGTCGAGCACGAGCAGTTGCGATGCGCTGGCGATACGGCTGCAGGGCTGTGCACGGTGTGCTTCTTCTTCATTACACAGGTCTAAATCCCACCATGTTGTGTGGAAATAGCTCTTCACGTTCTATGTGCTGGGACACTCTATTGTGAATCGCATGTTTGGCCTCCTTTCCCATGCAGGAAGCAGGCGAGATTGGTTGCATGTTTTCTGGTGCCAGAGGTTTGCCTAGCTTTGGGATAAGCACCACAGAGCAGTCTTCCAGGATTCGGGGACAAGCCCCGTCTCCCGGGTTTTGTTGACTTCCCCGGTTAGCTTCTTGATGGATTTACCGTCCAAGTTACGTAAGAGCTTATTTGAGATTCCATCAGGGCCTGGTGCAGAGCGTCCGTTGAGCTCCTGGAGAACCTTCCAAGTTTTGGGTTCAGCGAAAGGTGCGTCCAGCTCCTTCGCCGTACCCCCCCCCCCCCCAGTAACGAGGATAGTCCGTTTCCCTGGAAGGGTACACCCCTTTGCCTTTTGGCTGTGTATGATTCTGTTGATGGCGAATCGCTTACCTTTGGATTGAGATTTATCAAGCAGCGGATGCAGAGTCACTTGGTACCAACACTATATAACCTTTCTGCCATTTCTTAAATAAATTGGCATGTACTGGCTTGAGACCACACAAGCTTTTGATGTATAAAAGTTGGACCTTCTTTCTCCATTGCAGATGGGCGAGTTGAACGAAGCCCTGGACGCAGCTAGCAAGGAGGGCCTTGTGGCCTCTGTAAGTTGGTCTTTGTTTACTGCGAACAAGATGGAGAGGCTTGAACTTGCAAGTTATTGAACGCGAAGTGTTGCTGTAGTGGTTGGTGCTTTCACAGAGCACAAGCAGCAGCAGCTTTCCTTGGCAGCTTTCTCATGTCTCACCTTCTGCCACCTCAGTGTGCAAGCCCATATACAAGGGAATGTAATGAAAGTCTGACTTGTCAGAGCAAACAAAAAATATAAAGAGAAATTGCTCTCATAAGCTTTCTGTTAAAAAAATGCAGTGTCGAAGGATCTTTATACCTTAGTGTCATATGTTATACCAATGAATGTAAAGCTTAGTGGGCTAGTTGGCGCATTGCATTGAAGAAAAGGAAATGTAATCCTGCCGAGGAGTGCAGGAGCGGAAACAGCTGCTTTTTCCTCACTGTTTTTCTGTCTCCTTGGCTGGATTACACTTTTTTCGTAAATATCCACCAAGACTGTCTCTCCTACAAGATTCCCATCTGTCCGCACATTCATGGAATATATTAGCCCAAACGTATCTTCTATACATAGTTCTAATTTTAGCACATGTCTGGTACATATTTTAAGCTCTTTCTGAAAGGCAGTCTTTATTTTTGTTTCATAAAACATGGCTTAGGCAATTTGTAACAACCTGCAAGAATTATGTGTAGAAGTTCTAACAGCCCATACACAGGTAAAAAATAATTGGCAAATGCATTCTCCTGTGCAGTGCCTTTTTTTATTTTCTTGATAAAGATTTGTGCGCTGTTTAATGATGGAACCAGTTTTCTGGCAACACCTTTAATCATGCGAAGTTTGATGTTTGCATTCACATGTTGCTTACACCAATCAAAATATTTCTCAATACTGTGAGATATATCAGCTGGGGGGCCCCGAACCAGTCCCAAAAGTTTGTATGCACATATGTATGCATGCACGTACAAACACACATGCGCATACATAAAGGGGGCTCGAACCCCTCCCGAAATAAAATTATGGCTACAAGTGGAGGAAGACGAGAACTAAAGCTGAATTGAAATGGTGCATGTTGGCAGAGCTTTACCTTGCAGATTGTCCAGCACCCACAGAAAAGAAAGAGAAGGTGGATGTCCCTGTTTTTGTGGCCATGACCAGTCCAGGTGGTATACAAATGAATGCTTTGCTGCCTCAGGTGAAGCTGTTCCTGCTCCAGAACGTGGGGATCGGCGTTGGGGTGGCACTGCTCTTCCTGATGGCCAAGTACAGCGAGAAGATCAACTTTGAATACTTCTCGAGCCTTCCAGCTGGAGTGAACTTGGCGGCAGCCTCGTTTGGGGGAGCACATGATGATGCCAGGGCTGTGTTTGGGGGCCTAGGCATGTGAGGACCATTTGAATCGTACTTCGACACAGTGCCGTCCAGCTGGGAACTGAGGTGGCAACAAGATGTGTGCATGACCCACAACGTACAAATCGGACTCCACTTAGCTTATCAAATTTCGGGAAGCCCATCACCTACGCAGACGTTCACTAGGTAAGTTGATACGTGTCACCCTTTGTGCTTCACCACTTTGTCAATGTTCCCTTGATTTTATGTTTAGCAATCAGCAGATATTCCAAGATTGGTGCCTCTGAGGCGTAGCGTATCAGGCATCTATGAACCAGCTTTGCTGCTACATGTAGTGTGTATTTGCTGTGTGCCCCTGTGTGGCACTTTTCCTCTGACAGGCTTAGTCTTCCTTTTTTTCGCTGCGGGTCATCGCACTCCACGCCAAGGGCTACATCGTTAAAGATGTTACAGCGCAGAGCTACGTAGGGGCATGCTTCAAAAGTACATTTTTACTTCTGAAAGCTGTAAAAAAACTTGCATATAATGACTCTTACCATGTACCTATAGTGAAACCTTCAGTCACATAACACCACCTCACCTTGCCATTGTTCTGCGATTTTCACTGATATTTTGTACCAGCTTTACAACTTTCACTAACAAAGTGGAATGTCATGTGCATGTGCATGGGACATTTGTCACCCTTGAGGTGTGTGCAGTGTTGGAATGTGTTATGAAATAGTGCTAGTAAGGAGTACATAACTTGTTTATCAACATTGTTAAGTGCTCACACTCAGCTAGCCTTGCCTGCATGATGTCATCCAACTGATGATTTTATCAAGAGATCAGCCGTGGTTTGCAGTGTGTGCCATTCCTTGTGCTGCAGTTTTTTTTTTCTATTCTGCCGTGTGCTTGTTATGCAGTGTAATACCAGAGTGTAACCAATAGGATGTTTACCAGCAATAGCAGTGAGATTATGTTGCATAATACTCTGCACACATCACTCCTTCCTCTAGCAAATTGATGTGTAATTAAATAGTGCCACTGTGCATAACAGTTGCATAACTTAAAAAGAATAAAGAAACAAGAAAAGGAAATCTTGTATCTTTAACTGCCATAGCTGTCTGCAATAATTCAAATGATACTAGTGAATGCTTATGTTTCCATGCTGAATGCAGATGTGTTGTCTTAGGTTTAATTGTTTTGGCTGTCTAAGCCACTTCACTTAGTTTTCATTGGTACACATCAATTATTAGGGGAGTAAGCAAAGTTTTTCATTCGCATGAGTTGCAAAGCTTGCATATAGCTCAATGATTGGCTGATATTGCAGGAGTTTCCTGATAATATCTGTGGACAAAGAAAAAAAAAGCCCACTAATGCCACCACATTTGACAAAGTTGATGCGGCAAATGTCTGTTATGTTGTAAGAGCCACCACGGCTCTATGTCTGCTGATCTTTACTGATTGCATAGTGTAATGCTTGCTGTACAGTAGTGCAGAATTCACAAAGCATACTTATTCATGCTTGAGTTGCGCTCGAAAGTGAAGACACTGCAGAGAGTCTGTTGTCTGTTCAGGTGCCGAGGCCACCAGTTCAAGAACTAGCATTGTAAAGTGAATAATAAAGATTCCATTTTATTTTGTTTTTATAGGTTGATACGTAACTAAATCAAGCCTTGACTGTGCCCACTAAAGCATCTGTACTTTAACAGAAGAGATACGAAGTATTCATCAATTTATTGATACGCTTTACATGTAGAGCATTAGCTGATGCAGTGAATGTGTCGCCTTTAGGGAGGTTATATAAACAAAGTAGGCCTGTCCAAACAGCGAAATTTTGAGTGCAATATGAATTCAAGTATTTGTTTGAGTGCACAGCAAACAGCATATTTTCGAATAATGTTTGAATATTTATTCAATAACACCGTGTTAAATTATTGAGAAATGTACTGCTAAACATGGGGGAAAAAATGACTTCCGCAATGTCATCCCAAGAAAAAGAACAGTAAAGTCCTGAAGAACAGTCCAACAGAGACTGTGCATATAACTAAGTTAAAGGATCCCTGAAACAGTTTCCTTACAAAAGAAATAATAGGATCGTTATTCATTGCGCATCATGCAATTGCGATTTTCTAAATCCAGCAATATTGTTTTCCTCCCCACCCTGAGCGTTCACTCTCTATTCTTTTTTTACCTACACCAGACGTGGGACAAGCACCGACACAAGGACGACACGTCAAAATGAGATATAAGTCTCTTTTCACCCTACCTGTAGTGCCAAAAGAATGTCTGAGAAACGCATTTTACTCAATATGTAAAAACGCGCGATCACAGGACTTACCACGCACGTGGACATAGCTTTCTGTTAAGTTACGCAAACCGTAATGTCCTGAATGGGTCAGAATAGCAAAACTGAATCATCCCGGACATTGATTCCCGTTAGGGGGCGCCAACCAGTGCGGACGCGTCTGAGTATCGGCTCCCGCTTTGCTAAATGTTTTCGGCAGGTTCTTTCGGCTGAACCGCTACAACTTTCATCCTTCGACGCCGTTCTTTGCAAGTAACCGGAGGACACCGAACTTTCACTGGTGGGTGCTTTTGACGACTTTTCACCGAGCCGTTCTTTTGGTGCACCGTGTTGGCACGCCACCAAGCCTAACGCACTCAGCCTAGCGGGGGGCTGCTAGGCGAGACGCTTGCTTGGGATGCTCGGCAAGACGTGTTGCTATGGCCTCTAATCCAGGAGTAGTACATGTTCATGGCATGGATATTACCCCGGAAGACGCGGAGTGCTCTGGCTGGGTAACAGCGCTGGGTAAAAAGAAGAGAAAAAGCGGGCCGGGCGAGCCGAAGACGCCGGAGCCCGAAGCGCAGCACAAAGGCGAGAAACGCGGCCGCCGCACGGCTGCTCCACGGAGTGTGTTGAAACGCATTGTGGATGCTCCCCAGACTACCGAGGGAGCACTTGAAGATTATCGTCCGCCCTTGAGGGGGGCTGGACGTGAAGAAGTCGAATTTGATACACCTCGCACGTGCGCTGGCCATGGCGGCGGCGGCCCTGGCGCCGGAGCAGTCAAAGGATGATACGGTGTGCCCCAATAACATCCAAAACATTCTTATGATTTCCGCATGAGGCTAATGCACGCGCCTACGCCAGGATCCAGAGGATCCACACGAAGGAGGGCCCCTTCGATGTGGCCGCATACGTGGTGGCGTCAGATGACACATATAAGGGAGTGGTGCGGGGGGGGTTAGACCCCGAGATCAGCGACGCCGATCTAAAGGCTCTCATCGTCAACCACCGCAACCCGAACGCGTTGGAAGTACGGAGGATCAAGAAGACCCCTGCGATCGTGGTGCTGTTTGAAGGACACAAGGTGCCAAATCACGTGGTCTGCGGGATGGTTATGCTGCCTTGCGCCCTGTATCGCAGGCAAGTAGACATTTGCTACATGTGTGGACGTCTCGGCCATAGAGCAGACGTTTGCCCTAATGGCGAAGACAAAAAAATGCCGCGGTTGTGGCCTAGTTTCCCCACCAGAAGACCACCAGTGCGACCCAGAGTGCGCCATATGCGGCGGCGCGCATCAGGCGGCGGACCGCAAGTGCAGCCAGCGCTTCCAAGTGCCGTACATCGTGCGTCGGAGGCGGTGGCACCGGCGACGCGCCCATGCGGTGCAGGTGGCAGCAGCATCACGTGATGCCTAAAGCCCCTCCAAGAAAAGTAGCGCCAACCACTTCTCTCCTCCTCCAAAATTCTCCGCCTCCCTCTCCCGCCCGGCGCGTTCTCGATGGTGTCGCTGCCTATGTGGGACCTGCCACAGCAGACGACGGCTGACGCGCTATCGGCGGAAATACGCGGAAAAGTTCGTTGGAGCCCTGTGGAGCAGTTCTCGGGTCCATAATTTGCTTAGTCAGTCAGTAAATGGCGTTGATAATGCATTGTTTAAATCGCGCAAAAACGAATACAAAAGTACAATTATTTAAGACGTATAAGGTCCGCTCGTATAGGGCGTGTTGGTAAAGCACGGCGCATGCACGCGGTGTAAACAAACACGACTTAGCGCGTGATTACGAAGGTTCTAGGTTTCCAGTGCGTGGATTTATGTGAACGTGCTGATTCGTAGGATACATGCAGAGTACCCTCGCTCGGCTGGAGTGTGAAATATTCCAGCCGTCTTGGCTGAACAGTGTTTATGAAATAGGTCGCTTCTTCGCGCTGTTTGGATGATGCACGAGTGCTGGCGCGTTCAAAGTGCACATTAGATGCTCCCAGGTGACCTCTGTTACCCACAAACATCTATTACGACCTCCCTAATAGCCAGGTCATTTCAAGACCTTAAAAAAGTTTAACCACAACACACTAAATCAACACATGCGGGAGTATATTGACGCTAAGCGACTGCATTCGGCGCTAACTTCTGGTCGACGTGAACACATGGCCCTAATAAAGTTGCTTTGAAGTCACAGGCCAGCGCAAGATGCGAGCACTGTCGACACAAAACAACGCCATAAAACAATGTGAGCCCATTCTAAGAAAAGTGAACTTCAGCGTGTTAAAACCATGCACAGCATCGCCAGGCCAGCCTCACGCACCTTTGGTGCAGCACTACCTATGAAGTAGAGAGAAGGTGCATCAGCTGAAGCGTACTAAAAGACCATGCACAGCACAGGGTCATGAAACGTAGGTTAGAGTCATGAAATGTGGGGCTTACTTTACGAAATCTTGCGCTTTTTACAACCTCCTTGAGGTCAGTACGCCCGATCCTGTCGATTTGCACACTTCTTTGTACATCGCGTTTGTCGGAATGCAAACAACAACAACAACAACAACAAAAAAAAAAAACCAAAAGAGCTTTCCCGTAACCTTGTCCACGGCCGCTCGATTAGCAACGTGCGTTTTTATCGAGCGGCCGTGTCTCGTCGCTTGCGACAAGCGAATGCGCAGCAGCACGGCCATAGAATACAGCTGTCCTCCTTAACACGTTCCTCCTAACATCGTAACCCAATAACACACGTACTCAATCCGCTCGCGAGCACAGCACCGTCGTCGCGCAGGTCCGAAAATGGGCACCGGAGTGCGGTGGAAAGAAAAAATAGAGAAAAAAATACACAGGGAGCGCTCGTCTTTTTCCAGGTGACACGAACCGGCCAATCGGGGAGCGGGAAAGGTCGGGACGCAGCAGGTGGCCGGGAGCAAACGCCGGGGAGAGCGCGGTGGAGAAAATGACAATGAATGGCGCTACTTTCCTTGGAGGGGCTTTAGTGATGCCAGCGTTGAAAGCGGCAGAGGCCGCTCCAGATCCAGGGATCGTTCTGGGAGCAGAGCGCGCTCCCGATCCAGGGGCCGCCCAGGCAGCAGAGTGCGCTCCCATTTCAGGGGGCGGTCGCGTTCTAGTGTTCGCACTCAGACGGGGCCTACTTGGGTGGACAAGGTCACGGCGACGCCGACTGTAAAAAAAGGTAACGCATGGGACACTGCCAGAACAGACCGAGGATCCGCGTCTTGCGGCCTTAAGACAGGAGAACGCGCAGCTCAAGGAGGAAATGGGTCAGTTGAGGGCAGACCTCGAATTGATTTGGGAAGCACAAAATGGTCAGGGCAATACGTCGCCCACATTAGCACCAAAGCCAGTGATGGGGCAGGCAAAGCGTAAGGCGCCTCCCCCTGAGTCGACCGAGGCCGCGATGGAGCCGATGGAGGAGACGCCCATGTCCGCGTCAACGCCCGCCGCGACGCTCGCGAAAGGATCGCTTGCAGAAATCCTCGATCGATTAGCGGAGACAATTAGGGCACCGTCTGGAGCTATCGAGCAGCAATCCGAGGTTATCGGGCAACAGTCTGAGGCCATCGCTACTCTCAACCACAGAATGGGGATAATGGCCGCTAAAGTAGTCGACGTAAGCAGACCGAAGGTGGTCGGTAAGGTTAAGAAAGCACAACAAAATTCTGAAGCATTGGCCAAATGCACCACGCTCAAGGGAATGCTAGCTAATTAAAGACACAATGACGGGCAGCACGAGTAGTTTATTTGTGTGACAGTGGAATTGTGCGAGCTTCCACCGGCGTAAGGCCGCACTACAACAGTTTGTTAAAGCGCAAGTGGACAAACTGCACATCCTGCTCCTACAGGAGACCCTGTGCGAGGACGCAACCTTCCCGGGGTACCGCGTTGTCTCGACGAGAGGAGACCATAGGAGAGGGCTAATTTAAGAAGGAACTATCTTTCCAGGAGCACGAGATCACAACAGGCAGAGCTGATGCCCCCACTCGACTAGAGGCGCAGCTGATTGAGATAATCTCTAGTAGCAGGTTCAGACATAGCATATTTGTCCTCAATGTGTACAGCCCACCGACAGATCAGAGGCAGAGTTTTCGCGGTCTCCTAAGCAGGGCAGTCACCATAGCAGATGCCAGACCTCTGATAGTGGCAGGCATAGAGTTTCTTACTATGAACTAGAGGGTCATCTGGCGCTGCGATCGTTCAACCATCATGGGAATTATGGGAAGTACAGGCTTCGGATTGGTTTGCGTTGGCTTGCGAACTGGGCACAAGCGATTTACTTCTGCAGTTTTGGTTTTGTTTACCGCGTACCCTGCCGCGAGGCTGTTCGAGGCGTGCAACGCATTCGGGAAAAGAAAAGCTAGAAAGATAACCAGCCTCTACTACAGCCAAAGCTAGTACAACGCTAAATAGCGAAAAACCAGCGTCGCATTGCCACATGACGCGATTCCGCCAGCCTGTTTCATTATGTTCGCCACTCAGTATTTTCTCGTTAGTGGTCTGGTGCACTCTCGATAAAAAGCCTGCGCGAAAAGCGAGCTTGCGAACGTGGGCGTTCCAGCCGAGTTCATGTACTTGCTTGCCGTGGTGTATTGGAAAGGGCGGTCAGAGCATAGAAACGCTTGCGTAGGCAAATTCGATCTAATTCGTTTTCGTTGTCATCGTAAACACACACTTACTTCTGATATGAAGGGCTGTTACATCCAAGCTGCAGCCTGCTGTTGCATAATGGATACGCGCAAATCACGACAAGCGAGGCGCGCGCTTCAGTCAGAAGTCGGTAACGAAAAAAGAAAAGAAAAATCTATCGGGAGGCCACAAGCATCCACCGCCGCCTGAGCCGTTGAAACAGTCACCTGTATCGGTAATCTTCAGAAACCTTGATAAAAGCGCAAACGCGCGCAATTCGCGATAGCGTCTGCGCGAGACGCTCGCGGTTCCCGAGCTCGGACGCAGCAGACGCCGAAGCAGACGATACGTTTAGTGTTTCTCTTGAAAGCTCAACACTTCCACTCCATATAATATTCTTTTTATTTCAATAAATACAGGCGGCGTATTTCTCAGAGGGAAACGCACACGTTTGTTTACATTGATGCAAAAATCATAATTAATTACTTCGTCACGCCGCATCTAGAGCACAATCGTTGAATTATGCATACCCTGGGGGCAAAAATTCGTCTTTGCTTTCCTTCAACTTCAGAATTATGCAAAATTCATGTATCAGTTATTATATGCGGGAGACAAAAGCAAATATTAATAGTAAATATTTACTTTTCATTTTGTTTAAAGCTCAGAAAACAATCGCCGCGTGTCTCAAGAACGAAATCCATCCGAAGCAGATCCGAAGCCTGTACTTCCCATAATTCCCATGGTGGTTGAAGCGCCGCTGAACGAGTCGCCATAGACACTAGCGCCAGATTTCTCTCTAGTGTTTAAGTAAGAAACTCTATGGTGGCAGGGGACTTCAGTGCCCCGCACATGGCCTGGGGGTATGATAGACAAACGGCGAAAGGAGTTAACTTGGTCACGACGGCGGAAGACTGCGCGTTGACCTTAGTGGTGGACCCACACTTTCCGACGAGGATAGGCACCTCGGTCTCAAGGGACACGATGCCAGATCTGGCCTATGTACGAAATATTGATGCAGGTTGGACTAACCTACAGGAAAATCTAGGTAGTGATCATCACATTGTAGCATTATCGATCAAGCTCAGAGCGGCCCCACTTAAGATATTCAAGTACGTTGACTGGGATCTCTTCCGAAAGATACGGGACGATGATGAGTCGCAATACGATTCACTGGAAGATATGTTCGCGCAGATCAAGAGGGACGTTGAAAAGGCCACCAAGGAATTATCCACGGACCTCGAGACCCCCACGATGGACGCGCGCCTAGCGCATCTTTTGGAGGCTAAGAGGTCTGTGCTTGAGAGGTGGAAAATGCAAAGGCTAAACCGCAGGCTTGGAAAGAAGATCGCAGAGCTTAATCGCAGCATAGAGGAACACTGCCTGGAGCTCAACAGGCAAGAGTGGAGCGAGGCCTGCTCGGCAGCAGATGAGCGAATGCGCAGAGGGGGAAAATGGAACCTTCTTAAGCACCTGCTCGATGATAAACAGACCATGGGGAATCAGAGGCTTGCCATAGACAGACTAATCCATAAGCAAAAAGAAGGACTTTCCGATACGTCCCTTCTCCAAGATCTGGCACAGAAGTATCTTCTGTTAGGGAAGGATCAACTACGAGAATGCCCTCAATGCTAGGGAGATGATGCCCCAAAACTTGATGATGCATTTTCGGGCCGGATGGTATAACCAACCGGCTCCTGAGGAACATGGATGACCGGTCTATTAGCGCTATTACTAAAGAAATCAACAAGGTACGGGAGGAAGGTAATGTACCCGACTCGTGGAAGCAGGCGACGGTGGTACTGATTCCTAAGCCTGGAAAGCCCCCAAGCCTGGACAACCGCCGGCCCATTTCGCTAACGTCGTGTTTAGGTAAGGTTGCCGAACCCGTGATACACAACAGGATTTCGAAATATATAGAACGCGAGGGGTTGTTCCCGTACACTATGGTAGGGTTCAGACCATCACTTTCTACACAAGACGTCATGCTACTCCTTAAAAGACAGGTAATTGACAACAGGACCAGAGACGGGGGCATTCTGGCACTGGACTTGTCCAAAGCCTTCGACACCGTGTCTCACGACTTTATCTTAAAGGAGATTTCGGCGTTGCACTTGGGAGGTCGATTTTACGCTTTCGTGGAGTCCTTCTTGAGAAGCAGGACAGCGGTCATCAAGGTGGGGCAAACGAAATCAGAACCCTTCGCGCTAGGCAACAGAGGCACGCCACAAGGGGCGGTGATCTCTCCCCTCCTGTTTAACATTGCAATGCACGGGCTCTCGCAGCGGCTGGCCGCCGTACCAAATGTGGGACATGCGCTGTACGCCGATGACATTACGATCTGGTGCCCGGGAGGATCGGAGGCGGCCGTGGAACAGGCACTCCAGGAGGCCCTGGATGTGACCGAATCCTTTTTGGAGGGCACGGGTCTCCGACTCTCCCCAACCAAATCAGAGCTCATGTTATATAGACCGGCCAGGCGGGGGGTTCGTGGGCTAACACCACTTGAGCAGATCCCCATAGATGTGTACATGCGTGATGGCCAGAAGATCTCCAGGGCGACTTCCATCAGAGTTCTAGGATTGCTGCTTGATGCCAGGGGGTGTAACGCCACAACAATAGCACATCTAACCTCGAAAACAGAAAATATCCTCAGATTAATCATGCGAGTATCAAATAAGAAGGGGGGGCTAGGCGAGGACAACCTACTCAGGGCCCACAACGCTTTCCTTATGAGTCGCATCAATTATGTGGTTTCGGCCTTGCAGTGGACTAGGACTGAAAGGGACAAGCTTGATACGTTGATGCGGAAAAGCGTTAAGAAGGTGCTGGGTATCCCAGTCACTGCGAGCACGGACAGGCTAATGCAGCTCGGCGTTCATAACACCACCCTTGAACTAGTAGAAGCGCAACGATCAGCGCAGATCATGAGGCTCTCGGGCTCCAATGCAGGTAGGCGCCTCTTGGAAGTGGCGTGCTTGCAGCCGCGTTACAATCCTAGTGAGGCGGTTCAGCTAGACGAAAACGCCAGAGGGACCTATGTTGTCGGTCGCTTCCCTAGAAACGTTCATCCACAGCATAATGCGGGTCGGCGAGCTGCTCGTTCCAGGGCGATATTAAAGAAAATGGTCGGCTTGGAAACTTTCGTGGACGCAACTCAGTGTGGGTGCTCCGGAAAATTGGCTGTCACAGTGGTCAGCGAGAAGGGCGACCTCCTATATGCGGCCTCGGTAGGCGCTGCCACAGCAGACGTGGCTGAGCAGGTGGCGGTTGCGTTGGCGATGCAGGATTCTACGAGGCCGTATATCTACACTGACTCACGCGCAGCTGTGAGAGCTTTCGCTTCCGGAATGATTGCGAGCCAGGCCGCGGCGCTTTTGAGAGTCAAGTGCAGCGCTAATTCCAATGCAGTGCACTACGTCACGTGGTTCCCCGCACACATGGGCGACAGCGTGCCACCTGAATCCCAATTAGACTGCTCACTGCCGTGCAC
This sequence comes from Hyalomma asiaticum, assembly GCA_013339685.2. Taxonomy (NCBI): domain Eukaryota; kingdom Metazoa; phylum Arthropoda; class Arachnida; order Ixodida; family Ixodidae; genus Hyalomma; species Hyalomma asiaticum. The sequence continues at coordinate 5,081,453 of CM023491.1, forward strand.
GAGAACTCACGCGCCGCGACGGCGGTACGTCTTCATTGGATCCGGAGGAGATCGGCCACCGCAACCCTTTACTAACGTTCTATGAGATCGTCTCCCACTATAAAGAGGAACGAAGGCGCTTCCCGCCTCCGCACCCAAAATTATGTAGGTCTCAAGCTATCACGCTTAGGATGCTTTAGACAAGGTCATATCCCTCACGCGCTTTCCTTAGCAGGATTAACACTGCAATCCTGCTAAGGATTGCGGGGAGGAGTTCAGCGCCGCAATCCTGCTAAGGAATGTAGGGAGGAGTTCAGCACTCTAGCACACATGCTCTGGCAATGTCCTGCGTTACAGGATACGTCACTCATCTGCGAACAGGACTGGGATGAGGTCATCACGAGTTCAGAATTCAAGTACCAGTCCGAGGCCGTCCAGAGGGCCCGTGAAAGAGCGGAGAGGCTTGTCCTCCCGATTCCGACATGGGAGCAGCCAGCGGCGAACTGGAGGCCCCAGCGGGGATCCTCCGGCTAGTCCCTCAGGACCCAAATAAAGTTCAATGTCTGTCTGTCTGTGTCCCGGACATTTGAGACCAAATACTGTACAAAATAGTAAATCTGGCAGGAATTAGCGACCCGGAAATGCTTCAAACGACTGTACATTTAACGGTTGGGGCTAAGCTGTGACATAGACTACTAAAGGTTACAGGTTCGACTCCCCCATCCCCTCCCCCTTTATTTCTTTCTTACTATACTTCTTGCACTAGCCTTTACTCACTGTTCGAAAGTTACATTGGTAGATGGGCCTGTGATGGTTGGACACCTGAGAGCCTCCTAGTCCTACCGCTGTCTTTGACTCGCTCCTACATCAGAACAGGAATTGGCCTCCCTGGTGCAGTACTTGGCCACCACCTCCCACACGTTGTATACAATTGAACCCTGGCCCTCAGTGTCCAGCGGCTGCTGACTGTGGCAGTGGTCAGCCCTGTGATGCAGCGGAGGGTGCTAATAATCACTGGATCCGCACAGGCCGCCACTCGAGCGGAGCTAGGCTAGTGGAGCTACTCGAGGAGCTAGAAGTCATTAGTTGGGACATTATTGGCCTTAGTGAAGTTAGGAGAGCAGGTGAAGCTTACAGAGTATTAAACAATGGATATGTCCTCTGCTATAGAGGGCTGCCCAAAGAGAGAGAATATGGTGTCGGGTTCTTAATTCACAAATATATAGCGGGCAAAGTATATGAATTCTGCAGCATTAATGAAAGGGTAGCATGTGCCGTAATGAAACTAAATGAGCTATATAAACATAAAGCAATCCAGGGATATGCGCCAGCAATAAGCTGTGACAATAAGCAACTAGAACAGTTTATGAGGATATCGAATTAGCATTGAAAAGAATATGGACCCAATACACAACAGTCATAGAGGATTTTAATGCAAATGTAGGAACAAAACAAAGTGGAGAACAATAGATTAGCAACTATACGGTGTGGGCCATAGGAATAAATATGGAGAGATGCTTTTCGCAGAACAAAACTGACTCTGAATAATATGTTCTTTAAGAAGCATTAGAATAGGAAGTGGACATGGAAATGCCCTAATTGGGAAACAAAAACGAAATTGACTTTATAATGTGCAAGAAACCAGGCATAACTCAATACACAGAAGTAGTAGGCAAGATAAAATGTAGTGACCACAGATTAGTAAGGACAAAGATTGTACTTAACCTAGTGAAAGTAAGCACTAAATTAGTTACTAAAAAAAATGGCAGACCTAGAGGTAGTCAGAGCAAAGTTCCAAGAACTTGGTCACACTCAAAAACAGATTTGAGCCACACTACTCATACATGAACAGAGCATCAAGAGAGGATACAGTCTCCTCGATGTTATTCACTGCATGCCTAGAAGTGTCCAAACATCTAGACGGGGAAGGAAAGGGAATTACCGTATTTACTCGCATGATGATCGTACTCTTCTTTTAAAAAAAATTGACGTGAATTTCGGGGTGCGATCATTACGTGGGGTAAATTTCTTGCGAAATAATATTTTGAGCATTGAGAACGCAAACAAGTCTCATATCAGAATTCTTACGATAGCTATCATGAACATAACCAAAAATAAGAGTAGAGTAAGGCTTGCCTTTGTAATAAACGCACACATTACACAGAAACTACATGCATTGCATATTGCCCTTTAATTTTTTCATTCACTGACCCCCTAACTTTCATTCAGAGCCTGAAGCGTCACTGGTGTCAGTGTCGTCGCTGCTCGATTCCCTGTCGGAACTGGCAGTGTCATCGGAGTGCCACACAAGGTTATCTTCCGTTCCGTCGAGCGCGTTAGATATGCCAGTCTTCCTGAAGCTGTTGGCGTGGTGAAAACTACGGCATTTGCCTTTACTGCTATCCTAATACGGCACATTTCCGTCAAGGGTGGGCAAAAATTAGGCATCTGCATGGTGCATGCAGTTCATTGAAGAGTTATTTACGTAACGTTCGACAGATGGTAAACATGATGATCGTCAGCTAGACTTGGCGCAAGACATATCGCTGCAGCAAGTTCGGGGTGCGATCATTATGCGGAGGAAAAAAGATTGAATTTCGACGATAAAATTTAGGGGTGCGATCATTACACGAGTGCGATCATTATGCGAGTCAATACGGTAGTAGAATAGATGGAGATATATCTCAGTAATTTAAGGTTTGTAGGTCACATTGTGCTCTTTAGAACTGATGGTGATGGCCGGCCTATAAACACGTTATAACATTACTGTGCGCTAAAGAAACAGCTGTGTAGTTGTTCGATCATCGTCGTGGAACTGTGCACGAACCTGAAAATGCTGGAAGTAAGAAGACCACTGTTGTGCACCTAGATGTGTGTCATCACAGGGGAAAGGCCGCAACACATCGTCTCCCTGAGAGAAGACGACGAAGTGCTACCATAAGCAACCATAGAAAAACTTCTTGCTAGGCAAGTTGGTGCCTGTCTGAGTAGGTAATGCTGTGCAGATGGATAGACGGACGCCTGCATACCTTTCTCCCTCGCACCCTTTTCCCTGAAATGTGAATGTGCATATAAATGCTGCTTCATGAACGAATAAAACCAGTTGATAGTTTGTGCGCTCTTTCTGTCTGCTTTGCTTTCTTCCTGTGTTGGTCTGTTCATCTGCACAACATAACCTGTGTGTCTAGAGGAGTGCAGTTTTGAAAAAACAATCGGTGCCCCCCGTGTCACGGCATGCTACTATAACATAGTCAGTTGCAACAGACAACAGGTGCTACATATGGGCAAAAGCATGGCACCGCGAATGGACGATGCATAGTCAGAGTATAAAAAAAAGAGAGAGAGAGAGAGAGAGAGACGTGAGAGTATGGGGCTGCGTGTGTGGTTGCAGCTAATGCTAAACATCTCCTGTAAGCTCCCAGAGGTAGCATCTTATTAGTTTTCTGGGACGTCTTATAAGAAAGGGTGCGTCGATGAACAGATCGCTAAAAACAATTTAGAACAGGGAATGTCGCAGGAGCCAACGTTTTGACAAGTGGACTTGTCTTCCTCAGGACGGCGACTGCCTTCTCCACCGTTCGCTTTTGTACACCATTGCACTCTCCCCCATCCACAGAAGGAGAGGAGAAAAGCGGCACGTGCAAACAACAACAAAATGAAAGGGGGGGGGGGGGGGGGTGTTAGTGTGACTAATATACATGGCAAGAACGAAAGCTTCCAAAGAATCCGCTCGTGGTACATATTTTGGAAATACACTGTGTGCGCAGCGCTAGAAAGCAGGATGTAGAACAAAACACATACACTAGGTACAGGCATTGCACCCATCGCATGTGTCTCCCCTCCTACACCGCACCACCGCGCCGCACCTGCGATGGGTGCAATGCCTGTACCTAGCATATGTGTTTCTTCCTTCATCTTGCTTTTTAGCGCTGCGCACACAATATATTTCCAAAATATGTACCACGAGCGGATTCTTTGGAAGCTTTCGTTCTTGCCATGTACATTAGTCATGCTAACATCTGTCACTGAAATTCCCCTGCACCCCCCTCTTGTTATTTTGTTTTTTTTTTTTGTTCTCATTTGCTGCTCTTCTCCTCTCCTTCTGCAGATGGGGGAGAGGTGTACAAAAGCGAACGGTGGAGAAGGCAGTCCTGACAAAGACAAGTCCACTTGTCGAAACGTTGGCGACATTCTAGCGATCTGTTCAGCGATTCAAGCCTTCCCCTGAGCTTCTTTCAAAAAGGGGTGAGGAAGCTCTTGGCGTGCAGCTGGCACGGTCGGTGGACGACGACTCTTGATTTTTTTTTTGTGTGTGTGTATTTTTGCTATACCAGTGGGAATTCGCTCATCGCGGTTGTCAACATTGCCCTTTTAACCCCTGATGAGGCCTTTGTCAACCTGTGAAAAACCAAGCCCTCCAACGAGAATATGTCATGTTACTGGGCGACTAGGTTGTACATCATTAAAACAGTTAGCTGCGCAAACAAAATTACAGACAAGTAGAGAATGAGGACGGGCAGAGACTCGCGGTTGGCTTTTCTTTTCTTCAGGAGCATACGCATATTTATACTCGCACAATCGTAAATTCCATGAAGGAGAGGTGCTCGGTTAGCCACGACAAAGCAGTGAAAAGCAGCTTTGAGTCGAACATTGGCTTCTGGGTGGCATATGGTGGACAGCTGAAGAATACTTCACAGCGCATGCAGTAAATAAACACTTAGACAGATGCTGGGAAGTCAAAATTCAGGCGTTCAGCTTAAACTGTTATTTTTAAAACAGGGCCAGGACATACAACGAGTGCAAATTCATATGTTAGTGTCGTGAGAAAATTGGTGACATTTTCACCAGACTCAATATTGCTTTTAAAATCGGACATCACTAATGCTACTGCTATCCCTCTTTTTAATCTGATCAGCCTGGTATAGTTTTCTTGCTGAGTATATCTACTCCTGCCAGTGTTAGTAGTCTTGCACAGTAGCTGCTTGC